>CP092863.1:154562436-154690544 GCA_030710605.1 Cordylochernes scorpioides | reverse complement strand
CTCTAAATTTTAGGAATGAAATTTCGCACTCTAAAAATTGAATAAAATTTTATTATATTTATACACTGCTGTTTTAGTGGATATAAAGCTTCTATAAAATTATCCAAAAGAATATAGAAGATGGGACATTGCAAATTATCAATGGATTTGTGATACAAGTTAAGTTTATTATTATTGATTTTCTTTAAAAACGATTCGATATATTTTTAATATATAGAAAAATCTTGGGCAATTTTAAATTTTCATATTTAGTTTGAATTTAAATGATATATCTCTACACTTTTTCTTTCTGTATATAATTTTTTAACACAAAGCAATAACGCGCCATTTATACATATAAAATGAAAGGATTTAAAATCACGGGTGTTTCTTTTATACATAATACAAACTTCTACTGCCCTTACTGCGATGAAAAAATATATTGGACGAGCTTAATGAAACCGCTTGGAGGGTTCACCACTGATGAGCCAAGCCCTCCCAATATATTTTTTCATTGCAGTAAGGATAGTAGAAGTTTGTATTATGTATAAAAGAAACACTCGTGCTTTTAAATCCTTTCATTTCATATGTACTTTTTATTTATAAATGTGAAAAAGTAATTGAAAATGTCCAATACAAATTAATCTTTATTGGGTCATATTGCTATTCGGGGGGGGGGGGGGGGGTGTTAATACTCTGACAATGTCTATACATTATTTTATATATTTATCACATTTCATTAGTACACAGAGTGTATCAGTTAAATTGAGAATAACCACAATGGAATTTTAACTGATATTTATTGAAAGTAAAATTTGCAAGAATTTTAATGATATTTGACATAGCAGTATTAAAAGAATATAGTTTGATATATTCAATGTAGTTTCCATTATCAGCTACAACAGTATCGAGGTGATTGTGGACTGAAGCACAGGTCTTGGCGACGATAACCTTTTCCATTTGGGTCATCACTGTGTGAACCGCTTTCTCGACAGACTGGATGGTTTTGTGGGAGCTTTGTTGACATCTCTCTCAACAACGCCCCATATATAGTAGTCAAAATGTTGTAGTCTGGAGAGTTAGGAGACCAAATATCAGGACTCCAATGACTGGGGACGTTAAGTGTCAGCCACGGTTGTGTCTTTTTTGTTTTGTGGGATGGAGCTTAATCCTGTTTTAAGACATTTTTCTATTCTACGGTCACCATGTCCATCCAAGGCTTCACAACGGTCTCCAAGACATTGATGTAAGTGTCAGCGACCATCTTAAGGATATTTTCAAAGAAATGAAGAGTCATGACGTCGCCTTCACTGCTGTAACGCCGATGATCATCAGCAAAGTATTTCGTATGTATCACGACAGCTACCTCTGAGGAATCTTCCATCCCTAAACCACAAAACATATAGCCTCCTCAGCCCACCTTACAGAAAGTTTAGGATCTGTTTAAGGTACTAGACGTTCGACTCCTTCCTGGAACCCCTATATAGGGATTTATATAGGTTCGGAATTGAGAACGCTCTTGTATCTCTATCTAAGAGGGAGGGCGTTATCGAATTTCTCTCGCCTGAACAGAGCTCTGCTCTGAAGAAATTCATTAACATTGTAATCGCCCATGTCGGGGACAAGGATTCCGACCTAGGCAAGAGGCTGTCCGACTTCAGGACAGAATGCGACATTGAAAGAAACGACACCCAGTTGGATTCGTATGATGCAAATAATCAGTAATTTTGAATTTTTTACTTTACATTTTGAAACTGTTGACTGAAAGTCAATAAAACCTTTTCATTGTCATTTTCTATGGATTTACCTGTTTGTCCACGTTAAGGTTCTTTTTTTTTAATCAGAAAAGAAGTATTTTATGAAGATCGATGTTAAGCTGGTGGTGTGCAGTATGGTGCTCGGAGGCCCCCAGTCTCTCCAGTGAGCCTCCCGCCCATGTTGCCTTCTACAATGGCACCGGGGCTGCTGTGCCGTGTGAGGCACGGGGAGGTCCCGGCCTGGAGGTTCGATGGCTAGCAGGTCCGTCCCTTGACCCCGCTGCCGATCTACCTGGGCTACGATACGTCAGGCCTTCAGACCATGCTCTTGTCTTCCCGCCCTTCGCCCCCGCACAGTTCCGTCAGGATGTCCATATGGCTCGGTACCGATGTCTGATCACCTCCAGGGCTGGTGCTCTTCTATCCCGGCCCGTGGACGTCAGAGCAGGTAGGTTCTTTCCTTGTTCTATTCTACGTAGCATCCATTCTCTCATACATTCTCTATTATAACACCAGATTCCATTCTTGAACAAATTCTCAACAAATACTGTGATATTATGAATAAAAGACAATTTACTGAGGGAAAAGATTCTTTTTTTTCTCCTCATTGAATTATCTTTTGTCTATAATTCACTCCGAACAAATACTGTGATTTATTAATAAAATACAATTTAGTGAGGGAAAAGTTTCTTTTTCTCCTCATCGACTTATCTTTTATCTATAATTCAATCCGAAGGGATTATAATATTAACAAATACTGACATATACAAGGGTGGCTATACATTTATATCGCAACAATACTCTAGTTACAAAAAAAAAGTATAAGACGTCACAACTATTTTTATTAATTGTATAAAGTAGCTTTCAATCAAGCCCTTCCTCAATACACTAAGACATAAATAAATAATATATAGATTATATAGCATTTTAAAGATATATGCAAATATAGGACACAAGAATTTAAGAATTTACATCTACATTGACCCAGCTGTGGTCATAGAGGCGATATAGAGGCCTTCAGGATCTGGTCTAGACTAAAGTCCAGACTTGGGACAAGAAAATAGAAAGAATTTACATAATTGAAATTTTTTAAGGAACAAGAAACAGAAAAATACATTTGTTGTGACAGATACAAACAAAATAATGTAGATTAATAGATCTATTATCATTATGATGTTGTAATTTCCTTTACAATTCAATAGTCGTATTTAAATCTTCATCTCATGGGATGTTGGGGTGATGGACACCTAGCTCGATGTCCTAATAACAAACAAGGGAGGATCAGGTAGAGAGGTCTGTAGATAGATTGCAATTGCAATGGAAAGACTCACAAATCTGTGAACACATTATCGCGATGAGAACCAAGGAGAGTCCGGGTACTAGTTTTCTCTATGGCTACTTATGTTTCAGAGTCTTAGACTATAACATCATCACTAGAGGCGTTCGAGATGTATTGTTGGCGAAGAATCCTTCGTATACCCTGGACAGCGTGTAGAACATCAATACTATCACAACTATCGATTTCGGAAGATGACCGACTTCTGTACAACGGAATTTTTCGATATACTTATAATTTACCATATGGTGATTTTGAGATGGTATATTACCGATTCTTAAAATACTTTATATATATACAGTTAAACCTATCTATAGAGCCCCCTCTTGAGACTCACGAAAATAGGGTGCTATAGAAAGGGGGTGCTATAGATATATATAGGTCACTTTTAATGTAAAATGTTTACATTTTAATGTTTAAAATCGAGCGCTATAGAGAGGAAGGAGCTATTTATAAGGGGAGCTATAGACAGGTTTAACTGTATATTTATATTTGAAAATTGAACAATCCATATATTAAATTATTTTAAAATTCTTATTTTGGATAATATATTTTATTTTTCAATATATCGTATAGCAACTCGCCAAACATCTTCAGGAACAAGATTGTTTTGAGATGCTCGTGTAACAATTCACAAGTATATATAGCAGTTGTACATACTCATGAATTGATACGCGAGCATCTCAAAGCAATCTTGTTCCACGAAGAAGATTGGCGAGTTGCCACACGAAATATTGTAAATTGAAACTATATGATCCAAAATAATCATTTTAAAATATATCTATCTATTTGAAAGAAAGATCATTTTGGATCAAATATATTTTAGTTTTCAATATTTCATTAAAAAAATTCTAAACTTCTTGAGTGAACAATAAATATATTTGCTCCAAAATAAGCATTATTTTATCAATACATACAATTATATGAATATTTCTCAATTTCAAACCTATATATCAAAATAAATATATATGCATTTAATGTAGAATTCAGGATTCTGATTATTTTATCTGTACAATACTAAGGAAAAGATATTTATTAGAATTTTCCGTCAGAAAATATATTTCCCTATATTCCACATATCTATACTATTAAAATTATAAAATTTTACAAATATTCAGTATTTATTATAAAATACGGAAGTGTTGTAATTGTGTAAAGATATTCATGAAAGTTTTTATTCAACAAAAAGGTAAAAAGGTTTGAAGAAGAAAATCAAAACTTGTATATGAAAGGAATAACTATCACTTCAATTTACTACTCTAAGTTCTGATGCAAGTTCTGATTTTGAATTATTCTTTTATTAAATTATCTTTTCCCTTCTTGATTACGGAAAAGTATAATTCAATATAAACGAAACTTTATCGCATTTGACGTTGAAAAAATATTGCCCCTTATACTGAACTGTATTTCACGAAAAACTTTATAATTTAACCAAATATTTTACATTATTAATTGAAACGTTTTCGTATGCACATACGGTAGAATAGTAAAAAGGCTCGTATGCATTTTCGAAATTTCAACCTATTTCCTAATATATAAATATGCTTGCATTTGAATTCGTTGAATATATTGTTTGAAGACGCATTGTCGCATTTAATGTATATACCTTTTGACCGATACATATTAAAAAACAATGAGATAGGAAAAGAAAAAAAGTCATTTCCTTATCCAATTTTCTTTTTTTAGTTTATGAACTTTATCTCAATATAATATCTCATTTGTACTATTTTTTTCACAGAATAATAAAGCTTTAGAATTTTTGAAGACGCATTGTTGCATTTAATATATATTTTTTCAGACCAATATATCTAAATAAAAAAAAAAAAAAAATAGGAGAAGAAAAAGGGCATCTCCTTATACTATTTCCTTTTCTCAATTTATGCACCTTATCTCAGTACAATATCACATTTGTACTATTTTTTCACAGAATAAAATAACTTTAGAAATAGAATCCTCTGTATCAATTAGATTAATCATATATCTCTGATTAATCTTTGAGGATAAATTTCTTTATTACACTTTTTTAACGATTTTACAAGATTTCGGGTTTAACGTTTTATAGAAGGGTCGTTTAAAACCCGAAAGCTTGTAAACTCGTTGAGAGTGTAATAAAGAAATTTATCCTCGGAGATTTATATATGATTAATAAAATTATTAAATAAATAAAGCTTCCAGGGCTAAGTTTCTTGTACAACTTTTATTTTCAAGCTTTCGGACTTGTCGGTCTTTCAACAGGAGTATCACTTTAACAATTTAATATTAGAAACATTTTTATATACACATTATTATATAGATGGAAAATTTGCCGGGAGGAAATTAATCCATCGAAGCAATGGGCGCTTCTCCTGTCAAAATAAACGTCAGAATCTGACGCCATCTATTGACCGTCGCCGCAACTAGCGGCCTCGGGTCGGTGACAAAGCCACAACACCAACTTTGGCAAACTGATAAGCGTCTACCTAGAGACCATGGTTTCGGGCTAATGGCCCTCGTCAGTCTAGGGCGGACTTTATTCCATGAGATCCACACGGGATCTAATGGAATCTTGTCAATCTGACAAACTCTACATTGCCAGCAAAACACCTCTTTGGTAGATTGGGAGGATTCCATTAGATCCCGTGTGGATCTCATGGAATAAAGTCCACCCTAGACTGGCGAGGGCCATTAGCCCGAAACCATGGTCTCTAGGTAGACGCTTATCAGTTTGCCAAAGTTGGTGTTGTGGCTATGTCACCGACCCGAGGCCGCTAGTTTGCGGCGACGGTCAATAGATGGCGTCAGATTCTGACGTTTATTTTGACGGGAGAAGCGCCCGTTGCTTTTATACATTATTATATAAATTGTTAAAGTGATAATCCTCTTGAAGGACTGACAAGTCTGAAAACTTGAAAATAAAAGTTGAACAAGAAACTTAACCCTGGAAGCTTCGTTTATTTTATTATATTATAATTGTGGAAGAACGTTAATATTAATAAAATTGTTATTAATATTGTAACGTGGTTAATTTATTTACATAATTTTGATTGTATTTATTTACATAGTTTTGAATTATGGCGTAGCTATATCAATGCACGTAGATTCACTTCTAGGGTAGACAGTTGAAGAGAATAAAGTTCGTGTTTACCTCTCTTCGTGTCAATTTTTCAACGCGACCATATCACTTATTATTTTGATGTTAATAACATTTCTTAACAAGAGATTTTAAAGAATCATTTTCCTCTCGTCAAAATTCACATCTATATTTTAACCATAGATTTGGCCTAGCTACTCTACCAGCTGAACACCTCTTTGACAGATTGTGAAGATACCATTTGATCCTTTATGAATATCATAATGTCAGACCATAAATGACGAGGGCCCCTAGCCTAATAATATGGCCTTCAGGTGGAAACTACTCAGTTTGTCAAAGCTGGTCTTGTGGCTTTGTCACCGACCATAGTCCTCTTGTTTATGGAGATAGTCGATCAGTTTTAGCATCGATTTCAACAGGGGTCGCAATATATTTTTTAAAAAGCATATACAATAGAACCTCCCTTTAACGTACACCCCGCTAGCGGATAACTCTTCACAAAGGACAGTTTTTATTTGCAAAATTACCATTCTGACAATTTACGAACTCTCCGGTAAGATGACACCTCTCCTTAAAGGACACTTTGGCTCTGCAATTAGGTGTTGTCCTTTACAGGGAGGTAGTTCAACTGTATATGAATGTGAAAAAATGAATAAATAAAAAGGTCAGCTGTTGATATTAAAAACAAAGAAGGCATATCCAGGCACAAATGCTTTTTTCACATGGCGTTCTGCCATCTGAAAAGCACATGTGCTCGTGATCAGGATATGTCTTCTTTGTTTTTAATATATATTGTTACGGTAGAGAAGACAAGTATTCTAGAAGCTTAATTAAAAATAATTTATTAATTAAACTTGTATATTGCAAAATGTTTCAATTGATTTTATGAGTGGTAATTTACAAGCATAGTAAGGGGAGATGACAATGCAAATATTTATGATGATAAACAACTGAGTATTCAAAAATAATTATTCTGTGGCAATATGAATTTTATAATCTCTGATAATTTGAGAAATATAACTTAAGAAGAGATTGAGAGAGATTGATAGATTCAAACTACTTTTATTATATATCGTTCATATAAGAGAGATAGAAAAATCAGAATTGTATAAAATATCATATAGGTTGTAATATATTCCAATATATACCTATATCCCCATTTGTTATATAGTTTTAGTGTAATTGCCAAAGTGACAGAAATACAATTTAGAGTGAGTGACAGCCGGCGCCTGTAGAGGAAAAAGGTCCGAAAAACAAGTCGGGTTCCCAGGTGTGCCCCTTTCTTACTCAAACAGATCAGTCCACTTTGAGACACGAGGATTGATAGACCCTCTAGACAGACCTGCCTTGACTGGTGTCGGCTTCACTTGCTCTCAAGCCATCTCTGTGGTGACATTCAACATGACTCGTCCTTTTGTGTAATACCAATTCCACGCCTGAACCCACTCTGAACATTGTGGCCACTACGACTGCAACCAACATGCCACATTAGAGTCAGTCTACAGCAACAACACTACATTACTACATATATATATATGAAAAAAATAGTACAAATCTAACATTGTACTGGGATAAGGTGCATAAATTAAGAAAAAGGCATCTCCTTATCGTGCAACTGAAAGTTGCTGATGGCTTGCGCCATCTATCGGAATAAATATCAACTATTCTCATTGATTTTTAATTATTCCAGAATTGGCCAAATACCCATTCTTGATTAATCAAGAAAAGCTAACCACGGACGCGTTTCGGGCTGTTGGCCCTCATCAGCGAGGCGCAAGCTGTACCTCAACGAACAAAAAAAAAATTGGTCATTAAGGCATCCTGAAAAATCATGAAACGGGTAGTTAAGGCCAGAATTGCGTGAGGACGCTACACAATGTGAAAAAATAGTACAAATCTAACATTGTACTGGGTTGAGGTTCCACTTGCGCCACGCTGATGAGGGTCAACAGCCCGAAACGCGTCCGTGGTTAGCTTTTCTTGATTAATCAAGAATGGGTATTTGGCCAATTCTGGAATAATTAAAAATCAACGAGAATAGTTGATATTTATTCCGATAGATGGCGCAAGCCATCAGCAACTTTCAGTTGCACGATAAGGAGATGCCTTTTTCTTACTATATATATATATTCTTTTTTTAAAATATATGTGATTATAATTATTTATTGAATTTTTATAAATATTTCATCAATATATAGAATTTTTAAAACTATATAATTTTTTTTTATGATTTTATATAAAAGAGAATTCTAACACATCCTTTATATGATATTTCTACATTTAAGAAAATATTTTTGAAAATAAAATAAATACATCAAACACGATTGATTTGAAAGCCAATCTATTATTTATCAAAGAAGCATATTAATTTTCCTTTTTAGTATCAATTTTTAATCTTATTTTTCGACTTAATAAAATTTGTTTTAAAAAAGGCGATAGCTTAAAATGTCGTCAGATAAAAAAAAATGTTCACCATAAAACTACAAGCTCTTTGTGAAATTTTCGTTGATAAATTATAATTAATTGAGTATATCACATTTTAAAATAAATTTTAAACATTTGTTTACTTTTCAAACATGGAATTTAGACATATTTGAACATGCGATAGATTTTTTCTAACAAATTTCTTTTATCAAACTGTTGGATCGTTTTTAAAAACAACTCTCAGATTTATAAAATTAATTTATTAAACTTTAAATTTTTTTTAGATATATAGAGAGAAACGAGTTTATTACCTCGTATTTAAGGCAACAAAAAAATCATTTAATTTTCATACATCCTTCTAACCAGATTCAACTTGTGCAAAACAGACAACAAAGCAAAAAATAAACAAATTAATAATAGAGGGTAAGTTCCTATTTTTTACAAGCTTTCACACTCAAAGAATGTTCAACTTCTTGCTTCACTAACAATGCCACAGTTTTCTGGAGATGAGTTTCCTTTATCTTTATTAAACGTATTCTCGAGCTTTCGGGTATCTATGACCTTCTACAGGAGTACCTAGAAACATATTACAAGAGAAGGAATCACCAGACATCATCTTGAAGAATAATTAAAAGTCTACTTCGACGTGTTTCTTTTATTTTTAACGCCATTTGAAAATTATCCCGCATGTGTTTCCTTTGAAAGAAATGTAGAAATCTATTTTAAGAAGAAATAACGACTATTTACAACCTTAGGGATGAAGTATGAAAGGATGAATTGTGAACGGAAAAATAAAAGTGTCCAGGGATGGGAATCGAACCCATAGTGTTCCGCTTACCGGGCAGATGCCATGTCCACTAGGCTATCCTGGACATATTTTTCCGTTCGTAAATATTATATAAAGTAATTTATTATATAATACAAGGCGGCTTATGATTGTAGAACAAAGTTTGAAAATTATCCCGCAAATGTGTGTGTGTTTCCCTTGAAGGAAATATAAAAATTTATTTTAAGGAGAAATAACGATTATTTCCAACCTTAGGGATGAGGTATGAAAGGATGAATTGTGAAGAGTAATGATGAACGTAAAAATAAAAATGTCCAGTCCATAAAAATTGTTCCTTCTTCAATAGAAATATATTTTTAAAAACCTATAGCATTTGTTTCATCAATATATATGAGATTAATATCAATTGATATTGAAATTTTTTATATCATTTTAGCTACAAGTTATTTTAGATAGAGAGGAGAGAGAAATTGAAACTACACACTTCATTATAACGTTCATATAAGGTTTTATATAAGATCAAATACAAAATAAATATATAATATGAATAATAATATATAATGATATTGAGAACTATTATAGATGCGTATGATTCTTAAAAAAAAAAAAAAACAACAACTTCCACTGCCTTTACTGCGATGGAAAAAAAAATTAATGGGAGGGCCTGGTTCATAAGTGCTGTACCCTTCCAACAGTTTCGCCAGTTTAATCTTACCATACCGTTGTTATATTTAATTTTTCGAATATTAAACTGGCAAAACCGCTGGGAGGGTTCACCACTGATGAGTAGGTTCTCCCATTAATTTTTCCATCGCCGTAAGAGCAGTAGTAAATTGTTTAATTAAAAATAAATTATATACGCGTCTATAATAGTTTTCAAATTTCATAACAGATGGCGTGCTAATGCATTATATATAAAAAATAAATGTAAATATATAACATATAATTTATAAATATACATATATACTTTTTTTTAACAATATCGTTATTGGTTGCGCCCAACGCGGGTGAGACTCCGCCACCGATGGACTGCGAGAGTTCTTTCCCACAGAGTGGGCAGGTCGATGTGATGGCTGGTGTTACCCAACTCAAGACCAAGATGGTACTTGTAGATGGTAGCCTTCGCTACACTTGTTAGTTTCACTGCCTCGGGATAGAGGCCGACGCAGAAGAGCCATGCCTGCAAATCCAGGGGCACTTCGCAGGAGGCGAACGCCTCCCGGAGAAGGGGTCACACGGCCCGGCATTTCCAATATCTGTGGTCAGCGACCCGTCGCTGGACCCACAGGCGGCACAGGTGGCACGCCTCGAGACAGGATGGTCAGAATGTGTTAGGGCGTGGAGAGCCAGCCGTAAGGCGATGTCTGGGTAGTACCCCGAGAGAGAGAGATAGAGAGAGATTGAGATTGAAACTGATTTATTACAATGTACATATAAAATTATATAGGGTCAATTAAATAGAGAGGGGAAAATGTATAAAACAAAATAATTACAAATTGTTTGTATCATACGAATACCACTGGGTGTCGTCTCGGTCAATGTCGCATTCTGCCCTGAAGTCGGACAGCATCTTGCCTAGGTCGGAGTCCTTGTCCCCGACATGGGCGATTGCCTTGTCAAGGAATTTCTTCAGAGCAGAGCTCTGCTCGGGCGAGATATACTTGAGAACGTCCTCCCTCTTAGTCAGGGATTCAACAGCAAATTCAATTTCGCACCTATAATAATCCCTATATAGGGGTGACAGGAAGGAGTCAGCGTCTAGTACCTCAAACAGATCCTCAATGGTTTGTAGAGAGAGAGAGATGGAGAGAGAAAGGTTTTTTTTTATTTGCTAAATAATTAAGTAAACCTTGATAGAGAGAAAGTTGACCTACCTTTAAACTAACTATATATTCACTCCTCCACCACACTCTAGTAAGAACTAAAACAAATAAATTGTGCACAACACTCTAAGATTCTAAAACCCTAATAAAATCGTAAAGTGGATTTTTACAAACAAGAATGTATAAAAAAAACTTGAATTAATAGTTTTTTTTTATATATAAAGTCTTGTATTTAAGAGAATAAAATACTTTTTTTTTAATCTTTGTTCATACATTTTTTTAAGAAAGTTTATATTGTGTGTAAATGTTTTAAATTAAATTCTTTTTAACGTTGATGTAATTAATTTTCTTTGAAGTTAATGAAAATCTCAAAATGTGTGTGTAGTTTTTATATGCACTCATATCAGATAAATATAATAAATGTGAAAAAAACTTAAGGAAGTTGTACTTTTAGCATGTATATCGGGATTCAGACATTAACTCTGAAAAATATTACAGTGGCTTTTATTGAAGACACACGAGATAACCAAGTTCGAATAAAACTTAAGGAAGTTGTACCTTTTAGCATGTATATCAGGATTCATACAATAACTCTGAAAGATATTAAAGTGACCTTTGTTGAAGATATACGAAAACCCCAAGTGTGAACAAAACTTAAGGAAGTTGTACCTTTTAGCATGTATACCGGGATTCAGACAATAACTCTGAAAGATATTACAGTGACCTTTATTGAAGATATACGAGATAACCAAGTTTGAACAAAACTTAAGGAAGTTGTATCTTTTAACATGTATATCGGGATTGAGACAATAACTCTGAAAATATTACAGTGACCTTTATTGAAGATATACGAGATAACCAAGTGTGAACAAAATATAAGGAAGTTGTATCTTTTAACATGTATATCAGGATTCAGACAATAACTCTGAAAGATATTACAGTGACCTTCATTGAAGACATTAAGATAATCAAGTATGAACAGAATTGTCTCTGTCTCCTATTAAGATACAGTCAATCAGCGACGTCCTAATATGAAACTTCCTTTAGTGTTGTCTCTCCATGATCGTATGGATTTTATCATCAAATTGTAAATAATATCATTTAATTTCTATTATTATTTCACTCATTTATTCTTGTAATCATTTATTAAGTGCTCAAAATTATTATAGACACGAATGATTTTTTAACATTTTTCAAAAATGATCATTCGCTCTCATAATATTTTCGAATTTTCATAACAGATGGGCGTGCTAATGTATATTAATTACCAAATAAATATTTTGTTTTGTCGAAACAATGATTTATACAGGTTAGCTTTTGTCTGAAATTTCCAAACATAGTAGTGCGGACAATTAAAATTACAGTAAACTCTCCTATAACGCGATGTGTTCCGTGTTGTTTGGAATCGCGTTATAGGAATGCGCGTTGTACGAAATAAAACTAGTATAACCCGAATGTTGTTAGAGTAAATTGTTTTATTTTATAACGCGTTATACGAAAATTCGCATTGTATAAATAAATTTGTCGCAATTTTTTTATCGCGTTGTACGAAATCGCGTTGTAAAAACTCGCGTTATAGGAGAGTCTACTGTACTATATTTTCGTTCTGCATAGGAATGATTAACTATATTATTTTAATCATTAAAAGAAAAAAGTGCCTCATATCACGAAATATATCTATTTATTACACATCAATGTTATATTATATTATTTTAAAATAGGATATTCTCTACTTTTTCATATTTTAAAAGTCAAATTTACTTTTATTTACGAACATTCAATATATAGTTTCAATATTCTGTTTTTTCTTTCGTCCGTTAACACTTTCAGGAAGGAGTAATAAATGCCAAACCGAAATGTTAAAACGCAGCAGATGTTTTTGACAGCAAGAAGTTTTACTTTTTTCAACTCTAAAATGTAAGAAATCATTCCTAAAAACACTTATAAAATAACGGCAAATAAGATATTTTTTACAAAAAAATAATTCAAAATCTATATACACTTTTGGTGTATGTTTACCTAAATTTAAATATAGATATTTAGCTATTGATTTATTTAATTATGGTCATATACTACAATTAATGAACTTACAAATAAAACATCGACTATATCTTAAAAGATACTTTATTTAGGGCACGAAAAGCATACATATTAGTTTTAAAAATAGAGCAATCCACAAATAAAGCTTTAATTAAAAAGGCATATATTGGATCACAACGCTTGTGGCGCTGAATTTGTTGACACACATTAAATATGTTATAATACCTTGATAAAGGTTGGCGTTCAGCCAACTGGAATATTGGTAAAATAAATGATAATTTGATCCAATATATGCCTTTTTAATTAAAAATACGTATTAGTATTTTCTTGATATATTAATAAAATGAGTTGAACACATTTGTTTTATTTATTTCCATATATATATTTCAATATATTAAATATAAATGTTCTGAATATTTTCTTACGGAACGTTTATTTTTCATATTGATAATATCACTACTTATTTATTTATTACACACACAAAGCTTTATTAAGACCACCAGTCTTACACAGATTCACCACAGAAAGAAATAATAGATGGAGCTCCTATACTCCAGGCAGCGCAGCACCCAACAACAGCCTCTTGGTCCGACGAATGTCCAATGGCCACACGTTCCTTCGTGCATACGTCATGGTTAGCGTATCACTAAAAAGACGAGTGTGGAATCAGCCACGTTCTAGTCTTCGCTTTCCTCATCCAAATGGACCACGGCATTCAGCGATTCAATTAATCTCCTCCGAACGGTGACTGCGGCCTTGTCGAATTTATATATTTATTTAATACTCGTTTAACCTCAGTAACGATTTACATAATAAAAAACTAATTTTTATTTCTATATAAATATATATATATAAATGTAAAATATATACTTAAACCTGTCTATAGCGCCCTCGAGGGGGTGCTATAGACAGGTCACTTTTAATGTAAATCGCATTGTACTACGTATTTAAAATCAGGCGCTATAGACAGGTTTAATTATATTTAATTTATTTCTATACTTATTTCAATCAGATATTTTCAATTGTCACTATAATATAATTTAAAACTAACGTTTTTTCGCGTAAACAAAACTCAAAAATACTTTTGTATCAAACATTTCAATTCGGGCTACAAAAATAATTTAAAAAACATGCAATTAGTAAAATACATTGATAATATTAATTAGCTTCATTTCAATTTACTAATCCTAATTAGAAATGTAGGGAAACTTTTCATTTCCAAAACAATTTTTTTTTTATTTAAAAATATTTTCAAATTGAAATCGTACACACACAGTTCTTTTATTCTTTCTTTCCTTTTAGATTGTATGAAATGTTTAGAAAACAAAATTGTGAAAAGAAATTACAAAATAAAAATTTTCATTCGTATCTCTAAGCCATTAATTATTTATATATTTAACTTAATTAACTCATTACAGAATCTCTAAGATTTTATCGGGTGGCCTGTTTTTTATCATGTTGACGGATAATTAGTCAAAGTGGTTGAAAATTTCATTGAGAAAAGGGCAAAAAATGGAAAGAGAGAGGTTTGTGTATGTAATATTTAAATTTAGAAATCCCTCAGTAATTTAGTGGTTTATTTATTTAAAAATCTGTTTTAAATAAAGATTAAAATCAAATATATATTAGTTATTTTATAAAATAAATATTTATTACTCTAATATGTAATCTAAATTAAACATTAATATAATAACCATTTGAATATTAATACTAAAATGTAATTTATTTTTAATTCTACCATACATATATATTTATTTTTATAGTAATCCTTTTGTAGTGTTGATAAAATATATAGAGAAAACTCTTTTTCAGGGTATTTCGTTCAATATTGCAACCTGGAAAATTAGGGAAGACCAACTTCGGGATAAGACAACAATTTCAGGCAAGAACAAACTATGAATGGTAAACAAAAGATAATCCACGAGGGAAATTTACAGATTAACAAAATATCAACATAAAAATGACCACTCTGTTAATAAAAATAATAAAATTAATAAATACTTACAATATTGTATATATCAGGTTGTCCCATAATTAATGGCCGTTTGAAAGCGACCAATTAAAGACACCATATCTAAGTCAAAAATGAGTTTATTTTATGCAAAATAGGCATCCTTAGAATCACAGCACTTATACCAACGTGATGGTAAAATATTTATGCCATTTTCATAAAGGTCTGGTTGTCTTGAAGCCAAAAAATTCAAAAAGGCGTTTTCCATATCTTTCTGATTGATCAGTCATTTTCCATAAAAAAAATTCAAAATGTTTGAAAAAAAGTGTTGAAGAATTTTATGGAGTCGTAGAGGAAGCGAAAGATTCTTTATTACCTAAAGGTATAAAACAATAAAAGAAGGACAAAATATCAAACTATATATACATCAGCAGCTCACGCCGGCCTGCCCTATCCAATTAACCGCTGACCCACACAACAATCCAACAAGGCTGCGTTATATAGACAGATGACAATCAGCATAGACAATACTAAATTTCTATGCAAATCACAAGAGTATTCTATCGTAGAATTATTCCGGAATTGTAACTTTAAACAAAAAGAAAATCGGTAGGGGACAGATCAGGTGAATAAGAAGGGTGAGCTATAATTTCATAACCTAATTGAGCAATTTTTTGTTAAGTCGTGAATGAATAGTGTGGCCGTGCGTTATTGTGTAGCATAATAACGCATATTATCATTTGATAAGTATTTTCATCAATCTATGTTTATAAATAGAGTAAATTTCTTATTTTTTTCATAAACTTATATGAACGTTTTATCTAAAAATATTAATATTAGGAATGATAAATAAATAGATGCATCAAAAGTGGTATATATTCTTTTAAAAATGCATATTTTATTCACCAAATTATAAAAATTTCAAATTATTGAGACAAATTGAATTTTGTAAATTTTCAAAACAATCAATTGCATCAAATATTCAATTACAACATTTTTTCCAGTAATATATATATTTTAATTATGTCTCCCTCCACATTGAATATATGCATATATATATATATATATATTGAATCAATAATCCCTTCACTAAACTTTAATAACGGACCACTCGATGAGGGAAGAGTATCTTTTAATATATAATATCAGATCACAAGCTTTCGGGCATAACCGCCCATCCACAGGTGCAAAAACGAGATGGGCGGTTATGCCCGAAAGCTTGTGATCTGATATTATATATTAAAAGATACTCTTCCCTCATCGAGTAGTCCGTTATTAATATATATATATATAAATAGTTGTTTAGTTTTATAGTTTAGTTTTGTATTAAAATTATCTTTATTACTTTGATTATTTAAATTCAAATTATAGAATTTGTAAATTGTTATTATTTAATAGAGAGAGAGAAAAAAAAAATCTTCACAAAAAAAAAAAAATTTTTCTCTCTCTCTATTAAATAATAACAATTTACAAATTTTATAATTTGAATTTAAATAATCAAAGTAATAAAGATAATTTTAATACAAAACTAAACTATAAAACTAAACAACTATTTATTTTTATAATTAATTTAGATTTAGCTTGCTAATCTAATCAAATCTACTTGATATAAATTATCGATCTTATCAGTTTACTCTTTAAATTTTAAATATAGATTCACTATTATATTTTTATTATATAGTTTTTACACTATATATATATATGTGTGTAATATTGTTGCAAATTATCCTGTCGACGTATGAATAAACTGGCAGTCGTGTACGTGAGGTGAGTGTTGATGTTCTTCCCACACGCGGACAACAAAAATCAGAGGCAGGGCTAGATGTTAGCACCGAGAGTGATCGGGGACAGCCCACGGGACAGAGGTGGAGGCCATGACATAAACCTGGATTCCTATCACCGAGACATGGAGAGAGAGAGAGAGACAGAAGCGGTCTGCCGATGGACACACAGTCAGCTAAAACTGTCCCCAAACCCGGTCGTCTATCAAAAGCCCTAGAGGGGATCCCATCTGGGCGTCGGCTATTTTCTTCCCCTCTGGCTCGTAGCTGACCACTCTGCGTTTTTTTTTTTTCGACGTCAATCTTTTGACTTTAAATACAAATAAGAGTGTACAGGTTATATTAATAGAGATATAGTATATATACAAAAAATATGAATGGTAGCAAATAGGAACAGTGTACATTTTAATAGAAGGGCATGAACCTATAAAGCATCGGTTCTAACCAATTCGAAAATATGTGAATATAAACCAAAGGTGTTACTTTTATACAGTTTAAAATATCTTTATATATATGAAAATGAAATCCAAAATCGATGTTTGTTATCGCGTTGCTCAAAATCTACAGAAACAATCATTATGAAATTTTGCATGAAGATTTCGTTTAAGATATAGGCTATTTAAAAAACTAAAAAGGCTAATGAGCTTTTTTTGTAAAATGTAAAACCAAAAAGCGTTAGTTACAGACTTTTACCGCTTGGCGCCGCACTGGTAGCGACAATAAATGAATTTGATTGGTTAATAATTTTACACGTAGTTTGTTTACACGATGGATGTTTTTAAAGGGAAGATTATCCAATCGCAGTGAAACTTTAGGAACTTATTTACTATACTACTGGGAAGGTTTCTGGTTTGAATTTGATTTGAAATAAATATTTGTTGCAATTTTATTTGCAAATTTTCAACTTTCACTCGCAAGCAGCGCCTCTCGCCTGATGAAATTAAATTTATAAATTGTAAAATTCTAAAAAGTATTCCCCCTCCTGCAAGGTCCGGGGGCCACCTCTACTCCACCAACTCGCCATGTGTAAATAGCCAGGACAAGGTGACTCGCGAGCTGTGCTCGAATGTAACACCTGTAAATTGAGACGAAATAAATAAAAATGTGTTCCAAATATAATAAATTTAATTTGAGAATTTAGTAATATAATATTCCAATGACGTTGAAAAAAAACTTGGCATTACAATATTAATTTATATTTGACGAAAATATTGTAACGTTTTTGTGTTAAATGTTAAAATGTTGTAATGTTAAAATATATTTTTACATTGTTAATTTAATTTGTTGTTGGTTTATAATAATGAAGATGCAAATTACATTGTATGTTATGATGATAACAAAATTGAATTTTAAAATTAATATAATTCATTGAGAAAAAAAACAATTAGTTAATTATAAAATTCACAATCGTGACAACATCGTATTTAAAATTTAATAAATGTTTTTTTAAAAAATATGTTCCAAAAATATATTTGAACGCATATAACAATATTTATATTTATATACGTTTATATATCTATATATAGGTGGATTGGATGTTTTCTAGAATCATTTTACCAAATGTTCGTTAGGCAAACTTTTACTCGGATAAAAACCGGGCGAAGCGGGTACATTCGCTGAATACAGTTATTTACAAATGTTCATTTGTGGCAAGATACTATTTCTTCAACTTCAAGTTACCGAGTGGACCAATTAATACTGAATTTATTAAACTTATCGAATATTTTTAAAGGGACCGGGAAAATATTTCAAATTATCGATCGGTAGGGATTGGATGTTTGCTAGAATCGTTTTAACAAATGTTCATTAGGCAAACCTTTACTCGGGTAAAACCGGGCGAAGCCGGGAACATATATATATATATAGAGAGAGGATATGTTTGCTCTAAAAATAAATTTTATATATTATATAAATATATAATGTAAAAAATATTATTATCATTATTATCATAATATTATGTGTTTTCCGGAATATTATTATCAATAATTATCAATTATTATCAATAATATTCGTTAGGCAAACTTTCACTCGGATAAAACCCGGGCGAAGCCGGGTACACATCCGCTAGTATTATATATATGTATTAAATTTAATTATATTAGGGTTATATATGGCGCTGAATTTGTTGTTGATACAAATACGTTGTTGTACCTTGAAAAAGTTTGGCGTTCAGTCAACTTAAATATTAGTAAATGAATTTTGATCCAATATATGCCTTTTTAATTAAATATATATATTTTTATGACAAAAAATATTTTCTGCTGTTTTTTGAATATTATTTAAAGAATTATTGATAATTTTTTAGCTTGATACATGAATATCTTCTTTATATTACAGTCGCGCGTGGTAAAAATAACAAAAAAAGTTCAGATCATTATAGCTCTAATTTAGCTTATGAAATATTTAAAACATAATTTAAGAAAGGTATTGCCTATTCAAGGCGTAATAATAAGGAAACAAGACTTATTTACATATATATAGAAAGTTTGAGCTGAGCCGGCCAACGGGAAACAACAACAATAGATTTATAAAAGGAAACTCTGACATCTGGTGGTAGATATAAGCAAAGTAATTTGTTCTAGGATTTATAATTATAAAATAAAATATAATTTCTATATAACATATATATTTAATTAAAAATGCATATATTGGATCAGAATATCATTTATTTTACCAATATTTCAGTTGGCTGAACGCCAACCTTTATCAAGGTGTTATAACATATTAATGTGTGTCAACCACAAACTCATTTTAAAACTTAATTCTGTTGTCGTTATGTGGCGCTGAGTTTGTGGTTGACACACATTAAATATGTTATAACACCTTGATAAAGGTTGGCGTTCAGCCAACTGAAATATTAGTAAAATAAATGATATTTTGATACAATATATGCCTTTTTAATTTAAGATCTATTTATGGATTGCTCTATTTTCAAAATAACATATATATATATATTAAAAATAAAGAAGGCATCTCCTGACCACGAGCACATGTGCTTTTTAGATGGCAGAGCGCCATCTAGTGGAGCAAAAATAAACTAAACGTTTATTTAGCTTGCTTCGTGATATTTGGCCAACCCAATTTCTTGATAAATCAAGAAAAGCCATCCACGAACGCGTTTCGCGCTGTTGGCGCTCGTCAGCGTGGAGAAGGCTGTAACCACTGCGACCAAAATATTTTTTGGTCCCAATAGCTTCCTGAAAAATCAAGAAATGGGTATTTAAGGCCAAATTTGCGTGAAGACGCTTAACACATGAAAAAACAATAGAGAAAAATAAAAGATAAGTGGGTCAGGTGTTGATATTAAAAATAAAGAAGGCATCTCCTGACCACGAGCACATGTGCTTTTTTTATTTTTTTCTATTGTTTTTTCATGTGTTAAGCGTCTTCACGCAAATTTGGCCTTAAATACCCATTTCTTGATTTTTCGGGAAGCCATTAGGACCAAAAAATATTTTTGGTCGCAGTGGTTACAGCCTTCTCCACGCTGACGAGCACCAACAGCGCGAAACGCGTTCGTGGATGGCTTTTCTTGATTTATCAAGAAATTGGGTTGGCTAATATCACGGAGCAAGCTAAATAAACGTTTAGTTTATTTTTGCTCCACTAGATGGCGCTCTGCCATCTAAAAAGAACATGTGCTCGTGGTCAGGAGATGCCTTCTTTATTTTTAATATCAACACCTGACCCACTTATCTTTTATTTTTTCTATTGTTTTTTCATATATATATGGATTGCTCTTTTTTCAAAACGATATAAATTATTTATTCATTATTACAATAACAAAAGAATACATTGTTATACAATATATATTGTTGTTCTAAATGTTTTCATTATAGAATTCCATACCCCAATATATTGGATGTAATTGTCGTTTAGTGACCAACAGTAAAATCTGATTGGACGAAGAGGTTGGTCGTAAAAGCTGGCTTTAATTGGCTATTTTTTCTTCTTCAGTAAACTCGGCTTCTTATTGGTTGATTTGAGCTCGACCATATATTTCGTATATATTGTTCGATTAACTCACTTTACGCATATATGTTTATTTGTTCATATGTTTAATATAAGATAAAACTATAATTGAATTGTTATGATACATTAGCGCTCTATCTGTTATGAAAATTGAAACTATTATAGACGCGTATGATTCTCTCAAAAATTGAACAATCCTACTGCCCTTAATACAATGCCCTCCCATTAATTTTTCCATTGCTGTAAGGGCAGTAGAAATTGTTTGACTTTTAAAAGAATCATACACGACTATATTAACTTCGAATCAAATTGTTATTAAAAAATCCAAATATATATTGAAAAATATTAAGGTTGTTAATTTGACTAATATTTTGTAGTTTTATTGTTAGTTTCACCTTTACATGCTGAATATTTTGAAAATGTATGTGAGTGATATCATATACATGCCTTGTATTCTCTCTGTTTGAATGTTAAATTTGTAATTATTCTTATTTTTAATTCATAGAAGCATTTTTCTGGCAGAAAAATTTAATTTTATCATCATCATTTTTGATATATTTATTGTTTTTTTTTAGTTATCAAATCATTTTCAATTGTAGTTTTTTTTTGTTTTGTTGTGTTCCTTTTTAAGTAATAAAATATGAAGAAGTAAGGTGTAATATTCAATTCAAGCATATGGAACCAACATTGATTCCTTTTTGAAACAAAGCAAAATCATGGGCTTATACAACTTTCACTTTTTCATACAGTAGGCATGAGATGAACTTGAAGTATAAAACAGTCGCTAACTACTACTAACCATGATTATCATGGTCTTCCCGATTTTTCCTAAAGGTTAAAAGCACCAGTAACAAGCAAATAACCAAATATGGTTTAAAACAATTGTAAGTAAAAAAGTCAAACTGCTTTCTACGTGTGTAGAAATGTGGTACACTTACAGTAAAAGCAATCGCCTACCTCTACTTACCATGATTATCATGGCCTGTACAACATGTAATAGGGATAATAAATTGAACCTTTTTTTTTAAATAGGCATCATGTATATGTTACCTTTCAATTTTTAAAGCATTCTAAAACATGATAAATTACTGAAAGAATACCTAAAATACATAAAATAAAAATAAAAAAATTCGACCTATTTTTTTCCAAAGTAATGAAAAAATGAAAATTTCCAATTTCTAATTTCTTTTTGCAAATAAATAATATTTTTTAAAATATCACAATATTAATACACATATTTCAAAAAATATCCACCACCTATTCTACAATTAAAAGAGTATCCATTAGATAAATTATAATCTAAGAAGAAAAGAATGAATAAATATTTTAGTGAAGGAATTGGAAGTTGCGGTGTGTAAAGTATTTATCAGAATGTGTTGTAAAAAAAGAAGGTTTAATTTAGGTTTGGTGAAAGTGGGGACTTTGTTACATGGTCATCCATCATGAAGTTTGTATGTGGACTTGTCAACATTCAGGATTCTGTCCTGGATTAAATTATCCGCTTCTTTCTACTTTTTTACAAGTCCTGGGACCCTCTATAACTACCCTTCATTGTATTGGTTTCAATACCTATCAATCAATATAGGTGAAGTATAGTGATTTGAATATAAAGGTAATGCATACTTTTCATCGTTTTTTTTCTATACCTTTAGACAGTTTAGAAGCATGTTACAGAATGTATACGTATTTTTATTCTAAACACTATTTATTAAAAGGAAAATAAACCTTAAGGGTATCTTAAATATCCTTGAGTTATAAACTGGATAATTGTAACAAGATACAATATCTTGAAAATAATATTTATTTGGGTTTGAGAGTTAGGATAAGAAAATAAAATATACTTGACTTATAAATAATAAAATATACTTCTAACCTGGAAAGATCGGGTTCCTAATATATTTTATTGTTTTATTATTATTATTATTATTATTATTTTGTATAATATGTTTATAACTGTTTTTGTTTAAAAATGTAAATCGAAGCAATTATTCCTAGCCGGGATATCGCGTTTTGTGTGTTTAAATAAATAAATAAAAATATATATTTATATTTTTTAATAAAAAGGCATATATTGGATCAAAATACATTTATTTTATTAATATTTCAGTTAGATGAACGCCAACCTTTATCAAGGTATTATAACATATTAATGCGTGCCAACAAAAAACACATCGCCAAATAACGTCAATAGAATTAAGTTAAAAATATATTTTTGCTTATATTCAATGGGGATGAAAAAAATCGATATTTAAATTTATATTATGGACAAAATAAATTTTGTAAAAGAAAGGTGTGAATATTTTGAATATTAACAATATTTATTTTACAAAATTTATTTTGTCCTAAATATAAATATATATATCAAATTATTTTCTCCCTATTGAATATAAGAAAATATTTTTATACTTAATTCTATTGACGTTATGTGGCCATGTGTTTTTTCGTTGGCACGCATTAATAAGTTATAATACCTTGATAAAGGTTGGCGTTCATCTAACTGAAATATTGGTAAAATAAATGTATTTTGATACAAAATATGCCTTTTTAATTAAAGATTTATTTATGTATTGCTCTATTTTCAAAATATATTTATATATATATATATATTCTGTCATAATATATCAACTATTTAGTCTATCAGAATTAATATTATACAAATATATAATGAAAATTGGGATTTATTCACGTTTTTTTATGGGAAGCTATAAGGAAGTTCCCAATTATGTACCACGTGGAGCTGAGTGGATCTAAAAGCTCTTCTTTCCAGCTTAAATCCCTCAAATGGACTCCACAAAAATCTGATAAATAGACTGAGCACGCTATTACTTAAAACCGTTACTTTGAAAACCTTTCTAAAAACCGTTAAATAGTTTTTGTCTCGTTTATTTACTATTTGTTATTGTTTATAAATACAACTTTGAGTATATTTTTTTTTCTTTTTCAAAGTAGCTAATAATTCTGTGTATTATTTATTATTTATTGCACATTTTTTTAAAAAGAGGCTATAAAAAGTAAAATAATATTTTTGAATATTGCGTTCGAATATATTAAATGGTTTTTATTGATATTTTTTAAATGCAGAATATTTTCTAATTTTCGGATTAAATATGAATTGAAGCTCGTATATGTGGACGTGTGTGTGTGTGATTTTGTTTTTGTGTGTGTGTGTGTGTGTGTCAAAAGGTAATGTTTGAATAAATTCAGCTTTATTAATTTAAAATTTTATTTTTTTTTAAATTTTGTTCTACAAATATAAGTTGAAAATTACTGGTAAAAACCATGGCTTTGTTGTTAGGAATTCTTTCAGAGGATTGGCAGTTTCTTCTAGTATATAATTCGAAGAGAGAGAGAAAAACTACTATTCATTTATCACAAATATATGTGCATATTATACATATTGTGCATATATGTACAACCATGGACAACGCTTAAGGAAGTTGTACCTTTTAGCATGTATATCGGAATTTAGGCAATAACTCTGAAAAATATTACAGTGGCCTTTATTGAAGACACACGAGATAACCAAGTGTGAACAAAACTCAAGGAAGATGTACCTTTTATTATGTATATCAGGATTCAGAAAATAACTCTAAAAGATATTACAGTGACCTTTATTGAATACACACAAGATAACCACCTTCAAATAAAATTGATTCTGTCTCTTAAAAAAACATACGTGGAAGTATATTAGTGGAAGATGTTTTTAAAAAATATATATATTGCAATTTCTATTTGTATTCAAATGTAAATAAATAAACCTTCAACTGAAGACTGAAAAACATTTATGATAAAATATCTGAAAATTCTAAAACGTTGTGTATAATATAAAAATTATTATTTTTATATCTAAAATTAATCGATATTACAACTATATCATTGCCATTAATATAAGGTTTTCCCAAAATTTCATGTTTTTCTTAAAACACTGTTTTTCTTATTACTTGGCGAATAATATCATTACGGCGAATACATAATAATACATAATACCAAAACGACGAATAAAATTGGTATTTCAATTCTTTTCAAGTGTTTAACGAACTTTTAGAACAACTTTGTAATAAATTAAAAATACCTGTTCAAAAATATGGTGTCAAATTAGAATATAAAATATATTATATATGTTATAAAAGTAAATGAGATTTTCTGCTTGATCTTGGAATCCATGAGTATATCACGATATTGTTCTGCAGTCGTGGCAATAATCAAATAATTTAGTTATCAAAAATAGCTTTAATTGAGAGAGACCTATATTAATATATAGAAAACATAATTCAAGAAAATTACTGCCTGGCTTAAGGCGTAAGAATGAAAAACTTATTTACATAAAGTACAAAAGGTTTGAGCCGGCTAACGGGAAACAACAATAAGTTTTTATAGGGGAAGCGTGATCTCTGGTAGTAGATATAAACAGAATATTTTTTTCTCTAAAATATAATTTTTAATATAATAATATTTTTATATAACACATATAAGGTTTATGATAAATTAAGGAATCAATAAATAAGATGGTAATTAATCAATGCAATTATAGTATTTGTATAATAAGTATAGAAATAAATCCTCAAAGGAGAAAGCGAAGGTAATATTTGAGATGTCTTTGTTTGCAGAAGTATTTGAGAAATGCTTAGATGTCACGTGGTTCGATCAATGTCAATTAGAGGAGTCTCTGTACTTAATTCATTGATTAGATTAGAGAACAAATACCGAAATTGATCTGGAATCACTATCTTGAGATGTCTTTCATAGCAAAATATATATAACAATAGGGGAATTCAGAATACTCTTTGGAATCTATTGATGATAATAGTATTAATATTAAGAAAAAGGTATCTCCTTATCGTGCAACTGAAAGTTGCTGATGGCTTTCGCCATCTATCGGAATAAATATCAACTATTCTCGTCCGTGGTTAGCTTTTCTTGATTAATCAAGAATGGGTATTTGGCCAATTCTGGAATAATTAAAAATCAACGAGAATAGTTGATATTTATTCCGATAGATGGCGCAAGCCATCAGCAAATTTCAGTTGCACGATAAGGAGATGCCTTTTTCTTAATTTATGCACCTGATCCCAGTACAATATCACATTTGTACTATTTTCTCAAAGTATTAATATTGTTGCATCAATTTTAATGCGTCCTGCATTCATTCAAAATATGATATTTATAATTTATTTAAAACAGATTATTTAGAGAGAGATTATCATTATTCCTTTTTATAGTTTCATTCCTTTTGTAATATTGTTATTGTACATATATCTTTATTGCTTATTGAAGGGAGCGAGGACCTAGACGAAGACTGCGGATGGCGACCTACGAGGAAGACAACGAATAAATAAACACAATAACTTTAAAAGGAGATTTATTTTTTATTTACTTTCTTTATTTGCTTTAAGTTTGGAAACCCGCTCGGGAAACGTGTATAACACCAAGAGGGAGGAAACCAAGGTCGACGACCCTGTAAAGCTGCAACTTGGTGCAACATTATATAAATAGACATAACACAATCATACCTATAGTTAAAACAATAAAAACTAAAAATGAAAAATATACCTTTCAGTATGTATATCAGAATTCAGACAATAACTCTGAAAGATATTACAGTGACCTTTATTGAAGAGATACACGAGATAACCAAGTATGAACAAAATTGCTTCTATCTCCTTCAAAGAAAACAGAAGATCGACAAAATTGAAGATTTTCCACTTTCTTAAATTTAGTCAAGGAGTGTACATTAAAATTTTAATATAAAATTAGTAGTCAAATAATCCATTATCTAATTTTATATATCTAATTTCAAAATAACAATTCAACGATAAAATTTGTTGTAAATAAAAAAATACTTCTATCAAACTCTTAAAATAAAAAATAATGAAAAGGTAGGTAAAATTATTTTGTTAAAAGAAAAGGGACATTTATATTATAATGTATTCCCATGTGGAGGAATTTATTCGATCAAAGCAAATAAAATAAACTTTATTCAATTCTCCAGCGTCAATGGAATCTCTGCCTTAATTCCTTTATCGGCAATGCTTTCTTTCAGAGACTTTTTAACGCCTTGAAGATTTTCTATAACAAGGTAGAGATATTGAACAATCTCTTGTGAAGAGCATCTAATCTTCTTTATTCTATTGTGCACATTTTTAATACATAAATGAACACTTTGAAAATATTTACTGATAAACCTTTGAAATATATATCGAATTTTCTATCTTTGAAGTCGAATATAATCAATATGTGTGTTAATTAAAGTTAATAATAAATGGATATTCTTACCAATTTTATTGGCCAGTATTTTCTATAATGAATTCTGTGTATAGTTAGCTGGAAGTTATACTTCTAGTTCATCGGGTGAAAGGGGAATGTTGGTCTCCGAAAGCTAGAAAATAAAGAGTTAAATAAACTTAGCCCTTGATTGCTTTTTGGTTTTAATAAATAATTGTCGCGCGTGACCCCTCCGGTTCTTTGCGACGATGCGCTTCTTCCGCCGTGGATCACCGGTCCGGAATCCCGTTGATCTCCCTTGTAGCTCCTCCCTGCAGGCAACCCGAAGACGTTCAGATGAGCAGCAGCAACGATGATGGCGATGGCGAGAGTAACGACAGCAGGCGGCACGGAGACTTTAAACGCTGACTTTATTGTCATCCACTACTAAACATTACATTTAAATGAGATAATAAACAATGGGTATTTACATCCTGGGGCCAACATATTTACAATTACCTTCCCCAGGTCCACAGCACTCGGCGATTAACACATCAGTTAAAGAAGGGAAACAGGCTAAAGCGACATCTATTGGCGGAGGTCGTAGTCATTTGGAGGCCTTACACGCGACAGTATTATCAATGTTTGTTTAGATATTATATAAAGTTATCTTATTGATCATCCCTAGTGCACATGGTATAGACCATAGGTTGATATACATAGGTTGTTCCAAAAGTAATTCTTGTTTGGCCATAACTCAATATACATATCTTATTTTATATAAAAGTCAATGTCTGTTGTCTTTTGCGCGATAAATTCAAAAACTACTGAACCAATTGATACCGTGAAGAACTTTTTTTACGCGGAGTGAATACGAGGCGAAGTAAAAACACCAGGCCAATTAAGCGACCAATGGGTAGCTTTTCTTGCTTAATCATGAAATGGTATTTTGCCAATTCCTGAATAAATATTATTTCATGCACACTCATACAGATTTAAAAAAAACACCGGTCTTATACAGATTTACCACAGGGAGGAAGCATAGGTGGAGCTTCTATACTACAGGGAACACAGAACCCAACAATATTTGATGCACACATACAGCTTTATTAAGACCACCAGTCTTATACAGATTCACCACAGGAAGAAAGCATAGATGGAGTTTCTATACTCCAGACAGCACAGAACCCAACAACAGCTTACAGGCCCGACACATGTCTATTAATTAATTAAAAATTAACAATTAGTTTATACTCATTCCGAAAGATGGCGCAAACCAATTTTATTAATTAATCCACCTAATCCCAGTACAATTTCACTTTCGTACTATCTTTCACATTAATAAACTTATCTTCTATATATAATCACAAGATGTATTTCACAGATTGAATGATTTATGTAAACTTCAATTTATATAACAAATCTGTGTATAAAAAAGACATTCAAACATCGGAGATATTCACCCACGGAAGTCGGATGTCGTTACTAAGAAATTCTATAGAATAAATTGTATTTTTTTCTCGTGGAATAGATAACATATGAAAAGATTATTTATATCGGAATTTGTCCATTTCCGAGGCAAAAACATATTTATTATATATCCTTCTTTTAAAAATATAGAATATATTGAAGCGAACAAAACAGATTAGTGTTTAGGTAATAATAAAAATGTAATATTGGCGAATATACCACATTTGGATATTCAAATTTATATATATATATTAGTATATTTTATACTGTATAATAATGACACTTTCTATTTACTACCACCCCATATTTTGTATATATGCTATATCTTTATTAATATTACCTGTACACCCTTATTTGTATTTAAACTAAAAATGGTGACGACTAAATAAAAATCCAAAGAGCGGTCAGCTGGGGACAGCTAGACAGAGGGGAGAAAAATGCCAACGCCCATGTGGGGCCGGTCCCGAGGGACATTCTTATTGACGACCTCCCGGTAAACAAGTCAAGTTTTTGACAGGGGGTCAGCAGATGTTCTAGAGGTGTTGCTCGGGAGTTAGCTTCAGGCTGTCTCTCTCTCCAAGTCTCGGTGATAAGCATCGAAGTTGGTGTCATGGCCTCTATCTCTGTCCCGTGGGCTGTCCCCGATCCCTCTTTGTGCTAACATCTAGCCCTTCCTCTGCTTCTTGTTGTCCGCGTGTGGGAAGATCATCAACACTCGCCTCACGTACACGACTGCCAGTTCATCCATACGTCGGCACATTGCAACAATATTACATATATATTTATATATTTATTTATTTCAATAATATAATTTATTGAAGGTAATTGGTATATACAGTGGACCCTCGGTTTACGAGCACCTTGGAGTACGAGCTTTTCGCAGTACGAGCAAATTTTTTGAAAAATTTTACCTCGGATTACGAGTGAAATTTCGCATTACGAGCAACTCGGCGGCGGGATGAGGGCATATTTTTATATTAAATATTATTTTATTTATGGATTGTTATTAATCATTATAATATAAGTACACAGTATATATATTTAATACATACTATAATGTATATATTCAAAATTTAGTTTCAATTATTAAAAATAAGAAATTAGTTTCGCACTACGAGCGTTTCAATTTTGCTTAAAGTAATGATGCCAACCTCGCCATATGTAAAATTTATTCTAATGAATAGAATTATACTCACGAACAAAACTTATGGAATTTGTACCTTTCAGCATGTATATCGAGACAATAACTCTGAAAGATAAACTCATGAACAAAACTTGAGCCAGTTGTACATTTAAGCATGTATATCGGGACAATAATTCTGAAAGATACACTCATGGGCAAAACTTAAGGAAGTTTTACCTTTCAGCATGTATAACGAGGCAATAACTCTGAAAGATACACTCATGGACAAAACTAAATGAATTTTTTCATCTCAGCATGTATATCGGGATTCAGAAAATAACTCGGAAAGATATTGCAGTGACCTTTATTGAGGACATACCGAGGTGTGTTCAAAAAGTATCGCGAATTTTGAATTTTCGCGGGTTACGTATATTCGAATTTCGATCTTTTTGTGGCTTTATGTTGGTACTCGTGTCTCTCACTTATGCCGACAAGCTCGGCCATTTTGAATGTTCACTTAATTGTTGACAGCTGCTTTACTTGCAGGTGTTTTGGATCGTCTTCGATTTTTACCTATTAAAAAATTGATCAAAATACCTGTATCAAATTTTGTGTGAAAAACGAAATTAAGTGCGCGGGTGCATTCCAAATGTTGACTGTGGCATACGGAGAAGCTACCTTGGACCGAAGCAAGGGTTATCGGTGGTACAAAATGTTCTCAGAAGGCCGAGAAGATGTGAAGAACGAAGAGCGTGCCGGACGCCCGAGCACTTCAACAACAGACGAAAAAATTATTGAAATGGTGAAAATGATATTGGCCAATCGTCGAATCACCGTTAGAGAAGTTGCTGAGGACCTAAACATATCGATTGGCTCGTGCCATTCGATTTTTATCAATGATTTGGGCATGAGACGGGTCGCCGCGAAATTCGTACCAAAATTACTCAATTGCGACCAAAAACAGCATCGCATGAACATTGCTAATGAGATGTTGGACTCTGTCCCCGACGACCCAAATTTGCTCCAGAGGGTCATAACTGGTGACGAAGCGTGGGTTTATGGTTATGATGTGAAAACCAAAGCTCAATCATCTCAATGGAAGCTGCCGCACGAACCAAGACCGAAAAAGCGCGCCAAGTTCGGTCGAATGTGAAAGTTTTGCTGACAGTTTTCTTCGAATGCAGGGGCGTGGTGCTTCATGAGTTCTTGCCACAGGGTAGAACGGTCAATAAGGAATATTACCTGCAAGTTATGCGCAATTTGCGCGAAGCAATCCGCCAGAAACGCCCGGAATTGTGGAAGAACAAAATTTGGCTTTTGCACCACGATAACGCCCCTGCTCACACATCGTTGCTTGTGCGCGACCTTTTGGCCAAAAACAACACACTAATGATGCCGCAGCCACCGTATTCCTCAGATCTGGCCCCCTGTGACTTTTTCTTGTTCCCTAAACTGAAGAGGCCCATGAAAGGACGACGTTACGCTACGCTTGACGAGATAAAGACGGCATCGCAGGATGAGCTGAAAAAGATTTTAAAAAATGATTTTTTGAAGTGCTTCGAAGATTGGAAAAACCGTTGGCACAAGTGTATAAATCTCATGGGGATTACTTTGAAGGGGACAAAATAGGTATTCATGAATAAATAAATAAATTTGAAAAACACAAAAGTCGCGATACTTTTTGAACACACCTCGTACATACTAAAAGATACAGCTTCCCAAGGTTTGTCCAAAAGTGTATGTTGAGGTTGTTGGAAGGGTAGTCCAAACTGTTGGATTTGAACAGCCGTGACTCAGGATCGAATCCGCATAATACACTTAAAAAGAATTGTCTCGATGGTTTCCTGAATCTTGTTGAAGTCTAATTCCACTAATGATTTTAAGTAACCATATAGGCCTCAGCCAGACTTATAAGTGAAAAGGTCTATTTACTTTCCACATGTGTAGACATGTGGTGCAATTCACATTAAAGTCAGTCGCTAACTGCACACAATCTGTATCATGACCTATACCGCGTATACTTGGGCGAAGTGAAAAAAAGGCTAAATATAAGAAATGGAAGCATTATGAAGCACAAATGTTTCTTTTTAAATATAAAAAAAAATTAACCGCCCTTACTACGATGAAAAATATTGGAATTATAATTAAAGCGCAAATATGATTAGAATAAAGGAGACGTGTTGTTGAAACCTGGAACATATGTTAAACTAAAGAAAATCGACACTCACGCTAAGCAATAATTCTCTCTCTCTCTCCTGAAGATTTAAAAATGTGAGAACATTAGAAAGAATTTGATTAAACACATTCAATATTTTATTGCAATTTTTCAAATCGAATTTCAAGAGTGGGAGTAAAACCAAATGGTTAAATGGAAAGTTGACGAAATAAATTTGGAAACTTGAAATAAGAGAAAAATTTGAATTTTTTTTACGTGCGGTTTTTTTTGGGTGAATAAAATATAAACTTTTTTCTACTTTCCCAAATTCAGTCTGACAAATATCTTTCCAGATAGAATTAAGGGAAAAATCTATAAGCTTTTAAACCTGAAAGAAACATTTGAATTGAAGAAAAAATATATATTACAATAATATATATATTTCTTTCCGGTAAATATTGTTTTAAATATTCATTTTACTTATTGTATAATTTATAAAAGTTTTATAAATTGTTTAATTAAAAATATTATAACAAAAAGAATTGACTTCCTTGATAGCTATAGATATTGCGGGTGCATTCGACAATGCATGGTGGCCTGCTATTATAAAAAGAATGGATAATGATGATGTTCCTTCAGATTTAATACGGATCATAAAATCTTATTTGAATAATGAAAGGGAGGTGAAATTTACATACGAATCAGAAACTTTTTATAAGAAACTAACTAAAGGATGTCCACAGGGTGGACCTTTATCTCCACTTCTATGGAATATTTTGCTAAATGATTTGTTGATAAATTTTGATTCAATGAATGCAGATATTATATGTTATGCAGACGACGTTACAATAATTTGCTGGAATAAGACTATTGAAGGACTAAAAACCGCAAGTGAATACACCTTAAATTATGTGATCCAATGGTGTAATAGAAATAAATTAACGATCAGTACAGAGAAGACTAATATGCTATACCTACATAACAGACAAAAAATACCTATTAAGGTTAATAACAATATAATAATGCCGGTCAAGCAAGTAAAAATTCTGGGAATGAAATTTTCTAATCACAAATGGAAAAACAAAGTTAACTTTACACCGCATGTTAATGATATTCTGTGTAAGGCAGGACGTATGAAAAATTTATTATGTTCACTAAGTGGCAATATGTGGGGTTTAGACACTGAAAAGAGGTTAACTTTATTCAAAACAATCATTAGGCCTGTACTTACATACGGTTCTGAAATTTGGTTCAAATATTTAAACAATCGTTGTAAACAAAAACTGAACTCCATGCAGTACCAGATCATTTTATGGGCAGTTAGAGCATACAAAACCACTTCATCAAACTGTGTGCATAGCTTGGCAAAAATTCCACTCCTAACAGATTATATAGAATCCAGAATAATCAAATTTGATCTAGCTCAAATGTCCATTGAAGATCTAATTACTTACGAACCCCATGCTCCAAGTATAGTCAAATCATTCTTACACGCAAAAATGAATGAAATTTTTGAGAACACTAATGATATTTTCAGAAGCTTTTTCGTATTAGGAATTCCAAGATTTTTCCGTCCAAATTTTTATAATATCCAATTCATTACAGATCATGGCAATTTTGGGAAATTTTTGGCAACTATCGGCGCCGTGAAGGAACCAGGATGCTTCTGCGGAGGTGAAATTCAAGACGCGAGACATCTACTTCTGGAGTGCCCAATTTTCCGGGATTTTAGGGAAAATAGATTTGGTCGTATTGGACAGCTTGATGAATTTGTAGACAAAAAAGAAAAGTATAAAAATTTTGATCAATTTTGTAAATACATATACAACTTTCTCTTGAATTGGAAAAAAGAGAAGGAATCTTAGAAAAAAAAAGAACTGCGATGCTTGCTCTGTGTGTTTTGCTTTGTTGTTTGTTTTTCTCTTTGGACAATTTTCTTCAGTTAATTTATGTAAAATAATGAATTGAACAGGATTGTATATAGCCGAATTGCTGTAATGCAGTGAAATGTATTGGCGCAAATATCCCTGAGTTTGGGATATCGCGTTTCATAATGTTAATAAAGTTAATTAATATCTAATATATTTTAAGCAAAATAAAGAAATATATACTCATATGAATAAAGGAATTGAACGTTATAAACATTTTATACTATATGTTAGGATTTATACTTTGTTAATATATGTATATGTAGTATAAATAAAAATAAGAATGAGATTTCTGTTGATCCTTGATCATGTTGAGGATTATGGTAATGCAGTCGTGGCAAAAATAGTCTTGATTAGTGATATCTTTAATTGAGCTTAAGGAATATATAAAAAAACGTAATTTGATTAATGTACTGCCTTGCTTAAGACGTAAGAATAAAAAAAATGAAAAACCTATTTAAATAATTACATATGGTTTGAGCCTGCCATCAGGGAACAACAACAATGAGTATTTATAGGGGAAGCGTGACCTCTGGCGGTCGATTTAACAGAGTATTTGAATCGATTAAATATAATTTTAAATAAAATAATATTTTTATATAACATATATATATATATATAAGTCCGCCCTAGACTGACGACGGCCATTAGCCCGAAACCATGGTCTCTAGGTGGACCCTTTTCAGTTTGCCAAAGCTGATGTTGTGGCTTTGTCACCGACCCGAGGCCGCTAGTTGCGACGACGGTCAATAGATGGCGTCTGGTTTTAGGCGTCTATTTTGACGGGAGAGGCGACCCATGTCTCTTTAGATATATATATATATATATATATATATATTTAATGTTTGATTTATATGTTTTATTCATTTTGACCACAATAAGTTGGTCATATGTAGAGAGAGAGAATTTAGGATGACAATCTAAAGTTTTATTCGTAAATATATTTTAGATACACACACACTGTATTTTTTTATTATTATTTCGTTTGGTTCAATGAGCAACAAGATTAACTAGTTTAATAATAGTTTCCTAAACTTGAACTCTAAACATTCTTTCAGAAAAAATAAGCTACATAGTATAAGTTTTCCTTTTAATTGAATATCACCTTTTATCCTCATATTTCATAACAATAACGCGCCATCTATATAATTTAAATGAAAACACCAAAACGCGAATGTTTCTTTTCACAAATAAATCAAACTTCTACTGTCCTTACTCCAATGAAAAAAATATTGGGAGGGCTTGGCTTATCAGTGGTGACACCGATCATCAAACATCAGCTTTAGTAATAATAATAATAATAGATTAAATAATCTAAAATTTCACATATAAATATTCACCGGCGACAAAGATATTTCCACTTTCTTAAGTATTGTCCATGATTTTAATAGACACGTAGAAGTTACAGGGCAACAATATCAGCTTTAGTAATAATAATAATAACTTTATTTTTCTAAAAGGTTACAAGTTTTACTCTAAAAAGTGTAGCGAATGGTCAGTCTATTTACATATTTTTATTTACAACTTCAATAAATAACAACAGTAAGAGTAAACAAAGATATTTGCATTTGCTATCTTGACTCCTGGTCAGTGTTGTGGCCCTTGCCGTTATGGTCCCCTGATGTCCTGTAGCTCTCCAGCAGTCTTTCTATGGCCTCTCCTAATATTGTTAAGAAGAGTTTGAAAGTACATTTTATTTTATCCATTATTGTAAATTTGCCTAACCTAATTTGCATTTATGCTTTTAATTTTCTTTGTTCGCCTGTTTTACATGTTTCTTATTTTTTTCACCATTATAAATTCCATCTTAACAATCATTAGATTAGATTTTTCCTCGACTTGTCCAGTGGACGGTTGTAAAATAAACAAAATAAACATTTTATTTCCCGCTGTCTCCATGTTTCCTCGCGGCACCCCAGAACACCATCGCAACACTGGTGGAGATGCTGATCCTACCATCAAAAATGAAGCTACCTTAAGAAGAAGCCGCCGTCTACGAGGACAACCTCCAATGAGATCCTTCAGTGCCTCTCCAACAAGACGCGCCATTGTGAATCAAGATGACGCTACACCTTGCAACAACATTTTCTTCTGCCAGCCACCTCCTCCAAGTCTGGAAGTATTTGGCGGATACTCAGACGAAGATCCTTCAGAATGGCTGGAAGAAATCGAGTTGTTAGCAAGACAACAACGATGGCCAGACGATGTCATGCTGGCATATGCCCGGAGCTACATGGACGGACCTGCGAAGAAATGGGCAAAACTCAACAGCCCTCACATTTTTTCGGCCTGGAGTGTATTCAAAAAGGCACTCCTGAGAGATTTCAGGAGGGCAGATACTGCCAAATTTAAATTAATAATGGACCTGCAAAACAGAATCCAGCAGCCCAATGAGTCAACTCAACGTTACGCCGAGGATGTCCTCAACCTCTGTAACAAGGTCAACCCCAAAATGACAACGGACGATAAATTATACTACATGAAGACTGGTCTAAACAAATACCTGTCACTCATTATGATGATAACACCTTGCAGCACGGTCAAAGACTTTTTGGAACTAGCGAGGCGAATAGATCAACATCTAGTGGATTTTGAGCAGCGAAGAAGCTTCAGGCAAAATAACCGCCCGACCAGACCATTCCCTCCTAGGAGAAACTACAACAACCAAACAGACCATAGTCGTGGTTTCGACATACCTCGATTCCAAAAAGGATCGTTCGCAAATGATAGAAGACCAATCGCAAGTGACAGTAGACCAACCTTCGCCCCAGGTAGATTCGAGAGGGCTAGACCTAATGACACAAGGATGGAACCGGTTGGAAACAATTATAGGAGCTCAGCACCAACCCCAACCAACAGAACCCCCGAGCAGTATCCCAGGAGGCAGACGTACACGACGTCCCCAAGTAACAGGCGTTATCAAAGGCCATTATACCAGGATCGAAGAATATGCTGGAACTGCTCCGAACAGGGACACATATCGAGGTATTGCCCTCGTAACACTGAACGACCAACTTACAATATCAGACCAATACAGCGGCAGTTTTCAAGGTCCATGGAGAGAGACGAAACCAACTCTGTAAATGAGGACTATTTAAAAAATTGTAGAGGAATCGATGATTCGAGGCAACAGGAACCGGACTTTGATGTGAATAGCGAAGACGATTTTCCTACTTTGGGAGAAGCGTCAAAAAACTAACCCGACTGAATGGATCTCGGGCTTCTGGTGGTCGAATAAACTTGGTGATGAATCTTCAAAGAAATAAAACGACTCAGATAGAAATCAATGATTATACGGTTGAGGCATTAATCGACACCGGAGCGGTGGTTAGCTGTATTGACGAGGAACTCTCATATAAACTAAAATTAAAAGTTGTCAAAGATAATAATCTAAATTTGAAAGCTGCAGGTGATCAGAAACTTAATGCAAAAGGAAGGTCAATGGTATCATTCAATATGGATCAGGAAAAATATACAATTCAGATGATAGTGTTAGAAAAATGTAACCCCAAAATAATTCTGGGAGACGATTTCTTAAGCCATTACAAAGCCTTAATAAACTGCCGAAACAATACTTTATGGATTGAATCCCCAAATAATATGGACCAAGATGATACAAGTTTAAAATATGCTAGGGCGGTTGAAGATAGAATAATTCCTGAATTTAGCCTATGTCTGGTTAAGGGCTATTGCGAACCAACTACTGATGACAAGGAAATATTGATAGAGAATCTCTCATCGCTAACATCGAAATATGGCCTGATAACAACAAGATCTTTGCTGAAAAATACAAGGTTACCTGATATTTGGCTTTTGAACCCTTCTTCAAAACCTATAAAAATTCATCGGCACATGAAAATAGGGATAATATCGGAAGTAGACAGGATGTACAAGACAGACCATCGAGCAGTGTCCTCCATTGATCTTAATTTTGACATAAATCCCGATTTATCTTCCGAGGAACGTAATCAGGTTTTGATGCTACTCTACGAATACAAAGAAATGTTCGCCGCACCAGACGATTACAAAGGGAGAACTCACCTTGTCAGACATAAAATCAAAACAAACAGCGATATTCCCATAAGAAAGAACCCCTACAGAGTGTCTTTGAGAGAACGCGAAATAATTAATAATCAAATAGATAAGATGTTGAAAAAAGGTATAATTTCTCATTCATCGAGTCCATGGGCATCTCCTATAATTCTCGTTAAGAAGAAAGACGGAACATTTAGATTCTGTGTGGACTACAGAAATTTAAACTCTATCACTGTTAAAGATCAATATCCGCTTCCTCGTATCGACGACTGCTTCGACTCTCTTCATGGATCTAGATACTTCACATCACTGGACCTGTGTTCAGGATACTGGCAGGTGGAAGTTGAAGAACAAGATCGGGAGAAAACTGCTTTTGTGACGCCTGACGGACTTTACCACTTCAACGTCTTACCTTTTGGTTTATGCAACGGCCCAGCAACTTTTGAAAGACTAATGGATAATATATTGAGGACCCATAAATGGAAAATCTGCTTGTGCTACCTTGACGATGTGATAGTTTTCTCTGAAGATCTACCATCGCATTTGACAAGATTGAAGACCATTTTGGGATGCTTAAGAAAAGCAGGATTGACACTCAATCTTTCAAAATGCAGATTCGCTTATGAAGAGCTCCTTTTATTGGGGCACGTTGTGTCAAAAGAAGGAATTACACCCGATCCAGAAAAAATTGCGAGCATAAAGGATTTCCCAGCCCTTAAAACAATTAAGAATGTCAGAGCTTTTCTTGGACTATGTTCTTATTATAGAAGGTTCATTAAAGAATTCTCAAAAATAGCATATCCATTACAAATTCTAACTCGTAAAAACCAGCCGTTTGTATGGGGAAAAGAACAGGAATCATCTTTTCTAACTTTAAAAGAAAAGCTGAGTTCACCGGAGGTCCTAACTCATTATGATCCAAATAAACCCATAGGCCTCCACACCGACGCAAGCGATCAAGGACTTGGGGCAGTGCTCATTCATGTTGAAGACAATGGTAGAGAGCGTCCAATTTCATATGCCAGCAGAACATTGCAGAAGGCTGAGACCAACTATTCAACTACGGAAAAGGAATGCTTGGCTATTATATGGGCAATTGGGAAATTCAGGCCTTATCTTTACGGCCGTAAATTCATCGTTTATACCGATCACCATAGTCTCTGCTGGATGGCCAAAGCAAAAAAATTATCTGGACGTTTGGCGCGTTGGTCGTTGGAATTGCAAGCCTACGATTTTACTATAAATTATAAATCTGGAAAAACACATTTAGATGCTGATGGATTATCGCGGTGCCCAATTCCAGATAAAATTAAAATTTTACAAATTAATTATAACACCGAAGACTACGACGCTTACATTAAGAAAATTAACAACATGATCGACCAACACCCAAACAGCTACGGAGAAAACTTCACCAAACATAACGGAAAAATTTATAAAAATAATCCTACCCCAACAGGCAACCCGTGGTTACTGGTCATCCCAAAGACCAAACAACTAGAACTCTTGGAACAGATGCATGATCATCCTACATCGGGCCACATGGGTATAAAAAGAACATACAGCCGAATAAAAGATAAATATTTTTGGCCTTCAATGTTCAAAACAGTGGAGAAATATGTTTCCAGTTGCCCTGAATGCCAGTTTCGTAAGACCCCATCCCAACAACCATCGGGACAATTGCAACCGATACCACCAGCGTCTAGACCGTTCGAACGAATAGGAATAGACCTTTTGGGTAGATTCCCCAAGTCCATCAACGGAAATAGGTGGATCGTTGTTTGCACAGACTATTACTCAAGGCATGTTGAAACAGCTGCACTACCTCGAGGAACTGCCTCAGAAATTGCCGATTTTTTCTTGAAAAGAATAGTACTAAGACATGGAGCACCGAAAATTTTAATTTCTGACCGCGGGAGTTCTTTCTTGAGCAAACTACTCACACAAGTTTTGAAAATTTGCAATACGATACATAAGAAAACGACAAGTTACCATCCACAGACAAATGGCCAAACGGAAAGAATGAACCGTACGCTGACAGATATGATATCAATGTACATTGACGAGAAGCACCAAAATTGGGACGAGATTCTCCCGTTTGTGACTTTCGCCTACAATTCCTCGGTACAAGAGACGACCGGCTATTCCCCATATTTTCTGATTCACGGAAGAGAACCGTTGACATTTCTGGACTCTACATTTGACTGGCCGGAAGTACCGCCTAAACCCGGAGACTTTGATGACTACATATCAAATCTCCTAACCATAGTTGAAGAATCAAAAAAGATTTCAATGGCTAGAACAATGGCACGGCAAGATAAATCCAAACAAGTATACGACAAACATCGCAGAGAAGTTAACTTTTCACCAGACGACCTAGTACTGATTTGGACACCGATAAGAAAAGTTGGAAGAGCGGACAAACTACAAAAAAATTACATCGGACCATTCAAGATAATTAGGAAGACATCACCAGTAAATTATGAAGTAAAAAAAGTCACGGGAAGAGGCAAGAAAATTGTACATGTGTCAAGAATGAAACTGTACCGGACCCCAGACTTGAGGACAAGTCTTTTTCAAGGGGGAGAGTAATGTTAAGAAGAGTTTGAAAGTACATTTTATTTTATCCATTATTGTAAATTTGCCTAACCTAATTTGCATTTATGCTTTTAATTTTCTTTGTTCGCCTGTTTTACATGTTTCTTATTTTTTTCACCATTATAAATTCCATCTTAACAATCATTAGATTAGATTTTTCCTCGACTTGTCCAGTGGACGGTTGTAAAATAAACAAAATAAACATTTTATTTCCCGCTGTCTCCATGTTTCCTCGCGGCACCCCAGAACACCATCGCAACAATATTAATAATAGGAGATCAAATCATCTGAAATTTCCCATGTGAGTATTTACCGGCGACATTGAAGATTTTCCACTTTCTTAAGTATTCTCCATTAGTATAGTAGACACGTAGAAGTTACAAGGCAAAATTCACAGGCGACATTAAAAATGTTTTCACTTTCTTAAGTATTGTCCATGAGTATAGTAGATTCATAGAAGTTACACAAGGCAATAACATCAGCTTTGGTAAAATTATTAATAATAATAGAAAATTAAATCATCTAAAATTATCCAATGTAAATATTCAACGGCGACATTGAATATTTTCCACTTTTTAAATATTGTCCATAAGTATAGTAGATACACGTAGAAGTTTCTCGGTAACAACATCAGCTTTAGTAATAATAATAAGAATAATAATAGAAGATTAAATCTGAAATTTCACATATAAATATTTACCGGCGACAAAGATGTTTCCTCTTTCTTAAGTATTGTCCATGAGGGTAATAGACACGGATAATTTACAAGGCAACAACATCAACTTTGGTTATAATATTAATAAAAAAAATAATAATTGAAGATTTAATCATCTAAAATTTCACATATTAATATTCACCGGCGACATTAAATATTTTGCACTTTCTTAAATTTTATAATGATTTCCATAGACTCGGAGAAGTTACAAGGCAATATTTGCAGCTTTGGTAATAATATATATAATAATTGAAGATTAAATCATCTAAAATTATCCAATGTAAGTATCCACCGACGACATTAAAGAATTTTCCAAATTCTTAAGTATTGTCCATGAGTGTAATAGACTCGTAGAAGTTACTAGGCCGTATCATCAGCTTTGGTAAATATAGAAAAACGCCAACAAGAGATTAAGATTGCGTGGTCATCATTAAAGTCAAACACAAAAAACCCCATGTACACCCAATTTCTTCTTAAATGATCGACAGTAGATGAACAAAACGTTGATTTAAAAAGTCAATGGTAGATATGATCTGTTAATATTCTATTAAAACAATAGAGATACATATATTGTTAGAGTCTGCAGCAAAGGTTTCCATGTTAGGAACGGCTTCAAACTACAGGCAAAGTCATATTTACATCAGAGTTTGCCTGGATCATGGTGCTATGATCAATGAAAGCTGCACCCCTACACCCCATTCCATGAGATCACCCATGTAATTCGTGTGATCTTTACACAAGGGGATAAGAAACAACAAAATAAGCCTATATTCGACTCAGTCATACTATATCTTCCCTAAATCTGTTAAAGGACTGACAAGTCCGAAATCTTGAAAATAAGAAGTTGTACAAGAAAATTAACCCTGGAAGCTTCATTTATTTTATAATATTTTCGCTATACAACAAACTTTAATCGCTGAATTGTTATTTTGAAATTATATATTTGAAAAGATTATTTGACTACTAATTTGATATTCAACTTGTAATGTACAATCCTTAAACTAAACTTGAGAAAGTGGAAAATATTTTATTTTGCTGATCTTTAGTTTTATTTGAAGGAAATAGAAGCAATTTTGTTCATACTTGTTTATCTCGTGTGTCTTCAATAAAGGTAACTGTTTATCAAATATCTTTCATAATTATTGTCTGAATCCCGATATACATGCTAAAAGGTACATCTTCCTTAAGTTTTGTTCACACTTAGTTATCTCGTGTGTCTTCAATAAAGGTAACTGTAATCTATATATATATATATATATAAAATGAATGTATGTGTGTGTCTGTCCTTTATGCCTGACCAAACCACTCATTGGAACGCCATGAAACTTTGGGAAGTTATTTAAAAGAGTACTGGGAAGGTTTCTAGCAAATAAAATTTTTGAAATAACTTTTCGCCTAAAAATAATCAAGATAAATATTCTAAGTTATCTGTCATAATTCAACAATCTGCTATAAATATTATCATGATGATACGATGATTTTGTAATGTAGAAAATTAGGAAAGACAAAATTTCAGGATGACACGGCAATTTATTTGAGACAAGAATAATGATACAATTCCAAGGCAAGATACTATTCTTTTAACTTCCAATTACCGAGGGAACCAATTAATATTGATTTTATTCAACTTATCGAGTATTTTTCAAAGGACCCGGGAAAAAATGTTCACTTTATCGAGAGATTCGTTAGACAAACCTTTACTCGGGTAAAACCCGGGCGAAGCCGGGTACATCCATACAAGAATAATGATACAATTCCATGGCAAGATACTATTCCTTTAAATTCCAATTACCGAGGGAACCAATTAATATTGATTTTATTCAACTTATCGAGTATTTTTCAAGGGACCGGGAAAAAATGTTCACTTTATCGAGAGATTCGTTAGACAAACCTTTACTCGGGTAAAACCCGGGCGAAGCCGGGTACGTCCGCTAGTATCTTTCATGAATATTGTCTAAATACCGATATACATGCTAAAAGGTACAACTTCCTTAAGTTTTTTTTCACACTTAGTTATCTCGTGTGTCTACAATAAAGGCCACTGTAATATCATCCAGAGTTATTGTCTGAATCCTGATATATATTCTAAAAGGTATAACTTCCTTAAGTTTTATCTATAAGTGTATGTATGAATCTATTTTAATATTAATAAATATTTATATAAAATCTTATATTCTAAAAACTTAACAAATTCACAAAATGGAATTTGAACTGGGATCAGGTTGATAATATCTTACGCACTCCTCATAGAATTAATTAATTTAGAGAATAACTATAGATATAGAATAGATATAACTAATAAATAAAACTGTGAATGATAACCATTGAGGATTTATTTAGTTAATCCATTACGGACGTCATCGCTTCACGCTCTGGATTGCTCGCTATCGATTGGTAAATTGGTGTGAATGGATGTCATTAAGTTGTGTGAGACCATGAACAACCCAGGATTAAGTGGAGACCTCTGTTCTCCTATATTGTTACGTCTCGATATATACGGATCTTCAGTATTATTGTGTGAATTCTTCTTTAAATTGATAAATATGAATATCATAGCCCCTATCGAATAATCGAGGCTATATAAAAATGTTTACTAATTAGTAAAAATGTATTGGAAGGAGATATAAGTTTTCTCAGGTGGATTTGGGGCAACAGACTTGGCCTTTAGGACAGGCGCCTCGGATAGGATTGGCAGATATATTACTCATTTATGTGTGTGAGATATTATATGTGGCGCATTTACAGTAAGAGAATCAGTCTCAAGCCCCTACGCTAGGGACTTAGGATTTAGTAGCAATATAGGAGTCCATTGTATCATACTCTCCTTTCAGATCAATAGAGTTACCTCGATAACCCCTTTGGCAATTTGGGAAAAAGCCTATTGCCAATTATGATGGTATAGCTAATTCACTTATCTAAGTCTTCTCTTTGTGCGCCTAGAATTGTATTTAGATAAATATGACCATTACAATGAGGGACATTATATTATCATAGTTGAGCCTGTCTATAGCGCCCCCTCTAAATAGCGCCTCCCTCTCTATAGCGCCCGATTCTAAATACGTAGTAAGATGCGATTTACATTAAAAGTGACCTGTCTATAGCACCCACTCTAAATAGCAGCTCCCTCTCTATAGCGCCCGATTTTGAATACGTAGTAAGATGCGATTTACATTAAGAGTGACCTGTCTATAGCACCCCTTTTAAATAGCACCTCCCTCTCTATAGCGCCCGATTTTGAATACGTAGTAAGATGCGATTTACATTAAAAGTGACCTGTCTATAGCACCCCCTCTAAATAGCGCCTTCCTTTCTAAAGCGCCCGATTTTAAATACGTAGTAAGATGCGATTTACATTAAAAGTGACCTATCTATAGCACCACCTCTCTATAGCACCCTATTTTGGTGAGTCCCAAGAGGGGGCGCTATAGACAGGTTCAACTGTATTAAAATAATAATACATATTTTTGACTTGAAATTTTGATTATTAAATCAATAATAAGTAGATATACTACCATCCTACTGCATCCTTATGTTGTATCTGACATGAAAAACATGAAATATATAAAATAAATTCATAAATATATAAGATATCAAAAGTATATATATTTCATAATTTGTATAATATACAATATGTATAATTTCTTTTCGCCAAAATAAGTATGTAAATATGTTAAGCTTGTGTTAAAATGTAAATATACAAATTCATCTATCTATAAATACACTGTACAAAATTAAACGTGGCAGACATCGCGGGCGAATGCTACGGCACGTCGCGGGTGCGCTGCTCTCTTGGTTGGAACTAATTCTTGCATCCTTCCATTCGATCACGACATATATATATCAGCAAAACCTATTCTAAAAATATTATTATACACAAATATGAAAAAAAATAATATAAAAACTTTTCATTTTTAATTTTTTTCTATTATTTTTTTTTTTCATATTGAAAAGGAAAAATATATATATATCAACATAATAATTAATAAACATTGAATATGCAAACTTCTTAGTAAATATTTGAAATATATATGATATTATCATTTGAATAGATAATTAATTATTTGTTCCCAATCCCAATAGTACATTGATAAATGTATATTATGAATATTCACCCTAGTGATAATTTTTTAAAAGGAACCTGCAAGAGTTTCCCTAATTTGTGAAATTCGGGAAGTGGTATAGTAGAATATGTTTCAGGGTGAATTCATTTTTACTAATTAGCCTGATCATTAGCTGGGTGCTATGGTAATTGGAGCCATTTATTATTATTTTTAATTTAGCTAATTAGATGAGCGGCAGGATAATATTGAGTTACCCGTTTGATAATACCTAATTAACTGGACCAAATTATGCCTGGAAGGGCTCCATACATTCCCAAAATTTTACTATCAACCATTACCTATATTTCGGATTTTAAAATAGAAATATGTAAAAATGTAATGGGAGAATACATTTTATAAAATATTTGATATAATTATGGTTATAATATTAGATAAGTATGATTCATATGATCACACGTATCGTTTTATTGAAATTTAGGAATTTCTATTTTAACGTTAACTTTCTTTTTTTAAATATATATAAATAAATTTATTTTTAAAATAGAGCAATCCATAAATAAATCTTTAATTGAAAATGCATATATTGGATAAAAATAATTTATTTTACCGATTTTTCAGTTGGCTGAACGCCAATCTTTATCAAGGTATTATAACATATTGAATATGTGTCAACAACAAACTCAGCGCCACATAACGTCAACAGAATTAGGTTTTGAAAAATATTTTGTTATATTCAATGGGGAGAAAATTTTGATATATATATTTATATTATGGACAAAATAATTTTTGTAAAATATGGGTGTGAATATTTTGAAAATTAACAATGGCACCTATTTTATATATACAATTATTTGTACTATGTTTACTTGGGATAACTAACATGAATACGACAAAAAGGGATCGATGAAAGGATGGTCTAAACGACCCGGGATCGAATCCGCATTGGACAATTTTTTTTCTAATTAAATAAAAATAATTCTCTAATGACCCTCAATTATTGCAAATGTCCAACCCTACCAGCGAGTGCAAGTAACCAAATGGGGCTCTGGGACATTTTGGAAGTGTAAGGTCGAACTGCTTTTCACACGTGTAGACATGTTACAGTAAAAGCAGTCGCCTACTTCTACCCACCATGATTATCTTTTTCTCGGTTCCAAAATCACTTTATTAGGTACCACTCAACAAGAGCAAACTAGTTTAAGATAATTGCAACAATGAATTATAAGTGAAGGTTATTCACATTTTAAACAAATGGTTAACGCGGGATTAAATACCGGTTCATGGCTGTCGGGAATCGAGGGTGTTACCTACTCGTCGACCGACTTCTTTACTAGCGGACGTACCCGGCTTCGCCCGGGTTTTACCCGAGTAAAGGTTTGTCTAACGAATCTCTCGATAAAGTGAACATTTTTCCCCGGTCCCTTGAAAAATACTCGATAAGTTGAATAAAATCAATATTAATTGGTTCCCTCGGTAATTGGAAGTTAAAGGAATAGTATCTTGCCTTGGAATTGTATCATTATTCTTCTCTCAAATAAATTGCCGTGTCATCCTGAATTTTGTCTTTCCTAATTTTCTACATTACAAAATCATCGTATCATCATGATAATATTTAGAGCAGATTGTTGAATTATAACAGATAAATTAGAATATTTATCTTGATTATTTTTAGGCGAAAAGTTATTTCAATTTTTTTTTTGCTAGAAACCTTCCCAGTACTATACTAAATAACTTCCCAAAGTTTCATGGCGTTCCAATGAGTGGTTTGGTCAGGCATGAAGGACAGACAGACACACATGCATTCATTTTTATATATATACTAGACGTATGACCCGGCTTCGCGCGAGAATTCCCCCGATGGCTATTTCTTTTTTTCATTTGAAAAACTTTTTTTTTTTTTACACGGAGTAATCCGGAATGGAATGAATACCCAAATATGACCATTTTTGATAAGAATCGGTGGTTCAATGGTAAAAAAAAAAAGTGGTAAAGTGGTTTCGCCTGCCACGCGGGCGGCCCGGGTTCGATTCCCGGCCGATGCATTTTTTTTTTTACAATTTTTAAAACTCATTTATATTATATATAATATAAATATATATTATAATATCAACTATATTAATTAAATCAAATACCTAAACACTAATATAATACAATTTTTGCCATCACACACACTTTTTTCCTGTAGTTTATGTGTTACTTCTGTATTGCTATTCTATGGCACTTCTAATATTTATTATTGATGTACTTTCAGTATGAAGGAAATTGCAATCGGGGGAATTCTCGGGCGAAACCGGGTCATACGTCTAGTATATAATATAAATGAGTTTTAAAAATTGAAAAAAAAAATGCATCGGCCGGGAATCGAACCCGGGCCGCAGCGTGGCAGGCGAGCATTCTACCACTGAACCACCGATTCTTATAAAAAATGGCCATATTCGGGTATTCATTCCATTCCGGATCACTCCGCGTAAAAAAAAAGTTCTTCAAATGAAAAAAAGAAATAGCCGAATATACAAATCAAAATGTAGCCGAAAATTTTCCTCAAGCTTATAAATAGCAACATGCAAAATTTGGTACCAATTGGTTCAGTCGTTTTTGAGTTTATCGCGAAACAGACAGACAGAAATTGACTTTTATATATATATAGAGATTATGGTCTGTATTTACGTGTATTAAGGATAATAATAAACTACGACAATTTTAGATATAAAATATTCAATTACAATCAACCAATGTCTAGTTAGTAAAGAGGGTTTAATGTATAAGACATTAATTTGATGTGTTTTCACACTGTAGACATGTGACACTTACAATAAAAGCAGTGTTTACTTCTACCCACCATGATTATCATGGTCTGTACCACGTGTACTAGAGATAATAATAAACTACGACAATTTCAAATAAAAAATATTCAATTACAATCAACCAATGTCTAGTTAGTAAAGAGGGTTTAATGTACAGGGTCCATTATGAAAGTAATGAGCATAATGTTATTGTGACGCGACGATAGATGGCAACACGGTAAAACTGTGGGAAATGTGGTGGAGGGATATGCCCTTTCAATCCATCTGGTCGTCAGTTGAGTTCGAGCAGTGTGAGGGGAGATACATGCCTCCGATTGAAGTGTGTTTTCAACTTTTGTAACATAGCGCGATGGAGCGTTCGCTTGAACAACGATACGCCATAAAGTTTTGCGTGAGGCTTGGAAAAAAATGCAACCGAAACATTCCAGATGCTGCAAAAACCCTTCAAGGACGATTGCATTTCAAGATCACAGTCTGGGAAGTGGCACAAGGCGTTCAAGGAGGGCCGGGAGGAGGTCGCCGACGAACCACGTTCAGGACGCCCAACAACAGCCAGAACTGACGAGAACGTAGATCGTGTGCTCGAAGTTTTGCATACCGACCGTCGATTAAGTATCCAGCAAATTGCTGACACATTACACATGTCCACATTTGTGGTACATGTGACCGAGGATCTGCAAATGCGTAAGGTCTGTGCGAAGCTTGTGCCGAAAGTGTTGACGCAAGACCAGAAAGAACTTAGAGTTTTGCGCTGTCAAGAATTGTTGGATTTGAATCAAAATGAACCGGACTTTCTGAACTCTGTAGTAACCGGAGACGAATCCTGGATGTTTGAATACGACCCAGAGTCGAAAAGGTAGAGCTGTGCATGGCACACAAAATCATCCCCACGCCCCAAGAAAGCGCGAATGAGCAAGTCGCGCATCAAAACGATGATCATTGTCTTCTTTGACATCCGAGGAATAGTCCATTGTGAGTTTGTACCGCAGGGACAAACTGTAAACTCAGCCTTATACCTGGAGGTGCTCAGGAGATTGGAACGCCGGATCCCACGCGTGAGGAATGACATTAAAGACACGGTCAAGCTCCACCATGTCAATGCCACCAGCCACACAGCCTTCATCATTACCAACTTCCTGGCCCGGAGCAACAACCCGGTGATCCCTCACCCCCCTTACAGCCCCGACTTAGCTCCATGTGACTTCTTTTTGTTTCCTAGACTCGAGAGAGATGAAAGGAAAACATTGGGAAACCGTGGAAAACATCCAACACCATGTTACAACGTTCCTGAGAAGCATTCCTGTCGAGGAGTTTCAGGGTGCCTTTCAGGCGTGGCAAACGCGTCTCCGCAAGTGTATTGATGCAGGAGTAATGTATTTTGAAGAATATTGAACATTTACACAAATTACGATCAATAAATGTATTTTGCCAGTGAATGCTCATTACTTTCATAATGGACCCTGTATAAGACATTAATTTGATGTGTTTTCACACTGTAGACATGTGACACTTACAATAGAAGCAGTCGTTTACTTCTACCCACCATGATTATCATGGTCTGTATCACGTGTAATAGGGATAATAATGAACTGCAACAATTTCAGATAAAAAATATTCAATTACAATCTACAAATTTGTCTAGTTAGTAATAGGGGTTTAATGTATAAGACATTAATTTGATGTGTTTTCACACTGTAGACATGTGACACTTACAATAAAAGCAGTCGTTTACTTCTACCCACCATGATTATCATGGTCTGTATCACGTGTAATAGGGATAATAATAAACTGCAACAATTTCAGATAAAAAATATTCAATTACAATCTACAAATTTGTCTAGTTAGTAATAGGGGTTTAATGTATAAGACATTAATTTGATGTGTTTTCACACTGTAGACATGTGACACTTACAATAAAAGCAGTCGTTTACTTCTACCCACCATGATTATCATGGTCTGTATCACGTGTAATAGGGATAATAATAAACTGCAACAATTTCAGATAAAAAATATTCAATTACAATCTACAAATTTGTCTAGTTAGTAATAGGGGTTTAATGTATAAGACATTAATTTGATGTGTTTTCACACTGTAGACATGTGACACTTACAATAAAAGCAGTGTTTACTTCTACCCACCATGATTATCATGGTCTGTACCACGTGTACTAGGGATAATAATAAACTACGACAATAAAAATATAAAATATTCAATTACAATCAAGCAATGTCTAGTTAGTAAAGATGGTGTAATGTCTAAGACATTAATTTGATGTGTTTTCTCACAACTACACAATGTTTGTAGAAGGAAGTCATGTTCTACGATCTCCAGTTTCCTAAATATTTGATTTCAAATATAAATCTTTTAGCGAATGGGCTAAAGTTACATTGCCTCTGGCAGAGTCGCCTAGTGTTATCTTTAAATGTGTACTCAATGAATATTTTAAAATGAATTATTTTTTTTAAGTATATATATATATATATATATAAAAATATTTTCTATTATTTGAAGAACTAAAATATGTCTATTTTTTAAAATACTTATTTGTAATATGTATTTGAAAATTTAAATATTCAGTTTACTATTCAATTTAATCGTTTGAGGGTCGTCTTTTCTAAACCAAAAATAAATTTCAAAAATGTGATAATCATTAATTCTTTATATATATTTTATGACAAATTTAATGTGGGTGTATATAGGTTTATATTATGATGCATTAGCGCGCCATCTGTAATGAAAATTCGAAACTATTATAGGCGCGTATGATTCTTATAAAAATTATAAATTTTTCTACTGTCCTCACTTCAATTGAATTAATTGTTCCATTGTACTAAAGGCAGTAGAAATTGTTTTATTTTTAAAAGAATCATACGCGTCTATAATAGTTTTAATTTTTTCATTGCAGTAAGGGCAGTGGAAATTGTTTTATTACAAAAAGAATACTACGCGTCTAAAATAGTATCGTAATTTGATAACAGATGGCGCGCTAGTGCATCGTAATATATAGGTTTAATTGAGAAAAAAAAACGATTTCATAGAGTTTGGAAAATTACTTCAAATCGGGAACCTTATGATTTTTAGGAATAAATATAACTATACATCAACCAATTATATATTTAATCCCCGATATTTCAATGACTCACTGTTACCCTCCTCATGGGAATGATTTGTGATTTTCTCTATCAGTAATTTGTTAGTCTTTAAATGTACAAAGTCTTTTGTTTTTAAATGAAAAAACTAAGGATTCAATTTTGAAGATATAAAACAAACAAATATACTATATAATGATATTCATTTTTTTTTGTGAAAACTAAGATATATATGTTATAAATAAAAAAAAAGAGATTTCTGTTGATTTTTGATTATTTTGAGGATTATGCTATGGTAATGCAGTCGTAGTTAAAATCTTGAACGTAAAATAATAAAAATAGTTTTGATCATAGATTGCTTTAATTGAGCTAAGGAATATATATAAAATACATAATTTGATAAAAAGAACTGCCTGGCTTAAGGCGTAAGAATAAAAAAATGTAAAACTTATTTACATAATGTACAAAAGGCTTGAGCCGGCCATCGGGAAACAATAACAATGAGTTTTTATAGGGGAAGCGTGACCTCTGACGGTCTTTTTAACAGAGTATTTGAATCTATGAAATATATTTTTAAATAAAATAATATTTTATATAACATATATATGGTAATATATATTACATGCATCATATCATTCCAGCCAGTCCTGAACATCTAATGAATTGTATCAAATCCTCTAAAAAAAGACCTTTGGGAAAACCTCAGGATTAAAATAGAAAAGCTGAGATAATGGAACCTAATGGAGATCATTTAAACGACATGAGGAATAAGTAACAATATCATATCATCTTTTTACCAATTCTAATCCTATATTTCACATATTTGAGCCAATAATCACTTACTAAATAGGATGGTTAATTTATAAAATAAAATAGAAATTTGCGTCATGAATATATCAATGTATTTATTTATATATATAATATTTGATTTGAAAATAGAGAAATCCATAAATAAATCTTTAATTAAAAAGGCATATATTGGATCAAAATATCATTTATTTTACCAATATTTCAGTTGTCTGAAGGCAAATCTTTATCAAGGTGTTATAACATATTTAATGTGTTCAAAAACATGGGTTCGGTCAACTGAAATATTGATAAAATAAATGATATTTTGATCCAATATATGCCTTTTTAATTAACAATAATATTCGATATAAATATGTTATAATACCTTGATAAAGGTTGGCGTTCAGTCAACTGAAATATTGGTAAAATAAATTATATCTTGATCCAATATATGCCTTTTTATTTAAATATTGTTATGTATAAAAGAGTGGAAAAACTCTCCCTTTGAAATTAAATTGTAACTCTGCATTTTTCACTCCTATACAGAAAATAAAGATTACAAAAACAAATTGCAATGATTTTATGCATTTTCGAAATCAAAGAAACACCTTTAGGTAACTAAAATATAATTTCAAATATATATACATACAATTTATTATAAGTTTATTCATTATTATTTTTAAAAATTATTATCAAATCAGACACGAAATCCCCACAAGGGATGCTTGCGTCAAGAAATAACACTAAACTTAGATACTATATTACATAAACATTTGAATAATTACATGGTTTGAGTGTAGTTTAAAGAAGAAAATAAAGGAAAGGACATTACAATAATGCTTGAATTTATACCCAACTAATGAAAAAAAAGGCATACAAATATACCTAGTTTTAACCAAGAGAGAAAATCATAGATACATAAATACATTCGATAAAACGTGAGCGCGTGCGTCTAGGTGTTGATAAATGTTTTATCCATAAGGACCTTATGAAATTATTTAATTATTTTGGATATTTTACGTTATCCAGTCTCATTCCTGGAAATTATTAATCACACGTTGTATATATGTTAAACAATACACACACAGTATAAATATAATATTAATTTTCATATGAAAGCAATATCGAATATCTATTATCATAATATATTGAATATTATAATGAAATTCTATGTAGAAAATTATAATTTAAAATTAATTAAAGATTCAATCTACTGTCTAGAGAGAAGATATTAAGAGCTTCATTAAATCCATTTCCCTCTATTTGTATATGGCTCTGTAAAACATTGATTATAGATTTTAGATAACTCATTATTGCTAAATAGGTAAATAAAAAGAAAATATTGGAAAATACAAAATTAATTAATATTGTTCCACAAACTAACTTTACTAAACTAATTATTATAATTTCCATAATTACTTTGAATATGAATTTATATTATTGGGTCTTGTGATGTAGAATTTTCCACTTCCTCATAAATGATTTATTTTATTCAGTAAAAATATTATAATTTGACACTTTAATTTTATATAATAAGTAAAGTATATGTTTTTTAATCTATAAATATATTTATTTGTAACATTTCCTATTTAGAATTAAGGAATAGTCACAATAATTTGTGTTTCAATATTTAATTTAATTACAACAAGGTTAAGTGTTGGAATTATACACAGAGTAACAATGTCTCAAGATGAGCTAGTGTTTGAAAAATAACTTGTGTGTATTGTATGTATATAATTTTTTTCTGTTGCTTTCACATAAAACAAATACCAAGATTTGTTTCGTAAAATTGCTATTAATAATAAATAATATGCAAAGTTAAATTGGTTATGAATTCATCCTTCTTACTTACTTTAATAATATAACATTAACCATAATATATAAAAAAAAAATCCTATGCAAAATTAGAGAAGGAAAGTACAGTGTTTCCGACTGCTTAACTATAAAGAAAATCAAAGAATATAATTAAATATTCACATAGATAAATAAAAATCATGTTACATGATTAAATATTAAATATATATATACTAGCGGATGTACCCGGCTTCGCCCGGGGTTTTACCCGAGTAAAGGTTTGTCTAACGAACATTTGTTAAAACAATTCTCTATAAACTTATAAAAAAAAAGATATATTTTGATAATTTGAAACTCGTAAATTTGAATCTCTCGATAAAGTGAACATTTTTTCCCGGTCCCTGTGTGCCGTGTCATCCTGAATTTTGTCTTTCCTAATTTTCTACATTACAAAATAACCGTTTTATCTAGTGAACATTTTTTCCCGGTCCCTTGAAAAATACTCGATAAGTTGAATAAAATCAATATTAATTGGTTTCCTCGGTAATTGGAAGTTAAAGGAATAGTAGCTTCGCCTTGGAATTGTATCATTATTCTTGTCTCAAATAAATTGCCGTGTCATCCTGAGATAATCTTACTTTTGATAAATAATCTTTAAGATAATAAACTTATTGAAAATAAAACTTATAGATAAAAAACTTGTTATCATCGTCGCAATGGTGGCGCTGCTTGCGAGTTAAATATACAAATCTGCAAATAACTCTAAGGATATTTAAGATATTCAAGAAATTATTTTTCAAAAACCTTCCCGGGGATTTACCTAATAATATCCCAAAATTTCACGGCGATTGGATATATGGTTTTTGAATCTATAGAGTACACACAGACAGACAGACATTCAATTATATATTTATATAGATTTTTATATTTTCTATATATCTATGTAATTATCATCAGAATTTAATGCGGTTAAACGTTTTTAATTTATTCCATTCCAGATACGATTAACACTTTACTTGACAAGAATAAAATGATCTTGTGATACAATCTATATACAGTTTAAATCTTTTGCAATGAATATTTTGAAATTTTGGTGCTGCGCTTCCTGGAGTACAGGAGCTCCATCTATGATTCCTTTCTTCCTGTGGTGAATCTGTATAAGATCGGTGGTCTTAATAAAACTTTGTGTGTGAGAATATTTTGAAATCTTTCTTTATAGTTGATTTATTGCAGAGTTAATGTTATATATATATATGATATATTTTGTATATAGTAAACCATGATTCAATTCCATATTGAACACACAATTGTTTTTAATGTACTAGTTTTTGTTTAATCTTTTATTTTTGTCTGAATTGTTTCACAAATTGCCAAATACATTTTTTAAACATGTAAATTCCATGTTAAAAAAGAAAAGTTGAATGATATGTAAATTTACTAAAGTTTTTTTTAAAGAAATATTTGCAAATATGTAAATTTTGGAAAGTTGATCCACGTCTCGGCGCAGTGTTGTCCAGTGTGTGTGGCCTCGCGCTTATTGCTTATAATAAAGAAGAAGGAAAAATGCCTAATGACTGCTTAATTGTCATTTCCAGATATTGAAACTTTGGAAAAATTTACAATACGACATATATATTTATAATATAGAATTTTATTTACTACTTTGAAAAATAGTGTATATATTATTTATACAAAACTTTATTTCAATATAAATTCCCAATTACTTTTAAATATATATATATATTTTTGGTTTTAATAGAAATTTTTCTAATAAAATTTTATTTATTTTGAATTTCCAATAGATAAAATCTCTCTTGATAAACTATTAAATAATAAATATAATATATTATTATATACCTCTATATTTTATATATATAATTATCATTTATAATTCTAAAATTCAAATTTGATTTATACTAAATTCTTATTTTCTTTTGAGAAACGAAATATTCATATGACCTTAAATATACATTTTAATTAATCTTTATAGATATACTAGAATCGTTCCTCTTCTTTTGAAAAATAGATTTTACCAATGTATTTTAATTTATCATGCTAGTTCAGAAGAGGTAATCCCTCAACAAAAAAAAAATATATGTAACAAACGAGACTCCTCTCTCTTTAAAATTAATTGAACTATTGCATTCGGGTTTATCACGTCATATTATTAAATGTTATATTTGTGACAAAGAATGCCACACTATAGAGGTTTTTATTTTTGAACACGTGAAAACCATCTTCCATTAACTTTGTTATACTTAAATAGGTTTATATACCATGGTATATATAGAGAGGATAATAGAGGAATTGTATAAATTGCCGAATTTTGACAGCTAAGGTAAAGAATAAAGTTCCTCATTGGGAACATTTTTTCGACGAAAAATAGTATTGTTCGAACTTAAAGCGAGTTCATCTAACCAAATGGGGCTGTTGCACTCACATAAAAGCAAAGGTTAACTGTTTATATATCGAAAATAGGTGATACATTTACAGTCAGAATAGTCTCTAACAAACCACAATTATAATCATGACTTGTACCATGTCAATTTATATTTCTATATAAATAGCTCCGTGTTTGTCCGTTTGGTCGTGATTGTCACATAACAGATCAAAATATCAATGTTCAAATTCACAGCCTCTGAGGAATATTCTCTTCCTCAGGCAGTTTCTCCAAGCTCTATCACCGATGAGAAGACAGTTCCAAGACATAAAAAACATTTTCCTCTAGGTTATGTTCATGAAAATCACAACTGAACCCAGGAAACAGTAATTGACATCAATCAATCAATTATCGTAACTCGGACTCCTGAGGCGCACAGAAATCGCTTTTATTGTCGTCTTTCATCATTAAATTTTTAATATATAGATATAATTAAAAAGGACGTATATATAAACAGCAGACTCGATGAATAAAACACAGGTATCTTTACAATTTGACATTTCTGTTATCTAAGTTAGTAATAGTTCCCTAATACACAGAAATACCAATATAAACGAAGAAAAAGACAAAATTCTCTCTACACGCCTTTGTGAGAAAAATATTGAACCGTTTATGCTATTACTTAATGTAATATGATTTCAGTTGTATTTTTCCTCTAATTGGCCCTCTTCTGATTCGCAGCGATAACAAGGGTACGCATGCGCAGTTCATTTTACTTTCACCGTCCGAAGATTGTAAACAGGTGAAGCATGATTTACAGGCGGTATTATACTATTTTGAATACCAAATGCTTTATATTGTAAATATCATCATTGAATATTGACACAAAGTTGGGGTTTAAAACATGTTTAAAAACTTGATTCAATGCAAATATTTAATCTGAATTGAAGAAAAGATGAAGTTACTAAATTATTATTTATTGACATATCTACAATTTGCTTTTCAATTCCGAAGGAATTAAGTATTTTCGGATTGAAATATATGCTCCTAGTTATCCGTTTCCAGTACGAGTGAGTAATTTTCTGTTCTAATATAACCTTCATATTCATAAACATAATGAAAAACACACCTAGATGTATTCTATTCTCCATTGATATATAAACAAAAATATTTTTTAAACTTAATTCTATTGACGGTATGTGGCGCTGAGTTTGTTGTTGAAACACATTATTATGCTATAACACCTTGATAAAGGTTGGCGTTCAGCCAACTGAAATATTGGTAAAATAAATTATATTTTGATCCAATATATGTCTTTTTAATTAAACATAGATGTATCTATATGTAAAAATACAAGAAATTATTTGAAGGATAAGCTTTTGAACCTTTTTAATTTTTGTCATTTTGTACATTGATACAGCTATGTTTTTTTGATGGATAGATTGAGATTGACACTACTTTATTTCAATATTCATATAAGCTTATATAAGGTTAAATACAGAATAAATTAAATATGAATTAATAAGATTATATAATGATAAATATATGAATAAATAAATATAAATATATAAAATAATTAAAGAATCAATTAAAATAAATGAAGAAAGATGATCTCATTTTTATTAACTCAAACTTTATAGTTGAATCTAAATTCCATCTAAATTGTATCTGTATTTAAGTTATAATATTAGAATTATGATTTCATTTCATTTAAGTAACATTATATACGCAAGAAAAATAACAAATAAATTATAATTATTTAACATTTATTTTGAAAATGATATATTGGTATAAAAATGATCATTATAACAATGGTAAAAATAAATAGGTTTCTAAAATAAGACTTAAATAACGGGCTTTACAAACATCATTTTTATTATATTTTTAACAAACTGGATTCTTATAAATAGTTTATATTATATTGATTTACAATAGGTAATATATAATTTACATATAGGTGTATTTATATAAAGAAACACAGATTAGTTTCTCTTTTTATGAAGTTTTATATACAAATTTGAATATATTATATAAGTATTATATTAATTGTCTTTTTTTCCAACAATAATTTTCATTATTACACAAATAATTTTAAAACTATATTTTATTATATTCAATTTATACATATTTTTTTATTTAAATCAGACGACAAATTTGAAAAAAATTGAAGATAATTTGAAACATATGGGTAAGCTTAATATCTTAATAACACTATGAAAATTTGCATTAATCTTTTAAATAAATCGAGTTGAAAACTTAATTACGAAATATTTAAAATAATTATTCTAATAAACTAATATACTATTATTAACAAATATACAGAGAGAGTTTAAAAATAAATTATCTAGAATAATATTTTTAATGAATAAATAATGTCATTTTTATTACAGAACTTCATTTTTTTTGTCCTCTAAAATTGATGTTTTTAACAAACATTCTAATGTTATTTTTTCCCGAATAAATTTGAAAACGAATGACTCTAAAAAGAGAAGAAAAAATGGAAATTGTGGTAATTTGAATTATCTTTAACCATGAGAATAAAATGTCTTTAAATATTCCCTAACCAATAATGAAGAAAATAAATCTGTTCCGTAATTAAAATTCTAATATTCTCTCAATCAATAATTAATTAAACTAGCTTAAGTAATCTTCTAAATTAATTTCATTATGGCGTTCTTATATGACTTGTATTTTTTATCTTTGTATATAAAGTCATTCAATCTGAAAAGAAATTATTATGGATGTTGATTTTTGATTTTTTATTTTCGGAAATGTTCATCAAAGCATATATTTATGTATGAAATTAAAGAATTTAAAAGCACAAATGTTTCTTTTATACATAATACAAACTTCTACTGCCCTTACTGTGATGAAAAACATGTATTGGGAGGGCTTGGCCCATCAATGATGAACCCTCCCAGCGGTTTCGCCAATTTAATCCACCAGACCGCTTCTCAGAGCTCTAATACTGTATTGGACGATTCTGCTTATATACGCAGCACTGAAGGGCGGAATCTCATAATATAAGCTTATATCAATAGGTTTCTTGAAAACCATTTCTGAGATTCCATCCTTCAGTGCTGCGTATAGAAGCAGAAATGTCCAATACAGTATTAGAGCTCTGAGAAGCGGTCTGGTGGATTAAATTGGCGAAACCGCTGGGAGGGTTCACCACTGATGAGCCAAGCCCTCCCATTACATATCTTTCATCGCAATAAGGGCAGTAGAAGTTTGTATTATGTATAAAATTAACATTCGTGCTTTAAAATTCTTTCATTTTATATGTATAGATGGCGCGTTATTGCTTTGTGTTAATATATTTATGTGTATATAAATATTATTATATCATATAAAGGCATATATTGGATTGAATAAAATATTTATTTGCCAATATTTCGATTGGCTTAACACCAACCTTTATCGAGTCATTACATTTTTCTTCAGCCAACCGAAATATTGGCAAATAAATATTTTATTTAATTCAATATATGCCTTTTTCTATCTAATTATTTGTGTATGGAATACTCTATATACAGAACAAATAAATATTATTATTTTTAATATTTTTAAAATTAGGAAGTTAAATATATACACCTGTGTTGTTGATTTGCTGTTTTGTTAAACTTACTTTCAATTCACTTATTCTGAAATTTGAGCAGTTATTTACTTTCATAAATATATATTCTAAGGAAGCATAAAGGGTGAATCTTTGGTCGTTGAGGTTCAACCTGCACTATGCTTAACAGTGCCAATAGTCATGAACGCGTAGGCGTAGTATAAACGCCAAGGTTGGCATGTATTGATTTATTAAATATAGTTTTACATAATAAAAAAAAAACTAAAGATTAACGTTTTGTTAATATTTTTTAGACTAGATGGCGCTTTGCCATAATAAATACTTAGGTGAGTGGGCAGGATTGCCATTTTAATTTTTAATATCAAAACCTTACGAGACAAACGCGCCCATTTTCCAATGAATACCAAAACAGATATCTCCATTTGGACACAACAACATTAACCTGACGTTTTTTTTACCTTTTCTTCTATAATATTATATTTTATATGATTTATTATTCTCAATAATTATATAATAGATAGCATCCTCGTCCTTAGTATTTTATATTAGAAAAAAAGTTCCTGAAGCACGGGATTCGATCTTAGGTCTCGTGGAGATCAGAAACCAACGGTTTAGACCACCCTTCCACCGACTCCCATGTTCAAATAGAGATGGTTTTTAACTTAAAAACTGAATACTAAAACCAAATTCAAAATAACTTCAATTTTGATTTTTTTAAATATGAATTTAACCTTACACACACAAAACATTTTTTTTCTAAACAGTTCTTTCTTTCCTTGTTTGCCGAACTATTTTCCAAAAATAAAATAAATCAAAACGTCTTGAAATATGAAAAAGTTAATCACAGAGAGAGTTTATTTAAATATTGAACTAATATTTGGCAATCTTTTTATGCAGTTTTTATCGAAATGCTATTTGTTTTTTATAACTAATTTGAATAGAGAAAATTGTTGTTTGTCTAATGTAAAAAAGGGGGAATTTATTTTTCTAACAAATTACTGAGTCATTAAATAATTGGAATTTGTAATGGCATGATGGTATGGAGAAATGGATGTTGAATTATGCAAATAAAGGTAATAGGTTCTTTAATTACATTTCTTTCAATGAAAACATTGACTCTTAGGAATAATTATAGTTTGTAGTTATATTACGTTAGTGTTCCCTATACACTTTTAACTATATTTACTCTTATTTACCACGCGAAACGAACATTATAACTAATGGTTATATAGATTGATATAGAATATATTATCTGGTGAAACAGAAATCAACTAAACGTTGATTAAGCCTGTTCCCTGATATTTTGCTAACCCATTAAGAAGCACATGTGCTCGTGGTCAAGATATGCCTTCTTTGTTTTTAATATCAACACCTGGCCTTTTATATATATTTTTTTAAATTAATATTTTCACAAAAGAGAGAAAAAAATATATAGTGAATTTTGGCAAATTCGACCGATTTCCTAACATCTATCCTATGATGTAATGAAATCGGAGAGGCCCACGTATTTATGAGAGACAAAGCCCGAACCCATGGTATACAGGTTGCATATTTGTCTGAAATTTACAAAATGGTGTATTTCTTGTTATTTATTACCACAAGGTTTTGTACTGGGTGGTGAACCAAAATGCATTGTTTTAATATATTTAACGTGAAGGGCGCGTCTATTGGTACATAATGAATTGTAAACAGCCCAATGCAATATTACAGCGGTATTTTAGATTAAATTGGATAAACCGTTTGGAGGGTTCATAACTGATGAGCCAACCCTTTCCACTTTTTTATCATTGCAGTGAAAGCAGTAGAATATTGTTTAAATTTGAAAATAAATATAAGGGGTCATAATAGTTTGAATTTCTTATAACAGATAATGCGCTAATACTTCATGTTTTCAATAACGAATTGTTTATAGTGCCATTTAACACACTTGTTGCTTCTAGATTAAGATCCAGTTAAAATATGATAAATGAATGCCTATGCATAATATGTAATAAAAAATGTGAATTTAAAGAAAAAAGTTTATTATGAATCATAAGTGCGTTATCTGTTATGAGATTTCGAAACTATTATAGACGTGTATGATTCTTTTAAAAATTAAACAATTTTTTACTGCCCTTACTGCAATGAAAAAAAAAATAATGGAAGGGCCTGGCTGATCAGTGGTGAACCCTCCCAGCGGTTTTGCCAGTTTAATAACTCTGAAAATTTGATATATTGTTAATGTTTTAGTGTTAATAGATAATTAAGCTCAATATATCATTTTTAAAAAATATATAAATGTCTTCAATTAAAAAGGTATATATTGAATCAAAATATAATTTATTTACCAATATTTAAGTTGGCTGAACGCCAAACTTTTTCAAGTTATCACAGCAAATTTATGTCAACAACTACTCAGCGCAACAAAACGTCAATAGAATTAAGTTTAATATATTTTCCAGTTATTCAAGGGGAGGTAGAAAGTATATATATATAATATGATACATTAGCGCGCCATCTGTTATTAAAATTCGAAACTATTGTAGACTCATATGATTGTTTTAAAAATTAAACAATTTCTACTGTCCTTACTGCAACCCTCCCATTATTTTTTCCATCGCAGTAAATGCAGTTAAATTTGCTCAATTTTTAAAAGAATCATACGCGTCTATAATAGTTTCGAATTTTCATATATATATTATGGACAGAATAAAATTTGAAAAATATGGGTATATATAAATGTATATTTTTTAAATTAATAAAAGTTATAAATTCCATAAACTGAATACATAAAATAAAAAATATATATAAGTATAACAAAGAAAAAATAACCAAAATAAATGTATTCAAAGAAATATATAAATAGGCTATTCCCTGGAATAATACCGACTCAATATATCCAGTACCTATTTCCTAGTTGAAGCTGTGTTGGGGAGGTGTCAAAACTGACCAATCATCGCTCTTCACAAAATTAATAGGATTGTGAGCAGGCAATCTGGAAAACAAAAGGTTCGGCTGAGGGAAAATAATGACCAGTCCAGTTCCATTCACTGCATTCGTGCACTTTTATCTTCTGCTAGTTTTTGTTCGAATCCTTTCTAATGATATATCTACATTTTCATGTTTTTTCTTTACTTTAAGTTCAATATAGGCGTTAAAACTATTATTTTATGGTAATCGTACCTATTTTATTGCAACCTATTTATTATATTTATGTGGGGGCACATTCGTGCACTTTTATCTTCTGGTAATTTTCGTTCGAACATTTCTAATGATCTATCTACATTTTCATGTCATTTTCTTTACTTCACTTTTTTATTATTTTAACAATTTTTTAATGTTCTGATTTTATATTTAGGTTTGTTTTCATAAGTAGTTTCCTTTTTTATTTTGTTCTTTATTTTTTCGGTTAAGTTTTTAAACCACCCCGGAGGTACATGCCTTGTTGCGTTACTATTTATTTTATTGCTGGTTAGCTCCCTAAAATTCTAAGAAGTCTTATGGAAAGGCCCCTTTCATCTTCCATTATCAGAACTAAGAATATCGTGATTATCAGAATCACCTTCAGCAATAAGACGGACATATTTCTTTAGTTTTAGATCAGCCAAGACCAACTTTACCTTTAAGATAAGCTTTAAAACTATATTTTATGGTAATCATGCCTATTTTATTCTATTTTTTCATACTAACGAGAATTACCAAATAGATTTATATTGTTGCAAAGTATTTATTATATTTTATTCGTGCAGTTTTATCTTCTTAAAGTTTTTGTTCGAGGCTTTCTAATGATATGTCTACATTTTGCATGTCTTTTTCTTCACTTTCCCTTTAAGATAGGCTTTAAAAACATATTCAAATGATAATCATACCTATTTTCTTCTTTTATATATATACTAGACGGGTGACCCGGGCTTAGTTCCGGGATTGACCCGTGTGCATATCTCCCCAAGTGTTATATATATTTAGATAAGATTTTTTAAATAAGTGTTTGTTATTAGCATTATCTATTTGTTTGCATCAGCATAATTTAATCTAATGTTTGATAGAGGGCGCTGTTCGTGAGCTAAGTAGAATAATTTGAATATATAGTTTAAATAATTGATTTATATATTTTTTATAATAGCCTATCGTCTTACTCGTATTTTTTTACCTATGTGTGGAAATTTTGGTTCGAATTAGTGAACTACTGCGAATTTGTATACCGGATATACAAACAACAAACAAACATATAAACATTGATTTTTATATATATAGATATTGAATTTATTTTTTGAGCAAACATATCCTCTCTCTCTACTGAATAGATTTTAAAAATATATATATAAATAAAAATATCTAGAGATATACTACATGATCTTGGCCAAAAGGCCGAGAAACGATATTTTATATATAGAGATGACCTGGCTTCGTGTGTTTTCTGCTCGAGTGAATGTTTTGCTGGTAGAATTTTGTTCCTGCCTAATAATAATCATTATATGGCTTCGCCCGTTGTCTGCTTTAGTGAATATTACCCAAAAGAATTTTTTAATGCAATCAAGCATGATACGGCAATATTGTCATCATCATTTCTGACTAAAAAAATATTGTTGCTCAGGCCTTGGTTAAATATATTTTTTCTAGGTTAAAGTGCGACAAAAAAACTCTTCCAGATTTAACTCTCTGTCCTGTTCAAATTTCAGCGAGATTAGTTACATATTGAGGGCGTGCATAGCCGACAAACATATATATATATATATATATATATGTTCCCGGCTTCGCCCGATTTTTACCCGAGTAAAAGTTTGCCTAACAAACATTTGTTAAAACGATTCTAGCAAACATCCAATCCCTACTGAATCTATTTTTGTCTACACTCTCGATAATTTTTTCCCGGTCCCTTGAAAATACTCGATAAGTTGAAAAAGATCAGTATTAATTAGTCCACTCGGTAATTTGAAGTTGAAGGAATAGTATCTTGCCACAAAGGACGATTTGTAAATAACTGTATTTAGTGAATGTACCCGGCTTCGCACAGTTTTTATCCGAGTAAAGGTTTGTCTAATATATTTTTGAAACACATATTTTTTGAAAACATTTATTATATTTTAAATATAATATTGCCACTTTTGTGAATTTGATAATTAATTATTTATTTTTTCTCAATGTATTATATATATTAATTTTAAAATTCATTTTTGTTTTCATCGTCACATACAATGTAACTTTTATATAAACAAACAATAATAAACAACAACAATTAGGGGCTCAAAAATCATTTATTTTGGTTAGCAGCCCCGTAAATAAAGATATTTTCACAACACGACAATTATATTTGCATCATCATTATTATAAAACAACAGCAAATTAAATTAACCAATGTAAAAATATATTTTAACATTACATTTTAACATTTAACACAAAAACGCTACAATGTTTTCTTTAAATATATATTAATATTGAAATGCCAAGTTTTTTTTACTTCATTGGAATATTATATTACTAAATTCTAAAATTAAATTTATTATACTTGGAAAACATTTTAAGCATTGTTAAAATTTATAAATATAATTTCACCAGATGCCGCTAGAGGCGCTGCTTTCGAGTGAAAGTAGAAAATTTGCAAATAAAATTGCAAATAATATTTATTTCAAATCAAATTCAAACCAGAAACCTTCCCAGTAGTATAGTAAATAACTTCCTAAAGTTTCACGGTGATTGGATAATCTTACCTTTTAAAAACATTCATCGTGTGAACAAACTAACGTTCATCGTGTAAACAAACCACGTGTGAATTATTAACCAATAAAATTCATTTATCGTCGCGACCAGTGCTGCGCCCAAGCGGTAAAAGGCTGGAACTAACGCTTTTTGGTTTTTTTATTTATTAAAAAAAGCTCATTAACTTTTTTAGTGTATTGAATAGCCTATATGTTAAATGAAATCTTCAGCTACCTACATGCGAAATTTCATAAAGATTTATTCTGTAGATTTTGCGCAACGCGATAACAAACATCGATTTTGGATTTCATTTTTATAGATATAAAGGAAAGGATATATATTACTGTGTAATATTGAATAGATTTATATTGTTGCAAGAAATATATTATTTTTTATACACAGAATAATATTTTTTGATATTTATATCATATATATTTTGCTACTCTGTGGAAACTTCACTCATTGCTTAACTTGATTCTTATAAATTTTGATTTTGTTCTTGCATTAAATAAATTGCTGTGTCATCCTGAAGTTTGTCTTTCCCAATTTACTACGAGACAATATGTTAGCAATATACGGATGTGAATATTTAATTTTGTATATATCGTAGAAATCAATTTGGTAGAAAGTAAATTAATTTCTTCATAATAGAAGTTACTTCGACCATTAAATATTTTTATTAGACAATAAAAATATTTACTAGTCGGAGTATCTTTAATTTGAAGAAATATGAATTCTAGCCAGGCAGCCTCTATCTTTATGATAAATTCATTTCGTTTAAAATATGAGGATCTATAAAGAATTATAGAATATTATCATTTCTATTAGTAATGCGTTTCTTTCATAGAAAATGAGCAAGGAATATGAGCACATACGCTCTTCGTCTGTCTTTATATAATCAATAACACTAAAGACAAAAGGTGTTGTTAGCCTTTTGGTAGTATTGTGTCAATTCATCTTCTGTATGATATTGTATATATATATATAAGGGAAGTTATATTTGAATAAATGATTTTAAAATATATCTTTTATATATTGCAATTTAATAAATATTTTCCATTTAAATCTCCATATAATGTGTATATGAAATAGAAAAAAAAAATGAATTATTCAATTTCTATCTCATAATTATTGCCTAGCTTAAATATTTTTCTACCAAGTTATAGATTTAGATAGGTTAAATGTGTTCAGAAATCTACGAAAATATGTTTTAAACATATTTTATAATTTATCGATATTTAAAAAATGTAATTAGAAAAATATATATTTGGAAATAAATAAAAATTTACCAAGATATTATAGTTTTAAATTATAGATTTGGACAATTCTTTTGAAATATTTAATAAGTTTAAATAAGAAATCTTTACCTTAGTAGCTGGATGAAACATTTATCCTTTCTTTTAAAAATTTAAGATATTTTTCTTTCTTTCTGTATCTAACAATAAAAAAGCATTAATTTTTTACAACTGTGTTCGAGATAGTTTAAACTTTTTGTACGAAATAGTTTAGTAACAGTTTTTTTATTCAGTTTATATATATTTCTCACTAACTAGCCAATTAATTTTAATTTTTAAAGTTGATTATAGAACTTCTTTTAATAAGTAAAATTAGATAGATTTATATTTTGATTGTGCCTTCTGGGATTTTTTCTAATTTCAAATTTTGAATTAAAACTAAATAATGTTTATATTTCAGTAATATATTTTATTTATATTATGAAAGGTATCAATGTATAAAAGTAAATATTTGATATAAAAGGTCTTTTTCTCAAACGTTTATGTAAGTTACAATCTTAATTATTGTATATAAAAGCATAGGACGCTTCTCCCGTCAAAACTAGACGTCATCTATTGACTGTCGCCGCAAACTAGCGGCCTTGAGTCGGGTGATAAAGCCACAACACCAGCTTTGGAAAACTGAGAAGCATCCATCTAGAGATCATGGTTTCCAACTAATGGCCTTCGTCAGCCTAGGGTGAAATTTATTCCATGAGATCCACAAAGAATTTAAAAGAATCGTTAAAATCTTCCAAGAGATCTTTAGCTAGCAAAGTGAGTCAAATTGGCCAAATTTATGACCAGAATATTTCCTTAATATTCGAAATCTTTAGGCTTCTAGATGAAAAAAAAAGAAAGTGTATAATGTGGTCGAAAATCAATTGTTTTTCAAAGTGATATATTTAAGATACATTTCATTCTTTTTAAAACATCCGATCTATTGATATAAAGCGATATATTTTATATACTTGTATATTCCTAAAAGTCGATCAGAATCTTTACAACTAACAAAATTTTAATTTCTAATACTAGGTTTTATAAATATACTTGTATTTATATATAATTATAATATAATATAAAATTGTATATGATCACAAGAGTAGTATTTTTTAATTTCTCTGCATATCCCTAGTACACGTGGAACAGGCCATGATCACCATGGTGGGTAGAAGTAGGCGACAGCTTTTACTGTAAGTACACCACAAGTCTACACATGTGAAAAGCACTTCGAATTTGCAATTACAAATGTACCAGAGCCCCGTTTGGTTACTTGCACTTGCTGGTGGGGTTGGAATTTAAAAAAAAAATCGGAGTTCATTGAAACATTTTTATTAAATCAGAAAAAAAGTGCCCAATTTGGGAATCGAACCCGGGTCGTAGCGTTCGAAAACCAACAGTTTAAACCATCCTTCCACCGATCCCCTCGAAATACTTTATAAAGAATATTACCTAATCCTACAATTTATTTTCTTCACAAATTCCACTATAGATATATACAAATAAAACCAAGAAAATATTTTTGTCATCAATTTTATACATTACTAAGGTAGAGTAAAATTTCATAATATCATATGAAAAAATGCTAAAATGTCCTTTTAAATTCCCAAAAAATCTTTTGAAATTTTAAAATAATTATTTCTTTTTTGATATTCAATCGAAAGATAAAATTTGAAAATGTAATCAATAATTCAGTTACTACATGTTTATTGCTAATGTAAATGATGATATACACACAATAAATACCTATAGTTTATATTGACGAAAGAGAAAATGTGCCTTCAAATATAAAATATTTTTCAATAAGAAAACTTTTGGCCAATTTGTTAGGAAACAAGATAGATAAACTTTCCCAACTAAATTTATATCGACAGACTTCATTCTTCAAATTCTATCCTTTCAATTTCTCTCTATTTTTCTTGTTATCTACTGAAATCATAGCTCAGAAATATTCCCCAAATAATACACCTATTCACAGACAACATTTATGTCAACAATAAATTGTATATTTATTTATGCTTTTCTCAATTCCAACATAAAACTTTATTCTGAAATATGTTTATTTTTGTACTATGATGAATATTTTATACATCTAGGTATGCCCTTTTCGTATAAAGCTATATATAATTTGAAAAAATTGTACAAATGTGATATTGTACTGGATAAGGTGCATAGATTATTAAAAAAAGGCATCTCCTTATCGTGCAACTGAAAGTTGCTGATGGCTTGCGCTATCTATCGGAATAAATATCAACTATTTTCGTTGATTTTAATTATTCCAGAATTGGCCAAATACCCATTCTTGATTACTTGGTTAGCCTTTCTTGATTAATCGGTAGATAGCTTTTCTTGATTAATCCGTGGTTAGATTTTCTTGATTAATCAAGAATGTGTAATTGGCCAATTCTGGAATAATTAGAAATCAACGAGAAGTTCAAACAACTTTCAGTTACACGATAAGGAGATGCCCTTTTTTTTATTATACTATATATAATTGTTTATATAAATATATTTAGTATATATGAGAGCAAATGTTTGTTTCAAATTTCTTTTTAATAGAAGAATTTAATGTCTTTCATTCTGTTTTTTTTTCCTCTTAAGTTTCAGTTCTATGCAGAAATTTAATTTTAATTCCGATTGCATATAATAAAGGTTTCGTTTTCATAATATTCGCCTTCTTTGTTACCATGCTTTTTCACATGTAACAGAAAACACAAGTTATACAGCTTTTTATATCACCTTCAAAAATTGAATCAGGCTTAACTAGAAAGTAATGTAAAAAAAGGATATAAATAAAATTGGAAGGATAATTTCGAGCAGAAGTTTACATGATTGTAAGCTAGAGAATCTAATGTGCAGATAAGTTGAAAACTAATGAGAAATGTGAAAGACTGAAGTTGCCCCACCTGGCTGACTCCATTAACATCCCAACTTCTTCTAGAAATTGCTTTTAATGATGATTTCACCGTAATGATATTTTAATACCGTTGCTAAGTTACCAGCCTTTCGCTCAGGTTGGCCTGACTACAACTGAACCTTTTTACCTAATCATATAGTTACCTTTGGGGCACGTGAACTTTAACACGAATTATATTCGAATATAAAGGTATTTATTATTCTATTGTATAGCTTTTGTATTTGTATAGCTTTCGCTTATGATATCATGATTTTATTTGCAATATTCTTTGAGAGATTTACCAGACTTTCGCTCAGGTTGGCCTGACTACAACTGAACCTTTTTACCTAATCTTATAGTTAACTTAGAGACACATGGCTTTAACAAGAATTATATTCGAAATAAAAGATCGTTATGATAATTTCATTCGTTTTTTTATGTTTTGTATGCTTACTTTTCACCTTATCTATGAATGTCCGAACTTAGGTTAGCCTGACTGCAACTGAACCTTTTTACCTAACCATATAGCTACCTTTGAGGCACGTGAACTTTAACAAGAATTATTTTCGAATAGAGAGATAGTTATAATTAATAATATCTTATTAATATGTTTTGTATACTTATTGCCTATGATATCATGATTTTATTTGCAATATTCTTTGTGAGTTACCAAGCTCAGGTTGGCTTGCTTACAACTGAACATTTTTATATAATCTTATAGTTAACTTTGAGACACATGGCCTTTAACAAGAATCATATCCGAATATAGAGGTAGTTATAATGCTATTACTAGACGAATGGCCCGGGCAACGCCCGGGGTTTACCCGAGTGCGAATATATTTTAAAAACGTTGTCTTGGGTGGTCGCTATTGACAGGGCGGTCTGTATAGACAGGTGGATGTATCACACAGCTGATAACAGGGTTGTCTAGAGTGGTCGCTATAGACAGAGTGGTCTGTATAGACAGGTGGATGTATCACACTGCTGATAACAGGGTCGCCTAAGGTGACCGCTATAGACAGGGTGGTCTGTATAGACAGGTGAATGTAACACACTGATGATAACAGGGTTGCCTAAGGTGACCGCTATAGACAGGGTGGTCTGTATAGACAGGCAGCTGATAACAGGGTTGTCTAGAGTGGTCGCTTTAGACAGGGTGGTCTGTATAGACAGGTGGATGTATCACACTGCTGATAACAGGGTCGCCTAAGGTGACCGCTATAGACATGGTGGTCTGTATAGACAGGTGAATGTAACACACTGGTGGTAACAGGGTCGCCTAAGGTGACCGCTATAGACAGGCAGCTGATAACAGGGTTGTCTAGAGTGGTCGCTATAGTCAGGGTGGTCTGTATAGACAGGTGTATGTATCACACTGCTGTTAACAGGGTTGCCTAGAGTGACCGCTATAGACAGGGTGGTCTGTATAGACAGGTGAATGTAACACACTGGTGATAACAGGGTTGTCTAGAGTGGCCGCTATAGACAGAGTGGTCTGTTTAGACAGGTGGATGTAGCACACTGCTGATAACAGGGTTGTCTAGAGTGGCCGCTATAGACAGATGTATGTATCGCACAGCTGATAACAGGGTTGTCTAGAGGGGGGCAGGGAGGCCACGTGTTCGCTGGCAGCCAATGGGCGCGCATTCTATCCGTGAGCTTCAGACATACAGACAAACAGACAGAATAAGGCAAATATATAAGTAGATTGTAATTCTATGTTTTGTATACTTATTGCTTATGATATAATGATTTTTTTTTGTATTATTTATTGAGAGTTACCAGTCTTTTGCTCAGGTTGGCCTGCTTATAACTGAAACTTTTTACATAGTCTTATAGTTAACTGTGAGACACATGGACTTTAACAAGAATTATATCCAAATAGAGAGGTAGTGTCAATAAATATATCGTATTTATATGTTTTTTAGTGTGTGCTTATGATATCATGATTTTATTTGTATTATTTATTGAGCGTTTATGTCTAAATATCGTTATACTAGTTGCATTTTAAGTTATTTTATATAATCTTTAGATCGAATTTTATAATATTGTTTTTTTAGTTATATCAAGTTTGATTAAAATTGTCCGATTATATCAAAATATTGAAATATATACTTTTTCAAAGAGAGATGTGTAATGAAGTTTAAATATAATTCAAATATATTTTGCGGCTTTGTCTTCGTATCGTCTATAGGGACATCGTCATCTTGGAGGGAAGTCTTGGCTTTAACACGGCGGTGGATTCCTGGAGTCAGTCTCTGAAAAATATAGATCGGGTTCTTATTGTTTCAATGTTCTTTCAGAAACTTCAGTTTGTCTTCCTTAATCTACCAAGCATTTGCACCAAAATTCCACGTAGAGAATTAAGAAAAACAAACTTTAGAATAATATTGCAATTTATTTAAGGCAAAAAAATATATATATATATATATATATGAAATACAAGAGAAGTAATAAAGAAAATTTACAGAGAATAGCAGAGATTTGAAATATCAATATTAATAATCTGTTAATGAAACAATAAATATTTATTAACAATATATATATTTCTTTTTGAAAATAGATCAATTCATTAATATATATTTCAATTAAAAAGGCATATATTGGATTAAAATATAATTTATTTCACCAATATTTCAGTTGCCTGAATGCCTGTGGCGCTGAGTTTGTTGTTGACACATATTAATATGTAATAATACCTTGATAAAGGTGGGCGTTCAGCCAACTAAAATATTGGTGAAAAAAATGATATTTTGATCCAATATATGCCTTTTTAATTAAATATTCTATATACAGTTACACGAGCGTCATGCGTGGCCTCTGTCACGGTTTGCTTTTTTTTTTGGAATGGCGCCCTCCTATTGGTCGGCTACGATCACGCCACCTTTGCCCCCCCCCCCCCCCCCCCCCCCCATTTCTGTAACTATTGTGTTGGAGCGGGTCGCTCCTTAAATAAATGCATATATTAGTTAATAACCAAATGGAATCCTCTCTTTCTTTTTCCCAGTAAGAGACGCCTACGGAAGCCAACAGTACATAGACAGATGAAGCACATAGGCTATAGTTATTAACTAAAATATGCATTTATTTAAGGCGCCAATTTATATTTGTAACAAATAGTATTTGAACCAAAACATTCAATCGGGTAAAACACGGGCGTTGCCCGGGTCATTCGGCTAGTATGTTATAAAAATGAGATTTATGTTTGATTTTTGAATATTAGAGTCATATAGAATTATTGCTTGATGCTGATTATTTTGAGAATAGAGAAAATTGTTGAGAATTTGTTTGATCTTGGTATCCATGAGTAAGTTATGATATTGTTCTGCAGTCGTGGTAATAATTAAATAATATTTTAAAGATAATTATCAAAAATAGCTTTAATTGAACTAAAGGAATATATAGAAAACATAATTTGATAAAAGTAATGCCTGGCTTAAGGTGAGTAGAACAAGCAAAAACAGAAGATAATTTACATAATTGCAAATTTTAGCCGGTCATCGGGAAACAACAACAATGAGTTTTTATAGGGGAAGAGTGACCTCTGGCGGTCGATTTAGAAAAGTATTTGAATCTATGAAATATATAATTTTTTTTTGGGAAAATAATATTTTATATATATATATATACTAGCGGATGTACCCGGCTTCGCCCAGGTTTTTCTCGAGGGAATGTTTGTAGTCTAGTAATAAGAAAATATACTACACCTAAAAACTATCAGAGAAAATAGAAACCACGGAAGGTGAACAGAAAAATGCTTACAATGGATGTTATGTTTACGATATCAAGTTAAATAAAAACAAAGATAAAATTTGCATATGTTGGTCAATATAAATTTGTATATTTGTTAGGCGAAATTAGAAACATGATAAAACAATTGGGTATTTAAAAACAAATGTAGAAATAAAAGTTGAAGTATAATAAACAATGTTAAAGATTAGTTTTAATTATTAATCAAGATTGTGTGTGAATATGTGAGAAAGATGTAATATCGTTGTTGTTTTCTTGGCCGACTGTTTTACATATGGTGTTATCTTAAAATTGCTTGTTTTGAATATTTTTTAGATTGAGATTATTAGCTAGTATGAAAAAAAATTAACTCTGTTGAAATTTAATTTTGTATTTATATATAAATAAAATTAACTCTGTTGATTTTTTTGTATTTAATCGATAACAGCGAAGTTACGCATGTTAATGTTAGGAAATATATTTTGATGTTAAGCAAAACCTGCTCCATTTCGTTTTACATAAATGTTGAAAATTTGGTTGAAATTGATGCATTGTAACGAAAGTTTTTAGTGATGTCCACTTATGAAATTTCCATTTTATTAATATAGATATATGTTTGAAAATAGAGCATTCCATATATCACAATATTTTAAAATGCCAATTTTGGATCATAAAGTTTTTATTTCCGATATTTCGTCTGTCAACTCGCCAAACTTCCTCAGGGAACAAAATCGCTTTGAGAAGCTCGCGTATCAATTCGCGAGTATATACAACTGCTCTAAAATTTAAATATCTAGAATATACAAATGCATGCCTATGAATATAATTAATAGTTATAAGATAATATGTAAAATATTAATATATAGAGAAATAAGTAAATATATACATTTAAAATAAACGAATTGAAAATCAGCAATTTGCCATATATATACATATATACGTGTATAGTAGTGGGCTATATGGTTTTAAATTGTAAGTATAATTGATGAATGTCTATTTTTCGGTTGATACTATTTTTATCTTCTATTGAGGTCCAGCTTTCTAGAAAAAGTCTTGAATGTTTATCCTTGATATTTTGATATGCTATTTCTGTTGAGTCGAAATTTGGTATGTGGTCCTGTTTCAGTGCGTGGTCTACTAAAAGGGAAAGAGGGCTATAGTTTTTAAGGGCTGTCCGGTGTTGATTGGTTCTTTCTTCCAGAGTTTTTCCTGTCTCTCCTATGTATGTAGCTGGGCAAGATCGGCACGGGATTCTGTAGATAAGGTTGGATTTTTGACTGTTGTTTATGTTATGTTTGGTATCGGGATGGCGGAGAAGTGTTTTTAAGTTGGATGGTGTCTGGTATATGGTCTTGATGTTATATTTCTTGAGGGTTCTGCTGATTCTTTTAATGCCGTAGCTGTACGGAAGTGTGCAGTATAATTTCTGAGATTGGCTATTGGAAGGAGGGATGAATGTTGATCTGTGGAATTGTCTTTTGATAAATTCTGTGGGATAACTATTGCTTTGTAATTCATTCATTAGTATTGTTCTTTCTTGTTGTGCTTTTTCTAGATTATTGGAGCAATGATTAGATATTTTTAGAGGGTTTTTATAACAGATATTTTTTGGTTAATAGGACCGAATGAGCTGAAATTTAAGTGACCACCTGTGTGAGTTTACTTACGGTAAATGCCTGTTTCTATTTTAGAGCTGTTTCTGGTGAGAATTATATCAAAGAATGATAAAGAGTTTGTTTCTTCTATTTCATGTGTAAATGTGAGAAATGGTTTTATATTTGTTGTGTTGTTTATCTTTTATAAACTACAACTTATATATTTATTATTTAATTATAATTATTTATTTATCACACACATTTAAATTTAGTAAAGATTAATTATATATTTACAAAACACAGTCAGTGTATTGTTCTTAATTCCATTTTCTTAAATTCACATCACTTATATATTTCACACTATTCTACATATTCCTCCCTTGTTTAGGTAGTATCTAATCATGTCCTTAAATCTAGAAGGAACATGTATTTGTCTTCCACTTCTAGTGATGACAGTCTTGTTTTCTTTCTCATTAGGTGATTCATTTGGGTATAAACAGTCCATATCAGATATAGCAATCTGCTCTTCTGGTACAATATCTTCTAAGGTTGCTTCTTGTTCTGGTAGATACCTTGAAGTACTAGGAAGTTCCATTCTAATTTCTGGAGTCTTAATCAAAGTGGTATTCAAATCAATTCCTTTGATGAGTTTCATGAGCTAAGTCTAAAATATTTCTTCTAAGATCTGTTGGTATAACAATTCTCTTTCCTTTTAAAATGAGATTATCATAAACTGAAAGTTCTTCCTTAAATTTGTGCAAACTTTTAAGTTCATCATCATCAATTTGATATGGCCAATTTCCAGTTTGAATTATTTTAGTTAGAAATTTGAAAAATGGATCTGCTTCACTTTGCTTCTTGATAACATTGAGGGAAATTGCCTTCATTTCTTCTGAAAATAGGGAAAGTACTTTTTCCACATAATCATCAACAATATTTTCACATGAAATATTTGTTAAAGGTTTTCTTGAAAATATATCTGCAATATTTTGTTTGCCCTTAAGATACTCTATTTCATAATCATAAGGTTGAAGTCTCCAACTAAGTCTACTCCAACTTTATACCATGGTCTAGGAGGTATTGGTATGGTTGTTAAAGGTTGGTCATGCCTTAAAGGTTGATTGACTTCACAAATGTAACAATTCTTTATACGTCTTTCTATATCTTTGTCCATATTGGGCCAATAGTATTTTTCTCTTAAAATTTGTTTAGTTCTAGCAAATATTGTTGTATTGTTGTTTTCGGCTATTCAAAGAATATCGTCAATATATCTCTTCCAGAATGTTATTTTTAGCTGCTTATTATCTATTATTGATTGGTCAATATTATTCATGAAAATGTTTGCCAGAGCTGAAGATATTGGGTTTCCCATCGGAAGGCCTTTGATCTGTTTGAAGTATTGGTTCGGTATTGGTTTGAAGTATAAAGCGATTTTGTTCCCTGAGGAAGTTTGGCGAGTTGCCACACGAAATATCGGAAATAAAAACTTTATGATCCAAAATAGGCCTTTTTAAATATATACAGTGGACCCTCGGTTTACGAGCACCTTGGAGTACGAGCTTTTCTCTACGAGCAAAATTTTGCTGCAAAATTGTTCTAGCAAGAAGAATTGCCCGAGTTTCAATTATTAAAAATAAGAAATTAGTTTCGCACTACGAGCGTTTTGGAGTACGAGCATGGCTCTGGAACTGGAACGGATTGTGCTCGCAAACCGAGGGTCCACTGTATATATATGTTATATATGTTATATTAATATATTATTGAATTTAAAATTATAGTTTCATAGATTCAATTACTCTGCTAAATTGCCCGCCAGAGGTCACGCTTCCCCTATAAAACCTTATTGTTGTTGTATATAGATGGCCGACTCAAATCTTTTGTACATTATGTAAATAAGTTTATTTCTTTTATTCTTGCGCCTTAAGCCAGGCAGTAATTTTATCAAATTATGTTTTTTATATATATTTCTTCAGTTCAAATAAAGAATTCAATGATCAAAACGATTTTATTATTCCCACGACTGCATTACCATAGCATAATCTTCAAGATGATCAAAAATCAACAGGAATCTAATTTTTTATAACATATATATATATATATATATTTACAAATATATATTAGATTCATTAACAGAAATGATTATTTTGACTTGAAAGAGATAATAACTGTAGTAACTAGAGGTTTCTATAACAATGTAATGACAACGCACATTCCAAAAAATTCCAACAAATTTTGAAACTAATTTCCAAACCCTCCCTTCTAGACAAGGTTGACATTTAATTTAAGAAGATTAATAAAAGGTCCCTGAATGTAATTAAATATTTTATATAATTAAGGTACAAGAATAAAATACATCGTTGGGAAGTTTTAAATTAAATTATACTTGCTATAATGAATGGAAAATGTGTGTCTTCTTAATTGCATCACCAAATGTGTTGTTATAATTATTGGTAGATATAATTAAATATTCATTAATGTTTTTTATAATATATGACACACTAATTATGTTCTTATATATTTATATAATATTTATAATAGGGGTCGGGGTGGAAGGATGGCTTAAACCAGAGATCTGCAAACTGCGGGTCTCGAGCCACATGCGGCTCTTTGGATGTGAAGCTGAGGCTCTTTATATAGTTCCATATGTAAATATTATTTATGCAAGTACTATTTATTGTTGGCAAGAAAAATATTTGTGGCTCTTTAAAAACTTTGAAATTTTGTAAATTGTAATTTCAGACTCTTCCAACTCAAATCTTTGCCGAGCCCTGGTCTAAACCTTTTGTTTTCCGATCGCTTCGACTCGGGTTCTATTCCCGCTTTTGGTATCTTTTTTCCCATTTAAAAAATGCTCCAATGGCCTCCAATTCTTGCAAAAGTACAACCCACTAGCGAGTGCAAGTAACCAAACGGTTCTCTTGACATTTTAAGTGCAAATCGAGCTGCTATTCAGATGTGTAGACATGTTGTGCACTTACAGTAAAAGCAGTCGCCTACTTCTACCTACTATTATTATCGTGGCCTGTACTAGGTGTACTAGGGATAAACAAAAAATAGATGTATATATATTTTTATTCCCCTACGTTTTTTTATAATTGTATATTATATAAATATACTAATTCAATTAAATTTTATAAATTTATGGGAATAATAGATGTGTATTAATTGGAAAAATAATTCCTTGATCGAGAATTTCTTTTATTAATCTTTATTATAATTGTTGTTCTTAAAGAAAAAGCTCTTGGAATTTCTTTATAATGCTTTGCTAAATGATTTATTTTTATTTTTACTGACTTGGACAAAAGGAATTTTGTTGAAGCTTCTAGAAAATAGAAACCTTTTTTTGTCGAAGGGTCTCTTATTTAAGAAAATTGTTGTTGTTAATGTTCATCATGTCTAGTTTGTACCTTTGGTACCAAAAGGTCACCTCTCCCTTCGAAAATGTATTTGATAAATTAATTGTTTTTTTTTTCAACTCTCTTCAGTACATAACGTGAGGATCGTATCAAAGTAAGTTTCACGCAACCCAAGTTTTGGGAAATTCTGAAAAAGAAATACCTCTATGTGCCATATATAAATCAATATTAAGATGTATTTTATTAGAACAATTACAACAAGTTACATTATGAGAATTCGAAATTATTATAGACGCGTATGATTCTTTTAAAAATTAAACTGCCCAAACCGCTGGAAGGGTTCACCACTGATGAGCCAGGTCCTCCTATTAATTTTCCATTACAGTAAAGGGGGTAGAAAATTGTTTAATTTTTAAAAGATTCATACGCGTCTATAATAGTTTCGAATTCTCATTGAGACGTATATTGTGAATTTAGTATCTTAGTTCAGATTGAGAAAGAGTTAGACTCGAAAGCTCTTGATCAAAATATAAAAGAAATTAATTATAAAAACACTTTAAAAAAAGCTTTTATTTAAAATGCACTAAAAATAACAGAATAAATATTTCTGAAGTATTGCTTTTTTTTTCTGAAGGTACCATTTAACAAATAAAATAATAGACTTAGAAATAAAAGCGGTGGGGGATGATAATCATTTATGCAGTAGATAGGTATAAATTTAATGAAAGCATAATCTTGCTAATCATTTTCTTCATATAAAATCACATTGATCTCATATTTATTATTATTGTACCCCACCGCTTTTATTTCTAAGTCTATTATTATATTTGTTAAATGGTACCTTCAGAAAAAAAGCAATACCTCAGAAATATTTATTCTGTTTTTTTTAGTGCATTTTAAATAAAAGCTTTTTTTTAAAAAGTGTTTTATAATTAATTATTTACGCTATTTTTAGTCGTATATATGCCAGTCCAAAAAAAAGCCTTATCACTGAGACGAGGTTGGCCTTAAATAGCTGCAAGCCTGCTCGCAGCAGATTGGTCAATTCCTCGTGGGAGGTCGGAAGTGACGTAAGCAAAATCCGTTACTAACAGAACTGCGTCTCTTTGCTTTTGGGAACCCTAAATTTATTGAATTATATTACAAAGTTAGAGGCACCCAGTGGATTATTGTTAGGGGATAATTGGTACATATAAAATTTGAATTATAATTAAACAATTGATTAAATAGTTAAAAGTACCAACATACTATAATATAATAGAATAAGATGACTAAATTATAACAGATAAAATTAATATATTTATTGGCTTTTCTCATTTATTTGCTTGTAATTCCAAGTACGTTTTAGATAGGAATCTGAATATTTGGATTTCTAATTCCTTCCATGTCTTGAACATTTATTGAAAAAATCCTTTCGCAACCTCCAGCATTGTCGCATTTTTAGCCAAGAAAAATTGAAATCGACAGGTTCTGGGAAAAAATAGTTATTTTTTAGTCTATGTGGGCAATTAACCAGCTGAAGACAGTCAATAATACCCAAGATGCATTTCTTCGTCGTCTCTTAGACTTACCAAACTTCACACCAGGATATATCTTCAGAAGAGAATGTGGAAGAATATCAACTGAACTTAATGCTGTAAAACTCACATTAAATATTTGGGTCAGGATTTTAAAAATGGAGACAAGCAGATTACCACATGCTTGCTTAAACTATCTCTGGAAAGTCACCGCGAAAAAGGAAATAGAAAACAGTTTTACTCAAAATTTAATAAAAATTCTAGACTCTAAGGGATATTCCTTTCTTAAGGGCTGCGAAGACTACTTAGCCATACAGAAAGAACTGCCAGGCATAATTAGAACCACCACAGACCAACTAATTCAAAACGATCAGATGAAAACCATTGATTCAACACACTTTGCTCACTACAAATTTTTGAGTGATTCATTCATGACAGAGGAGTACCTACGATTAAATATCTCGCTTCCCAACAAAAGAATAGTTGCACAACATAGAGTTTTATGGCAATTTTTCAGGGAAGAAAGAAAAGACTTCTGGAAAGAAAATGGCCGGAACTGTTTACTTTGTAAGGATCTCATGGATGATAATTTGGTTCACTATTTCTTCCAATGCCCTCTCTTAACAGAAAAACGTACTGAAATTTTCCCAGGCCCTAACTCTGGTCAATTTAGATACCATCGCATATGTCAACTTCTCTCTTCAGCTCTGAATGATGAATTACTGATTGTTAGATACTTTAAGTTCTGCACAGAAGCTGGGCGCATTAGAAAGAATGCAGGGCAAAGGATACTGGAGGATGACCTATCTGTAAATAGGTAACTAAATGTAAGACAGACTTTTTTTTTGTAAATGTTTCCTCTTCCCTCTCCTTTTGTTGAGGTGTAATTACGGCGAATCCTGTATGGGGCGGAATGCCCTGAATAAAGGCTTTTGTTGTTGTTGTTGTTGTTGTTATTTTTTAGTCAGAAAAAAATAATGAAAATATTGCTGTATCAAGTTTGATAATCAGATACAAAATTATATAGGAAAATATTCCAAAAGAGCAGAGACCACGGGTGAAGCGAGTTCATTTTTGTGTGAAGAAACAAAATTCTAACAGAAAACATTCATTCGAGTAGAAGACACAAATCCAGATCATCTATATATATATAAATGAATGTATGTGTGTGTGTGGTGTGTCTGTCCTTTATGCCTGACCAAACCACTCATTGGAACGCCATGAAACTTTGGGAAGTTATTTAGTATAGTACTGGGAAGGTTTCTAGCAAATAAAATTTTTGGAATAACTTTTCGCCTAAAAATAATCAAGATAAATATTCTAATTTATCTGTTATAATTCAACAATCTGCTCTAAATATTATCATGCATATAGAAAAAAATGATTATATGCCTCTTCTTTATGCTGGACCAAACTTCTCATTTCATCGCAATTTAACTTTGAGAAAATGTTTAATATACTACCAGAAAGGTTTCTATCTAATTATTAGTTGGAAAACTTTTTTTTTTGGAAAAAACAAGGATATATATTAATTAATCTGTTATATTTTCAGCACTCTGATTTATTATCTCTGTATTATCTTTATATATATATAAATCAAAATTTGTCTTTCTTTTTTTCGATAAACTCAGAAACTACTTAACCAAATGTCACCAAATTTTCCACATAACTACCAATGACCCTGAAGATAAAGAATTTACAATGCATTAAAATTAAGTAAAAAAAAATATTTTAAAATCTATATTTTATCTTTGTGTATAATTTTATTTATATAGCCACTTGCTATTTGACCATTTAGAACTTTGGGAAAAGTTATAAAGCTATTTTTTGTCAGATTTCCTTTTTTCGTTTCGTTTAATTTCCCAAATTCCATTAATATTTATTAAAATTATCATAATTATTAAGAAGGTTTTCAATGTGTGTCTGTATTCAAATTATTAATGACATTTTTGAAAGTAAAACAGTGTATACGGTATTAAATATGTATAATGGGGGGAGGGGGGGGGGGGAACAATGGCTTTAAATATAATAGAAAGTAAGCTGAATGAAGACAAAATAAAATGTTGAAAATTCCCTATGAATTGAAATGAAGTGATTTTGCCTATAAAATATAAAAAATAGACTGGATTGATACACATTCAAAATGGTTAAAATGGCATTTATTAAGCAAAACAGTGTGAAAAGTATATACAGTAGAGTTTCCATTGAGAGGATGCATAAAATCGTAGCTTAACCCGTCTCTCCAAGAGGCAGTCTCTTATTGAAGGTCTATTAGAGATTCTTTAATATCAATTAGAATCTCCAATGAGAGACCACCTACAGGAGAAACAAGTTGAGTCATGTTTTTAGGTGGTCTTTCTTAAGAGACTCTATTTACATATATTAAAATCGACATTTTCCTACTGTTACGTTTAATTACTGCTAATCTCTATATATAAAAAATGAATGTATATCTGTCTATCTGTCAATTATTAATTGGACTGAGCGAGTATTGTGAGTTTCATTATTCTATATGGTCTGGAAGCATATTAAAATTAAATATACAAAATTTGAAAGGGAATTTGGAAATTTATCCGTTCTTGGCCAACCTGACAACCCAGAAGTCTGAAAATTGGTCAGCTAGCATTGTCATCAGGTTTGAACATGTGTTTCAAATTTCTAGGTGCCCTATAAGTATATTAATAAAAATTGATTACAAGATTTGGCGACAGACATCCAGACAGACAGACATGGAGGCAAGTTAATTAAAAGCTTCTAAATAAAAGAAGTTGACTAATTTCAATGAAAATGGTACCATCAGAAAGAGCGTTAAAAGTATACCAAGAAAGTTTAACGAAGAAGGAGAAATCGAAGGAAAATCGCTTAAAACGAACGGTTCGCGAGATATTGGCAAAACAAAATAAATAAAATTAAATATAGAAAATTTGAAAGGAAATTTGGAAATTTGTCCGTTCTTGGCCAATCTGACAACCCAGAAGTCTGAAAATTGGTCAGCTAGCATTGTCATCAGGTTTGAACATGTGTACCAAATTTCATATTTCTAGGTGCCCTATAAGTATATTAAAATTTGATTACAAGATTTGGCGACAGACAGACAGACAGACAGATAGGCAAGTTAAATAAAAGCTTTTAAAAAGGTTTCGATTGTGGTTAGATACAATTTTTAATGTATTGAAAATTCCTGTTAAGACCACTTTCACATGTATGCATTAATCGCTTTTGAAAGATTTTTAAAATAAAATCCCTATTATATATTTCAAAAATATATAAATATCACATTTAATAGACGAATAAGAAAATGAGATTTAGTTTGAAAAAATCCTTTAAAGATATTCAATAACAATTTTTATTTCAATATATTAATAAATTTAACATAATTTATATTCAAAACTTGTTTCTTCGAGCATTACATATCGAGGTAGAAAAAAAAATACGACTAAGAGAAATTTTACATAGTAAAAAGAGAGGAGAGGCTAAAGAAATTTATTTTCATTTTAAAAGTAGAATTTTTTTTCCACAATTAGAAAGAGTCGGTGAAGGAGGAATGACAAATTGACATTTAAATAGCCTCCACGACGCCAAGCATTAGGATGAGCTAGATGTTTCGGTAATGAGCCAATTTCAGATGTTTTTTCATTTGACTTTATCGATTTGACATGGTTGTCATGGAAACGTTAGTTGGATCCGTCCCCTTTCATGTACTCCCCTGGACTTTAGCTGGACTATTTAATTATGTCATAGGACTTCTCTAATGTTTTAAGGATCCTACAGCTTTAATATTTGATTCTTAAGTGACTAATGATAAAATATAATGATGGACTTCTAACATATGTAGATAGAATGGTTAGCCATTTCTAGACATCAATTACTTCGGGTTTTTTTTTATCCTCTAGGAGGTTTGGTTTGATATAAGCCGTTGGTTTTCAACCGCTACGAACCGTGATCGAATACCACATTAGACACTTTTTTCTGATTAAAAATGCTTCAATGGCTCCTGATTCTTGCAAATTTCGAACCCCACCAGCGATTGGGAATAACCAAACAGGGCTCTAGCAAATTTGTAAGTGTCAAGTAAAAAAAAGTCAAGTTTTTCCTATGTGTAGACATGTAGTGCACTTCCAGTAAAAGCAGTTGCCAATTTCTACCCACCATGATTATTATGGCCTATACCATGTGTACTAGGGATAATAAAAAACCCTCTACCTTCATTATAATTCTCCCATTTCTTTTGATCGAGTGTTATATCATAGAAATTAGGCATAATGTGTTTAATTGTATAAGATAATATATACTCATGAACAAAACTTAAGAAAGTTGTACTTTTCGGCATGTATATCGGGATTCAGATAATAACTCTGAAGGATATTACAGTGACCTTTATTGAAGACACACGAGATAACCAAGTGTGAACAAAACTTAAGGAAGTTGTCCCTTTTAGCATGTATGTCGGAATTCAGACAATAACTCTGAAAGATATTACAGGGACCTTTATTGGTGACACACGAGATAACCAAGTGTGAACAAAACTTAAGGAAGTTGTACCTTTTAGCATGTATATCGGAATTCAGACAATAACTCTGAAAGATATTAAAGTGACCTTTATTGAAGACACACGAGATAACCAAGTGTGAACAAAACTTAAGTAAGTTGTACCTTTTAGCATGTATATCGGGATTCAAACAATAACTCTGAATTATATTACAGTGGCCTTTATATAATCAAGTGTGAACAAAATCGGCTCTGTCTCCATAAAAAAAAACGGACAACTGGTGACATTAAAGACTTTCTACTTATGTTTTGTACAAGAATATATGCATAGAGCCTTTTCTGCTACACGTAAATAGACCACTCTACTATAACATTCTAATTTCGCTATAACCAAAATTTATTCCTGTTTATCGGTTCATTGAGAATTAATATTTATTCCTAGTTATAACTATAAACTGAGTTTGAAAGTCTATTCCTATGTTGGTATTTATAATTATTTACCTACCATTCTTGCTAGAAAAAACAATAAAAATCCAACACTTCCAGAAATGAATATTTAGCATTTCTATTCCGAATATCTTAATATCTCTATATAAATATTTATATTTGTTTATTGGCGCCGGATGAGAAAATGCGTTGAATAAATAGCATTTAAACCTTCGTGTTTATTTTACAAATTTTGGAATATTGACAGGGTAAACAATAATTGTTTCTAATTGATTTATAAATAATTTATCTAGTTATAAATATAAAAATGAAATAATATCAATATTCATGGTTGTATATTAACATACATTTAAATATACTAGGTGACCCATAGGTACCGAAAACCTTTATTTTTTTTATTGCAAATTAAAAGGCAAACTAGAATATAAAAGAAAAATATAATTTAAGCTTTAATCTATTAGCTAAAATATATTATCGTGAAGATAGAGGTTGACTGACCGGCATTCATAGTTCTTCAAATTAAAGATACTACGGCCAGTAAATCTTTTTTATTACCTCGACGTTTCGACAAAAATCTTTTGTTCTCGTCAGGAGCAAACAAAAATTAAAATATTTGCCCAGAGCATTAAATTTTTATCATTATATATATATATATATTTTTGAAAATAGAGCAATCCATATTTAATTCATTAGATAATAAAAGGCATATTTTGGATTTTATAAAATATTTATTTTGCCAATATTTCGGCCGGCTGAACGCCAACCTTATCGAGGCATTACATTTTTGTATACACAATCTCAGCGCCGCATAGTGTTATAATATCACAGTTGAAATCAATTAAAATACAGAGTAGGTGGGAGAAATTTGTGCATGAAAAAAAAATATATATTATAAAAATGCAATCAAAAATGTAAAATATCTTAAAATATAAAAGGAAAAAGTTCTATCTTATATTTAAAAAAATTGTAAAAAGTATTTAAAAATAATTCATGAATAACTCATAAGAGATAAATGTAAAAATATATGTATATATTAAAACATTTGAAAATAAATTTAAAATGATTTAAATAATAAACTGTAAGAACCCCTTATAAAAAGTTTTTAAGATAGAACTTTTTCCTTTTATATTTTAAGATATTTTACATTTTTGATTGCATTTTTTATAATATATATATTTTTTTTCATGCACAAATTTCTCCCACCTACTCTGTATTTTAATTGATTTCAACTGTGATATTATAACACTATGCGGCGCTGAGATTGTGTATACAAAAATGTAATGCCTCGATAAAGGTTGGCGTTCAGCCGGCCGAAATATTGGCAAAATAAATATTTTATAAAATCCAAAATATGCCTTTTATTATCTAATATATATATATATATATATATATATATATATATATATATATATATATATATATATATATCATAATCTATGCTCTTCCAGGAATAATAAAGTAAACCTACAGTCAATCAGAGAGAGAAGTAGATAAAAGGTAGCTAAAGTACGGCCATTTTGGGCGATTGGCCATATTCCGGAGGGGGGCCTTTTCTTGGAACCCTCAGGACTATTTTTGGACAGTTGGGGGGTGGTGTGCGACACGAACGGTCGTTCAGCGGTAACTTACCCTCGCGCTACCTCTCTCTCGCTGGTTGCCTGGAATTTCTTTTCCAAACTTGTGGTTTCCTTATTTCTCTCTCCCCACATTATTATCACTATATTGCCACATTGAAAGTCGACAGGATCATATCACAGAAGAGTCGACAGGATCATATCACACATATATATATATATATATATATATTAAAAATAAAGAAGGAATCTCCTGACCACGAGCACATGTGCTTTTTTGGATGGCAGAGCGCCATCTAGTGGAGCATAAATAAACAAAACGTTTATTTAGCTTGCTCCGTGATATTTGGCCAACCCAATATCTTGATAAATCAGAAAAGCCATCCACGAACGCCTTTCGCGCTGTTGGCGCTCGTCAGCGTGGAGTAGGGTGTAACCACTGCGACCAAAAATATTTTTGACCCAAATGGCGTCCCGAGAAATCAAGAAATTGGTATTTAAAGCCAAATTTGCGTAAAGACGCTGAACACATAAAAAAACAATAGAAAAATAAAAGATAAGTGGGTCAGGTGTTGATATTAAAAATAAAGAAGGCATCTCCTGACCACGAACGCGTTTCGCGCTGTTGGCGCTCGTCAGCGTGGAATAGGCTGTAAATATATTGTCATAACCAAAAATGTACATTACTTGTAACTGTAAAGCTTGGCAAGCACGTTACGTTCTCTGCGCGCGCGCTCGAGAGTTAACGCTGTTTACCTATAATTCTTTTTATCCCTCAAACTTATTCACTATTTAAAGTTATCTAATAAACTATTATTTTATTCTATTCAAACGACTCGTCACCTTAATGACTGTGACATCTAAATAGCGCCTTCCTCTCTATAACGCCCGATTTTAAATACGTAGTACGATGCGATTTACAACAAAAGTGACCTGTTTATAGCACCCCCTTTATATATCACTCTATTTTGGTGAGCCCCAAGAGGAGGCGCTATAGACATGTTTAACTATATCTACATAATTTTGTGCCGGTCAAAGGAAAACAACATTTATATAGTGGGAAGCCTCGACATCTGGCTGTATATTTCACGGAATGTTATTTGTTTGAGAAAATATATTACAACACATATATATATATTAAAAATATTTAATATAACGTATATAATATATGGGATTGTATATATTTAGTTTGTTCAACTCTAGGAGAAAGAGTACACACACAAACCAAATATTTAAGATCAACAATTGGAGCTATAATTTCACTTATTGTTTCGCTAGTGTTTGCTATTTACTCTTTGTTTGTAATCCACTTGTGCGCTGCCCTCGAGGCTTGTTTTCCTCTTAACAATGTTCCATATACATTCTTCTCTTCATAGATTTCTCCAAATTGGAGGATTTCTAGTTGATTAGGTTCAGTTTTTATGAGGTTTATTGTTGTATTCCTACAATTAGGTATATTTTATTATTTTTCTACTATTTTTTTTGTGTTAAGCGTATTTACGCAAATTTGGCCTTAAATACCCATTTCTTGGTTTCTCAAGAAACCTCTGGGATCAAAAATATTTTTGGTCGCAGTGGTACAGCCTACTCCACGCTGACGAGCGTCAACAGCGCGAAACGCGTTCGTGGATGGCTTTTCTTGATTTATCAAGAAATCGGGTTGGCCAAATATCACGGAGCAAGTTAAATAAACGTTTAGTTCATTTTTGCTCCAATAAATAGCGCTTTGCCACCTAAAAAGCATATGTGCTCGTGGTCAGGAAATGCCTTCTTTATTTTATTATTTATTTATTAATGTGATATTATTACCTTCTTATCATAGAATGCTATGTAATTTGAAAGATTAAAGTTATTAATATACAGGTTTTTATGGATAAAATAACAATTTTATATTCATACGATTATATATTTGATCATTTATATACATATTTATGATGGTGTTTGAACAATCTATCAAGTGTAGATAATTTATCTTATGATGGTGGTGATGTCGTGTCCATTTCTCCATGGAAAGGAAGATGCCATTGCCCCGTTAGTCAGCCACATTTCAGAGTTCCCTGTTCAGGGTTACCGTAGTGGCTCGGGGCTCACGACACTGTACTTCACCCTACAGGACAGTCCCTTACTTGTGCTAATTCTCTCGCCTGCCATGTAGAGGAGGTGTAAATCTACTATTAAATGTAATTATATATATAAATATATTATTTGTAAATGCCTATTTTGGATCATAAAGTTTAATTTCCCAATATTTCGTAAGGCAACTCGCCAAACTTCTTCCTTACGCCTTACGAAAACTTGCCTTACGAAATATTGGAAAATTGAACTTTATGATCCAAAATAAGCATTTTTGATTAATTTATTATATGGATTGCTCTAATTTCATATATATATAAATATATATGTGTGTGTTGTTAAAATATATAATTCAAAAAGAAACCAACTATGAACGCCTTTCAGGCTGTTTTATCTCGGGTTGCGAGCTGTACTTAAAAGACCAAAATTTAGTCCAAGAAAGACTTCCTGAGAAATCAAAATTGAACTATAATATGTTGATAAATATGAGAAAAATCTATTTGATATTTTTTAATTAGAAAATTATTTTTACGATCAAAACAGAAGACAGAAAGTGTTCCTCTAAGATTTTTTTCTCAGAGGAATACTGGTTTTCTTCCACGTCGAAAATATTAAAAGAATTAATTAGAATTTATTTTTCTGTTTATCACATTATTCTTTATAATTTATCCTTTCATACTTCATCCCTAAGGTTAGAAATAATCGTTATTTCTACTTAAAATAAATTTCGATTTTTCGCGTTCAAAAGAAACACATGTGGGATAATTTTCAAATGTCGTTCTACAAGCATAAGCCGCATTATATTGTATTATAGTTACTAAGAGAACAACTTGATTAAAGATACTCTTCCCTCATCAAGTTGTTCTCTTAGTAAATATTAGTGAAGGGATTATTGTTTCAACATATCAACATTGTATTATAGATAACTATTTTCTGAATAATCATTTATAATTAATATATATTTTATTTAGAGAATACATTTTAGCTAAATTATTTCATTTCAAACCCAGGCATTATATTAAATATTATATTGAAGAAAGAAACCTTGCAGGTATTCATTGTTCCTAAAATAAGAGATACTTCGGCCAGTAAAAGTTTTATTTTTACATTTTCACAAAAATATTTTCATAAAAAAATCATTCAGCATGGCGTTATAAATGTATCTCTATTACGCCTTATATGACCGAAATGTCTCTTATTTTAAATAAATTTAAATATCATTAGTAATATCAAGGACACATATTTAGTTTAATCAAAATATCCGATATATAATTACACGTCAATGTTTTATATGATTTCTTAATTTATTCATTACTATATACTATAATTTAACAAATATGCATTTATTGGATTTATAATTATTTTATTGTTCCAATATTTCCAGGGTCAACTCGACTATCTTTATCGAGGATGTTTGTGTTTTTCACTAAAACATGCGAGCACGCGTACACCACTCTCGTTCTGCAAGGCCAATGGAAGAATTGTATCTTTGATTTAAATATTACATTCTCTCAGTATATAAACAGCTAACAATTATATATAATATTACAGATCAACCACATTATTATTATTTTGTCCACACATTGTGCGTGAAAGAGAGAGATTTATATACAACAGTGTAATTGTAAATAATTGTGTGTATACATATTAATTATAAATTATTGATGAAATTTTGAAAGAAAAATAATTGAGTAAATTAAAAGTATATACATAGTTATTTACAAACAATTAGGATATGAATTCTTTATAAACTTCAGGAAAATATAAACTTTAAAAATTTTAAATTGATATACTATAATACGAATCAAATATTTAATTGATAATTAAACAATTTTCGATCGTTTTCATCGATTTTAAATCGTCAACATATTGGTTTTATATAACAAAAATTGATTATTGATAATCCGATTTTATTATTAATGTATTTTTATATTGATGGATAACAAATAGATACATTTTAATTAAATTATACCACAGGTTTCTGGAGATGAGTATCTTTTATCTTTATTAACGTAATCACGACCTTTCGGACATTTATTCCCTTCTTCGGGGATCACGACACCGTACTACAGGACAGTTCTTTACTCGTGCTGCTTCTTCCGCCCGCCACGTAGAGGAGGGGTATTTCTAATATTAAATGTCATTATATATATGTGTGTCAAAATTCGAAACTATTTTAGAGGCGTAAGATTCTTTTTGAAAATAAACAATTTCTACTGCCCTTACTGCAATGTAAAAAAAAAGTTTCGAATTTTGATAACAGTTGGCGCGCTAGTGTGTCACATTATATATGTGTGTGTTTGTTAAAATATATAATTCAAGAAGAAGCCTACTTTGAACGCCTTGCAGGCTGTTTTCTCTCGTGGTGCAAGCTGTACCTAAAAGTACATAAAAATGTATAAACAACGTATAATCCTGTTTGCTCTAATACATGCTTTCAATACATGTTTAAATTTTGAAATTGAGTATCATTTTTACACACCATTTCCTTGCTATATCTATAGCTATAATTACCATGTATTATTGTTTTTAATTTATCAGTGTTTAAATGAATTGACCCTATATAGGTGTCAAAAAAGATCTCTCAAAATAGCTTGGACAAATATGGTAAACAAATAACCAAGTATTTAATCGAATGGGTGCAGAACACCAGCTGATAAAGTTAATAAAACAAAACTGACGTTTTCTGGACATGTGATGCGCGGATCAGAAAGAGAGACCTTGTTGACAGTGTTAGAGGGAAAGCTCCGGGGATGAGATCGAGGAGAAGGGGAGGACAGGGATACACAGACAATCTAAAACAAGGGACTGGACGACACACCTACGAGGAGATGAAGAGGATGGTGGAGGAAGTATGGAGAGACCATGACTCTCAGTAGATGAAGGTATTGAAGGAGGGAGATATGGAGAGACCATGTGGCCCACCCTCAGTAGAGGAAGGTACTGAAGAAGGGAGATATGAAGAGACCATGTGGCCCACCCTCAGTAGAGGAAGGCACTGAAGGAGGAAGTATGGAGAGGACCATGCGGCCCACCCTCAGTAGAGGAAGGCATTGAAGGAGGGGGTTATGGAGAGACCATGTGGCCCACCCTCAGTAGAGGAAGGTATTGCAGGATGGAGTTATGGAGAGAGCATGTGGCCCACCCTCAGTAGAGGAAGACATTGAAGGAGGGAGATATGGAGAGACCATGTGGCCCACCCTCAGTAGAGGAAGGTATTGAAGGATGGAGTTATGGAGAGACCATGTGGCCCACACTCAGTAGTGGAAGGCATTGAAAGAGGGAGATATGGAGAGACCATGTGGCACACCCTCAGTAGAGGAAGGTACTGAAGGAGGGAGATATGGAGAAACCATGTGGCACACCCTCAGTATAGAAAGGCACTGAAGGAGGGAGATATGGAGAAACCATGTGGCACCCTCAGTAGAAGAAGGTACTGAAAGAGAGAGATATGGAGAGACCATGTAGCCCATCCTCAGTAGAGCAAAAGAAGGGAGCTGTTGAAATGTGTGATTAAAGCTTTATAAAGCTTGAATTTAAAATTACAAAAAAAAAATAAACTCGTTTTGAGAAATCTTTGAAATTTTTAAACCTCAATGTTATTCAATTATAGATTATGCCCCAAATATATAGTAGGTTCCCCAGCTTTACTTAACACATTATTCCGCAATACCTTAGTGTTCCTTAATCATTTTTTGAAATATGTTTTATAGTTTAATAGTTAAAATAAACCTGAAAACCGATTTTAGATTTGTTTATTTCTATCTTATATAGTTTTTATTAATATATTAAACAATACAATCACCCCTTACTATTTCTATTGATGCATGGGAACCTCAAGACAAAACCTATATTCCAACCGTTCACCAAGATTATGAATTTGATCTATAAATTTAGTATTCATGACTGTATGATTACACAATAGGATAGTAAAAACATTTACTATTAACAACGAAAGAAAAAAATCAATTTTTTACAACGTTGAAGAAATAAAAAAAAGCAAGTAACAAATGTTAAACTCAACAATTTCCAGGTAAAAAAAACTACTAAAAGATTAAATTGAGGAGAGAACTCAATAAAATACAATAAAAATATAAAGAAATTCTTTCCGTTTTAATATTTTTAATGAAAATATGTGTAATTGAATTTGGTCTGTGAAGAAGCGCACTGAACAAACCTCTAAGTTTAATATGGGAAAATTAAATTTGTGAATTATCGATTCTATCTTGAAGAGAAATACTGCGGAAAATTATTATTGGAAATCGAATCTCTTTAAACGTCCTGGTTCGTAATGACTTATTGACCTGTGTTGTTTTTTAAACCTCCTTTCTACTAATTGGATGTCCACTTTCCCATGTTGTTCGTTTCAAATGATGGTTAATTTGTCGATTATTATAGCATTCAACTTAATTATTATTTTGGTTATGAAAATTTTAAACTATTCTAGACACGTATGATTATTTTTGAGTCTATTATATTTTTAAAAAAATCATAACAGATAGCGCACTAATGCATCATAATATTTTGGTTGTATTGTATTTAGAAGCAAATTATTATTGATTATTTGTTTCTTTGATATTAAACCCTAAAATAATTAGTTTTCATTGCAATTTTAATAATTCGAATTATATATATATGGATTTGAGTTACAAATGAAATTTTGTGGAATATTTTAAAAACATAGTAATAAGACTATTTGAGAATGAATTTGAATATATTTCTTCATGTTGAAGTAACTGACATAAAATATATACATATATAAATATGAAAAATATGAAAGATAAAAAGATCAGGTGTTGAAATCAAAAATAAAAATGGCATATCCTGACCAGGAGAACATGTGCCTTACAGAAGGCAGAACGCCATCTGGTGGAACAGAAATCAACTAATCATTGATTTAGGCTGTTTCCTGATATTTGGCCAACCCAATTTATTGATAAATCAAGAAAACCCATGATTTCTGTTCCACCAGATGGCGTTCTGCCTTCTGTAAAGCACATGTGCTCCTGGTCAGGATATGCCATTTTTAATTTTGATATATAAATATATATATGCATTAGCTTAATAATTGTGAAGCAAATGGCGCGCTTATTTAATCATACATCATTTTAATATGTAGAGTGATATATACATAGGTAAGTCTATCCTATGAAAATAAAAGTTACCTGTCTCCTCAGAATAGATATCAAAACTCTGGCCATATATATATATATATATATAGAAAAATAAAATTATTTTTAATTGAACAAGATTTTTCTGTTAAATATCCATATATTTTTTGACCATAGTTTGGCTTAGCCATCTTGTCAGATAAACACATTTTTTGGCGTATTGTGAAGATTTTACATTAGAACCCGTGTGGATCTCATGGAATAAAGTCCGCCCTAGACTGTCGAGGGCCATTTTCTCGAAACCATCGTCACTTTGTGGACGCTTCTCAGTTTGTCAAACTGGTACTGACCTGAGTCCGCTAGTGTTTTGACAGTCAATAGATAGGCTTTGAAGTATATTTGAGGGAGAAGCGACCTATGCTTCTCTAATCATATAATATATAGATTGATGGTTTGCATGGTGCCCTTATGTGATAAAATGAAAGTTAAATAGTTGTTGTTGTTGTCCAATGAAGAGCTTCAGATGTCCCCATACATCTCTATCACAGCAGTCGCAATGTCTTCTATTTTGTGTGGGTAAAGCTGCTGTTCTGGATCTATGTAGTTATTTAGTAAATGACCATATATATGCAAATAATCTATTCATTCCTTAATTAAAATTTAAGTATTTCTCTCAAAATATATAGGTAAAATTAAATTATAAAAAAGTTTAATCTTTTTTTATATAAATTAATTATTTCAATATTTTAATTAGGTTAGAAACAACAGGGTAGAGGTCAATTAATCTCTCATTACTCATCCTAATTAATTATAAATATTATGTGCTAATAAAATATTTAACTATTACTGGTTAATTAATTGCGTCTTTTAATAACCATTAATATATTTATATCCCCTAAGGGGATCATATAAGAATAAAATGGTGATAAAACTACACATTTTTATTATAATTAATATAATATTTTTTAAAAGTGGAATAATTTATTGTCTTTTTTTCGTGTGCTTTTAATTTTAGTGAATCATAAGACACTTTATTAATTGTAAAATAACCTAATTGTGTTAATAAATATTTGAAGCTCATTTTTATAATATATAAATTAATATAATTATATATTAATATTTAATTATTTTAAAATAGAGTGCAAATAATTGTAAATATATAATAAGGTTATTGTTAATATTCAAAATATTCACACCCTTATTTTAAAAATTTTTATTTTAGACCATAATATTGTCAAGAAGCTCCATCCAGATGGGACACCTGTCAATCATCCCTGGACCCCGGGGGGACCACAGGTGTGAGGGGTTCTCGGAAGCTGATCTGTAAATAAGGAAAACGGGACGGTGGCTGACGGACGCTCATTATTATTATCTTTACCTTGGGATAAGTTGTTATATTATCTGACTCACTCTCTTCCTATAAATACCTCTTGTAAATAATTTTATTGGAGAACTAAAAGGTAAATACCATTTATAACCAATTAATTATCACCAAATTTGCCCTTGCTTTATTTATCTCCGCGACAATATAAATATATATATATCGCATATATATTGCATGCAAACAATACATACAAATTGAATATATAAAAAGAGAAATAAAACATTTAAAAAAAAATACAAAACGTGAATATTTCATATAAATCATATAAAGAAACATATTCCAATTATATGATTGGTACATTGTGTTTATTATATATTTACTATATTTATTTCGATATATTTATATTTTCTAGTTGATTAATAGTAAAAAATAATATATATGTATATGTTATATAAAAATATTATATATATTTTTTTTATTTTGAGAGAGAGAGAGATTTATAATTTCATAGATTCAAATACTCTACTAAATCGACCGCCAGAGGTCACTCTTCCCCTATAAAAACGCGTTGTTTTATCCCAATGGCCGGCTCAAAACTTTTGTACATTATGTAAATAATCATTTGTTTTTCTTATTCTACTCGCCTTAAGCCAGGCTTTACTTTTGTCAAATTGTTTTAATATATATTATATGGGTTCATTTAAAGCAATATCTGATAAAGACGTATTATTATTTTGCCACGAATGCATTACCATAGCATAATCTCAAAAAAAATCTAAAATACAACATAAATCTCATTTCTCTTTACTTTTTATAACATATATATACAAATAATTATTAATATTTAGATATTTTGTCAGGGATATTGTCATATTGGGTTGGGAGGTCAATTTATCTTGTGATGCTATTTATTTTTGATGATACAAGTGTTTCCAGGAATAATCGTTGTTGCTATTGCTTACATAACAGCGGTATGGTCTATTAAACTGGCGAAACTGATGGGAGGGTTCACCACTGATAAACCAGGCCCTCCTATTAATTTTTCCATTGCAGTAGAAATTGATCAATTTTAAAGGAATCATACAAGTCAATAAGAGTTCAGAATTTTCATGATATATTGGTAAATAAATTAAATTTTGTATAACGACATTTGAAAATTATCTCGCATGTGTTTCTTTTGAACGAAAAATCGAAATTTATTTTAGGGAGAAATAACGATTATTTATAACCTAAGGGATGAAGTATGAAAGGATGAATTGTGAAGAGTAATGATAAACGGAAAAATAAAAGTGGCCAGGGATGGGATTCGAACCCACAGTGTTCCGCTTACCGGGTAGATGTCATGTCCACTAGGCTACCATGCGCATATTTTTCTGTTCGTAAATAATACATAAAGTAATATTGTATATATAAATACTTTTTTTTGTTGAAGATATATTAATGGATTGATATATTTATAAAATAATATCAATGTGTAGATAGTGCGTCGTAGTAAGGTATATATATGTATATAGGTTAGAGCGTGGATGCAATCTCCATGTTAATTTACACCAGTTTGGAAAACAATTACCAGAGTGTGATATATGAGAATAGATTGAAGTTTGGAAACTTGCAGCGTTGTTGATAACAGAACCGGACCGAGAATTATCATCAATTTGGATTAACGAGACACCTGGCACTTTACTCCATTTACCTTGATTAATTCCTTCCAACCTTTACTAATAACTGCTTTACTACTTTAGCAAATTCATAATTTACCTAACATCTCTCAAGTATTTTAGTAATAATACTATTTATTGTTCACTTTGTGTATTTTATAGTATTTGTTATGTACTCTTCTGCCCAATATTCAATAATCTTAGGTAGTGTAGTCAATAAATTCACAGTGCTCTGCTAACTTCCTTAGGGCAGCTATAAATTCAGCTATGGTCTCGTTTGGTTTCTGTTGTCTTTTAATGAATTTAAATCTCTGAGTAATCGCATTGGGTTTAGGATCAAAATGATTCTTTATTTTGTCAACAATCTCAGCCAATCTATCTCCAACGGCTTTTTTAGGGAAGTCAGCGATTTTGTTAATTCATAAGTTTCTTCACCACACAGGTGAGAAATATTTCTTTCTTTTTCTCTTCTTTGATCACCTCATTTGCAACAAAATAACATTCTATTCTTTCCAAATAACTTGTAAAAGAGTTGCCATTATTAGGGTTGAATTCTTCAATACTTGATAACTTACAATCCATTTTCTTTTAATCCTCGTCGCCCCTGTTATATACTCTTCTACCTAATATTCAATAATATTAGGTAGTGTAGTTTCTATTAAAAGAGATTGTATGCTACTGTTATATATTTGTATAATATTTTATTATTACAGAATTATCATAAATATAAAAACATGAATATATCACGCTATATATTGATTACATCACACAACAACAACAAAGTCCTTGGTCAAAACCATATATACATATTATATATTAGTCATTTTAGTATTCAGGTAGAAATTTATCGAATATTTGTCACTATATTGTGAAGAAAGTCATTATAGTGAAAAAAATTCTTGTATATTTTTTCTTATTCAAATATTTATTAAATTCTACTTTATTTTATTGATATAATTAAAATGATAATGATGGTAGGGATTAAAAGAGTTTGTGATATCCGAAGACTTGAGAAGAATACGAAAATAACAAACTCACGCTCGGAAACCGTTTTGCTTATTATATAGGATAGACCTCATTATTTTTTTCCTTTAATATTTTAAGATATTTAACTTATTCTGATTTTTTTTATAATAATTTTTTCATGCACAAAATTCCTCCACCCGCTTTGTATTTTAAATTATTTCAACTGTGAATATTATGACACTATGCGACGCTGAATTTGTGTATACAAAAATGTAATGCCTCGATAAAGGTTGGCGTTCAAGCCAGCCGAAATATTGGCAAATAAATATTTTATTCAATCCAATATATGCATTTTTAACTATCTAATATATATATATATATATGTTATAGAAAGGTATTATTTTAAATGTTATATTAAATATTTTATTTAGAATTATGTTATATTAAGATATTGTTTTATTTAAAAATATATTTCATAGATAAAATATTCTGTTAAAATCGGCCGCCAGAGGTCATGCTTCCCATATAAAATCTCATTGTTGTTCTTCCCCGTGGGCCCGACCCAAAACTTTGTAATTATGTAAATAATCTTTTCATTTTTTTATTCTTACGCCTTAAGCCAGCGGTACTTTTACCGAATTATGTTTATCCTTAAAACTCAATTAAAGCAATCTCTCGATCAAACTGTTTTTATTATTATTCTTTCAATATTTTAGCCATGACTGCACCACCATAGCATAATCATCAATATGATCCAACACAACAGAAATCTTATCTTTTGTATAACCCCGAAAGGGGCCCCTCCCAGGGCGTCGGTTATATCTCTTCACAATGCCTTGTAGCTGTCTCCAGACCACTCTTTTGCTGTTTTATTTGGATGTCATCATTTTGATTTCAAATACAAATAAGGATGATCAGGTTATATTAATACAGTAGAACTTGGATAATTCGAACTTCTTTTAATTCGAAAACCCTCTTTAATTCGAATATTTATCATTGGTCCCTAGAATTTCCTATAAATAGAATTTCCGTTTTTAATTCGAATTTTTGGATAATTCGAATTTTTTTTATGGTCCCTTGGGGTTCGAATTATCCAAGTTCGACTGTATATATTTTTAAAATAAGGCTTATTTTGTATTGTGATAAGATTATTTTTTAATCCGATATTTCGATGGACCAATCTTCCATCTTTTACGAGGTATTTTGCTATGAAGCACGCAGCAGGTCGCGTGCTTCAGGTGAGCCACGGACGTCTTGCCTATATGGGGGTGGTAGCTGTTGTAATGGTTAAGTGTTATCTGAACAAGACTCGCTCCGGCTCTACAAGTTGAACTGAATGTTTATTTAATCTAGTAATCTCCTTTTATACAAGATAGAGATAAAAAGGAAATAGTTTACAGGAGTTTTTTTTAAAACAATTGACAAATGGCATGATTTTGCATAGTCAATAATAGATAATAAATATAAAACGTAACATATGTTATTTAACATATTACAACACTTAACCATTACAACATGGCGCAGCCGACTAATAATTCCGGATTATGACAAAAAAAGTATCGAATTAAAATAGATTAATTCAACAGTGAGTAGAATGGAAGAGAGAGAGAGAGAGGAATCAAGCCGCCGGCAGAATTTTTCCCCATACAGCAACGAGAAAAAATGGGAGACCTGGAGAGAGTCGTTTGAAATTTTTGCAATAGCGGTAAATTTAGAAAGCATGCCGCTGGTGCGTCAGCGAGCAATTTTGAAGCATATTGCTGGTGAGAAAACAGTGATGATATACAAAACATTTCACATAAGTGAAAATGATACTTACCCAAGTTTAAAGGAAATGCTTGATATGTTAACGAACCATTTTAAGCCCTTCAAAAATACGATTCAAAGGAGAAATGCATTTTTTACCTGTGTACAAAAAGAAAGGCAAGGAATCATGGAATTTGTCACAGAATTAAAGCATCTGGCACAAGAATGTGATTTCGAGAATTTAACAGAATCTCTCATAAGGGATCGTCTTATAATTGGAATACTTGACCGGGAAATGAAAAGAAAGTTGTTAGAAGATCCACAGTTGACACTACCGAGGGCAATTTCGATAGCTATGATCTCCGAGTCAGCATGCTCACAAGTAGCATCGTTGAATGAGCAAACAATGATTGAAAAAAAATGAAAACGTAATTGGGGTGAAAGATAGAATTCGAATAGAAAATTCAGAAGCAGGACCAAGGGTTATAAACCCGAGAAGAGAAAGAATAATAGAACCATGTAAGTGGTGTGGACAACGACACAATTATGAAAAGTGCCCAGCGTATGGGAAGAAGTGTAATGCATGCGGGAAAACAATCATTTCGCAGTAGTTTGCCGAACAAAACGTATCAGAAATCTCTTAGCGGAAAGTGAAGCTGAAGAATCCTGTGACGATATAAATCTAAATGAAGTTATTGTAAGACTGTTGGGTCGGACAAGTGGTCCGCGGTGATAATCATTAATGGCAAGAAGACCACGGTACATTTGGACACTGGCGCACAGATCAATGTGCTTCCTCATAAAGTAATAAACCAATGGCCATCAAGACCAGAAATCAGACCCACGTCATTAAAGGCGTTCGCATATGGAAATACAGAATTGCCTATCGACAGCAAATGCAATGTGCTATGCCAATATGGTGAAAGAAAGGAAGTTTGAATTTATCGTAGACGATGTAGAGGCGCAGACACTTATCTCGGGCGATACTTGCGAGAAGCTTGAAATATTGAGGCGAATTAATCATATAAACACGGATGAAATGAAATTGTGTTCTGAAACTAAAAAATCCTCGAACAATACCACGAAGTGTTTCAAGGAGTAGGATTAATCAACTCGGAATGTAAGATTTACACAAAGCCTGAATATTCTGTGCAAGCCCCTTCCCAGGCGCATCCAAACAAGCCTCGGAGCCGAAGTTCAGTCTGAATTGGAAAAAATGGTGAAGCAAGGAATCGTTACAAAAATATATCATGAAACAGAGTGGTCTCATCCTATGGTCGTTGTGAAAAAAAATCTGGTCAAATCAGAATATGCCTGGATCCTCGTAAATTAAATGAGGCCCTTGTGGGAAGACACTTCCAGACTCCGGCTCCAGCTGAACTATTGCACGAGATACCCATATCTAAGTATTATACCGTGTTAGACGTTAAATCAGCCTATTGGCATATTCTGGTTGCAAAGGAATGCAGAGATCTGTTGGTGATGACCACGCCATTTGGTAAATTCAGATATAATCGATTGCCATTTGGTTTGAAAATATCTGCACAAATTTTTGTTGAGAAAATGACGATATCTTTAGGGATAGCTTTCAAAATATTACATATGTAGACGATTTGCTAATATATGCGGATACCATTCAAGAGCACAATAAAAAAATGAAGGGAATTCTAGAAAAGCAAAAGAAAAAAATATATTAAATCTGATTTAACAAAGTCTCAAATATGTCTAACGAAGGTTCGTTTCTTGGGCCATGTGATTTCACAAAATGGAATTGATCCAGAGCCAAATAAGATTGATAAATTAATTACCTTTAAAAAGCCAGAGGATAAAACGTCACTTCAACGAATCATGGGTCTTTATAATTACTTAGAAAAATTTATTCCGAATTTAGCTGCGTTCACATCCCAATATAAGAAGAATATTAAGAAATAATGTGTCTGGCTTCGGGGCCTAAACAGGATGGGGAATTCGATCATATTAAGGAATGCGTTAGGAATGCTCCTTCATTGGCACATTTTGACAAAAGCAAGATGTTGATCTTGCATGTGGACGCCAGCAAAGATGCAATGGAGCTGCAATGCTACAGGAAGATCGACCCTCTAGCATTCGCATCCGCGTCATTTAGCGACTCGCAGAAACAGTACTCTCAGATTGAGAAGGAGTTACTGACTGTTTATTATGGATGCAAAAAGTTTGAATATCTATTATCAGGACACACTTTCGTTGTCCAGACGGATCACCAGCCTTTGTTGCCTCTAGTCAAAAAACCGCTGAGTGATATATCTCCGCGTCTACAAAGATTAGTAATGAAGCTATAGCATTTGACTTCAAATTGCAGTACAAACCAGGAAAATAATTGATTTTGGCTGATACCCTATCAGGGATACTCACCCCATGGACGAACTACCAACGCCTTTTCTTGAGGACAAAAGAATGGTCAAGATGGTATGTGTTAATATATCGGACGAAAAACTGGTAACGCTGCAGAAGATACCCGAGAGGATCCTGCTTAGTTGAAGTAATCGATTATGTGATTGAGGGGTGGCTAATATGCAAAAAAGACGTCGATGAAGATTCCAAAGCATTTTTCGATTTCAGACACCGTTTATATTTATGGAATGATCTATTATGTATCGGATCGGCCATAGTGATTCCGATGACACAAAGGAATAATATGCTCAAGTTGTTGCACCAATCGCACCAAGGGATATCTACAATTCAGGGTTTGGCGCGAGAATCTTTGTTTTGGCCGGGAATGTCCATCAACATTGCTGAAAAAGTAAAAAATTGTGAAATTTGTCAAAAATATCAGAAATCGAAAATACGGCAGCCGTTAAAACCCTTCCCAGTTCCAGATTACCCATGGCAGACAGTATCATTGAACATATTTTATATTCAGAAAAAGCCCCATTTGTTAGTGGTCGACAGATATAGTGGCTACCCGGAGGTATTTGCATTAAACCCACCTACGGCGATTAATGTAAAAAATAAATTGAGAGAAACATTTGCACGATTCGGGATTCGGAAACCATGATGTCTGACAATGGACCACCGTTTCGCTCAGAAATTATGACTGACTTCTGTATAAAATGGGGTATAAAACAGCTATTTTCAAGTCCACACCTTCATAGATCTAATGGTCTGGCCGAAAGAAACATTCAAACAATAAAAAATCAATTAATTAAATGTAGAGATGAAGGGTCCGACCCATACCTGACTATTATAACATATAGGAATAGACCAAAAATGACCTACCTTCACCCGCACAGCTATGTTTATCGAGGAGCCTTCGATGTCAAATCCCAGAATTACACCGCTATATAGACCTTATCAAACTAATTGGAGAAGTATAGAGAATGCAAAAGAAAAGACAGAGCTCAATGAAAGAACATTATGACAGAAACAGTAAAAGCTATCCCAAGGTCAATGTAGGAGAGGATGCATGGTGTCAAATGCATCCAAAAGAGACTGGACACCGGTGAAGATTTCAGCGTAGGCTAATTCTCACCTCAGCTTTGAAGTCGTAACACCATCAGAAATAAGTTAATAAAAAATCAACAATTTATTAGGCCGAAATATGGGTCAACGAAAAAAGGCAGTTATCTTAGAACCAAAACCCGGCTCCCCAAAAGCTTAACACTGATTTAAGGCAGTCCAACGATGGAGAGTCATCCCACAACCCGATACAGCGTCAAGTGCAGAGACCAATATTAAAACCAGAAGGATACGCGACTGCATCCGCTGGGATTTCACCAAAACCATCCGGAAGGCCCCGATTTTCAAGGTTCGGAAGAGAATTAAGAAAACCACAAAGATTTTGTTTTTTAGTAAGGGGAAACACGTTGTGATATGTTAAATAACATATGTACGTTTATTAATTTATATCTATTATTGACTAGCAAAATCATGCCATTTGTCAATGTTTTTAAACTTATGTAACTATCGTAAATATATGAGGCTGCCTGGCCGGCATTCAATTTCTTGAAAATGAAGATACTTCGGCCAGTGAATCTTTTTATTCCTCGACGTTTCGACAAAAAATCTTTTGTCCTTGTCAGGAGCAAACAAAAATTAAACATCTGAATGTTTAATAATATTTGTTTGCCCTGACGAGGGACAAAAGATTTTGTCGAAACGTCGAGGTAATAAAAAGATACACTGCCGAAGTATCTTCATTTTCAAGAAAAATTAAGTAAAACTATTTTCTTTTTATCTCTACTTGTATAAAAGGAGATTACTAATTAAATAAACATACATTCATCTTGTTAGCCGGAGCGAGTCTGTTCAGATAACACTTAACCAATACAAAAGTAGCAAATAGTAACAGTGTACATTTAATAGAAGGGATTGATACTAATTATTGACTCTAACTTAACTAATTAAAAATAAGTGAACTATAATAGCATGTTATTAATATTACATTTTAAAATATACTACATATATATATACATTTAATTTTCTCTTAACAAATGCCCTACAAAATTTGAACCTATAGCCATTATTGAAAAATAATGGGTAAACCTAGCGTTATTCTATGTTTTATATAAAAATTTAAGTCGCACTAATAAATGCGATATATGAAATATGTTTTATAATGCTGCTTTTCTTCTTATAAATGTATATCAAGGTTACTTCATTCTTTATTTAAATTAATTAAAATGTATTTAATAATTATATTTGATACATTTCTTTTGAAAATGTTTTTTTTTTTCTTAAATGAAAACCATTTCCTTTCACACTTTCAGAAAGAAATGTATAATATATATATAATTTGTTTTCACACACGTACAGCTTTATTAAAGCCACCGGTCTTATACAGATTCACTACAGGAAGGAAGCATAGATGAAACAATATGTGGGTAAATAATATATTTTGTATTTAAAATTAATATAATATTTTCAGATATAAAAAGGGATATAGAAGAATAGGTCGCCTCTCCGTCGAAATAAACGTCCAAACTTGACGCAATCTATTGACCGTCGCCGCAACTAGCGTCCTCGGGTCGGTGACAAAGCCACAACACCAGGTTTGGCAAACTGAAAAGCCTCCACCTATATATGGTTTCGGGCAGCGACCCGATGCCGCTAGTTGCGGCGACGGTCAAAAGATGGCGTCAAGTTTTGACGTTTATTTTGACGAAAGAGGCGCCCTATGATTCTATCGATCAATTTCCTCCCGGCAAATACTCCACCAAAAAGAGATATATAGTGAAGGAAATATATATAGCATTCTCTTATATTTGAGATAAAAATCTAAATTCAATTATATATTCCAGATTTATATACTACTATATTTTATACAAGCAATATTTAATTATATATTATTTGAATAAAGAAAACTAGATTCTGGGCAAAAGGGGTTTATTTAATTTGGTGTTGCAACTTTTCAAGCAAATTTTGCTTCTATATTTTTTAAAGGCACTCGTCTACATTTCAATATGTTGTTTTCATAAAGGGCAAATTTTTATATACGACTATCATTCAGAAAAATATATATTTTATATATTAGTGCCTATAATAAAGAGACACTTCGTACAGTGAATCTTTTTTTTTCTTTCGACATTTCATTTTTGTCGGAACATCAAGAGAATAAAAGCATTTACTAGCTGAAGTGTGTCTTAATTTCTAAAAACTATGAATGCCGGCCAGGCAACCTATATCTTCATGGTATTTTAGGTAGCTCTACAACCCCAGCAACAGAAAGCTCCATTGGACACCTGTAAATCATCACTGGACTCCGGGGGGAACCACAGGTGTGAGGGGTTCTCGGAATCTTATCGGCAAATAAGGAAAACGAGACGCCTCGGTGGCTGACCACTCTAATTATTATTATTTTTACCTTGGGATAAGTTGTTCTCCCTATAAATACCCTTGCATATAATTTATTGGAGAACTAAAAGGTAAATACCCTTTATAATAAATTAATTATTCCCAAAATTGTCCTTGCTTTATTTATCTCCGCGACAATATTCATATTTCAATCATTAAAATGTTATCGTGATCTCTCACATATTATATAACAATCTTCTATTTTTTACACGAATAATCGGCCAAAAATCTCTGATGATTTCTACTATAAAGGTTCTAAAGACACAACACCGCCTTTGCCGGTCCCAAGCCTGGATGAAAAAGGAGGAGGGGAGCAGTAACACGCTCACTAAAAACCTGGGTTAGCTGGCCCTGCTGATAGAACCCTGTAAGGCTCCAGGAAAACAGGATGAGCAGAGTTTGTACTCCATGTTAGGAACGGCTGTACATGGCGTCTGTTCTTCATGACAGAGGCGGTCATTTCTTTTGGAGCTAAGTCGGCCTGCCACTTAGTAGTGCCCAGTCTTAATGACAAAGGCAGACGCATTCTACTTCACCCAGTCATGATGGAGGTCAAGTCTCAAGCTCTACAAGCTTGATACCCTGATATGATTAAGTGGAGATAAGAAAGAAGACTCATAGAAGGAGATGTTGAATCACAGATCTAATTTTATTCATTAAAATATTATTGCTAGAATATTTTTATTACATTTTAATGAATAATTACAATTTAAATGGCAAGAGCTGTACACATTACTGAATGTCAATGGTTTGAATAATGAAATATTCAACCTTTTTATATTCTAGTAATAAATGTAGTTTATGCATATTATATAATCAAAATATCAGATATTTTATATTTTAAAAAATATTTATTTTATTTTTATTCAAGGACAATTCTATTTATTTTTATCATTGTTTTGAGAATGACTTTCAGTTTTGTTGTAAATATCCGTAGTTAACATATAAATCTTTTTGAATCACTAATATAGGATTAACTTAATAAATTCTATATAATTGTGAAAATAACTAATGCGTAATTCAGGTAATTGAAAATAAAAGCTACTTGATGGTAAATAATTATCTTTCTTTTATCACGACTGCACCTTCAACTCTTTATCTTATCAATCCTTTATCTAACAACAAACAAATTATTCGTAACATGCAAATATGAGGATATGCATATATATTAAGATATATGAGAGTGTACCGCTCTATTTCTCTATAAAAATAATTCTATTATATCCATATAAACACATACAATTCACATCAAAGCATTCTCTAGAGAGGTATATTTTCCTAACCTCTATTTGTTTTCAATTCTTTTACCATTCCGTTCTTTCTCTCTCGTCGAAGCAATTTCTTCCATTATTTTCTCCTCATGCGTTATTTCAATAAATTCCCCCGTGATTTCCCCAGTGATATCATGGATCTCTTTTAAAAATTTAAACTCAACCTCCATCTGATTTTCTATTTAATTTTGAATATTGTTTCCATCTGAAAATGTCTAACCCACCACTTTAGCATTTTTTTTTTAATTACAAAATATTTCCCATAATAACTTCTTTTTATTTAAAATTGCTAGATTGCATGCGATAATCTCTTTGTATTTACTGAAAAGAAACTCATTGTGAGGAAATATTTTGTAATTTTAAAAGTTTTTTCACAATTTTATCATGAATAGAAATTTGTTGTTCATTTTCATCTACTTTTTAAAAAACATATCTTACGAGATTACTAACTAGAACTGTGCCTCTAAATATATTTATAAACTATATTATAGTTTTAATATACTCATAAATAAAACATAAATAAGTGGAGATTCTTTGGTTTCGCTAATAATCTTTTTTTTAAAGGAGATAGAGGCAATTTTTTGTTCACATTTGGTTAACTCGCGTGTCTTCAATAAATAGGCGTCTCTGGTAGGTTAATATAATTCTTCCGGAACATTTTATGTTATATCACTATATATATGATAGTGTATGTATGTAAGCATGTTTATCGGCTATACACGTCCATAATACCTAACTAATCGGACTGAAATTTTAATAGTATAAAAAGTTGAATCTGTAAAAACTTATAGGAATTTTTCAGGCTTCTATCTCGAATATCCTTAAAGTTATCAACAAATTATTAACAATTTTCTATATTTCACTCGCAACCAGCGCCTCCCTGCTGCAACTTCGAGAAGTAAACGACCACGTGGGGCCCTTCCACGATGCGACGGGGATTGGTGGAGTGGGACGTTTCACAAGAGTGACCTTGAGTGACGTAATGATGGCGTAGGGGCAAGAAATCACTTGCTATAATCATTTTAAGTGTGTATATATCAGAATCAAAATATAATAATATAAAAATCAAAATAATTCAATTTTTAAATATCGTTGTGAAAATTTACAGTTTTATTTTTATGTTTTTATATATAAAACACACACAGTTTGAAGCGATACGTTTCACAAGAGTGACATCCACGGCACCAACATATTATTCTAACGAATAGTCTTTGAATAAAAACATTGTCAATATATACGAACTCTGGTAAAATCCGGGCGTTGCCCGGGCCATTCGACTAGTATATATATATATATATAAATTCTCTAGTTAGAGAGAGTATTCAAAATGGAAAATAATACATGTTTCATCTTTGGTCCGATTTTTCCATGATTTTTTAAATAGGTAACAATCAAAACATCAAACAAATTGAAACCTAGACTTAAACAAGAACAAGTTGAGTATCGATTTTACATAAGTGATTACTTGTAAAGTTGCGACACATTGCGTATTATATAATAAAATATTAATAATAATAAATAAAACTATATCGTAATATAGAAAATTAGGAAAGACAAACTTCAGAATGACACGGCAATTTATTAAAGGCAAAAACAAAATCAACATTTATAAGATACAAGATAAGTAATGTGGGAAGTATCCAGAGAGAGTATCAAAATATAAATAAAATAAAATCAGACAATTAAAAAACCTGTACAAAATAAATAATAAATACTTTGCTACAATATAATATAAAGTATTATTATAGTCTAATATCAAATATTCGAAACTATTTTAGACGCGTATGATTTTTTTTGAAATTAAACAATTTCTACTGCCCTTACTGCAATGGAACAATTAATGGGAGGGCCTGGCTTATTAGTGGTGAACCTTCACAATAATTTTTCCATTGCAGTAAGGGCAGTAGAATTTTTTAATTTCAAAAAGAATCATACACGTCTAAAATAGTTTCGATTTTTGATAACAGATGGCGCGCTAATGCATCATAATATCAAGTATATTTGCGAAATATATCATTCCCAGAATTAGCACCTATATTAATAAAATATCTCCATGTAAACATACAAGAATAGAGGTGTCATCTATCTGTGAAATGTTGAATAAATATAATTTGAAACTGCATTAAACTTGCAAGTTATTGTTTGGAATAAATGAGGAAATATTGAGAAAGCATTTCTAGTGATTTCCATAAGTGATAACAACACTCTGGTCAAATTATTTCATCCTTTATTATTCTCTTGCATATATAATGAATAAACCTTAACACTATGCATTGAATGCTATTGTAATAGAGTATTTATTATTACAATTATATTATCACAATGAGTATCTTTTTTATTTAAAAACTCTAGCTTTCAAGCGTTATTCGCTCTTCAACGGGCTTACAAAAATATATCGACTTGATCAACCAGAAATATTTACAAAAACAAACGCGCGCCGCGTGGATATTTATAACATAAAGTTTTTGAATTGGTTTGTAATTTAACTATTTAAAATATTTTATGTAATATATCTTCTTCAATTTTTAGGGCATCCAGAACCTATAAAATTAGTCTATTGATTTCTTCTGAGATTCGCAATTTACTCAATTCAATGCCAAGACTGCAATGCTACCTACATAGGTGAGACAGGAAGATCGATACAATTTAGACTAAACGAACATAACAGAAATATCAGAACAAAAGACCAACGTTCTATGATCTATCAACATATTCCGCAGACCGGTCACCAATTTAACTTAACACAAACGAAATGCCACTACAAAGACATTAAGAACAAATTTCAACGATTACTATTAGAATCTCTTGTTTCCAATGATTACAATAGCATAAACAGAAAAATAGATTTGCCATCACAATACCGTTATCTCAGAAGAAATTAATAGATTGAATTTTATAGGTTCTGGATGCCCTAAAAATTGAAGTAGATATATTACATAAAATATTTAAAATAGTTAAATTACAAACCAATTCAAAAATTTTCTGTTATAAATATCCACGCGGCGCGCGTTTGTTTTTTGTAAATATTTCTGGTTGATCAAGTCGATATATTTTGTAAGCCCGTATGAAGAGCTAAGAACGCTTGAAAGCTAGCGTTTTTAAATAAAAAAGATACTCATTGTGATAATATAATTGTAATTATAATACTTTTTCACAATTTCATAATGAATAGAGTATTTATGGTTTACACAGCATATTATTACTATTACTATTTGGTAATAGCATATATTTATTATTCACTCGCATTAATAAAAACTGTAGGGGGTCAGTGGAAAGATGGTCTAAACCAGGGGTATCTAAACCTTTGAGTCTGAAGAGTCAAAAATTACAATTTACAAAATATCAAGTTTTTAAAGAGACACAAATATTTTTCTTGCTAACAATAAATAGTACTTGCATAAATAATATTTACGTATGGAACTATATAAAGAGCCGCAGCTTCACATTTAAAGAGCCGCATTTAGCTCGCGAGCCGCAGTTTGCACTGGTTTAAACCGTTGGTTTTCGACCGCTACGACCCGGGTTCGATTTCCGCATTGGGCACTTTTTCCTATTAAAAAATGCCCAATGTTCTCAGATTCTTGCAAAGGTCCAACTCCACCAGCGCTTCAAGTAACCAAACGGGACTCTATTATATTTATAAGTGCAAAGTCTAATTGCTTTTCACATATGTAGACATGTGGTGCACTTACAGTAAAAGCATTCGCCAACTTCTAACCATCATGATTATTATGGTCTGTACCATGTTTACTAGGGATAAGCAAAAAAAAAAACTGTTTCATTCAAAATATTATCACGTGGAAAATTAGAAAAGACAAACTTTATAATAGTTTTCTAAAATATTAAATAGGCAAAGAGGCAAATGTTTGCAGAGAAGAGGAAATCAAAACATAAAACTTTATTCTGTTTATATAATAATAAATAATTTGCCACATTATAATCTCAGCGTATACTTTCGTCATTTCTCATTATTTTTTTCTCAGTATGTCAATATTATAATATATACTAAATAGATTATAGCAAAGCTTTATTTAAATTTAACTTATTATTCTACATACTTTCCACTGAAAATATATTTGAATTGAAATTATATAATTCAAATAGATTTGTTTGCTGTGTCGCGCGCGCTCTTAACAATTTCTCAGATTAAATTTAATTAAATTGTCAAATATCCTTTTTGGAATATTGGGGGTGTGACGTGAATATATAATTCAATTTAAAAATGCAGGAATATATTTATATTTTCTAGGATTTATTTATTTTATAATAACTTTTTTTCTTATAAACCAGGTTTTATTGACAAAATATTCTCATTCAAATATAGCGATGCTAATTTTTATCGATTATAATCAGACACGCATATTATTTTATAATTGGGTGAAAATTTCTAAATGTAAAAATAAGTTTTCATTTTAGTGATTACCAAACCTTTGTTGATTCTTAGGCGAATGGTACTAAATTAAATACAAACGTACACACTCATGGAAAAACTTGGACCCACCATGATTATCTTGGCCTGTAACACATGTACTAGGATAATAATAAAAAAAACTATATATAACAGTTTTGTCCATGAGTGTACATTCACTAAATAAGTACCTCTACTTTTAAAATTACGCCTTTTTACTGGGGTGATAAAAAAATTCCTTTTTAATGCATTTTAATGGAAGAGGTACACCATTGGTACTTATAGTACACTCATGGACAATATTAAGAAAGTATAAAGTCTTTGATGTCGCCAATCGTCTCATTTTTGAAGAAGTTGTAGCAATTTTGTTCACATTGGTTATCTCGTGTTGTTCAATAGAGGTCACTGTAATATCTTTCAGAGTTATTGTCTCAATCTCGATATACATGCTTAAAAGGTACAACTTCTTTAAGTTTTGTTCACACTTGGTTATCGCGTGTGTCTTCAATAAAGGTCACTGTAATATCTTTCAGAGTTATTGTCTCAATCCCGATATACATGCTAAAAGTTACAACTTCTTTAAGTTTTGTTCACACTTGGTTATCTCGTGTGTCTTGAATAAAGGTCACTGTAATATCTTTCAGAGTTATTGTCTGAATCCCGATATACATTCTTAAAGGTACAACTTGCTTAAGTTTTGTTCATGAGTGTATATATTCTAACTAGTACACAGTAAAAAAATATACCACATTCTAAAATACGAATTTTATCATGTATTTCTCTTTTAAAATCTCTTTATTACATAATCATAAGAATTACCATTGAAGAGAAATCATAATAGTATAAGTAAAAGTGAAAAAAGCTTGTTGAATACAATTTTCATATTTACTAAAATTTTAATTCACTATATTCATAAATAAATATACAATTAAAAAAAAAAGCTATAATTAAAATTGAATAATTCAATTCAATTTTTGAGTGTGTATTTTTCTTTGCAAATTGAAACAATTTTCTACTGCCCTATCTGCAATGATACTTTAAATTTATCATAACAGATGGCGCCCTATTGCATCACATATCTATATATTAGATAATAAAAAGACATATTTCGGATTGAAAAAAAATATTATCTGCTAATATTTTGGTTGGCTGAACGCCAATCATACAATTGTTGTGCCTTCTACATGCTTCGGACAAGCATTTTAAGGCATCACTCATAACTGAACGCCAATCTTTATCAAGGCATTACATTTTTTATAAACAAACTCAACGCCGCATAAATATATATATATATTTTTTTTCAATCCAATATATTCATTTTTATTATCTATGATTTAAATAGTTCTAAAAATAGAGCAATCCATACTTAAATCATTATATTTATATATGTTTATATTTATGTATTTTTTAATACAAATCTTTTAATATATAGGATAGACCTCATTATTTTTTCTTTCAATATTTTAAGATATTTAACTTATTCTGATTGTAATTTTTATGATAATATTTTCATGCATAAATTTCCTCCACCTACTTTGTATTTTAAATTATTTCACCTGTGATATTATAACACTATGTGGCGCTGAGCTTGTGTATACAAAAATGTAATACCTTGATAAAGGTTGGCTTCAGCCAACAGAAATATTGGCAAATAAATATTTTATTCAATCCAATATGCCCTTTTACTATCTAATGATTCAAATATGGATTGCTCTTTTTTTCAGAACAATCTATATATAGATCCCACATTTATATAATTGGATTTTAAAGTCTCTTCAATATATATATATATATTCAACAAATATGTCTATATTGGATTTATAATTATTTTATTGTTCAAATATTTCGTGGGGCAACTCGCCTCTCTTTATCGAGGATGTTTGTGTTTTTCTCTAAAACATGCGAACACGCGTACACCACTCTCGTTCTACAAGGCCAATGAAAGAATTGTATTTTTGAATTAAATATTACATCCAGTATATATACAGCTATAACAATTATATTTTTATTATTACAGTTCAATACCATTATTATTATATTGGCTATATATAAATAAAACCACATATATTCAAAATCCATAATATTTCGATTAAAATGCGATATTCAAATTTAACCTAAATCTAAAACATAGTTAAATGAAACCTGCATAGATTAAAATGCTAACAAGAAGTCGAAAATAAACTTCAACAACAAAAATTCAAACCCAAAAAAGTAAACAACATAAAGGTTAATATATTATTTAGAGAAAAGATAAGAATTAAGTACAAGTTTAATCACAAACAGAGAATGGAAAACAATTAATTCTGAAAGGAAGGAGTAAAGGTGGTTAGATGCCATGGTTAAAGATTTGGTCAGATATTTGGGGTCTAGACCATTAATCTAGGTAATGTATGAGTCTCGTAATGAGAGCCTCGACATGACAATATTGAGGGGCTCCCATATTGACTTTTTAATTTAAAGGACCTTAGGGCAATTTATCCCCAAGCCACTTTATGTCCTCTCTTGTTTGACAACATAGAGCTCTTGGTAATTGTGCCTTAGACTTTGTACTTTATCTTAGATACTCTATCATGACAATATACTTGGGTAGTGACTTACTATTGCCTTATATACGTCACTATTTAAGATTAAATTGGTAATTTTGTGATGTTCTAATAGAGACAATATTTTGTTATATTTGATACAAATATAGACAAAATTGTTATATCCATCATACTTAATAGATTTTATAATTATATTAATTTGAATATATAATTTTCAGTATACACCAATACCTCGCTTTGCGTCGTTTCGTTTTGCGTTTTTTTCAAAGTTGCGTCGCTGCTTAATTTTTACTGATTTTCACTGTGCGTCGTTAGATTTTCGAAGTTGCGTTGTTTTGAATTCGAGTCTTTAATATTTTTTTTTTTTTTATTTTCTAAAATATGGCAACACCTTTGTTTTTGATTACGCCTTCACATATTTTCTCTTTGCGTCGTGTTTTTTTGGAACGTAACCCCGACGAAAAGCGAGGTATGGGTGTATAATGATATTCTACAAAAGGTTTATATGCTTACAATTTAAGATCATATTGGTAACTTCGATTGTGATGCTCTAATAGAGACAATATTATGTTATATTTGATACTAATAAAAACAATATTGTTATATCCATTATAATTAATAGATTTTATAATTATATTAATTTGATTATATTACTTACTATATTTACAGGTTTATATACTTGAAAATTCAGGATCATATTGGTAAATTTGATTGTGATGCTCTAATAGAAACAATGTTTTGTTATATTTATAACAATATAATTGTACAAGAGAGATAAAAGATATATCTATATTTCATAATATTGAATTAATGTATTATATTATTGTTAGTACCTCATGCAAATTTACTAAATGGTTTATATTCTTTGCAATTTAGAATTAAAAAGGTGATTATGATTATAAGGTACTGATAGATATAATATTGTTATATCTATTATTATATAATAGAGAGATTATAAATATTGTATTCGATTATATTATTCTACTAATATACTAGCTGGGATATATAGTTGACAATTTAGGTTTGTATTGGTAACTGTGATTGTGATACTAAGAGATCCTATATTGTTATATATATTATAATTGACAGGTTATAAATATTGTATTTGATTATATTTTTATTGTCAATATATCATGCTATTCTACTGAGTGGTTTATATAATTGACAATTCAGGATTAATAATGGTAACTGTTATTGCGATACTAATAGATACTATATTGTTATATCTACTATAAATGATCTATTTTAATACTGTATTATTTGATTATGTTACTGTCAGTATATCACGATTATATACTAATTAGTTTATATGGTTGACAATTTAGTAATATATTAGTAACTGTTATTATGATACTAAGAGAGACATAATATTGTTTCATCTATTATAATTGATAGATTTGTATTGTACAAATTCGATTATATTATCAATATTGTCAGAGAGAGTATAATTTTTCACCAAGTGCTTTATATGGTTGATATATAAGTTTATATTGGTTATTGTGTTATTGATACACAACACGCACAAATAGTTATATATATATATATATATATATAAACGAAAGAAAAAATTAAATATAAAAAGATCAGGTGTTGAAATCCATATTACAAAAGGCATATCCTGACCAGGAGCACATGTGCTTTACAGAAGTCAGAGCGCCATCTGGTGAAACAGAAATCAACTAAACATTGATTTAGCCTGTTCCTTGATATTTGGCCAACCAAATTTCTTGATAAATCAAGAAAAGCCATCCACGAACGCGTTTCGCGCTTTTGGCGCTCGTCAGCGTGGAGTAGGCTGAACCACTGCGACCAAAAAAAGAGTTTTTGGTCCCAGTAGCTTCTTGAAATACCAAGAAATTCAGCCTACTCCACGCTGACGAGCGCCAAAAGCGCGAAACGCGTTCGTGGATGGCTTTTCTTGATTTATCAAGAAATTGGGTTGGCCAAATATCAAGGAACAGGCTAAATCAATGTTTAGTTGATTTCTGTTCCATCAGATGGCGCTCTGCCTTCTGTAAAGCACATGTGTTCCTGGTCAGGATATGCTATATATATATATATATATGAAAAAATAGTACAAATGTAAATTTGTACTGGGATAAGGTGCATAAATAAAGAGAAAGGCATCTCCTTATCGTGCAACTTAAAGTTTTCGATGGCTTGCGCCTACTATCGGAATAAATATCAACTATTCACGTTGATTTTTAATTATTCCAGAATTGGCCAAATACCCATTCTTGATTAATCAACGCTGATGAGGACCAACAGCCCGAAACGCGTCCGTGGTTAGTATTTCTTGATTAATCAAGAATGGGTATTTGGCCAATTCTGGAATAATTAAAAATCAACGTGAATAGTTGATATTTATTCCGATAGATGGCGCAAGCCATCAGCAACTTTTAGTTGCTCGATAAGGAGATGCCTTTTTCTTAATATATACATTGATGTCGATTGGGACAAAACAAAAAAGCGGCGTAAGGCGAGGGTGGCGTTATAACGAGAGTAGACTGTATATATGTTATGAATAAATTTTTTGTTGTTGATAAAGGGTTGATAAGGCAAAGGATCGATAAGATAAAGGGTTGAGGTGCAGTCGTGATAAAAAAAGATAATTATTTACCGTCAAGTAGCTTTTTTTTCATTACTTGAGGAAAGATTACACATTAGTTATTTTCACATTATATAGAATTTATAAAGTCAATCCTATATTAGTGATTTAAAAGGATTGATATGTTAACTACGCATTTTACAACAAAACTATATAACTAAACTGAAAGTCTTTCTAAAAACGATGATAACAAAAGTAAAATTATCAATGAATAAAATAAAATATATATTTTTTTAAATATAGAAATATTTGAGTTTTTAGATTATATAATATATATATATGTGTATACATTATATGATTTAATATTGAGATATTTTACTATTTTATTAATTTGCTGATATTATTGTCTCTCTCTCTCTCAGTATATCACGATAATCTACTAATATTTCTGATAATCCTGTTACCTACTCTACTACAATATGAACTATTGTAAATAGTTTCACGCGCAATTATCCAGATCAGATATAGCCTGTCTTATTTGCAACTGGTAATAAATAAAAAAGTGATTTATATGGTTGACTATTCAGTATTAATTGGTAACTGTGATTGTAATACTAATAGAGAGACATTATTGGTATATCTACAAGGTGGGATCAATAAATAAGATCAAATATAATTTATTTTAAAAAATAAGAAAGATATTAAAAATTAGGACTTGATTTATTCAAAATAATCACCTTGGCTTTCTATATACATCTCCATCGTTCTGGCAACTTGTAAATACCCTCTTTATAGACACTCTTAGGAAGCGTGTGAAAAAATCTTGCACCACTTTCTGGACATATTCATCCGAGTCAAATCGCTTTGCCTTTAACTCCTTCTTTAGTAGTCCAAAATGGAAATAGTCAGAGGGGGCTAGGTCTGGACTATATTCAGGATGTTCTGAAACTTCAAAACCTAATTTAATGATTGTAGATACAGTTTTACATGATGTATGCGGCCTTTGGAACCCGAATACGGTTAGGTTTTTGGTCCAAATTAAGGAAATGTGGAATTCGTCTATTTTTGAACTCGTTAACCCATTTATAAATGCTTTTTGAGAAAAACAAGACTCACCATAGATATTTTTCATTCTTTGCATATTTGAGATGTTTGAATACCTTCTGCATTCAAGAAACGAAAAACTGCACGTTGTTCAAGCGTGGTGCAATCCTTCAAGGGAGCTTCCATTTTAGTTTATTTATAAGTCTCGCGCCGCGCGTGGGAAAAAAGTACAGAACACCTTAAATAGTCTCTCGATGTTATATTTTAACTAGCCGAATGACCCGGGCAACGCCCGTGTTTTACCCGATTGTGTGTGAATGTTTTGATTCAAATACTATTTGTTAGAATTATAATTTGGTGCCTTAAATAAATGCATATGTTAGTTAATAACTATAGCCTATGTGCTTTATCTGTCTATGTACGGTTGGCTTCCGTAGGCGTCTCTTACTGGGAAAAAAAAAGAGAGGATTCCATTTGGTTATTAACTAATATATGCATTTTTTTAAGGAGCGACCCCGCTCCTACACAATAGTTACAAAAATGGGAGGGGTGGGGGGCATGATGGGGGGTGGGGGCGAGGGCAAAGGTGGCGTGATCGTAGCCGACCAATAGGAGGGCGCCATTCAAAAAAAAAAAAAAGCAAACCGTGACAAAGGCGACGAAGAATGACGCTCGTAACTGTATATAGAATATTCTGTGGTTTAAATTATTTTTGCTTTTTTAATTTTTAAGAAATAAGATAATTCACCTTATTTATTGATCCCCCGTGTATTATAATTGATAAGTTTAATACTGTATTAATTTTATAATATTATTATCACTATATCACGATAATCTACCGAGTTGTTTTAAGGTTCCTTTGAACATGAATTTGACCAATGCCTTCAGTTTATCACCTGAGTTTAAAACGTGATAGTGTGATAAAGTCTACAATATCAGATATATTAAATTCATTTTAAGGTAAGCTTATAAGCATTGTTTCGAAGCATTTTTTATAAAAAGAAGTACTACCTTTTATAAATAAAACCATCCACCCTCAACTCCATTATACACTAATGGACAAAACTTTAAAAATTGGAGTGTCTTTGATGTCGCCCGACGTCTTTCTTTTTTTTGGAGACAGACAATTTTGTTTACACTCTTGTTATCACTCTTGTAATGTGTATTCAATAAAGGACGCTGAAATATATTTCAGAATTATTGTCTCAATCTCGATATACATGCTGAAAGGGATAACTTTCTTAAATTTTGTCTATGAATGTATATTGGTTATCTCGTGTGTCTTCAATAAAGGTCACTCTGATATCTTTCAGAATTATTGTCTCAATCCCGATATACTTGCTGAAAGGTACAACTTGCTTGAGTTTTGTTCACATTTGGTTATCTCGTGTATCTTCAATGAAGGTCACTGTAATATCTTTCAGAATTATTGTCTTAATCCCGATATACATGCTAAAAGTACAACTTCCTTAGGTTTCGTTCACACTTGGTTATCTCGTGTATCTTCAATGAAGGTTACTATAATATCTTACAGAGATATTGTCTGAATCCCGATATACATGCTGAAAGGTACAACTTCCTTAAGTTTTGTTGACACTGGGTTATCTCGTGTGTCTTTAATAAAGGTCACTGTAATAAATCTATCAGGGTATTGTCTGAATCACGAAATACAATGCTAAAAGGTACAACTTCCATAAGTTTTTTTCACACTGGGTTATCTCGTGTGTCTTTAATAAAGGTCACTGTAATATCTATCAGGGATATTGTCTGAATCACGAAATACATGCTAAAAGGTACAACTTCCATAAGTTATTTTCACACTGGTTATCTCGTGTGTCTTTAATAAAGGTCACTGTAATATCTATCAGGGTTATTGTCTGAATCACGAAATACATGGTAAAAGGTACAACTTCCTTAAGTTTGTTCACACTGGGTTATCTCGTGTGTCTTTAATAAAGGTCACTGTAAATCTATCAGGGTTATTGTCTGAATCACGAAATACATGCTAAAAGGTACAACTCAAGTTTTGTCTCTATGAATAATATATTTTTATATTTGAAGTTTAAAAGCTAAATGTTAGCAAATCAGTACAATCTTCTTTATAAAAAACATCAAAACATGATATCCTTTGCGTGGAAAATGTGTTTTCACTGAATAAATCTCAACATCAGCTCTCGACAGATGGGATATAGGTTGTATTTGTCTAATTTGACAAGCCTTTCTATAGTATATTATTTTTTATAGGAATATACGTTTTTCTACTTTCAATATAAAGAAAATACTGTATTCTTATGCATTTTTATAAACAGGAAAGTTGTCCCTTTTTTGCCAATATTTATATATCGTTTTTCGCTGTTTGATAATTTAAAATAAAATTATGTTTACTCTCTCCTAATATAAATTATTGTTTAATTCAAGTTAAATTTCAATTGAAAAATATTGTTTTATATTATTTCATTGTATTTTCACAACATTCAAAATGTAAGTATAAGCGATAAACAAATAAATTGTGTTTTGCATTGTTATTAATTCTGTAGATAAAATGAAAAGAGGCATATATTTTGTATTGAAAAAAAGATTTATTTATCGATACTTTATTATAATTATTGATATATGTGATTTATCCTGAAATATTCAGAATCAAAATTTAATATATTTTATTCTAGATGAATATATATGATGATATATGTTTGAAAATAGAGCAATCCATATATTATATTATTTAAAAATACCTATTTTGGATCGTAAAGTTTTATTTCCAAATTTCGTAAGGCAACTCGCCAAACTTCTTCGGGGAACAAGATTGTTTTGAAACTCGTGTAACAATTCACGAGTATGTACAACTTCATATTTTATACTTTATTTCTTATATTTTAAATGTATATATTTATTTATTCTTTATATAATAATATTTCATATATATTTTATTATTTTACGATGTACTAGAGCGCCATCTGTTATCAAATTATAAAACTATTTTTAGAGGCGTAATATTCTTTTTAAAATAAAACAATTTCTACTGTCCTTACTGCGATGGAAAAATTAAAGGGAGGGCCTGGCTCATCAGTGGTGAACCCATCACCACTGATGAGCCAGGCCCTCCCTTTAATTTTTCCATCGCAGTAAGGACAGTAGAAATTGTTTTATTTTAAAAAGAATATTACGCCTCTAAAAATAGTCTTATAATTATTTTATTATTATTAATTATATTTATAAACATGCATATTTTAGATTTTAGATATTTTAAATTTCATAGCAGTTTTACATACTCGTGAATTGATACGCGAGCATCTAAAAAAATCTTGTTTCCCGAAGAAGTTGCAACACGAAATATTGGGAATAAAACTTTATGATCCAAAAAAAGCATTTTTAAATGATGATATATGTGGGGTGATTATATATACATGTATAATCATATATAAATATTAGTAAAATACTTTTCTGTTGATTTTACATATATTTATTGATCATTTTCTTTAAACCGGAATCCATGAGCATGTGACACTGCAGTCGTGGCAATAATACTAAAAATAGTTCAGATCAGAATTAGCTTTTATGTAGCTTATTGAAAAAACATATAAAAACATAATTAGAAAAAAGTACTACCTGTCTTAAGGCGAATAGTAGAACAAGGAAAACAAAAGATTATTTACATAATTACAAAGGTTTGACCCGGCCATCGGGAAACAACAACAATATTTTATATAAAGGGAAAGCGCGACCTCTGGCGTTCGATTAACATAATAGTTTAATCTATGAAATTAATTTTGAAATACAATAATTTTATATAACATATATATGTTATATAATATTTTTATAATTTTAAAATTAGACTTCCTAGAATAAAATACTCTGTAAAGGCCTACCACAGATGTCGGGACTTTCCCTATATAACCTATTGTTGTTGTTTCCCGATGGCCGGCTCAAACCTTTGTAATTATGTAAATAGTTTTTTTTTTCATTTACTACCCGACTAGTCAAGGTATTATTTCATTCTAAATTATTTTATCATATTAATTAAAGTAATATATATATATATTATAACACGGATAATATACAGTTATCATCGCCATGCGTTCTTAATTGTGTCACCGTTTGTTTTTGGTTCAGTGGTAGAATGCTCGCCTGCCACGCGGGCGCCCCGGGTTCGATTCCCGGCCGATGAATTTTTTTTTTTTTACAATTTTTAAACTCATTTATATATTATACAAGAATGACATCCACGGCGCCAATTTATAATTGTAACGAATAGTATTTGAATAAAAGCATTTAATCGGGTAAACCCGGGCGTTGTAGATTATAAGCACAAAGTAATAAGACCACATCCATGATAAAGAACAGTTTGGATTATTAATATATAAGTCACGACCGTCTGTCGTGGCCTCTGTCACGGATAATATACAGTTATCATCGTCATGCGTTCTTAATTCTCTCACCGTTTGCTTTTGGTTCAGTGGTAGCATGCTCGCTTGCCACGCGGGCGCCCCGGGTTCGATTCCCGGCCGATGCATTTTTTTTTTTTTACAATTTTTAAAACTCATTTATATATTATACAAGAATGACATCCACGGCGCCAATTTATAATTGTAACGAATAGTATTTGAATAAAGGCATTTAATCGGGTAAACCCGGGGCGTTGTAGAATATAAACACAAGGTAATAAGACCACATCCATGATAAGGTACAATTTGGATTATAGATTATAAACACAAGGTAATAAGACAACATCCATGATAAGGTACAGTTTGGATTATAGATTATAAACACAAGGCAATAAGACCACATCCATGATAAGGCACAATTTGAATTATAGATTATAAACACAAGGTAACAAGACCACATCAATGATAAGGTGCAATTTGGATTATAGATTAAATAATATATATAGTCACGACCGTCTGTCGTGGCCTCTGTCACGGATAATATACAGTTTCATCGTAATGCGTTCTTAATTCTGTCACCGTTTGCTTTTGGTTCAGTGGTAGAATGCTCGCCTGCCACGCGGGCGCCCCGGGTTCGATTCCCGGCCGATGCATTTTTTTTTTTTACATTTTTTTAAAACTCATTATATATTATACAAGAATGACATCCACGGCGCCAATTTATAATTGTAACGAATAGTATTTGAATAAAAGCATTTAATCGGGTAAACCCCGGGCGTTGCCCGGTCATTCGGCTAGGTCATTCGGTATTATCTATATTGTAGCGTAGAAATCAAGCCTTGAAATATCCTAAGATGTAAAAGTATTTATTGATGACGTCACAGCGATGAGTCGACAATTATTAACAGGTCAGCCCCCACTATTTACAGCTAGAGAATCTTAAGCAAGCAAGCAAAGAAATATTTTAAAGATGATTTCACAAATACAGATTAATATATATTTTTATAATCTGTTGAATATATTTTCATTGAATAATATTAAATTAAATAATAAAATATTTCTTCGCCACATAGCCTCCTCCTATAAAGAGCATCGACCCGATGCTCAGCAGGAGACTTACGTCGTCAGTCTTAAGAACTAGTACTATGGCCAGGGATATTTTCAGGTGACTGCGGTGGATGTCTTCTTTCAGTTGAGATATCTTCTTCATGAGACTTGGTAGGTCTATGTTTACGTCAAGGTAGCTTTTTCTAATTTCTACTGTGGTCGGCAAGGGGGATTTTATAACTTTACGGCCTCACCTCCAATGTGGTCTATCATCTAGTTTTAATGGCGGGGCGTCCAGCTAGATCTTCTAGCAGGTGAGAAATGTTGTCTGCTTCGACCGCGATATGAAGTAGGGCTTCGATAGCGAGTGAATGTTTTCCTCGATGATTCGTCATTGGGGTCCTGAGATTCAGCTCGAGAGTTGTAGGATACCATTGCGTCTTGCTTTCTTTGGAAATAGTCATTTCTCCTTTCCTCATTGTGTCTCTTCCTGTCACGGCAATAGCGGACGACGTGACCTGGGCGTCCGCAGTAGAAACAGATTGGCCTTCCCTCGGTTGTACGCCAATCATTGGTGTCGCGTCTTCCTCCTTGTTTTGGGTATCGAGGTTCAGGGTGCGGTCTTATCGTTTCGGCCTCATATCTGGTATTTAAAAACTGTCGGGGTTTTTCCTTCTGAGGGTTCTCCTAGACTTTGAGATTGGCGCCAGGGTTCTTCCAATCTCCTTCTTTACAATTTCTTCGATTGTAGCATTTTTTGGTTCCTCCCGAGAGCCTAATGCCCGCTGTACCTCCTCACGAACAATTTGCCTAATCAAAGATGACAGATCTTCCGTCATCCTGGTCACAGAGAGAGGCTACATTTGGTAGGCGCTCGTACCTGGTTGGGGTAACTCGCCTACAGCGGAGCGCTTCGACACGGCGACATTCTGTAATGAATTGTTCGGTGCTCTGTACATCCCTCGGTAGGAGTGCTTGATAAAGCTCCTCAGCTATCCCCTTCATGAGGTGCGAGATTTATCTTCCTCGCTCATTTGAAGATCAGCCTCTTTGCACAAGCACAGGACATCCTGGATGTAAAATTCGGTACTTTCGCCCTTTAATTGTGCCCGTGTTTTAAGTTTCTTCTCCGCTTGCAATTTTGAATTTTCTTTTTTTCCGAACACATTCTCTAATTGAGATGTGAATTCCTTCCAAGTCTGTATGCTTTCTTCGTTGTTCTCAAACTATTTGAGAGCAGTTCCAGACAGATAAAAATAAACTTTAGTAAGACAAAGGGTTTCGTCCCAATGGTTGTACTTTGCCACACGTGCATACCCTTTTAACCATTTTTGGAGATCTTCACCATCCTCCCCGGAGAAAATGGAAGGGTTCTTTGGCAGATGTTGAACAACGTAGTTGCTTACCTGAGTATCTTCCTTCTTTACATTCATAGAAGTTTCTTCTGGTTCAACAGAATCAATTTTTCTTTTATTTCTTAATGGGTATCGGTCCAGTCTCTCCACCAGTTGTAGCGAAGAAATCAAGCCTTGAAATATCCTAAGATGTAAAAGTATTTATTGATGACGTCACAGCGATGAGTCGACAATTATTAACAGGTCAGCCCCCACTATTTACAGCTAGAGAATCTTAAGCAAGCAAGCAAATAAATATTTTAAAGATGATTTCACAAATACAGATTAATATATTTTTATAATCTGTTGAATATATTTTCATTGAATAATATTAAATTAAATAATAAAATATTTCTTCGCCACAATATAGATTGTAGGAAGATTAATCACTTTGTATTCCTTATATGAAGAAGGTAATTTTGAACCTAATTTCCTCTTTGGAAGTTTGTTTTAAAAAGGTACAGTTTAATCAACCAATCATTCCTTCTTTTATTTCCAATGTTTAGTGACTCTCTGTCACTCTTCTACTTAAATAAATTAAGTTAAGTGTATTGTTTGTTTTAATTGGTTCACGCTTCAGAACAGGACGTCTCCTATTGGCTATAGTGTTGTTAGCTTTATATCTATTTGTATATAGCCAATAAGAGAGCGCCATTTTCAAACATTCGCCTCTCATCTACCAATGAAATATTCTACCTTTCCATTAACCTATTTACTTTTTATTTTTAAATTACAAATTAGAATTAGTTCACATTTTAAAATATGTTAATATGTTAAATTAATCTTCTTCTTCTTCTTTCTTATCTCAACTCAATCATATTAGGGTGTCATGTTTGTAAAGCTTGAGACATTTGATGGTCTGTGGACAACCATCATGATTGGATGAAGTAGAATGCGTCTGCCTTTCCATTAAGACTGGGAGCACTACTCAGTGGCAGGCCGACTTAGCTCTAAAAAGAAATGGCCGCCTCTAAAATGAGGAATAGACACCATGTGCAGCTGCTCCTAACATGAAGTACAAACGCTGCTCATCCTGTATCCCTGGATTAGAAGCCCTTACAGGGTACTATCAGCCGGGCCAGCATAGCTCAGGTTTTTTAGTGAGCTTGTTACTGCTCCCCCTCCTCCTTTTTTATCCGGGCTTGGGACCGCAAAGGCGGAGTTTGATAAATTAATGATAGTTTCGATATTCTGTTATGATTGTGTGCGAAAAAAGAAATATTCTGAAAATTATTTTTTTTTGTTTGTTTAAGATAGTTTCTTGTTTTAAAATCGGCGTTCACTAGAGTATCATATAATATTTTATTCGTGTTTTTGCATAGAATATATACACGTATATATCCACATATAAACAAAAATTAAAAAATTGAAATTTTAGAATGTATATCTGGATTCAGACAATAACTCTAAAAGCTATTTGATACACAGTGACCTTTATTGAAGACGCACGAGATAACCAAGTGTGAACAAAACTCAAGGAAGTTGTACCTTTCAGCATGTATATTGGGATTCAGACAATAACTCTGAAAGATATTACAGTGACCTTTATTGAAGATACAAGAGATAACCAAGTGTGAACAAAACTTAAGAAAGTTGTACCTTTCAGCATATATAGCGGGATTCAGATAATAACTCAGAAAGATATTACAGTGACCTTTATTGAAGAAAAACGGGATAACCATGTGTGTACAAATTTTCCTCTGTCTCCTTAATAAAAATAAACTACAGGCGACATAAAAATATGAAATTTCCTTAAGTTTACTCCATGAGGATATATTTATTAGTTTAACACAATAACAAAGAGAGATATTTATCTTCATTATTATTATTGATTAAAGAAACATATTATTCTTCAAAAAACAAGAAACACACAAATCAATAAATTTATTGTTAAACCTTTAAATCCAATATATAAGTTAATACAAATCAATAAATTTATTGTTAAACCTTTAAATCCAATATATAAGTTAATACAAATCAATAACGCGCCATCTATATATAACAAATGAAAACATTAAGACGCGAATTTTTCTTTTCACAAATAAATCAAACTTCTACTGTCCTTACTGCGATTAAAAAATATTAGGAGGTTTAACCTCATCAGTTCTACCATGGTAGATTAAATTGGCGAAACCGCTGGGAGGGTTTACCACTGATGAGCCAAGCCCTCCCAATATTTTTTTTATCGCAGTAGGGACAGTGAAAGTTTAATTTATTTAAAAAAGATGAATTCGCGTCTGAATGTTCTCATTTGTCATATATATATATAAAGACAATTTTCAACCCTGAAATTTGAGTTTAAACATAGCGATTCCATTCCTTTCAAAACATGTCATTTATTATCTTTAGTAATAACATATTCTATAGATGAATCTGATCTTAGAAATATTCTCAATCAGTTTTATAATTCCTCCATAAATTTTCATATTCTACAGAGTCGAATAGCTAATTCAATTTGTAAAATGTCAAACTTAATTCAGTAATAAATTGACCTGGCATGTTTGAATTTTGAATAGCAAATTATTTTATATTATTATATAATTAAATATATTGTTATATAATAATTTGTAATACACATAAATTATTTATTATTATTTTTATGAATACTTTTCATTATGCACTCTATATTATAAATCTAATCAGAGTGTATAGTAATTTACTCTCTAAACTTCAAGTGAATATAAAATTAATTATATAGTTTTTATAAAACTTGATTACACTGTATTATAAATATATTCAGAGAATGTAGTACTTTACTACACTTCAAGTAAATAGTCTTCCTTTTCTTATTTCTTATCTCCACTCAATCATATTAGGCTATCAAGCTTGTAAAGCTTGAGATTTGACAATCATCATGACTGGGTGAAGTAGAAGGCGTCTGCCTTTGTCATTAAGACTGGGAGCACTACTCAGTGGCAGGACGATTAGCTCCATAGAAAATGGCCGCCTCTGACATGAGAAACAGTCGCCATGTGCACCCGCTCTTAACAAGGAGTACAAACGCTGCCCATTCTGTATCCCTGGATTAGGAGCCCTTACAGGGTACTATCAGCCGGGCCAGCTGAACCCAGTTTTTTAGCGAGCTTGTTACTGCTCCTCCTCCTCCTTTTTCAACCGGGCTTGGGACCGGCAAAGGCGGAGTTAGGTAAAAATAGTAAATAAATTATATAGTATTTATAAATATTTCACAATGCACTATGAATTCAATTAGAGCGTGTTATATACTACGGTCTAAATTAATATTAAATAAATTATATAGTTTTTTGACTACTTTATTGGGTGTTACACTGTAAAACAATCAGAGTATAGTAATTTACTACGCTTCAAATAATAGTGAGTTAATTAAAATATTTGTAAATACTCTTCTCACACACATTGCGATGAACTATAAATATGAACAGAGTATAGTAATTTACTACATTTCAAGTACATATAAATTTGATATTTATTCCCCCATTATTCCTGTAGAAGGGCAGCTTACGCCCGAAAGCTCGAATTTATTTTTCAAATAAAGAAACTTATCCTTTTTGAATCTTTTCGTTATTATATAAATTTGATATTATATAGTTTTTTTATAAAAGTTCTTCGTATATATGCAATACAATATATCTTTTTTTTTGCTTATCCCTAGTACACGTGGTACAGGCCATGAAAATCATGGTGGTAGTTAGCGACTGCTTTTACAGTAAGCGCACCACATGTCTACACATGTGAAAAGCACTTCGATTTTGCACTTACAAATGTGCCAGAGCCTCGTTTGGTTACTTGCACTCGCTGGTGGGGTTGAACTTTTGCAAGAATCGGGGGGCCATTGGAGCATTTTTTTTTAAACGGAAAAGTGTCCATTGCGAGAATCGAACCCGGGTCGTAGTGGTCGAAACCAAACGGTTTAACCAGCCTTCCTCCGACCTCCCATACTATATATCTAATAAAATGTAGTAATTTACCACATTTCAAGCAAATATAAACTCAATTACATAGTTATATAAATACTTCATTACCCATCACTATAGAGATAATCAGTGTACTAATTTACTACGCTTTAGGCAAAGATAAAATCAATTATATTGTGTTTATACATACCTATTTGCTCTATATTATAAATCTAATCAGAGTATATAGTAATTTACTACACTTAAATTAAATAAAATATTAATTATATAGAGTTTATAAATACTTCACATTGCACTGCACTATAAATCTATTCAGGGAATAATAATTGATACGTTTAAAGTAAATAGAAAATTAATTATATATAGTTGTAAATAAATACTTAATTACGCTGCATTATAGATTCAATCAGATTACAGTCTCAAAGCAAATAAAAAATAATAGTTTTTATAAATACTACATTGTGCGTGTTACACTGTAAATTCAATCATTGTGTGCAAATTTTTATAATACTCAATTTGTTACAAACCACGGAAATTTCAGAAGTTTTTTTTAAATAGAATAAAGTCTGTGGAGGATTCAAGTTGCTTTTGTGGTATTGAGGAACAAACCTCAAGACATCTACTGATCGAATGCCCAGCATTTCAAGATTATAGAATGAAGAATGAACTAGTTTTTTTG
>CP092863.1:154482636-154562336 GCA_030710605.1 Cordylochernes scorpioides | reverse complement strand
ACATGACGTTTTACATTAGGTCAGCTGAAATCCCCCAAACCAGTGGTAGATAGACAAGAAGGTATGAGATAAGATTCTAAACACAAGGTAATAAGACCAAATCCAAATAAATAGTGTGTGACATTTCGGTAACAGCGTTATTACCATCTTCAGACAAAAGTACTGAATGCAGTACTTCTGTCAGCGACTTCCATTCAGTACTTTTGTCTGAAGATGGTAACAATGCTGTTACCGAAACGTCACACACTATTTATTTATTTGGATTTGGTCTTATTACCTTGTGTTTAGCATCTATAATCCAAATTGTGCCTTATCGAGATAAGATTCTGTTAGATGCAATTTTATATTTAATTTTGAACATTGAGGATGCGAATGTGTCCTTTGGGCTTGATGACAAAAACAGCAAGAACATTAATTGGGGTCCCTCAGGTCTAAAGTATTAATAAAAGACCTTAAAAAAGGGGAAAAATGCTGCAAGAGGCAAAGTTATATTTTGATGAGAGTAATTAATAATTTATAATAAATATAAAATATTTTAAGAGAAAGGCATCTTCTTATCCTGCAACTGAAAGTTTGCTGATGGCTTGCGCCATCTATCAGAATAAATATCAACTATTCTCGTTGATTTATCAATTATTCCAGAATTGGGGCCAAATACCCATTCTTGATTAATCAAGAAAAGCTAACCACGGACGCGTTTCTGGCTGTTTGGCCCTCATCATTGTGATGCAAGCTGTACCTCAACGACCAAAAAACTGGTCATTCAGGCATCCTGAAAAATTATGAAACGGGTAGTTAAGCCCAGAATTGTATAAGAATGCGACACAATGTGAAAAAATAGTACAACTGTAATACACCTTTCCCCCGATTTACACGGTACTTTTTTTACACGTTTTCGCTTTTACACGGTTTTCCAAATAAGTTTTTTTTTTTTTTATCGCACTATACTAAATGCTACTGTGATTGAACACATGCGCTGTGTACACATCTCACGAGGAATCTCGAGCTTATGTGCTGACTACATATTTTAACCTGTCAATGCATTTTATTTCTGTGTACACCTATCCCCCGATTTACACGTTTTTCTCAGGAACGTATCTACCGTGTAAATCGGGGGATAGGTGTATTGTACTGGGATAAGGTGCATTTTAAACATAAAATAGATAACAAAAAGAAAATGTTCATATTAATCATGAATTTAATAAGATTTCACAGCAAATAGCTCAATGACAAATAAGACAATTACACAATTGAGATTGAGATTAAATATACAGAGAGACATTGTAGAGCTAAATTGACTGATTAGATATAAGAGAAAGGTGTAGAATTGAAAAAAAAAAAATTATAAAAAAAATGGGGTATAGAATCAAGTTTAGTTAGTGATTATAGCATGGATTATATATATATATTTAAAAAAAAAAGTCATATTTTATTTCCCCCAATAAAAAATAATAAAAAAAAGGTTTATTTACAATTACGGTTTACTACTGGGATGATTCACTTCTACAGGTTTTATGTAGATACATCAGGTTGTAACGTGGGGCGTTTTACTCACTGTTTGATGTCCCAGAATGTCATCTATGATCAGTTGGTGACAATGGACACTGCATAGATAATGGAAGGATACACACTGTAGCAGTAATCGCTTACCCACCATGAATATCATATAGCGTTGTTAACCATCACAAACAATATACTGAATAGGTTTTTTTTTTGTCTGAAGATGGTAACAATGCATTGGCAATGGCAATTTGTCACACACTATTAAGGTCTTTTAATTAGTTTTAAGGACAAGTGTTTTTATGGAGATGTTAATTGATCTCTACAAAAAGAGATGATTGATGCTATGCTTTCATTTGGAATGGTCTAGTTTTACTAGAAGTGTCCGTTCAGATGGATAGTGTTTGCTAACATTACAGCTCTGTAGTGAAGTAAAAAAAAAAAGATAACACTGTCCTGCTTTCATTGTCACCATCTGATTATAAATTACATTCTGGGATATCTAACGATGGGAAAAAAAAAACGCTGCGGCACGTTTACAACCTGATATATCTACATAAAATCTCTAGAGGTGAATCAATCTATTCCAAGATTATATGTGGGAGTTTTACTGGTTGCCTTCATATTGAGGTGGATAATAACCCACCTGGGCTCCCCCTTCCATGGGTTCGTACGCTGGGGGCACGGCAGGAGGTGGCAATCCTGCCTGGCGCATGGCTTCCTGCTGAACCATCATGTCGTCCTGGCGGTGGTGGTACATCATCTCGTGACGGCGGTGCAGGATCTCCTCCTGCTGGTGCCTGAGCATCAGCTCCTCCTGTCTGCGGTGTTCCTCACGGTGAAGCTCCTCCTGTCGCCTGCCACCACCACCATGGCTTCAATACACAACCTCCCAGAGACAAACTTCAATCCTAAAAGTGAAAATTTTAGTTAGAACCTCCATGTAGGGATTGGATGAATCAATTAGTCATATGATTAGAACTATTTTTTTTACTTTCTGAATTTATCTACCTTATCGGGCCTGCCACTGAGTAGTGGTCCCAGTCTTAATGACAAAGGCATTCTACTTCACCCAGTCATGATCTCAAGCTTGACACCCTAATATGATTATGTGGGGATAAGAAAGAAGAAGAAGCTTAGGTATTAGTTTAGCTGTGTGAATGCACTTTGAATGTTAAAGCTCTTGTGAAAATACTAACAAAGCCTGTACAATTTGGTTTGTAGACAAGGTAACAAGAACACCAATCCCATCCAAATGAAGAAATTATGGGTGCGACATTTTGGTAACAGCCTTCTTACTATGATAAAGCATAATTTTTATTATAGATCAGAAATACAAGGTAATAAGACTAAATCTAAATACAGTTAAACCTGTCTATAGCGCCCCTCTAAATAGTGCCTTCCTCTCTATAGAGCCCGATTTTAAATATGTAGTACGATGGCGATTTACATTAAAAGTGACCTGTCTATAGCACCCCCTCTCTATAACACCCTATTTTGGTGAGTCCCAAGAGGGGGCAGCAGGTTTAACTGTATATAGTGTGTGATTGTAACAATGCTGAAACAGTCACACACTATTTATTTATTTGGATTTGGTCTTATTACCTTGTGTTATTGGACCAAAGCACTTTCCACTATTTAAACTATTTGAAAACAGGCTGTGAATTTTTTTTTCTCAATTTCAGTACTCACCTGTTAAAAGTATGTACTATTTAAAAACTCCTGTGAAAATTTCTCATTCAGTACTCTTGTCTGTTAACAGTAGCAACTATTTAAAAACTGTGCTGTGTGGAATTTGCTCTCATTCTGTACTTTGAAGTTGGTATCAACGCTGTTACCAAAACATCACAGCCATTGGGACGTAGGCCTTGTACTTTGTGTATTTCGGTGCGCAAAGAGAATACTCTAAAACTGCTTTTCACATGACATTTGGTGCACTTACAGTAAAAGCAGTCACATACTTCTACCCACCATGATTATCATGGACTGTACCATGTGTAGACATGTGGTGTACTTACAGTAAAAGCAGTCGCTAACTACCCTCATGATTATCATGGCCTGTACCATGTGTAGACATGTGGTGTACTTACAGTAAAAGCAGTCGCTAACTATCCACCATGATTATAATGGCCTGTACCATGTGTAGACATGTGGGGTACTTACAGTAAAGGCAGTAGCTAACTACCCACCATGATTATCATGGACTGTACCATGTGTACTAGGGATAAGCAAAAAAAGGACTCACCTCATCTCCCTCTCCCTCTGGTAATAAGTGCTCTGTTCCTCAAGCTGCCCGGAGTTCTAAACAACACAACACAGTGTCAACAACTAACCCACACCATGTGCTAGAGACCACGTACTCTCCCGCAGCATGTTGGTCTCGTGTTCGTAGAGCGAGTCCTCCATTTGTTCATCCAGTCTCCGTCTAGACGCCATGATCTCCTTATCCAGGTTGTCCCGCTTCTGTTTCTCCACCTTGTAGAGCTGCTTCCAGCGGTTGGCATAGTCAAACTCAAAGGAGCCTGGTTCAGCCAGCCTGGGTCCCATCTCTCGCTCCTTCTGGTACTCCGGCATGTTCTTCTGGAAGTTCTTCTCTGGGAGTCCGTCCTCTTCATCTCTCTGCTCCAGTGGCTCCACCAATACTGGCCGCAGGGAGCTAGACCCCACACCTCAATGTTTAGATATCAAACCACCACATAGTTTCTTCTTCTTTCTTATCTCCACTCAATCACACTAAGGTGTCAAGCTTGAGACTTTTGATGGTGTCTGCCGGGGAAGAGTAGAGCTCATCAATGGATAAGTCAATACAGTACCACATAAGTGTGATAAGGTACAATTTGGACTATAGATTAGAACCACAAGGTAATAAGATTCAGATCCAAATAAATTGTATTATATAATAATACAGTTAAACCTGTCTATAGCGCCCCCTCTTGGGACTCACCACAATAGGGTGCTATAGAGAGGTCACTTCTCAATTTGAAATGTTTACATTTTAATGTTTAAAATCGAGCGCTATAGAGAGGAAGGCGCTATTTAGAGAGGGTGCTATAGACAAGGTTTAACTGTATATTGAATTATAGTCAGTGTTGTATTAAATAGGCTGATTGGAATTAGAAGTGTAACTCCTCCTTTGCCGGTCCCAAGTCCAGATGAAAAAGGAGGAGGGGGAGCAGCAACAAGCTCACTAAAAAAATGGGCTCAGCTGGCCTGGCTGATAGTACCCTCTAAGGGCTCCTGATCCAGGGATACAGGATGAGCAGCGGCTGCACTTAGAGGAGCGGCTGCACATGGTGTCTGTTCCTCATGTCAGAGGCGGCCATTTATTTTGTAGCCAAGTCGGCCTGCCAATGAGTAGTGATACCAGTCTTAATGACAAAGGCAGACGCTTTTTACTTAACCCAATCATGTTCTCAACCCACAACCTCAAAACATATTATTAACTCATCCATTGATGAGCTCTACTCTTTCCTGGCAGACACCATCAACAAGCTTTACAAGCTTGATACCTTAGTGTGATTGAGTGGAGATAAGAAAGAAGACTTCACCAAAATCTTGGTTTACGACTGTGCGTGCACAATGTACTTGCACTAGTGATAAGGCACAATTTGAAAATAGTGCTTTTAACCATCATCAGACAAAAGTACTGAATGACTTTTGTTTTGAATGACTTCAGTACTTTTGTCTGGTGATGGTAACAATGTTGTTACCGAAATGTCACAATTTATTTATTTGGATTTAGTCTTATTACTTTGTGTACTTTTACAAGGTAATTTATAAAACTATTTTAGAGGCGTAATATTCTTTTTTTAAAATAAAACAATTTCTACTGTCCTTACTGCGATGGAAAAATTAAAGGGAGGGCCTGGCTCATCAGTGGTGAACTGGCGAAACTGCTGGGAGGGTTCACCACTGATGAGCCAGGCCCTCCCTTTAATTTTTCCATCGCAGTAAGGACAGTAGAAATTGTTTTATTTTAAAAAAAGAATATTACGCCTCTAAAATAGTTTTATAATTTGATAACAGATGGCGCTCTAGTACATCGTAACAAGGTAAATTATTTGTTGCACTATATCCTTATGCATGAAGATTATTTTAGAATAAAAAATGTGCATAGATTTAGGTTATTTTTTTAAATGTAATTATTTTTGTGTGCACATTAGCAAGTCATGTATGCAGTTTTGTGTTTTGGTAAATCAATGGCTGGAGCGTTCCCAGTTAACAACAACTTAGGCGTTGTACATTGCCGGCGCCGTACCTCCGAGCAGTTTTACACGAATTAAAAATACACTTTCGGTAAAATACTTTGAATTTTACCAATTTAAATATATAAATTTAAATTATATTTAAAATAAAACATTAAACTAATTTCTAATAACGAACATTATTTTTTTAATTATCTGAAACTAACCTAATTCAACTTATCTAAAACTAACCTTATTTAGCGATTAAACTAACCTAATGTAACCTATCTGAAACTAACCTATTTTAATTAATGAAACTAACCTTTTATAACACACCTTAAACTAACCTAATTTATAACCTATCAGAAACTAACCTAATTTATAACCCGTCTGAAACTAACCTATTTTACCTATTGGAATATAACATAACGTCATGTTATTAAAAATGTATTAAGAACTTTTTTACAAAGTTTATTAATCACATCTTATACAATATCTAAACTATGCCGAGATTTTTTTATAGAGAGAAATAAAAAATACATAATTGATTAGATACAAAAGTGTAAACCAGAAAGTCTATTTTTAAAAATGTTATTATTTAATATAAACATTTTTAATTTAATTTTGTAATGAAAAAGTAGTGTAAAAATGTATATGAAGACCGTTTACATTTGCTCAAATATTATTTAGATGTAAAAACTCAATTTTTATATAAAAAACGGTAAATAGAGATTGAAAAATATTAATAAACAAAAATATAGAGTACAAAATATTTCAATTCTATTCCTATATATATAAAAGTCAGTGTATGTATGTATGTATGTATGTATGTATGTATGTATATATGTATGTATGTATGTATGTATGTATGTATGTATGTATGTATGTATGTATGTATGTATGTATGTATGTATGTATGTATGTATGTATGTATGTATGTATGTATGTAAGTATGTATGTATGTATGTATGTATGTATGTATGTATGTATGTATGTATGTATGTATGTCAGCTATACACGTCCACAATACGTAACTAATCTGACTGAAATTTTAACAGTATATAGAGTAGAATCTGGAAAAACTTATAGTGAAAATTTCAGGTCTCTATCCCGAATATTCTTAGAGTTATTTGAAAATTGCGTTGTAAATTTGCCTTTTCGCTCGCAAGCAGCGCCTCTAGCGGTGAAGATAGGAGGTAATATCAGCTGACCTAATGTACATGTAAAACGTGTTTTAACAGAAATTAGAGAAAAATCTGGAAGAGATATTTAGCCAAAAAAAAAAAAGTGAAATTGATAGGTTTTGGGGGGAGACACCGTTAGTTTTGGCCAGATCTGACCTATGACGTCAAAATGACGTAGCGATGTAAACAAAGGTTACGACTGGGTCATTGTTTTTTTTTTAAACACGATTTAATTATTAATATTTTAAATACCTGCGACTAATTTATTGTGTCAATATATTTATAAAGGATTTTTTATTTTAATAATTTTCTATTAGCAATTTTTGCAATTATTTTTTTAGCGCCAACGAAAACAAAGAAATACTGGCGTAATACGTTGCAATGGTGCCAAAGGTTATATTTATAAATAGGAATATACAAAAAAAGTATAATAAAATTATTAATATCATATATATTTATATATATATATTTAAAATTATTATAAAATTAATTATTAACTAATATAAAAATTTCGTTGTTAATTTAGGTTAGTTTAAGTTCAGTTTAGGTTAGGTTAGGTTAGGTTCGCTTAGGTTAGGTTAGGTTAGGTTTAGGTTCAGGTTAGGTTAGGTTAGGTTAATGTAATTTATTAATATTATATATATTTATAATAATAAAATTATTAATAAATTACATTAACCTAACCTAACCTAACCTGAACCTAAACCTAACCTAACCTAACCTAAGCGAACCTAACCTAACCTAACCTAACCTAAACTGAACTTAAACTAACCTAAATTAACAGCGAAATTTTTATATTAGTTAATAATTAATTTTATAATAATTTTATATATCGGACACCATTGCTCTCAAGGTGCATTCACAACATACACGTGTTTACAATTGCGCTAAATATTTTCGAAAAAAAATCGATTTAAAATTAGCAGGCCATTTAGAAAAAATGTATTTATACATTGAAACTATAAATTAATCGGAGGTATTTAGAATATTAATAATTAAATCGTGTTTAAAAAAAAAAACAATGACCCAGTCGTAACCTTTGTTTACATCGCTACGTCATTTTGACGTCATAGGTCAGATCTGGCCAAAACTAACGGTGTCTCCCGTTTTGGGCAAAGATAGTTGGTTTTTTTTAGTCAGAAAATGTTGATGACAATATTGCTGTATCATGTTTGATTATCAGATACAAAATTATATCGGGAAAAATTCCAAAAATCAGAGACTAGGGGTGAAGCCAGTTCATTTTTAGTATGCAGGAACAAAATTCTAACATAAAAACATCCATTCGAGCAGAAAACACAAGGCCAGATCATCTCTTTAAAAATATCGCTTCTCAGACACAAAGTTTGGAGCGGGACGTTTCACAAGAATGACATCCACAGCGACAATTTATAATTGTAACGAATAGTATTTGAAAATCGAAATAATAGAATTTTAAAATTTACATTTTTATATTTTAAAACACAAAGTTTGGAGCGGGACGTTTTATATGAGTGACATCCACGGCGGTATTTGAATAAAAACATTTAATCGGGTAAAACCCAGGCGTTGCCCGGGTCATTCGGCTAGTAGGTATATAAATTATTTAAATATAAAGGGGGGCACACAAAATATATCACTCTTAATCAAACTTGAGAGTAAAACGCCTCAACGCGGTGGCAACGTACAGCGCCGCCTACCAAAGTTGTTGTTAACTGGGAACGCTCCTCAATGGCTATCCTATCTAATGTACATATCTTGGCTAAAAAGATATACATGACAGATAAAATAAAAGTTTTTCACCATTTTTTTTTTTAGTTTTAAAAATTTAAATTTACCTGGTTAAAATGAAGCAGCCATCGGTGCAGCGCTTGAGAGCTTGTTGTGCAGATTGCTTTCTTGCATATTCAACAATACCTTCACCAACTGGACGTCCTCTGTCATCTACAATTACTACTGCTCTTTCAACATCGCCAAATATAGAAAATGCAGTTTCTAATAATTCATTTGAAACCCATGGGTTCAGGTTTTTCACTTTTAATGCTGCTCCGTGAGTTGCAAATCTAACTCGAAGATATTTTCCATCTTTTAAGGAAAAGTCTAGGGCCGCTTTTGCCGCTTCGGCGTGCTGTCGTGTATCCTGCCAAAAAAAATATAAAATGTTAATAAATTGATTGTTAATGTTTTAAAGATGTTAACTTACCAATTTTACAAAGCCAAAACCCTTACTGATGTTTAAAAATACTTCTGCAGTTTCGCCGTAAGGCTTAAACATTGCTGTAAATTCTTCTTCGGTTATTGTATTCGGCAAGTTACCGACAAAAAGTCTGCATCTACCAGTAAACTTCTTTGGCTCATTGCCTTCTTTAATTTGCAAATTTGTTGTTGGTCCACTGACATTTGCTAATCTTTCTTTCACGGGGTCTTTACGTCTATCCGGCATTTGAGGGCGGCTGCGATCATTCATGTCATTTCTTTGTATTCTATCACGATATTCTCTACGCATATTATTGCCACCTTTGTGGTCATTTTGTTCGTAATTATGATTTGAATCGTGAACAGAATCCATTTTTTGTTTTAAAATAATAATTATAAATAAAGGTTTTAAAAGAGGAAATATGGCGAAGAGAAAACGGTCACGTGATAAACAGACGCTTATCAATGATATTTTTAAAAATTATTTTGACCACTATTTTAAATATATTTAATCCTAAAAAAATTAATTGATTGATTAAAAACTTTTAATAATTTACATTTTTAATATGCATTTTTTTAGTATAGTTATGCCTATATTTATATTCTAATTAAATTAGTATTTCATATGTTATAAATAAATTTTTCAAATTAGAATGTTTTTATTGTCACAATGCGTACACACAAAGGCTCAAAAATAATGTTTCATCCATTCAATTTAAAAAATAATAACAAATAATACAGCTAAATATCCGGAATTATCCTTAGGGCGATTTTCTCTTTAAGACGACCACTTCTCAAAAACACAACTGGGTTTCATTGAAACCATCTACCGCCAAAGCAGCTCCTCCCAATTCTGCAAAGCAACAGCCTTTTTATTGGATCATAATCTTTGAATTATCAAAGATATTAATCCTTCTAAAAAGACTTTTTAAAATAAGCGCATGATTTTAAAATCTCTCACTTTTATTTTTCAGCAGCACATAAAATGTCATCATTAACTTAGCACCATAAATCAATTAAAATTATAAAATACTAGACGAATGACCCGGGCAACGCCCAGGTTTACACGATTAAATGTATTATTCAAACACATAAAACATAGCGAAATAAAACATAGCAAATATAGCAAGAGCAGTTATTTTAAATGGCGAATTAGATCAGTTATAGCAAAAATTGAAAATATATATGTAAATATGTGAAATAGTTATAAATTAGAAAACTTGTAAATATAGTTAAGGACTTGCATTTTGTAATTAAGAAAAAGCTTCTCCAGGCGACCTGCCGGCGGCGCGCGCCCGTTGCCTGCCGGCGAGCACGTGACTTCCCTGTGCGCGCGCATGGCTTTCGGCGAGGCCTGTTCCACGCGACCGCCCCCCAATGCGCGCGCACAGGGAAGTCACGTGCTCGCCGGCAGCCAACGGGCGCGCGCCGCCGGCAATTCGCCAGAGCGTTCTAGAGGGCGCTGCTCGTGAGCTAAGTCGAATAATTTGAATATATAGTTTTAATAATTGATTTATATATATTTTTTAAATAGCCTATCGTCATCCCCGTTATTTTTTTACCTATGTATGGAAATTTTGGTTTGAATTAGTGAACTACTGCGAATTTGTATACCGACATACAAACCAACAAACATACAAACATTCATTTTTATCTATATAGATTTTATTTAAAGCTGGTGTTGTGGCTTTGTCATTGACCCTGACCGCTACTTTGCGTCGACGGTCAAAGATGGTGTCAAGTTTTGATGTCTTTGAAAGAGTCATAATTTCCACCATATGTTTCTTTTATTGTTTTAAGTATATATGGATATTTAATGACACATATTTATTAATCAATAATTTGCACGCTTGGTGTAACTGTTTTTAAAGCTGTATAATTGAAACAGTACCTTTTTTTTCAGTGAAGACATTTTTGCACGTGTTTCTTTTAATCTGGGAATATTGAAAATTTTCAACAAATTCTGGAGAACAGCACAGTCAAAAGTCACAAAAGTAACACAGAAGAGAGGGCCCCAACTTAAAGAAAAATATTGAGGTTATTCCCCACTTTCTGCAGATACATATTATGTTGCTTCTGTTTATCCACCTGGGAGAACAATGTATGAGATGAGTATCCCTAATAGAGGCTTTGTTGTTGTTTGTTGTAATCCTTCTTGCAAGTCTTGAAATTTTATTGATGCAGTAGTGCGCGTGATAAAAGCGGAAAGTTCAGCTAAGTAAATATTGAGAGAGGTATGAGTTAAGAGGGCTTTCACTGTTTTGGTTAAAAACTTAATCATGGAGTAATATCTTTTGATTCTAGAATGGAGCAATTGCCTATACTTCTGGTGGATAATCTTTTTTTAAACTGGTTTCCAACTGGATCTTTAACTCGCAGGGCTGGAGGTATGAAGTCTACTTTTTTTCAGAGTGGATGTTAAATTGATGATAGCAACTCTACTTGGGTAGCATAAGGGATTTTTTTTATAATTAATTTTCTTTAACGTTCAATGAATGCAAAGTTTAGAGCCATATAATAATTTTTATAATTACCTGGAGTATTATATTATCAAAAGTAGAAAAAAAAAATCATAAGTGAAGAGTTTCTTGTAAGGATTTAAATTTATACAACCCTTGAGATTTTCTGTCCTTCAAAAGGAATAAGAACATATAAATTAAAAAGTTGTTATATATATATTGTCACATAGAAAATTAGGAAAGGCAAATTTCAGGATGAAAAGAAAATTTATTTAATGCAAGAGGACAAATTTTAAAAATTTCTGAAATACAATAGGAACACTGAAGAAAGTTTAAAGAGTGGCAAAGATATAAATATAAAAAACTAGCCAATGACCCGATTAAATGTTTTTATTCAACGTAACAATTATGAATTGGCGTCGTGGATGTCACTCTTGTGAAACGTCCCGCTCCAAACTTTGTGTTTTTTAAAATAAAAAATAATAAAAATGTAAATTCCATAACGATATTTGAAAATTCTATTATTTTGATTTTCAAATACTATTCGTTACAATTATAAATTGGCGCCGTGGATGTTACTCTTGTGAAACGTCCCGCTCCAAACTTTGTTTCTGAGAAGCGATATTTTTATAGAGAGATGATCTGGCTTTGTGTCTTCTGCTTGAATGAATGTTTTTCTGTTAAAAATTTGTTCCTGCATATTAAAAATGAACTGGCTTTACCCGTGGTCTCTGCTTTTTGGAATTTTCCCCATATAATTTTGTATCTGATAATCAAACCTGATGCAGCAATATTATCATCATCATTTTCTGACTAAAAAGCAACTACAGTGGTACCTCGACATACGAGCGCCCCAACATACGAGTTTTTCGAGATACGAGCCGACGAGCAAGTGATTTTTTGCTTTTAGTTACAGCGAAATTCGAGATACGAGTTCGGTTCGGTAGTGTTGAAGATATTAATCTGTGATTTTAAATGTTTCTTTTTGACCAGTACTTTTGTTTTGTTTTTGCTTTTCCTAAAATGTTTCTTTCTTCTTCTTCATTATTATTTGTTCTATATGCAAAGCTTTGTTTTTGAGACTTGAATAAACAAATTCAAGTTTATTATATTTTTGTGTGCTTTTAAAGTTAAAACACAACAGGTAGTAACACGCAGTCGCGCCATCACGATCAGTTAGCAGCGTGCTTCCGCTGTGATAAGTTGTGTTTTGTGTTCGCGTTTTGTGCTGCGTTTACATTTACAGTTTTAGTTCATTTATTTTTATAACCATGGATCGGAAGAAAGTTTGTAAAAAGTCAAGTGCTAAGAAAAAGATGATGAGTATTGAATTAAAACGTGAAATTATAGAAAAAGATGAGCAAGGTGTTCGAGTTGTTGACTTGTCGAGGCAGTATGGCCGTAGTACGTCCATGATATGTTCTGTGCTTAAACGGAAGGAGTCGATAAAGAGTGTAACGCCGGCTAAGGGCAGGGCCTTACGATAATTTCCAAGCTGCGAACCTCCCTTTATGAAAATATGGAGAAACTGCTGATGGTGTGGGTGACAGAAAAGCAGCTCCAAGGAGATACCTTGACGCAGACCATCATTTGTGAGAAGGCAAGAGCGAAGAATTGGAACCCGGTGTTTCTGTAGAGGAGGAGATTGTATCTCTGGGGAAATCCATGGGTTTAGAGGTGGAAGAGAGAGACGTGAACATCGAGGAGCACACCCAGGAACTGACGACTGAGGAGATACAAGAGTTACAGTCACAGCAGCATACTGAGGTTATGCAAGTAATTGGTTTTGAGGAGTCAGAGGAGGAGGTTATTTCTACAAGTGAGATAAAGGAGATCTTAGGAATGTGGGAGAGAGTTTCACAGTTCGTGGAAAAAAAAAACACCCAGAAAAAGTTGCAACAGGTCGTGCATCTGAACTTTTTAATGACACTTGCCTAACTCATTTCCAGAACATTCTGAGAGGGAGGAAGAAACAAACCTCCTTGGACATGTTTTTTTTTCTAAACGGCCTACAGGTGAAAGCGAGAAAAATGTAGCGAAAAAGGCAAAGACCAGTGAGGATATCTAATTCATTTCTTTACATTCTCTTTTTTGTTTTTGTGCAATAAATATTTGATATTTATAAATACGTTTTTATTATTTAAAACCACGTAACAAAAATAACTGGGGTGACATTTTGGAGGTTGGAACGGATAAATGGTAGTTCAATTGTTTTGTATGGGGAAATTTGATTCGAGATACGAGTAATTCAAGATACGAGCAAGGTTGCGGAACGAATTAAACTCGTATGTCGAGGTACCACTGTATTTTTGCCCAGGACCTGTCAATATCAAATTTTCTTGGCTAAAAATCTGATAAATATCTCTTCCAGATTTTTCTATATGTCCTGTTAAAACACGTTTTACATGTCTATTAGGTCAGCTGATATTACCTCCCATCTTCACCGCTAGAGGCGCTGCTTGCGAGCGAAAGGGCAAATTTGCAACGAAATTTGCAAATACCTCGAAGAATATTCGGGATAGAGACCTGAAATTTTCGCTAAAAGTTTTTCCAGATTTTACTATATATACTGTTAAAATTTCAGTCAGATTAGTTACGTATTGTGGACGTGTATAGCCGACATAGGAACAAACACACATACATACATACACTGACTTATATATATACTAGCCGAATGACCCGGGCAACGCCCGTGTTTTACCCGATCAAATGTTTTTATTGAAATACTATTCGTTACAATTATAAATTGGCGCCGTGGATGTCACTCTTGTGAAACGTCCCGCTCCAAACTTTGTGTCTGAGAAGCGATATTTTTATAGAAAGATGATCTGGCTTTTGTTTTCTGCTCGAATGAATGTTTTTCTGTTAGAATTTTGTTCCTGCGTACAAAATAATGAACTGGTTTCACCCGTGGTCTCTGCTTTTTGGAATTTTTCCCGATATAATTTTGTATCTGATAATCAAACATGATACAGCAATATCGTCATCATCAATTTCTGACTAAAAATATATAGTTTTAATAATTGATTTATATATTTTTAAAATAGCCTATCGTCTTCCCCGTATTTTTTTTTTTACCTATGTATGGAAATTTTGGTTTGAATTAGTGAACTACTGCAAATTTGTATACCGGACATATACAAACAAACATACAAACATTTATTTATATATATATAGATAATCCAAATTGTACCTTATCATTAGATTAGGTCTTATTACCTTCTAATCTATAATCCAAATTGTGCCTTATCATTAGATTTGGTCTTATTACCTTCTGTTTCTAATCTATATTCCAAATTTTGCCTTATCATTAGATTTGGTCTTATTACCTTGTGTTTATAATCTATGGCCCTATTTGGGTATTTATTCCATTCACAAAAGGAAACGATGACAGAATTGTTGATGACTCTGATACTTGTATATATGATTATGTTAGCATAATGAATTAGTCAGTATTCCCATGGTCTCCAGCGAAGAGGTGTGAATTGACTTTTTGAAAATATACATAATTATAAAGATAGAAGCTTCTATAGAAATAAATAAAATAAGCCGAAATAGCTCAGTTAGGAGAGCGTTAGACTGAATATCTAAAGGTCCCTGGTTCGATCCCGGGTTTCGGCATCTTTTTTTAATTTTTAAATTTCATCCGTGACAGAGGCCAGGAAAGACGGTCGTGACTATATATATTTATAGGGATTATAATCTGTAAATAAATAATTGATATATTTCGCTACATTGCTCTTTACATTTGGGAACTGTGATGTAGATTGAAATTGTTGTTTTCTGGCATGAATCAGACGTTTTCTGCCAAGAATTACTTCAGAGTCCTGAAAGCTTGTTCCTAGAAAGTTTTCGTTCTTTTTCTCTTGCGGCATAAAGAGCGGCTTTATCATATCGTCTATAGGGACATGATCATCTTGGAAGGAAGTATTGGCTTTAACACGGCGGTGGAATCCTGAAGTCAGTCGCAAAAAATGTAGATTACAGCACTCATGGCCTCAAGGTCTTCTCAGCAAATCTTCTCTAATCTACCCAGAATCTCCACCAAAATGTCACATAGAAATTATGAAAGACAAACTCCAGGATGACAAAAAAATGTTCAAGGCAAGAACAAATTAATAAAATTAATATTTATAAAATACTAGACGGGTGACCCGGGCTTCGCCCCGGGATTGACCCGTGTGCATATCTACCCGAGTGATATATATTTAGATAGGATTTTTTAAATTATAATTGTTTGTTATTATCATTATCTATTTGTTTGCATCAGCATAATTTAATCTAATCTTTGATAGAGGGCGCTGTTCATGAGCTAATTAGAATAATTTGAATATATAGTTTTAATAATTGATTTATATATTTTTTGAAATAGCCTATCGTCTTCCCCGTATTTTTTTTACCTATATATGGAAATTTTGGTTTGAATTAGTGAACTACTGCGAATTTGTATACCGGACATACAAACAAACAAACATACAAATATTAATTTTTATATATATAGATTTTGCTTCAATATAAATCTTTTGCCAAACATGTTATTTGATAGTGGAGTGAGGCAGAAAGAAGGAAAATATCTATGTACAAAATCCAGGTCACGAAAAAGCGTGGTCTAGTTTAAACTGTGACCTTTCACCTACCCTATATAATGTCTATTTAATAGTCATAGATCTATTTCAAGAGAACATGTCTCCGTGGCGCAATCGGCTAGCGCGTTCGGCTGTTAACCGAAAGGTTGGTGGTTCGAGCCCACCCGGGGACGTTTTTTTTAATTATTATTTTATTAATAAATATTAATTTTAATGGTATGAGTGTCTTAAAATTATTTTGTGCGTATAAGCTTTTAGTAAGCATATTACTCATACATTATAAAGGACTGCGGCGAGTGATTATAAACAATACTTAAAGTTACACCGCATAAGTTTCTTTTTTGTGAAAAATCAATATTTATTTCAAAGAGAAATATTTACTATTTCTAACTTTTTTGAATGAAGTATGAGAGGGTGAAAATATGAAGAGTAATGGCGAACGGAAAATAAAAGTGTCCAGGGGCGGGAATCGAACCCACAACCTTCTGCTTACCGGGCAGGTGCCATGTCCACTAGGCTACCCTGGACGTATTCTTCCGTTCGTAAATAATATTTAAAGTAACTTATAATACATTATAAAGGACTGCGGCGAGTGATTATAAACAATACATAAAGTTACACCGCAGAAGGTTGTGGGTTCGATTCCCGCCCCTGGACACTTTTATTTTTCCGTTCGCCATTACTCTTCATATTTTCACCCTCTCATACTTCATTCAAAAAAGTTAGAAATAGTAAATATTTCTCTTTGAAATAAATATGATTTTTCACAAAAAGAAACTTATGCGGTGTAACTTTAAGTATTGTTTATATTACTCATACGCATATTATTCATTGTTTCAATTATCATAAAATAAGTTGTTCTTGTTGAGCGGTACCTAATATAGTTATTTTGGAACCGGTAAATACTTTTGAACTCTCAGAATATCGATACTAGAGTATGCAAATATTGAGAATGATGATTGACAGGACAGCCATTCCTCAGGACACCATAGAGTCAGTACCAAGACATGTTGACATAGCGGTGGTTCTACAACATATTGAGAGGACAGCGATGTCTCTCAGTGTATAGCTGTATTCTGTTCTGATATAATTTATTGTTCTTAACTGGTACTCTCTTTATGCAAATTTTTACAACTTTTTGCCCACTAATTCTTGGTGTTTATAATTCAATCTTACGTAGGGTATACATATGTAGAAATAATTGGAGTTCCATATTTACATATTTCCCAAATACAGTTAAACCTGTCTATAGCGCCCCCTCTTGGGACTCACCAAAATAGGGTGCTATAGACAGGTTATTTTTAATGTAAAATGTTTACATTTTGATATTTAAAATCGGGTGCTATAAAGAGGAAGACGCTATTTAGAGGGAGCGCTATAGACAGGTTTATTTATATCTTTGCAAATTCGAATTTATTTCTCCTTCTTTTTCTACTTATTTTCTGTATATCTCTCAGAATCTATATATATAAAAATGAATGTATGTCTGTTTGTCCTTTATGCCTGACCAAACCACTCATTGGATCGCCATGAAACTTTGGGAAGTTATTTAGTATAGTACTGGGAAGGTTTCTAGCAAATAAAATTTTTGAAATAACTTTTCGCCTAGATATAATCAAGATAAATATTCTAATTTATCTGTTATAATTCAACAATCTGCTCTAAATATTATCATGATGATACGATGATTTTGTAATGTAGAAAATTAGGAAAGACAAAATTCAGGATGACACGGCAATTTATTTGAGACAAGAATAATGATACAATTCAAAGGCAAGATACTATTCCTTTAACTTCCAATTACCGAGGGAACCAATTAATATTGATTTTATTCAACTTATCGAGTATTTTTCAAGGGACCGGGAAAAAATGTTCACTTTATCGAGAGATTCGTTAGACAAACCTTTACTCGGGTAAAACCCGGGCGAAGCCGGGAATATCCATTTCGTAGCTTAACCCGTCTCTCCAAGAGGCAGTCTCTTATTAAAGGTCTATTAGAGATTCTTTAATAGCAATTAGAATCTTCAATGAGAGACCACCAACAGGAGAAACAAGTTGATTCATGTTTTTAGGTGGTCTTTCTTAAGAGACTCTATTTACATATATTAAAATATGAAAAAATTAAAATATTTTATCAAGATAAATATATTCTAATTTATCTATATATATAAAAATGAATGTATGTGTGTCTGTTTGTTTGTTTGTCCTTTATGCCTGACCAAACCACTCATTGGATCGCCATGAAACTTTGGGAAGTTATTTAGTATAGTACTGGGAAGGTTTCTAGCAAATAAAATTTTTGAAATAACTTTTCGCCTAGAAATAATCAAGATAAATATTCTAATTTATCTGTTATAATTCAACAATCTGCTCTAAATATTATCATGATGATACGATGATTTTGTAATGTAGAAAATTAGGAAAGACAAAATTCAGGATGACACGGCAATTTATTTGAGACAAGAATAATGATACAATTCAAAGGCAAGATACTATTCCTTTAACTTCCAATTACCGAGGGAACCAATTAATATTGATTTTATTCAACTTATCGAGTATTTTTCAAGGGACCGGGAAAAAATGTTAACTTTATCGAGAGATTCGTTAGACAAACCTTTACTCAGGTAAAACCCGGGCGAAGCCGGGCGGGTCCGCTATAATATAATAAGACTAAAGGTTTTAATAATGATATTGATTGATTGAATAAAATCTTTCTTTATTTACATATTTTCCATATGTAACTTTTTTTTGAAAGTTAAAAAAAAAAAAAAAAAAAGAAACTCATCTTCCTCTATGTTTTACGTTATTTGATTATCCAAACAGGAAGAGTTCTATCGCTTATTTATATGTAACTTTATTTGCTCTTATATTTATTTCTACCTTTTCCCCCTTTAGTTTCCTGTATTTCTCTAGAGAATCTGAATATAGGACTAAAGGTCTTAATAAAGATTTTGATTGATTGATATCTTTGTACATATAAAATGGTTTAAATACACTCATGGAAAAAACTTAAGGAAGTAGAAAGTCTTTGTTTTCGCCTGTCATGTTTTTTTTTTTTTTTTTTTAAGGAGACAGAGGTTGTTCACACTTAGTTATCTCGTATGTTTTCAATAAAGGTCACTGTTATATCTTTCAGAGTTATTGTCTCAATCCCGATATACATGGTAAAAGGCACAATTTTCTTAAGTTTTGTCCATGAGTGTATATTGGTTATCTCGTGTGTTTTCAATAAAGGTCACTGTAATATCTTACAGAGTTATTGTCTCAATCCCGATATACATGCTGAAAGGTACAACTTCCTTAAGTGTTGTCCATGAGTGTATATTGGTTATCTCGTGTGTCTTCAATAAAGGTCACTGTAATATCTTTCAGAGTTATTGTCTCAATCCCGATATACATGGTAAAAGGTACAACTTCCTTAAGTTTTGTCCATGAGTGTATATTGGTTATCTCGTGTGTTTCCAATAAAGGTCACTGTAATATCTTTCAGAGTTATTGTCTCAATCCCGATATACATGGTAAAAGGTACAACTTCTTTAAGTTTTGTCCATGAGTGTATATTGGTTATCTCGTGTGTTTCCAATAAAGGTCACTGTAATATCTTTCAGAGTTATTGTCTAAATCCCGATATACATGCTGAAAGGTACAACTTCCTTAAGTTTTGTCCATGAGTGTATATTGGTTATCTCGTGTGTCTTCAATAAAGGTCACTGTAATATCTTTCAGAGTTATTGTCTCAATCCCGATATACATGGTAAAAGGTACAACTTCCTTAAGTTTTGTCCATGAGTGTATATTGGTTATCTCGTGTGTCTTCAATAAAGGTCACTGTAATATCTTTCAGAGTTATTGTCTCAATCTCGATATACATGGTAAAAGGTACAACTTCCTTAAGTTTTGTCCATGAGTGTATATTGGTTATCTCGTGTGTCTTCAATAAAGGTCACTGTAATATCTTTCAGAGTTATTGTCTCAATCCCGATATACATGCTAAAAGGTACAACTTCCTTAAGTTTTGTCCATGAGTGTATATTGGTTATCTCGTGTGTCTTCAATAAAGGTCACTGTAATATATTTCAGAGTTATTGTCTCAATCCCGATATACATGGTAAAAGGTACAACTTCCTTAAGTTTTGTCCATGAGTGTATATTGGTTATCTCGTGTGTTTTCAATAAAGGTCACTGTAATATCTTTCAGAGTTATTGTCTCAATCCCGATATACATACTGAAAGGTACAACTTCCTTAAGTTTTGTCCATGAGTGTATATTGGTTATCTCGTGTGTTTTCAATAAAGGTCACTGTAATATCTTTCAGAGTTATTGTCTCAATCCCGATATACATACTGAAAGGTACAACTTCCTTAAGTTTTGTCCATGAGTGTATATTGGTTATCTCGTATTTCTTCAATAAAGGTCACTGTAATATATTTCTGAGTTATTGTCTCAATCCCGATATACACGGTAAAAGGTACAACTCCTTAAGTTTTGTCCATGAGTGTATATTGGTTATCTCGTGTGTTTCCAATAAAGGTCACTGTAATATCTTTCAGAGTTATTGTCTGAATCCCGAAATACATGCTAAAAGGTACAACTTCCTTAGGTTTGACCCATGAGTGTATATTGGTTATCTCGTGTGTCTTCAATAAAGGTCACTATAATATCTTTCAGAGTTATTGTCTCAATCCCGATATACATGTTGAAAGGTACAACTTCCTTAGGTTTGACCCATGAGTGTATATTGGTTATCTCGTGTGTCTTCAATAAAGGTCACTGTAATATCTTTCAGAATTATTGTCTCAATCCCGATATACATGCTGAAAGGTACAACTTCCTTAAGTTTTGTCCATGAGTGTATATTGGTTATCTCGTGTGTTTCCAATAAAGGTCACTGTAATATCTTTCAGAGTTATTGTCTCAATCCCAATATACATGCTAAAAGGCACAAATTTCTTAAGTTTTGTCCATGAGTGTATATTGGTTATCTCGTGTGTTTCCAATAAAGTTCACTGTAATATCTTTCAGAGTTATTGTCTGAATCCCGAAATACATGCTAAAAGGTACAACTTCCTTAGGTTTGACCCATGAGTGTATATTGGTTATCTCGTGTGTCTTCAATAAAGGTCACTATAATATCTTTCAGAGTTATTGTCTCAATCCCGAAATACATGCTAAAAGGTACAACTGCCTTAAGTTTTGTCCATGAGTGTATATTGGTTATCTCGTATGTCTTCAACAAAGGTCACTGTAATATCTTTCAGAGTTATTGTCTCAATCCCGAAATACATGCTAAAAGGCACAAATTTCTTAAGTTTTGTCCATGAGTGTATATTGGTTATCTCGTATGTCTTCAACAAAGGTCACTGTAATATCTTTCAGAGTTATTGTCTCAATCCCGAAATACATGCTAAAAGGCATAAATTTCTTAAGATTTGTCCATGAGTGTATATACGAATTTCTTGAGTTACCAGTTCTAATGTACCACTATTATTCCCCCTATCGAAGTTATATTGATAAGAGTAAACCGACCAAAAAGAAAAAAAATCAATAAATTTTTTATGAAAGTTAATATTTATTGAGAAGGATATGCAACAATGTACAACATGTTCAACATTCAACTTGCTTGCTGGTGAAACTGAAGCCCTTGCCTCCTTTCGAAGATTTATCTGTCTTGAAGACAATTCGAAACTCCTCCTTCGTGAACTTAAATTTTCCTTAACACAGAAAATACGATCGGAGTTAGATTTAGCATACATTTGCATATGGGAATATGCAAATCAAACAAGTAAAACCATCGGAGTTATATTTAGCATACATTTGCATATGGGAATTTGAATATGCAAATCAAAGAAGCAAAATCATCGGAGTTAGCATATATTTGCATATTTCCCATATTTAAATCGAATATGTGATCCATTTATAGGTGGAAGTTTATAGCAATGATCTCAAGATGAGTATGAGAGAAAGAGACGAAAAAAAAACATAAAATTATTTATTTAAAGTTTAATTTCAAATATATAGAGGGATCACACACACACACACACATTATATATATTGCTTTATTATAAAATAAATAAAGTTTCTAGGGTTAAGTTTCTTGTACAAATTTTTATTTTCAAGCTTTCGGACTTATATATAACAGTCCTTCAACAGGATTATCACGATAAAAAATAGATGATATATACTATTTTATATACAAATTAATTTTTACATATTTAACTATTAATGATATTGAAAGGGGGAGAAAATATATATTACATTCTTTGTGTGTTATAAACAATTTTTTAAATATATACGTGCATGGGTGGAGGATACGTGGAATGATATCTCGAGATCTCAAGTTAAACCCAATGAATTCGTGAATATTGCTTTATGTTTATATAAATAGCCCTGAGAGACAGCGAATCAGTGAAACATTGAGAATTAAATAATTTTTTTTTTAAATCCCTAGTACACGTGGTACAGGCCATGATAATCATGGTGGGTAGTTAGTGACTGCTTTTTACTGTAAGTGCACCACATGTCTACACATGTGAAAAGCAGTTCGACTAATATAATTATATATGATGCACTAGCGCGCCATCTGTTATCAAAATACGAAACTATTTTAAAGGCGTAAGATTCTTTTTGAAATTAAACAATTTCTACTGCCCTTACTGCAATACAGGCCCTCCCAATAATTTTTCCATTGCAGTAAGGGCAGTAGAAATTGTTTAATTTCAAAAAGAATCTTACGTCTTTAAAATAGTTTCGAATTTTGATAATTATATATATTGACGTAGCTGTATTTCTTCTCCAAACCAACCAACAAAGAACTTTATAGCCTTGTCTTTTATTGTTTGCAGACGAGCATTGCTCGATACAAATATTTACATATAATTCTACTGTTATAGAACCTTATGCCCATAGTTTACTAAAATACTTGTTATGTATGTTGGGAATCTTTTATGGTTCAGATGATGAAACAACAAATAACAAGTTTATAATACAATATAATATAATACGGCTTGTGATTGTAAAACGACATTTGAAAATTATCCAGCATGTGTTTCTTTTCAACGAGAAATCAAAATTTATTTTAAGGAGAAATAACGATTATTTCTAACCTTATGGATGAGGTATGAAAGGGTGAATTATGAAGGGTAATGATAAACGGAAAAATAAAAGTGACCAGGGATGGGAATCGAACCCACAGTGGACATGGCATCTGCCCGGTAAGCGGAACACTGTGGGTTCGATTCCCATCCCTGGACACTTTTATTTTTCCGTTTATCATTACTCTTCACAATTCATCCTTTCATACCTCATCCATAAGGTTAGAAATAATCGTTATTTATCCTTAAAATAAATTTTGATTTTTCGTTGAAAAGAAACACATGCGGGATAATTTTCAAATGTCGTTTTACAAATAACAAGTTTACTTACAGCTGAAATGGTTTTAAAGAATTAGGCGATTTTACCTTTTAAGAAAGTATTTTAAATTTATTATTTTCAAAGAGAGAGAGAGAGAGAAAAGAAAATTTAACAATTTACATTACAACTTTACACAAATAAATCTACTGACAATGCGTTTCTCTACATGTAGAGATAATATTTGATGATATTGTAGCGTAGAAATCAAGCCTTGAAATATCCTAAGATGTAAAAGTATTTATTGATGACGTCACAGCGACGAGTCGACAATTATTAACAAGTCAGCCCAACCATCTACAGCTAGCGAATCTTAAGCAAGCAAGCAAAGAAATATTTTAAAGATGATTTCACAAATGCAGAGTAATATATATTTTATAATCTGTTGAATATTTTCATTGAATAATATTAAATTAAATAATAAAATATTTCTTCGCCACAATATTTAAAAGAAACGCATTGCCAGTAAATTTATTTGTGTAAAGTTTTAACGATAGATGGCAATTAAATTTAATTTACTAATTTACATTACAATTACTAATTTTGTAAACAAAACAAAACACTCCTTTGTTCTCGTTTTTATATTACAGTGTTGTCAGTCTAAAAGTATTTTAAGATCATTGATTTATTATTCTTCTTTTTTTCCAACAATGTACTCTTCTACCCAATATGCAATAAGGTAGTGTAGTTTCTAAAGATTGTATGCTACTGTTATATATTTTGTATAATATTATTACAGAATTATCATAAGAACCCATGAATATCTCACGCTATACAGAAATCCCTCGTTAAGACGAACTCAACGGGAGAACGAAATACCCTTTTCGTCTTAAAAGAATATATACCGAATTCGTATAAACCGAATTCGTATTAGGCGAATTGAATTCGTGGTATCCGGGGGTTGTACTTATGTACTACTGATGAGTAAGAAAACTACATTTCTGAGGAATAACGAATAAATTTATTTGAAAACAATATTAATGAAAATATTTTATAATTTTAAGGAACAACAATTATGTGCATATACATAAAGTATTTAATTTTAAAAGACAATATGGATAATATAATCACAATGTAAGGCAATAACATGAGAATATAAGTTTATTTTAAAACACAAATAAAAAAGAACAACAAAAGAAACAACTTACATAATATACTTGGTACATACAATGTTTATGTGTATGCAGCATATGCAGTATGCATAGAGTATCCTATTTCTGGGTTTTCTCTGCAGGCTTCAGAAAATCTGTTATAGTTTTTTGGTGGTATTTGATTGGGCACTGTTTCAGACACTCCCTTCTTATTTTATCCAGGTCATCTTCAAAATGAACATCAATATCCGCAGAGGTTTTGGACAGCTTCTGGAGGGTTTCGAGGGCCGCGATTACTTCCCCTCTAGTAGGCATCATTATCTCTTCTTTCACCTCATCGTCTTCTGTTTCTTCTTCTTTTCTTCTAATTCGGGTGAACCGCAAATTTCCAACCCTTCATCCAGGGCAACATACTCCAGGAAAGTCAAAGTCTCAGCTGGGTTTGTAGCTGAAAGGAGTTTGGTCCATTCTTCAGGCTCATCAAGCATTGTTTCTGGAAGTGAAAACGAATCAGCTGTATTTTCCACACCCAATGAGACACTTATTTCTTTAGCCTTTTCTTTGACAAGTGCGCCGGATACAGGAATATTATTTTGTCTACTTTTTTAAAACCATTTTAAAAGCTCATCTTCCACGTCTTGATGGGATGCTTTTCGAAGTCGTTTTGAAGAGCTCGAAGACCCTGAGGCAACGGCCGCATCTATTTTTTCTTTGTTTTTTTAGAATGGTTGATAATATGTATTTCGCAATTTGAAAATTTTCGGCAATTTGCGACTTAGATAACACTCCACGTGCAACTTCGTCCAAAATTTTCCTTTTTAAGGCAAGATCAATGGCGCTTTTTTTTTTCGCGGTTTAGATGACATGTTTATGTAGGTTTTTTATGGAAGCTCAAACAATTCACTCTTCGATTATTTAGAATTTAATAATTTTTATTTCAAGCGCATTATTTTATAATACAATCAATTAGTCGGTTATAAAAAAGATATAACAAATAGAAAAAGGTCCTTTTTCTTCTGAGAGCTCGATTTACACAGATTATTATTCACAGAATATATTTTTATTATTTATATTATATTTAATACTAGCGGATGTGCCCGGCTTCGCCCGGGTTTTACCCGAGTGAATGTTTGTCTAACGAACATTTGTTAAAACAATTCTCTATAAACTTATAAAACGTACTCGGCTTCGCCCGGGGTTTTACCCGAGTAAAGGTTTGTCTAGCGAACATTTGTTAAAACAATTCTCTAAAAACTTATTTAAAAAAAAAGATATATTTTGATAATTTGAAACTCGTAAATTTGAATCTCTCGATAAAGTGAACATTTTTTCCCGGTCCCTGTGTGCCGTGTCATCCTGAATTTTGTCTTTCCTAATTTTCTACATTAGAAAATCATAGTTTTATCTAGTGAACATTTTTTCCCGTGTCACATTGCCGTGTCATCCTGAGATAATCTTACTTTTGATAAATAATATTTAAGATAACAAACTTAGTGATAAGAAAACTTGTTATCATCGTCACAATGGAGGCGCTGCTTGCGGATTAAATCTACAAATCTGCAAATAACTCTAAGGATATTCAAGATATTCAGGAAATTATTTTTCAAAAACTTTCCCGGTGATATACCTAATAATATCCCAAAATTTCACGGCGATTGGATGTATGGTTTTTGAATCTATAGAGTACAGACAAACAGACAGACAGACATTCAATTTTATATATATAGATTTACTCTTCATTGTTGGCTTTTTATATTATATTTACTCTTCATTGTTGGCTTTTTATCTTACATTTATTCTTCATTGTTGGCTTTTTATATTATATTTACTCTTCATTGTTGGCTTTTTATCTTACATTTATTCTTCATTGAGGCTTTTTATATTACATTTACTCTTTATTGTTGGCTTTTTATCTTACATTCATTCTTCATTGTTGGCTTTTTATATCATATTTACTCTTCATTGTTGGCTTTTTATCTTACATTCATTCTTCATTGTTGGCTTTTTATATTATATTCTGACCAAAATCTATCCGTGAACTTCACACAGTGAACTTCACACAGACAGAATAAGGCAATTATATAAGTAGATTTACTCTTCTTTGTTGGCTTTTTATCTTACATTCATTCTTCATTGTTGGCTTTTTATATTACATTTACTATTCATTGTTGGCTTTTTATCTTACATTCACTCTTCATTGTTGGCTTTTTATCTTACATTCATTCTTCATTGTTGGCTTTTTATATTACATTTACTCTTCATTGTTGGCTTTTTATCTTACACTCACTCTTCATTGTTGGCTTTTTATATTATATTTTTAGATTGAGATTATTAGCTAGTATGTAAAAAAATTAACTCTGTTGAAATTTAATTTTGTATTTTATATAAATAAAATTAACTCTGTTGATTTTTTTTGTATTTAATCAATAACAGCGAAGTTACGCATGTTAATGTTAGGAAAAATATTTTGATGTTAAGCAAAACCTGCTCCATCTCGTTTTACATAAATGTTGAAAATTTGGTCGAAATTGATGCATTGTAACGAAAGTTTTTAGCGAACACCACTTATGAAATTTCCATTTTATTAATATAGATTTTTAAATATATGTTTTGTATAAAAATAAGAATAATATAATATTCTGTGAAATTCCGTATATATTATAACTCGCCTTTAAAAACATATTAGAATTCGTTTTAACCGATTGATTAGTTCTGCTGGGGGCTAAATTTAATTCGTATTTCGTTATAACCGAATATTTCGTCTTAACCGGCAAAATCTCTTTGGAAAGCATTGAAATTTAACGGGGGAAAAGAAACGGTTCGCGCAAACCGAGAGTTCGTATAATCCGAGTTCGTGATAACGAGGGATTACTGTATATTGTTACGCAAACTTTGACTTTAATCATCATCGATGCTGACGTCACTACTATTACGTCACACTTCTACGCTTCAACCTTTATGTTTTGATTCTTTGCTCGCTTGTTTACAACAATTGTATTGGAACAAGTCGTTCCTTAAATAAATATATATTTGTTTTTATCTAAAGGGATGTCCTCGTAACTACAACATACATGAGTACAAAACAACTTGAAATCCTTAAAAAAGAAACATCGTATTTTTGCTAAGCCTATATCATATATTGATTACATCACACAAAAACACCCAAGTCCTTGGTCAAAACCATATATTATATATTACAATACTATTTATAAAATTTCACCCTACAAGGTCGAAGAGATATGCAAGAATCGTCCAATATAATAGTAGAATTATAAAAAATAAAATAAAAAAACTCTTGAACTGGCGAAACCGCTGGGAGTTTTCATCATTGATGAGCTAGACCCTCACAATATATATATATTTTTTTTTTCATAGCAATTAAGAATACTCAGTAAAAAGTGTTTTTTATTTGAAAAGAAAAAATGGTTGCCTGTAAAGTCGGTTTTACGGGCGAAGATTTTACGTGACAACGGTAGAATATTTATTGATATGAATATAATTAAATTGCACAATAGGAACAAGGAATTGAATGAAAATAAGAATTGCACAAATTTTAACTATAGAAATATATTTTGTTTACTAAAACATTGTACATGTAAACTTAAACTTAACTAATTCCTATTTGAGTGATTTTGTTGAGGATAGGACGATGATAGGAGAAATATGAAATGAAAGGAAGTGTTTCTGCTGTAATGTGTCTTGCGAAAGTCAAGTCGATAGTTGTTCCTTTTAACGTAGTTGACTTAGAAACGTTTGATACGCAATCAAGATTATACGTATTTTTCATGAATTTAAGAAACGAGTTGTCAGGCTTTACGTTTTTGTTAAAATCACCACACAGAAGAATCGGTATACTAGAATCAACTTGCACGAACGGTGGCACATACTGGCTGTTGTGAATGTACGGACCGAGTCCTTGCCATAGTAACATTCCAATATCCTGCATACTAGCTCCTGGATGAATATATACAGCACCGAGTATAAACTTGAAGCTAGTATTAGCGGCGAAGCAAGTAACTTCAGTCATGCACATGTCACCCTTGGTTTTAATGACACGAGTTACGTCTGTAATCGCAACTTGGAACACTTCCGCCGTAGATGTCGATGATAATTTACGATAGATCGCCACTCCACCAGCCGCGTTGGTATTTGAAAATCAAAACACTTATTCAGATCGAAGGTTCAAATTTTTGCTAAATAAATTTGAAATTAAATAAAATTTGTAATTGTAAATGATGAAGTTGAAAATTAAAACATTTACTTAAATTAGATGTTAAAATTCTTGCTCAACACAGTTTAAATAAAGTTTTCTTATATCTGCCACTTTTTCTTAATATTTGTAATTTTAAAGAATCAATTCGAAAATCAAAACATTTATTCAGATCGAAGGTTCAAATTTTTGCTAAATAAATTTGAAACTATTTAAAATTTGTAAAATAATAATTAATTAATTAATTAATTTTAAACTAATAATTTACTTAACACTATCAACATTTATCAATAGTATGACATAACCTATAAACTCAGTTTCTCAACTTTTGTGTCAATCTAACAATTAATCAATCAATCATAGTTTACGATAATGAAATATCAGTGTACAATTATTTACCTTTATTGTTGTAGTTGTTGTAAATGACGAATCTAAGCACTCCACATTTTCACTACAGACACAGCTGACGATACTTTAACCACACGTGTGAACTTGTATTATGACGCTTTCTTGTTTTTCCAACGCCAAGAACGTTCGAGAAAGACAAAGACAGAGACAAGCATGCGCCGATTCAATGCGCCTAATTCTCTAGCGCTGCGCGCGCAGCACTCTCGTTCGGTGACTCATCGTAACGTTACCGGGCGTTACACTTTTTCATAAGTGACTCCCAGCCGCAACCTAATTTAAGACGTTGTCACGTCAAAAAAGCCACTTTAATGGTTTAATTTCTCTCTAAATTTTAATTATTTTCTCTCTCTCTTTTTTTTTTTACCAATTTATTTATATATATCTCAAGAGAATCTGTATATAATATTCTGAAGACGCTGAGAACTATTTCAGAAAAGAAAAATATAGCAATATAACTCTATAATTTCTACAGATCAATTGTAAATAGATTCATACACAAAATAGGTAGTGAGGAAAGTTTTAGAACAGAGGTGTAAATAAATCCCTTTTCAAACAAAGACTCACTTGAACATGGGGAAAAGGAGAAAAAATTACTGTATTATTTTGTTGTTGTATGGTGAATCCATACAGGGCAATGGGCCTTAATAAAATCATTTCTGTTGTTGTTGTATATAACATTGAAATTCTTAATAAATGCATTGGTCCTTCCCAATAATTTCTTATCGCTGTAAGGATAAAAGAAATTTACACGAAGATAAAGGCTACCTCTATGGCCAGCATTCATAGTTCTTAAAAATTAAAGATTTTTAACGTATAAATTTCAATGTAATACAATATAATGCGGCTTATGATTGTAGAACGACATTTGAAAATTATCCCGCATGTGTTTCTTTTGAACGAAAAATCGAAATTTATTTTAAGGAGAAATAACGATTATTTCTAACCTTAGGGATGAAGTATGAAAGGATGAATTGTAAACGGAAAAATAAAGTGTCCAGGGATGGAAATCGAACCCACAGTGTTCCGCTTACCGGGCAGATGCCATGTCCACTAGGCTACCCTGGACATATTTATTATTTTTTCGTTTATCATTACTCTTCACAATTCATTCTTTCATACTTCATCCCTAAGGTTAGAAATAATCGTTATTTCTCCCCTTAAAATAAATTTTGATTTTTCGTTTAAAATAAACATAGTGCGGCATAATTTTCAAATGTCGTTCTACAAATTTCATTATCTCAATATTGATTGTGATTAGCTTTTGCTTTTTTTTTTATCTTCATTTGTGGTGAATCCGCGGTAAATCCAGGTATTATAAATTTCCTCCAATTTTCCCAGACTAATCTATTAGCTTGATTGTCTTTATATAATTTTTCCTGTATATAAATATCATATTGCCATTAAGGTACTATTACCGTTATTCCTGTATGTATCCTATATTTCTGCTTGGAGAATCTGTATAAGACTGAAAGGTCTTAATAAAGCTTTTTGTTGTTGTTGTTGATACAAGAAAATAAGACCTAATCCAAATAATTTATTAAAGTATGACGTTTCGGCAACAGCATTGTTACCATCATCAGACAAAAGAATAAATACTAGATTATTCTTTTGTCTGATGATGGTAACAATGCTGTTGCCGAAACGTCACACTTTAATAAATTATTTGGATTAGGTCTTATTTTCTTGTATCTATAATCTATAATCCAAATTGTGCTTTATCACTGTTGTTGTTGTTGTAATTAAGAGATTTATTTATAACCCAGGGAGCAAAGAACGCCAACTACCCGGGGAGTTCAGTTCACTAGTATGGACTTGTAAAACGACATTGGAAATTATCCCGCATGTGTTTCTTTTGAAAGAAAAATCGAAATTTATTTTATGGAGAAATAACGATTATTTCCACCCTTAGGTATGAGGTATGAAAGGGTGAATTGTGAAGGGTAATGATGAACGGAAAAATAAAAGTGTCCAGGGATGGGAAACGAACCCACAGTGTTCCGCTTACCGGGCAGATGCCATGTCCACTAGGCTACCCTGGACATATTTATTATTTTTCCGTTTATCATTACTCTTCACAATTCATACTTTCATACTTTATCCCTAAGGATAGAAATAATCGTTATTTCTCCTTAAAATAAATTTCGATTTTTCGTTCAAAAGAAACACATGCGGGATAATTTTCAAATGTCGTTTTACAATCATAAGCCGCATTATATTGTATTATAAATTACTTTATACGAGTATGGACTCGTATGGACTAGTGTTGAGCGTTTTTACTCTCGTCCTGTTTTGATTGCTGAGTTAAACCAGTTAACCAGGAAGTTCCATGCTGAGTCTGGCCATAGATGTAGGATTGAGATAGGTCAGTCCAAGCAGGATAGCTGTTGTAATTAAAGATACTTCGGTTAATGTATAGATCTTTTTATTATCTCGACAATTCGCGACAAAAATATATTTTGTCTTAAAAATATATTCTAAAATAAATTATTCTGGAATCTTTTTAACGATCTTGCCAACATTTTTAAAATTTTTATTTGTTCCTAACGAAGACAAAATATTTTTGCCGAAACATCGAGATAAACACAAGGTAATAAGACCAAATCCAAATAAATAAATAGTGTGTGACGTTTCGGTAACAGCGTTGTTACCATCTTCAAACAAAAGTACTAAATGAAGATGGTAACAACGCTGTTACCGAAATGTCACACACTATTTATTTATTTGGATTTTGTCTTATTACCTTGTGTTTATAATCTATAATCTAAATTGTGCTTTATCGAGTTAATAAAAAAGATTTACTGGCCGAAATATCTTTAATTTTCAAGAGTAGAAAAAAAAAGTTATTTTGATAAGAATAAAAATTAAATAAATATTGGTGTTGAATATAGAGTAATCCATTTTTGATAATTAAAATAAGGGCATATTTTGGATCAATTAATTAATTAAAATTCAATATTTCGACGAGGCTGTTCGCCTATCTTCTTCTCAGAAAAAAATCAAAAACCTTCTGTAAGCTTATTATCCGCGTGATGCATGCACGAGAAGTCTTGTTTTATATAACATATGTTGGTGTGACCAGATTCAATGATTCAATTTAAATGGTCTGGTCACACCAACATATGTTATATATAACAACACTTCTCGTGCACGCATCACGTCGAGGAGTCTGTCCGCGTCTGCTACCGCTGCTGTGGCTACGGCCACAACGCCGATAGGTGCACCAAGGCTACGGTCACCTGCTTCTGGTGACCACCAAGGCCGAAGCTGTCCAACTCTCGCCAGCCCGCACACGGCCAAGTGCGCCAACTGCTCAGCCAAGGGCCTCTCTGCCGACCACGAGGCAAGATCGATGTCTTACCCAACTGCCAGAGCTAGAGCTGCAAAGTTCTAGTCCTCCCGCCTTCTTCCTGCCTCCTGACCTCCGCGGACCCAATCCGGCCTAACCTGCCTCTTCCTTGACGGAGATCCTGTCTCTAGCCTCTCCAGCCTGGTCATAGCGGTTTTATATATTCCGCTTTACGCGGCCATTGGGGCTCAAAAATCATTTATTTTGGCTAGCAGCCCAGTAAATAAAGATATTTTCTCACGCATCACGCGGATAATAAGCTTACAAAAGGTTTTTGAATTTTTTCCGAGAAGAAGATAGGCGAACAGCCTCGTCGAAATATTGAATTTTAATAAATATTTTGATCCAAAATATTCCCTTATTTTAATTAATAAATATTGGTGTGTTGAAAAATAAAAAGAATATAAACTTACTTTTATTTTTCTTGAGTGTTCCACACAACGGGGTGTCATCAAAAGTCAAACTGTCCTTTTCACAGTTGTCACTTTTGGCTAAATCGAATTTAGGGAAATGGACTTGAAGTGTGCATACTTTGGGAGATGATTTTGGGAAGACATACGTACAGTTCACTCCAAGATGATACTTGCCGGATTCATCGACACTGCTGAGATTGAAAGATACGATGTCTATTTCAGGTGCCATACATTTCTTGGGTGGACCACCTATCCTTGGCTGAGGCTGGATCACTTTGAATATGAATCCAGGCCGGGTTTTGACGTGGTTCGTCTGGAAGATAATATTCAGCATTGAAGCGTTGTTCTTGAATTCAACATCTGTACAGATTTTATTCCAACAATCATAAATTTTATCATTGCAGTAATAAGGGCAGTTATAGTTTAATTTTAAAATGAATCATACGGGTCAAAAATAGTTTGTGACAGTGACAAACACACCTAGTGACAGATGCATCCAGTGACAAACACAACTAGTGACAGATGCATCCAGTGACAAACACAACTAGTGACAGATGCATCCAGTGACAGACCCACCTAGTGACAGATGCATCCAGTGACAGACTCACCTAGTGACAGATGCATCCAGTGAAAGACTCACAAGTGCAGATCCATCCAGTGACAGACTCACAAGTGACAGATCCATCCAATGACAGACTCACAAGTGACAGATGCATCCAGTGACAGACTCACAAGTGACAGATGCATCCAGTGACAGACTCACAAGTGACAGATCCATCCAATGACAGACTCACAAGTGACAGATGCATCCAGTGACAGACTCACAAGTGACAGATCCATCCAATGACAGACTCACAAGTGACAGATGCATCCAGTGACAGACTCACAAGTGACAACTGCATCCAGTGACAGACTCACCTAGTGACAACTGCATCCAGTGACAGACTCACAAGTGACAGATGCATCCAGTGACAGACTCACAAGTGACAAATGCATCCAGTGACAGACTCACAAGTGACAGATGCATCCAGTGACAGACTCACAAGTGACAGATGCATCCAGTGACAGACTCACAAGTGACAAATGCATCCTGTGACAGACTCACAAGTGACAGATGCATCCAGTGACAGACTCACAAGTGACAACTGCATCCAGTGACAGACTCACAAGTGACAGATGCATCCAGTGACAGACTCACAAGTGACAAATGCATCCAGTGACAGACTCACAAGTGACAGATGCATCCAGTGACAGACTCACAAGTGACAGATGCATCCAGTGACAGACTCACAAGTGACAGATGCATCCGGTGACAGACCCACCTAGTGACATATATATCCAGTGACAAACACACCCAGTGACAGACAGTGACACCCAGTGACAGATGTATCTAGTGACAGACAGTGACAGCCAGTGACAAACACACCCAGTGACAGATGCACCTAGTGACAGACCCGCACAGTGACAGTTGCATCCAGTGATAGACCCACCTAGTGACATATATATCCAGTTAAAAACACACCCAGTGACAGCCAGTGACAGTTACCCATGTCCAAAGGGTCCACTCCACACAGCCGCTCCTTCCCGACCTGCAGGAAGTCCGCGGAACAGTTGGGAGAATTCTCCACGTCAAAATTGATGAACTTCAGAGAGGCGACCTCGGTGGTGGGGTTGAGACGTGCCACGGAGATGACACAACGGATGTCGTTGGGGTAGTTCTCGGGGTAGTTGGGCGACATCACGAACATGTCGGGCTCCGTCAGAATTTGGTCACAGGACCCTACACACCCAGTCTCTGGTGTCTACACCACGGGAATCTACGATACAAGGATTTATAGCCAACTGTGTCGACAAAAAAACCCTCCCAATATCCTGCTCAGGAACATCTACACTCTACCATATCAGAATCCAAGTCTCCAAGGATAAATGTCTTCTTTTATTACAAACACTTCGAGCTTTCTGTGGTATAACGACCTGTCTACAGAAATATCAAATATGAAAAATATGAAATATCAAAACCAGGTTTTGTGTCATGTTTTTATACTATGGCCTCTCATGAGAGACTTTACTGTAGTTACTGCCTTGCACTCATGGAGACAAAACTTAAGGAAGTTGTACCTTTCAGCATGTATATCGGGATTGAGACAATAACTCTGAAAGATATTACAGTGACTTTTATTGAAGATACACGAGATAACCAAGTGTGAACAATCTCTGTCTCCTTAAAAAAAATATATATATATATAGACGACCGGCGATATCAAAGACTTTCCATTTCCTTTAGTCATGTCCATGAGTGTATTAGAGCCCTGAGGAAGAGTCTTTTTGGCTTGAAAGCTTTCCCAGTTTCATGGAAGTATATATAAACGAATCATGTTTGTTTTCAATTCTCTTATAATTAAAACAAGGCATCAAAATATTGAGGCTGCCTGGCCGGCATTCATATTTCTTGAAAATGAAGATACTTCGGCCAGTAAATCTTTTTAAAAGATTAATCGCAATCAATCGCAAAGATTGCGATAATCAAGACCAATTTTGGTCCCGAGGTATTCAAGATGGCAAGGCAACTAGAGAAGACTATGATTGAGGTAATAAAAAGATTTACTGGCCGAAGTATCTTCATTTTCAAGAAGGTATCAAAAGTTTTACTACATCAAATACGTGGCGGGCGGGAGAAGCAGCACAAATAAGGGACTGCCCTGAAGTACGGTGTCGTGAGCCGCTACGGTAACCGTGAACAGGGAACTCTGAAATGTGGCTGACTAACGGGGCAATGGTACCTCCCATTCCATGTGGACAAGACACCACCACCACTACATCAAATACAGTTGAACCTGTCTATAGCGCCCCCTCTAAATAGCTCCTTCCTCTCTATAGCGCCCGATTTTAAACATTAAAATGCAAACATTTTACATTAAAAGTGGCTTGTCTATAGCACCCCATCTCTATAGCACCCTATTTTGGTGAGTCCCAAGAGGGGGCGACAGGTTTAACTGTACCATCAAAGACGGTAAAAATGTGGATGGAACTGTCCATGTGTGTAAATAGGGTCACTAGACGCTCTCAGATTTGCATAGCGCATTCTAATATCATTGACGTGACTTACCGGAATGTTCTGTTGTCCCATCAGGCGATACTGTGGTTTTCTGGACACTCATCAATTTATTAATATCCTACTGGGGATATATCTACAGTACTCTACTGTGGGGTTATATCTGTTTACCATACATCTACAGATAGCTCAACACACGTATGGAATTGACTACACTCATGGACAAAACTTAAGGAAGTGGTAAGTTTTTGATGTCGTCGGTCGTCTATTTTTATGGAGACAGAGACTGTTCACACTTGGTTATCTCGTGTGTCATCAATAAAGGTCACTGTAATATATTTCAGAGTTATTGTCTCAATCCCGATATACATGGTAAAAGGTACAACTTCCTTAAGTTTTGTCCATGAGCGTATATTGGTTATCTCGTGTATCTTCAATAAAGGTCACTGTAATATCTTTCAGAGTTATTGTCTCAATCCCGATATAATGCTAAAAGGTACAACTTCCTTAAGTTTTGCCCATGAGTGTATCTTGGTTATCTCGTGTGTCTTCAATAAAGGTCACTGTAATATCTTTCAGAGTTATTGTCTCAATCCCGATATAGATGGTAAAAGGTACAACTTCCTTAAGTTTTGCCTATGAGTGTATATTAGTTATCTCGTGTGTCTTCAATAAAGGTCACTGTAATATCTTTCAGAGTTATTGTCTCAATCCCGATATACATGGTAAAAGGTACAACTTCCTTAAGTTTTGCCCATGAGTGTATATTAGTTATCTCGTGTGTCTTCAATAAAGGTCACTGTAATATCTTTCAGGGTTATTGTCTCAATCCCGATATACATGGTAAAAGGTACAACTTCCTTAAGTTTTGCCCATGAGTATATATTAGTTATCTCGTGTGTCTTCAATAAAGGTCACTGTAATATCTTTCAGAGTTATTGTCTCAATCCCGATATACATGGTAAAAGGTACAACTTCCTTAAGTTTGCCCATGTGTGTATATTAGTTATCTCGTGTGTCTTCAATAAAGGTCACTGTAATATCTTTCAGAGTTATTGTCTCAATCCCGATATACATGGTAAAAGGTACAACTTCCTTAAGTTTTGCCCATGAGTGTATATTAGTTATCTCGTGTGTCTTCAATAAAGATCACTGTAATATCTTTCAGAGTTATTGTCTCAATCCCGATATACATGGTAAAAGGTACAACTTCCTTAAGTTTTGCCCATAAGGGTATATTAGTTATCTCGTGTGTCTTCAATAAAGGTCACTGTAATATCTTTCAGAGTTATTGTCTCAATCCCGATATACATGGTAAAAGGTACAACTTCCTTAAGTTTTGTCCATGAGTGTATAATCGGTTATCTCGTGTGTCTTCAATAAAGGTCACTGTAATATCTTTCAGAGTTATTGTCTCAATCCCGATATACATGCTGAAAGGTACAACTTCCTTAAGTTTTGTCCATGAGTGTATATTGGTTATCTCGTGTGTCTTCAATAAAGGTCACTGTAATATCTTTCAGAGTTATTGTCTCAATCCCGATATACATGCTGAAAGGCACAACTTCCTCAAGTTTTGTCCATGAGTGTACATTGGTTATCTCGTGTGTCTTCAATAAAGTTCACTGTAATATCTTTCAGAGTTATTGTCTAAATCCCGATAAACATGCTAAAAGGTACAACTTCCTTAAGTTTTGACCATGAGTGTATATTGGTTATCTCGTGTGTCTTCAATAAAGGTCACTCTAATATCTTTCAGAGTTATTGTCTCAACCCCGATATACATGCTGAAAGGTACAACTTCCTTAAGTTCTGTCCATGAGTAATATTGGTTATCTCGTGTGTCTTCAATAAAGGTCACTGTAATATCTTTCAGAGTTATTGTCTAAATCCCGATATACATGGTAAAAGGTACAACTTCCTTAAGTTTTGTCCATGAGTGTATATTGGTTATCTCGTGTGTCTTCAATAAAGGTCACTGTTAATATCTTTCAGAGTTATTGTCTCAATCCCGATATACATGCTGAAAGGTACAACTTCCTTAAGTTTTGTCCATGAGTGTATATTGGTTTTCTCGTGTGTCTTCAATAAAGGTCACTGTAATATCTTTCAGAGTTATTGTCTCAATCCCGATATACATGCTGAAAGGTACAACTTCAATAAGTTTTGTCCATGAGTGTATATTGGTTATCTCGTGTGTCTTCAATAAAGGTCACTGTAATATCTTTCAGAGTTATTGTCTCAATCCCGATATACATGCTGAAAGGTACAACTTCCTTAAGTTTTGTCCATGAGTGTATATTGGTTATCTCGTGTGACTTCAATAAAGGTCACTGTAATATCTTTCAGAGTTATTGTCTCAATCCCGATATACATGCTGAAAGGTACAACTTCCTTAAGTTTTGTCCATGAGTGTATATTGGTTATCTCGTGTGTCTTCAATAAAGGTCACTGTAATATCTTTCAGAGTTATTGTCTCAATCCCGATATACATGCTGAAAGGTACAACTTCCTTAAGTTTTGTCCATGAGTGTATATTGGTTATCTCGTGTGTCTTCAATAAAGGTCACTGTAATATCTTTCAGAGTTATTGTCTCAATCCCGATATACATGCTGAAAGGTACAACTTCCTTAAGTTTTGTCCATGAGTGTATATTGGTTATCTCGTGTGTCTTCAATAAAGGTCACTGTAATATCTTTCAGAGTTATTGTCTCAATCCCGATATACATGCTGAAAGGTACAACTTCCTTAAGTTTTGCCATAAGGGTATATTAGTTATCTCGTGTGTCTTCAATAAAGGTCACTGTAATATCTTTCAGAGTTATTGTCTCAATCCCGATATACATGGTAAAAGGTACAACTTCCTTAAGTTTTGTCCATGAGTGTATAATGGTTATCTCGTGTGTCTTCAATAAAGGTCACTGTAATATCTTTCAGAGTTATTGTCTCAATCCCGATATACATGCTGAAAGGTACAACTTCCTTAAGTTTTGTCCATGAGTGTATATCGGTTATCTCGTGTGTCTTCAATAAAGGTCACTCCAATATCTTTCAGAGTTATTGTCTCAATCCCGATATACATGCTGAAAGGTACAACTTCCTTAAGTTTTGTCCATGAGTGTATATCGGTTATCTCGTGTGTCTTCAATAAAGGTCACTGTAATATCTTTCAGAATTATTGTCTCAATCCCGATATACATGCTGAAAGGTACAACTTCCTAAAGTTTTGTCCATGAGTGTATATTGGTTATCTCGTGTGTCTTCAATAAAGTTCACTGTAATATCTTTCAGAGTTATTGTCTCAATCCCGATATACATGCTGAAAGGTACAACTTCCTTAAGTTTTGTCCATGAGTGTATATCGGTTATCTCGTGTGTCTTCAATAAAGGTCACTCTAATATCTTTCAGAGTTATTGTCTCAATCCCGATATACATGCTGAAAGGTACAACTTCCTTAAGTTTTGTCCATGAGTGTATATCGGTTATCTCGTGTGTCTTCAATAAAGGTCACTGTTATATCTTTCAGAGTTATTGTCTCAATCCCGATATACATGGTAAAAGGTACAACTTCCTTAAGTTTTGTCCATGAGTGTATATTGGTTATCTCGTGTGTCTTCAATAAAGGTCACTGTAATATCTTTCAGAGTTATTGTCTCAATCCCGATATACATGCTGAAAGGTACAACTTCCTTAAGTTTTGTCCATGAGTGTATATCGGTTATCTCGTGTGTCTTCAATAAAGGTAACTGTAATATCTTCAGAGTTATTGTCTCAATCCCGATATACATGCTGAAAGGCACAACTTCCTCAAGTTTTGTCCATGAGTGTACATTGGTTATCTCGTGTGTCTTCAATAAAGGTCACTGTAATATCTTTCAGAGTTATTGTCTAAATCCCGATATACATGCTAAAAGGTACAACTTCCTTAAGTTTTGACCATGAGTGTATATTGGTTATCTCGTGTGTCTTCAATAAAGGTCACTCTAATATCTTTCAGAGTTATTGTCTCAATCCCGATATACATGCTGAAAGGTACAACTTCCTTAAGTTCTGTCCATGAGTGTATATTGGTTATCTCGTGTGTCTTCAATAAAGGTCACTGTAATATCTTTCAGAGTTATTGTCTCAATCCCGATATACATGGTAAAAGGTACAACTTCCTTAAGTTTTGTCCATGAGTGTATATTTGTTATCTCGTGTGTCTTCAATAAAGGTCACTGTAATATCTTTCAGAGTTATTGTCTCAATCCCGATATACATGCTGAAAGGTACAACTTCCTTAAGTTTTGTCCATGAGTGTATATTGGTTTTCTCGTGTGTCTTCAATAAAGGTCACTGTAATATCTTTCAGAGTTATTGTCTCAATCCCGATATACATGCTGAAAGGTACAACTTCCTTAAGTTTTGTCCATGAGTGTATATTGGTTATCTCGTGTGTCTTCAATAAAGGTCACTGTAATATCTTTCAGAGTTATTGTCTCAATCCCGATATACATGCAAAAGGTACAACTTCCTTAAGTTTTGTCCATGAGTGTATATTGGTTATCTCGTGTGTCTTCAATAAAGTTCACTCTAATATCTTTCAGAGTTATTGTCTCAATCCCGATATACATGCTGAAAGGTACAACTTCCTTAAGTTTTGTCCATGAGTGTATATCGGTTATCTCGTGTGTCTTCAATAAAGGTCACTGTAATATCTTTCAGAGTTATTGTCTCAATCCCGATATACATGCTGAAAGGTACAACTTCCTTAAGTTTTGTCCATGAGTGTATAGATAGTTAAAGAATGTCCTCACTAAAGATCTACATAAGGGCAATCCAGGAACTTGGAATAGAAATCCAAGAGATGAGCAAACCGTCTGTAGTGTCGAATGGCAAGTTTCCAAATACTTCATCTCAACTTGCACACGGTGGAGGTAGTTTTTAGAGAGAGAGAAAACAATTGTGACACAACTGTCAAAAATATCCTACAACTAAAAAAGTTAATATATCTAAACTCATGGACAAAACTTAAGGAAGTTGTACCATTCAGCATGTATATTGGGATTGAGACAATAACTCTGAAAGATATTACAGTGACCTTTATTGAAGACACACGAGATAACCAAGTGTAAACAGCCTCTGTCTCCTTCAATAAAAACAGACGATCAGCGACATCAAAGGCTTCTCACTTCCTTAAGTTTTTAGCATGTATTTCGGAATTCAGACAATAACTTTGAAAGATATTACAGTGATCTTTATTATAGACACACGAGATAACCAACTGTGAACAGACTCTGTCTCCTTCAAGAAAAAAAAATAGACGACCGGCGACATCAAAGATTTAACACTTTCCTTAAATTTTGTGTCCATGAGTGTATATATAAAGGAGTAAAACTATAAACAAGACCATTTACAAGTTGTTAGTGTTCCCCAGACCTACCTTCAGAATCAGCAAATCCTGCCAAGGATCCCAGTGTAATCAATCAACAGCCAACGATGTGTGGACTTCATCTTTCTATCCTCTGATTGGCCAGCATCTGTGGCCGTGGCATGTCACGTGGTATCATTCAGCAAATCGAATTATTTCCCGCGGTGAGCACTACCAATGAAGACCTTGTATATATTTTTTTATCAATTATTTTTATATATTTATATCTATTTATTCATATTTATTCTGTATTTAACCATATACAATCTTATATGGACATTTTAATAAATCAGTTTTAATCTCAATCTCTCTCTCTTTTTGTATATATACACTCATGGACGAAACTTGAAGACCTGGAAAGTCTTTGATATCGCCGGTCGTCTATTATTATTATTTTTTAAAAGGAGACAGAGGCTGTTCACGCTTGGTTATCTCGTGTGTCTTCAATAAAGGTCACTGTAATATCCATTTCTTGATTTCTCAAGAAACCTCTGGAACTAAAACATTTTTTGGTCGTAGAGGTATAGCCTGCACCACGCTGACGAGGTTCAAACAGCCCGAAACGCGTTCTTGGTTGGCTTTTCTTGATTTATCAGGTAAATGGGTTGGTCAAATATCAAGGAACAGGCTAAATCAACGTTTAGTTAATTTCTATTCCACCAGATGGCGCTCTGCTAGGGGTCGGCAAACTGCGAGCCACATGCGGCTCTTTATATAGTTCCATATGTAAATAATTTTTATGTGAGTACTATTGTTGGCAAGAAAACAATGAGCCCACGGGAGTACGACGACCTTGAGAATGTCGCGGCGATACTCTTCTTGGTTGATTTTGACCTCTTGATCCACGAAAACGAGGAAGTTCTTGCTACTGGCGCAAATCCCGGTCCATACTATAACTGACTGAGGATTATGGCGGTGTTCAACAATTACCGACATGCCGGGAGTCTCAGCGGACCTGTCGTTTTGGTGGTTGTGCGCCTGCTCGAGTTTGAACAGCTTCTTGTCTGTGAAGAGGATGCGCTCCCATCACTGACCAGTGGCCCGATGCTTGAGTTGGCGACATCTCTCCAGCCATACGCGCTTATTCTCATCTGTGAGAAGCATAAATTTTTGGAAGTTTGTCTATATACAACAACAACAACAACAAAAGCCTTTATTTAGGGTCACTGACCCTATACAGGATTCACCAGAGGTATGCATAAGAACAAAGCAGTGAGACAAAGGAAAGTTTGTCTATATAGACAGTGGTTTATGTAATAATGCTTAATTGTCCTAAATAAGTTTTCTTTTATATAAATTCCATGATTATCATTAAATGGGATTAGATTTTACCTTTTTTATTATTTACATTTGTAGACTCCGTGGTAAAATTCGTGTATACGACTACAGTTAAACCTGTCTATAGCACCCCCTCTAAATAGCGCCTTCCTCTCTATAGCGCTCGATTTTAAATACGTAGTACGATGCGATTTACATTAAAAGTGACCTGTCTATAGCACCCTATTTTGGTGAGTCCCAAGAGGAGGCGTTATAGACAGGTTTACCTGTATATGTCTTAATATAGGCTTTTGTGTAAGTTTGCCTTTTAACATATATTTCTTTTAACTTCTTAAATGTATGGGATTTACCTTTGACGGATGTCAGTTAAATTATTTTAAAATCTAAAACAAAAACCTATGTACAAGTAACGGTACCATCTATCTTATCTCCACTCAATCACACTAAGGTATCAAGCCTGTAAAGCTTGTTGATGGTGTCTGCCGGGGAAGAGTCGAGCTCATCAATGGATGAGTCAATAGAGTCAATAATGTAGTTTGGGGTTGCAGGCTGACACTTAGTACATAGTGGAACAACCTTGCAACCATTCTGGAAAGTCATTGTCTGTAGATGACCAGATTTAAGTCTGGAAATCAAAGACTGTTGTTCTCTATGGTGCCATTTGAGAGCAATATTTACTTTTACAACAAAAATATCTTATTATCCTTACACTGCAATGAAAGAGAGGGTTTACCACTGATGAGCCAGGCCCTCCTAATATTGATTTCATTGCCGTAAAGTGAGTAGAAAGATGTTATAGTTATAAAAGAATAAATTTGTGAAAAAATGCAATCATATAAAGTTAAACCTATCTATAGAGCCCCCTCTTGGGACTCACCAAAATAGGGTGCTATAGAGAAGGGGTGCTATAGACAGGTGACTTTTAATGTAAATCGCATCGTACTACGTATTTAAAATCGGGCACTATAGAGAGGGAGGCGCTATTTAGAGGGGGCGCTATAGACAGGTTTAACTGTATATATATATGTCTTAATTCTACCATTTTTACCAATTAGCTGTTCTCTAGGAAAACCACTCTAAAGGATACTCGACACTGCAACGTAAGGTAACAAGTTAAGAAAAGGCATCTCCTGATTGTGCAACTAAAAGTTGCTGATGGCTTGTGCCATCTATCAGAATAAATATCAATTACCGTTGATTTTTAATTATTCCAGAAATGGCCAAATACCCATTCTTGATTAATCAAGTAAAGCTATCCATGTATAGGTTTTGAGCTGTTGGCCCTCATCATATTTTGCCAATTCTGGAATAATTAAAAATCAACGAATGGTTACATGCATAGTTTTTGTTGAAAGATTCTTTATTTCGACTTAGAGCGCTATGTCCCCCTAGGGACACTTGCAGTTTAAAGGTAAACAAAAATTTTGAAAGAAAAGAAAGAAAGATATTTTAAATATGTACAGAATTAGTATGCAAGTTAGTTAGATGAAAAGATTTTTAATATTATCAACACAATTGATATATTAAGAAAAAGGCGTCTCCTTATAGGGCAACTGAAAGTTGCTGATGGCTTGCGCCATCTATTTGATCTATTGATATTTATTCCGATAGATGGCGCAAGCCATCAGCAACTTTCAGTTGCACGATAAGGAGATGTCTTTTTCATAATTTATACACCTTATCCCAGTACAATATCACATTTGTACTATTTTTTCACAATTGATATATATACAAAGGGTTGGTATGCAAAGTTAGTTAAATGAAATCAAAGTATTGTGTGTATTGTATTGTAAAGTATTGTTGCAAGATCAGGAGATGCCTTTTTCTTAATTTATTAACGTGATAACAGTAACCAAAAATCTTTTTGGTCGCAGTGGTTACAGCCTTCTCCACGCTGACGAGCGCCAACAGCGCGAAACGCGTTCGTGGATGTCTTTTCTTGATTTATCAAGAAATTGGGTTGGCCAAATATCTCGGAGCAAGCTAAATAAACGTTTAGTTTATTTTTGCTCCACTAGATGGCGCTCTGCCATCTAAAAAGCACATGTGCTCGTGGTCAGGAGATGCCTTCTTTATTTTTAATATCAACACCTGACCCACTTATCTTTATTTTTTCTATTGTTTTTTTCATGTGTTAAGCGTCTTCACGCAAAATTTGGCCTTAAATACCCATTTCTTGATTTTTCGGGAAGCCATTGACCAAAAAATATTTTTTGTCGCAGTGGTTACAGCCTTCTCCACGCTGACAAGCACGAAACGCGTTCGTGGAAGGCTTTTCTTGATTTATCAAGAAATTGGGTTGGCCAAATATCTTGGAGCAAGCTAAATAAACGTTTAGTTCATTTTGCTCCACTAGATGGCGCTCTGCCATCTAAAAAGCACATGTGCTCGTGGTCAGGAGATGCCTTCTTTATTTTTAATATCAACACCTGACCCACTTATCTTTTTTTTTTCTATTGTTTTTTCATAAACATATATACGTATTATTTATTTTGATTTTAAATATTCAGTATTTTATTTTGTTCTCAATATTTAAAGTAAATATTAAAAAAATATGTGTTAAATTCGTTTTTTTTTTTTCATGCTAATAAAAATAAATAAAATAAAGGACTTCCAAAAAAAAACAATAAAAATCAGGAGTCCCCTGAGAATTTAACTTGGATCGCTTTATTATTCTACTTTCGTTTTAAACGGCTTTCTTTCAAATATATTAAATAGGCTTCTCTGGCCGAATTGGTTTCTTAAAAATAAATTAACTCCAGGTGGTTTGAAATAGAAACCTGTAATATTTTATTTCGAACTCTCTTACAATCTTCCCAAAAAATCAATTGTCAAAACCCTATTGGCGCCGAGTTAAAATCACGCCATACTTACACAGACCCTCCTATTTGTAATAGAATAAAATATTAAAATATCCTAATACATTTTTTAAAAATATTAATGTATTTTAATCATTAATTATATTAAACTCTGGTTATAATTGTATCTATATTTCTAAGGCATAATAAACGCATGCGCGGATCGTCTGTTTAATCAATACCTTTCTTGAGAGCTTTTGTGAACAAGGCTTTTGGGAAGAAGCTTTTATGAACAATTATATTTTTAAAAATTTGTAAAAATCTTAAAGATTGATTAAACTGTTATATTTTATCAATCTGTTTGAAATATAATATTTATATTCCTCTACTTTCTTTTAATTATAAAACTAACATAAGTGTTTTTTTTTTATAACGAAAAGATTATTATAAAAATTTAAAATATTTTATAAAATAAAACAGATCATTAAGAGTGTAGATTATATATAATTTTGTCCAAAATCTGGTAATTACAATTAATTAAACAGAAATTTTGTCCAAAATCTTGTAATTACAAAAGATTTTTAAATAAAACTACAACCCACAAAAGATTTTGTTAATTAAACAGATAAAATGCCTAGAACAAGAAATCAGAAGATTGAAGATGATAAAATATCTTTTGGACCTAAATACTATGGACCAGAATGGTATAATTTTTCTGATGAAGACCGAGATGATATATCTCGGGAAAATGAAGAAAAAATGCAAAGATTTATAGCTAATGTTTATAAGTTGAAAGAAGAATTTGACATCATATGTAAAGAGCTGAATAAGCCGGAGATAAGATATGAGGAAAGTTCACCCCAAAGAAGAAGAAGAACCAAAAAATCAGATGAGGAGGGAGCTTCATGCAGTAAAAAGAAAAAAGAAATAAAAACTAATAAACAACCAAAAGCAAAATCAACACCAAATCGTAAAAAAAAAGAGGATGCTAAAAAACCAAGTAAAAAAAATGTCAGGTATGTTTTTATGTTATTATCTAATCACAAGGTAAAAGGACCAAATAAATAAATAGTGTGTGACGTTTCGGTAACAACGCTGTTACCGAAATGTCACACACTATTTATTTATTTGGTCTTATTACCTTGTATTTATAATCTATAATCCAAATTGTGTTTTAGGAGTAAAAATGGTTATTTTGTAAATGAAAACTGAGCATTGTAGATAGGAGTCCTCTAGCGCGAATGTCCTTTCATGGAAGTTCTACTGTATAATAATTTGGCCATGTTAGACATACATAATTTGATGTTAACAATTATATTCTTTGAGACAGCCAAGTTGAATTATTGAAAGTAGGCTTAAATACAGTTGCCTAAATGTCATGCCAACTAACAATTTTTTCCATCTGCCAATAAAGAGAATTGATGCACTAGCGTGCCATCTGTTATGAAAATTAGAAACTATTTTAGACGCGTAAGATTCTTTTTGAAATTAAACAATTTCTATTGCCCTTACTGCAATGAAAAAATAAATGGGAGGGCCTGGCTCATCAGTGGTCTTCTTCTTTCTTATCTCCACACTGGGTAAGTAGAATGCGTTTGCCATTGTCATTAAGGCTGGGAGCACTACTCACTGGCAGGCCACTGACTTAGCTCCAAAAGAAATGGGCGCCTCTGACATGAGGAACAGACGCCATGTGCAGCCACTCCTTACATGGAGTACAAACACTGCTCATCCTGTATACCTGGATTAGGAGCCCTTACAGGGTACTATCAACCGGGCCAGCTGAGTCCAGGTTTTTAGTGAGCTTGTTACTGCACCCCCTCCTCCTTTTTCATCCGGACTTGGGACCGGCAAAGGCAGAGTTAAGTCATCAGTGGTGAACCCTCCCAGCGGTTTCGCCAGTTTAATCTACCATGGTAAACACAAGGTAAATAAGACCAAATCCAAATAAATAAATAGTGTGTGACGTTTCGGTAACAATGCTGTTACCATCTTGAGACAAAAAGTAGTCTTTTTCCCATTCAGTACTTTTGTCTGAAGATGGTAATAACGCTGTTACCGAAACGTCACACACTATTTATTTATTTGGATTTGGTCTTATTACCTTGTGTTTATAATCTATAATCCAAATTGTGTCTTATCTACAATGGTAGAAATTGTTTAATTTTAAAAAGAATCTTACGTGTCTAAAATAGTATCGAATTTTCATGAAAGAGAAATGAGTTTTTATGTCTTCTATAAGTGTGGCAACAATACTTCTAACCTGCCAAGATGTCTTTATCAGAAATTTTGACATATTTTGGAAACTAAAGAATTTTCATGTTTTAAACATGAGTTTTCATTCATTCTCAAACTGTTAAATGCTTTCATATACAATCTAACCTCTTTAACACATCAAAGGATCAAAGCTTTCTGTTGAATTAAAGCAAGTTAGATGATTTTATCATAACATTCACTGCTAGTATACATTTTTCTAGGGGGTCGGTGGAAGGACGGTCTAAACCGTTGGTTTTGGACCGCTACGACCCGGGTTCGATTCCCGCATTGGGCACTTTTTTCTGAATTAAAAAAAAAAGCTCAGATGACCCCCGATTCTTGCAAAAGTCCAATCCCACCAGTGAGTGCAAGTAACCAAATGAGGCTCTGACACATTTGTAAGTGTAAAGTCGAACTGTTTTTCACATGTGTAGACGCGTGGTGCAATAACAGTAAAAGCAGTCGCTAACTTCTACCTACCATGATTATCATGGCCTGTGCCATGTGTAGACATGTGGTGTACTTACAGTAAAAGCAGTCGCTAACTACCCACCATGATTATCATGGCCTGTACCATGTGTACTAGAGATAAGCAAAAACAAAACATAGGTTATTTAATAGGCTGAAGGTCGAGACATGAAAACATGGTCGAATTATCACAAGTGTCTAATTAACGAGTTTAAACTGTATATCAAAAGTTTCACCTCTCCCTTTAAAAATACCTCAATAAAATGCATAGGTTGTTATGTCCCTGTACTGTACTAGTAACCATGGTATACAGGTTGTTGGCTACTGTCTGAATTTTCCTAAACTGGTGTTGTGGCTTATTCTTTTATTATCACTAGTAAAGTGATTTTTTTTACTAGGGTTATGAAACAAATGCATTATTTTAACATGTTTATAAAGGGAGAGGTTCCTTAATTGTAATATGAACCCCAACATACAAAGCTATATACAGTTAAACTTTTCTATAGCGCCCCCTTTAAATAGCGCCTTCCTCTCTATAGCGCCAGATTTTAAATACGTAGTACAATGTGATTAAAAGTGACCAGTCTATAGCACCCTATTTTAGTGAATCCAAAGATGGGGCGCTATAGACAGGTTTAACCGTATTTAATGAAGTTGCGCATTTATGCAGATTTCAATGCTAGCTACACATATGTAAATTAAAAATAAAGAAGGCATCTCCTGACCACGAGCACATGTGCTTTTTAGATGGCAGTGCCATCTAGTAGAATAAAAATAAACTAAATGTTTATTTAGCTTGCTCTGTGATATTTGGCCAACCCAATTTCTTGATAAATCAAGAAAAGCCATTCACAAACATGTTTCACGCTGTTTGCGCTTGTCAGCGTGGAGTAGGCTGTAACCACTGCGACCAAAACGTTTTTTGTAACGGCCTATGTAACTAAGAAGTGGCTGTGTGCAGTGCCTCGAACCAAGTGAGGAGATCAATGCGCCTAAGGAAGTAAAAGACGCCCTGGAAGCGGTTATAAACATCCGCCCAGGCGTCGAACTCCGTTATCTCCAACACCTGGTGATGTTGACGCAGCAACGCAACCAAACCATTATATTCCCAACCCCCATGGAATACATTACAAGGATTCTTGATTTGTCTGATATGTTTAGCACTCAAGTTATGCAAATAGCTGAAGACGCCAAGAAAGCAAACAGCGTTGCGGAGGAATCTACCCAGTAGATATTTCGCCACACCTTTAGTCTAATATTTACTTGTCGTGTATAACTGTTGTATTGTGTATAACTGTTGTATTGTGTGATATTGTTGTGTTGTGTGTAATAAAATTACTGTTTCTCAAATAAGAATAGTCTAATCCTGGTAACTACCTCTCTGACAACACCTAGTTACAGAGCGTCCTTTAGGGAGAGATGTCCTCTTACTGGAGAGTTGCTACAGTAGAACTACCTCTCTGACAACACCTAGTTACAGAGTGTCCTTTAGGGAGAGATGTCCTCTTACTGGAGAGTTGCTACAGTAGAACTACCTCTCTGACAACACCTAGTTACAGAGTGTCCTTTAGGGAGAGATGTCCTCTTACTGGAGAGTTGCTACAGTAGAACTACCTCTCTGACAACACCTAGTTACAGAGTGTCCTTTAGGGAGAGATGTCCTCTTACTGGAGAGTTGCTACAGTAGAACTACCTCTCTGACAACACCTAGTTACAGAGTGTCCTTTAGGGAGAGATGTCCTCTTACTGGAGAGTTGCTACAGTAGAACTACCTCTCTGACAACACCTAGTTACAGAGTGTCCTTTAGGGAGAGATGTCCTCTTACTGGAGAGTTGCTACAGTAGAACTACCTCTCTGACAACACCTAGTTACAGAGTGTCCTTTAGGGAGAGGTGTCCTCTTACTGGAGAGTTGCTACAGTAGAACTATCTCTCTGACAACACCTAGTTACAGAGTGTCCTTTAGGGAGAGGTGTCCTCTTACTGGAGAGTTGCTACAGTAGAACTACCTCTCTGACAACACCTAGTTACAGAGTGTCCTTTAGGGAGAGGTGTCCTCTTACTGGAGAGTTGCTACAGTAGAACTACCTCTCTGACAACACCTAGTTACAGAGTGTCCTTAGGGAGAGATGTCCTCTTACTGGAGAGTTGCTACAGTAGAACTACCTCTCTGACAACACCTAGTTACAGAGTGTCCTTTAGGGAGAGGTGTCCTCTTACTGGAGAGTTGCTACAGTAGAACAACCTCTCTGACAACACCTAGTTACAGAGTGTCCTTTAGGGAGAGGTGTCCTCTTACTGGAGAGTTGCTACAGTAGAACTACCTCTCTGACAACACCTAGTTACAGAGTGTCCTTTAGGGAGAGGTGTCCTCTTACTGGAGAGTTGCTACAGTAGAACTATCTCTCTGACAACACCTAGTTACAGAGTGTCCTTTAGGGAGAGGTGTCCTCTTACTGGAGAGTTGCTACAGTAGAACTATCTCTCTGACAACACCTAGTTACAGAGTGTCCTTTAGGGAGAGGTGTCCTCTTACTGGAGAGTTGCTACAGTAGAACTACCTCTCTGACAACACCTAGTTACAGAGTGTCCTTTAGGGAGAGATGTCCTCTTACTGGAGAGTTGCTACAGTAGAACTACCTCTCTGACAACACCTAGTTACAGAGTGTCCTTTAGGGAGAGATGTTCTCTTACTGGAGAGTTGCTACAGTAGAACTACCTCTCTGACAACACCTAGTTACAGAGTGTCCTTTAGGGAGAGATGTCCTCTTACTGGAGAGTTGCTACAGTAGAACTACCTCTCTGACAACACCTAGTTACAGAGCGTCCTTTAGGGAGAGGTGTCCTCTTACTGGAGAGTTGCTACAGTAGAACTAACTCTCTGACAACACCTAGTTACAGAGTGTCCTTTAGGGAGAGATGTCCTCTTACTGGAGAGTTGCTACAGTAGAACTACCTCTCTGACAACACCTAGTTACAGAGCGTCCTTTAGGGAGAGGTGTCCTCTTACTGGAGAGTTGCTACAGTAGAACTAACTCTCTGACAACACCTAGTTACAGAGTGTCCTTTAGGGAGAGGTGTCCTCTTACTGGAGAGTTGCTACAGTAGAACTACCTCTCTGACAACACCTAGTTACAGAGTGTCCTTTAGGGAGAGGTGTCCTCTTACTGGAGAGTTGCTACAGTAGAACTACCTCTCTGACAACACCTAGTTACAGAGCGTCCTTTAGGGAGAGGTGTCCTCTTATTGGAGAGTTGCTACAGTAGAACTACCTCTCTGACAACACCTAGTTACAGAGCGTCCTTTAGGGAGAGGTGTCCTCTTACTGGAGAGTTGCTACAGTAGAACTAACTCTCTGACAACACCTAGTTACAGAGTGTCCTTTAGGGAGAGGTGTCCTCTTACTGGAGAGTTGCTACAGTAGAACTACCTCTCTGACAACACCTAGTTACAGTGTGTCCTTTAGGGAGAGGTGTCCTCTTACTGGAGAGTTGCTACAGTAGAACTACCTCTCTGACAACACCTAGTTACAGTGTGTCCTTTAGGGAGAGGTGTCCTCTTACTGGAGAGTTGCTACAGTAGAACTACCTCTCTGACAACACCTAGTTACAGTGTGTCCTTTAGGGAGAGGTGTCCTCTTACTGGAGAGTTGCTACAGTAGAACTACCTCTCTGACAACACCTAGTTACAGAGCGTCCTTTAGGGAGAGATGTCCCCTTACTGGAGAGTTGCTACAGTAGAACTACCTCTCTGACAACACCTAGTTACAGTGTGTCCTTTAGGGAGAGGTGTCCTCTTACTGGAGAGTTGCTACAGTAGAACTACCTCTCTGACAACACCTAGTTATAGAGTGTCCTTTAGGGAGAGTTGTCCTCTTACTGGAGAGTTGCTACAGTAGAACTACCTCTCTGACAACACCTAGTTACAGTGTGTCCTTTAGGGAGAGGTGTCCTCTTACTGGAGAGTTGCTACAGTAGAACTACCTCTCTGACAACACCTAGTTACAGTGTGTCCTTTAGGGAGAGATGTCCTCTTACTGGAGAGTTGCTACAGTAGAACTACCTCTCTGACAACACCTAGTTACAGTGTGTCCTTTAGGGAGAGGTGTCCTCTTACTGGAGAGTTGCTACAGTAGAACTACCTCTCTGACAACACCTAGTTACAGTGTGTCCTTTAGGGAGAGGTGTCCTCTTACTGGAGAGTTGCTACAGTAGAACTAACTCTCTGACAACACCTAGTTACAGAGTGTCCTTTAGGGAGAGGTGTCCTCTTACTGGAGAGTTGCTACAGTAGAACTACCTCTCTGACAACACCTAGTTACAGAGTGTCCTTTAGGGAGAGATGTCCTCTTACTGGAGAGTTGCTACAGTAGAACTACCTCTCTGACAACACCTAGTTACAGAGTGTCCTTTAGGGAAAGGTGTCCTCTTACTGGAGAGTTGCTACAGTAGAACTACCTCTCTGACAACACCTAGTTACAGAGTGTCCTTTAGGGAGAGGTGTCCTCTTACTGGAGAGTTGCTACAGTAGAACTACCTCTCTGACAACACCTAGTTACAGAGTGTCCTTTAGGGAAAGGTGTCCTCTTACTGGAGAGTTGCTACAGTAGAACTACATCATTGACTGTATTGACTCATCCATTGATGAGCTCTACTCATCCCCAGCAGACACCATCAACAAGCTCTACAAGCTTGACACCCTGATATGATTGTTGAGTGGAGATAAGACAGAAGAAGAAGACCATCAACAGACAAAATCAGTACTTTAATAATGCTGTTACCCAAATGTCACAAGTATTTTATTCATTTGGTCTTATTGCCTTCTTCTTCTTTCTTATCTCCATTCAATCATATTAAGGTATCAAGCTTGTAAAGCTTGTTGATGGTGTCTGCCGGGGAAGAGTAGAGCTCATCAATGGATGATTCATAACAGTCAATAATGTGTTTTGGGGTTGCAGGTTGACACTTAGTACATAGTGGGAAAACCTTGCAACCATTCTGGAAAGTCATTGTCCGTAGATGACCAGACTTAAGTCTGGAAATCAAAGACTGTTGTTCTCTTGGGAGGACAGAACCAGTGCTTGTCCCTCCAGCTCTGTACCAGTTATATACAGATTTCCATTCCTGCAGGCATTGGGCTTTGATGGTACGGAGGAGGTCTCTTTCGTCTAGTTGAGTGGTAGATTCTCTGGCTTCAGGTAGGCCAAGAGCTCCAGCCTTTGCCAGAGAGTGTCTTATTACCTTATGTTGAAAAATTGAGTCTCCTTAGAGAGGTTTTCCCAGAGAGCAGCAAAATGGTAAAATTAAGAATTGAATTTATTATAACAAAAATTTATTCTTTTTTTTTTTATAATAATAAAGCACAATTTGGAAGATATAGATTATAACAACAAGGTAATAAGACCATATCCAAATAAATTAAAAGTGTGTGACATTTCGGTAACATTGTTACCATCATCAGACAAAAGAATAAAAAAATATATTAAAGTATATAGGTAACGCTATTAAATTATTTGGATTAGGTCTTATTTTCTTGTATCTGTAGTTTTTAAATGTTTTTTTTTCTTAATGTTGTGTATGTAAATTGTTTAAAATCTGTATGTATTTTGCATGTTTTTTTATTATTAATATGTAAATATATATTTGTATATATGCGACATTAACGGTGCAATTAAAGAGAAATTGACCAGTAGATATCAGCTGCCTGTGTGACTAATACTGGGAGGAGACACAACACTTAATTTTATCTTAAACTAGCGGATGTACCCGGCTTTGCCTGGGTTTTACCCGAGTAAAGGTTTATCTAACGAACATTTGTTAAAACAAATCTCTATAAACTTATAAAAAAAATAATAGATATATTTTGATAATTTGAAACTCGTAAATTTGAATCTCTTGATAAAGTGATATTTTTTTCCTGGTCCCTGTGTGCCGTGTCATTCTGAATTTTGGCTTTCCTAAGTCCTAATTCGTAAAGGTTTGTCTAACGAACATTTGTTAAAACAATTCTCTATAAACTTATAAAAAAAATAATAGATATATTTTGATAATTTGAAACTCGTAAATTTGAATCTCTTGATAAAGTGATCATTTTTCCCCGGTCCCTGTGTGCCGTGTCATTCTGAATTTTGGCTTTCCAAATTTTCTACATTAAAAAATCATCGTTTAATCTAGTGAACATTTTTTCCCGGTCCCTTGAAAAATACTCGAAAAGAATAGATATATTTTGATAATTTGAAACTTGTATATTTGAATCTCTCGATAAAGTGATCATTTTTTCCCGGTCCCTGTGTGCCGTGTCATTCTGAATTTTGGCTTTCCTAATTTTCTACATTACAGAATCATCGTTTTATCTAATGAACATTTTTTCCCGGTCCCTTGAAAATACTCGATAAGTTGAATAAAATCATGCCCCCGCGAGGCTTTTTTTCTTGTCTACCTGGCACAGCTGTGTCACCAACTCTGCCCCCGCGCGCCAGGACATCTTGACCCCTCTGATTGGTCGGTGGGTACTTGGACTGTCCATCCAGCCGGACGATTACATCACGGGGTGGGGCAGACCTAAGCCTATCTCCGTCGCAAGGTGGCGCTGCTTGGGGAACCTCTGAGAGGGTTCACCACTGATGAGCCAAGCCCCCTCATCTATATCTATAATGGTATTTATCAACTCTCTAGTACACGTGATACAGGCCATGATAATCATGGTGGGTAGTTATTGACAGCTTTTACTGTAAGTACACCACATCTCTACACATGTAGAGAGCAGTTTGACTTTTGTGCTTACAAGTGTGACAAAGGTCTCAATGTGGTTACTTGTACTCATTGGTGGGGTTGGACTTTTGCAAATATCAGGGGGCCATTGATGTATTTTTTAAATTATAAAAATTTCCCAATGCAGGATTCGATTCCGGGTCGTAGCATTTGAAACCCAACAGTTTAGATCACCCTTACACCAACCCTACCAGTGAGTACAAGTAACCAAAAGGGGCTCTGGCACATTTGTAAGTGTGAAAGTCAAACTGCTTGTGATCTACATGTGTAGATATGTGGTGTCACAAAAAGATGGCTTGCCCCATCTATAAATTTAAACTATTCGTTGATATTGTCGCAGAGATAAATAAAGCAAGGGCAACTTTGTGAATAATTAATTTGTTATAAGGGGTATTTATAGGGAGAGAGAGAAAGTACAACTTACCCCAAGTTAAAGATAATCCTAATGTCAGCCACCGTCCCGTTTTCCTTATTTACATATCAGCTTCCGAGAACCCCTCACACCTGTGGTCCCCCCCCGAGGTCCAGGGATGGTTGACAGGTGTCCCATCTGGATGCTTCTTGACAATATTTATTCTGATAGATGGCACAAGCCATCAGCAACTTTCAGTTGCATGATAAGAAGATACCTTCTCTTAATTTATACACCTTATCCCAGTACAATATCACATTTGTACTTCTTTTCCCACATTGTGTAGTGTTCTTACGCAATTCCCGCCTTAACTACCCGTTTCATAATTTTTCAGGATGCCTGAATGATCAGTTTTTTGGTCGTTGAGGTACAGCTTGCACCACGCTGATGAGGGCCAACAGCCCGAAACACGTAGGTGGTTAGCTTTTCTTGATTAATCAAGAATGGATATTTGCCCAATTCTGGAATAATTAGAAATCAACGAGAATAGTTGATATTTATTCCAATAGATGGCGCAAGCCATCAGCAACTTTCAATTGCCCAATAAGGAGATGGCATTTTTCTTTTTTATATATATATATATTAATTAAAGGGCATATTTTGGATCTAATATAAACCAAACATTTTATTTAATATAAAAAATGCCAATATTTCAATAGGCTATACGCCTAACTTCATCAGGGCGTTTCTTGTTTTTAAACTGCTTCGGATGATCACGCGATGCCTTCACGCGACGATATATAAAATATTTACAACTCTGGGGCTGAAATTCAAATATATACACATAAATATCAATAATAATAGACTATATATACATGATTCCTAATAAGTATAAGAATAAGAAAATAATTTTAAATCGATTTGAACTGTAAATATAACGGAGGGATGTCAATTTTTCTATTAATACTGTTGGTATCTTTCATTGAGGTCCAACTTTCTAAAAAGAGACAAGGGCCGCCTCTTTCGTCAAAATAGACGCCATCTATTGACCGTCATCGCAAACTAGCAGTCTCAGGTCGGTGACAAAGCCACAACACCAGCATGGCAAACTGAAAAGCGTCCACCTAGAGACCATGGTTTCTGGCTAATGGCCCTCGTCAGTCTAGGACGGACTTTATTCCATGAAGTCAGTTAACCAAAGCTGGTGTGTGGCTTTGTCACCGACCCGAGGCCGCTAGTTTGCTGTCAATAGACTGCATCTAGTTTTGATGTCTATTTTGACGGGAGAGGCGACCTTTGTCTCTTTAGATCAATATCCATCCGGCAAAATTTCCATCTATACAGTATATATTATTATATTATCATCTAACCTTAATTCAAACCGAAAGCTCTGATCCCTTGGGGTGTTGAATTAAAGAGGTTAGACTGTGTATGTACCAGAAGAGGCACCTTTCCCTTTAATTATCCATCAGAACGATTCACTATACATCACCCCAGTAAAACACTTTACTATATATATATATATAGTAATGATAAAGAATAAGCCACAACACCAGTTTTGGAAAATTCAGACAGTAGCCAACAACCTGTATACCTTGGACTATGGCCCTCATCAGTACAGGGACATAACAACCTATGCATTTTATTGAGGTATTTTTAAAGGGAGAGGTGAAACTTTAGATATACAGTTTAACATCGTTAATTCAAAATTTGTGTAATTTGAACAGGTTTTCATGTCCCAACCTCCAGTTGTCTTAAAGGACTTCCAATATTGTATATTTATTCAATAGGATTAAAATTATATTTATGATTTTTTCTTTTGTTTAAAATTGTATTAATTCAATTTATCATTTAAAAGTTAATCATGAAACATTCTGAAAAAAAGCTTCAATGTGATATCTCTATATATATAAAAATGAATGTTTGTATGTTTGTCTGTCTGTATGTCCGGTATACAAATTCGCAGTAGTTCACTAATTCAAACCAAAATTTCCATACATAGGTAAAAGAATACGGGGAAGACGATAGGCTATTTTAAAAAAATATATAAATCAATTATTAAAACTATATATTTTTAGTCAGAAAATGATGATGACGATATTGCTGTATCATGTTTGATTATCAGATACAAAATTATATCGGGAAAAATTCCAAAAAGCAGAGACCACGGGTGAAACCAGTTCATTATTTTGTATGCAGGAACAAAATTCTAACAAAAAAACATTCATTCGAGCAGAAAACAAAAGCCACATCATCTTTCTATAAAAATATCGCTTCTCAGACACAAAGTTTGGAGCGGGACGTTTCACAAGAGTGACATCCACGGCGCCAATTTATAATTGTAATGAATAGTATTTGAATAGGGTACATTTAATAGGGTAAAACCCGGGCGTTGCCCGGGTCATTCGGCTAGTCAATTATAATTATTAATTAAAATATATTATGATGCATATTAAACTAGTGAAACCGCTGGGAGGGTTCACCACTGATGAGCCAGGCCCTCCCATTAATTTTTCCAATGCAGTAAGGGCAGTGGAAATTGTTTAATTTTTAAAATAATCACACATACACATTTATAATAGTTTCCAAAAATATATTATAATAGTATTTTATAAAATACATCTTACTAGAGAGGTAATGAAATTGGTCCAATTTACCAAACGGGTGTCCTAGATTTTGAAGTGGCAAGGGCCGGGGTAGAATACAACATAGAGTTGAGGGAAGATGATGTACCCAGAGAGTTACCTCTCCCTTCAATTATATATCAGAACAATACATTATAAATAAATAGTGTGTGACGTTTCTGTAACAACATTGTTACCATCTTCAGACAAAAGTACTGAATGAGAAATTTTACCACAGCATGTTTTTAAATAGTTCTTGTTATCAAGTGTGTAAACAAGATAACAGATAAGAATAAATAAAATATCTCATTCAGTACTTTTGTCTGAAGATGGTAACAATGGTGTTACAGAAATGTCACACACTATTTATTTGGTCTTATTACCTTACCTGGATTTGGTCTTATTAAATATTATTCTAATTAAATAAATTAAATAAAAGGTCTAATTAAATAAATAAAGTGTGACGTTTCAGTAACAGCGCTGTTACCAAAACGTCACACACTATTTATTTATTTGGATTTGGTCTTATTACCTTAAGTCTTTGTTTTCCAGACTTGAGTCTGGTCATCTACGGACAATAACTTTCCAGAATGGTTACAAGGTTTTCCCACTATGTACTAAGTATCAACCTGCAACCCCAAAAACCACATCATTGACTGTATTGGTTTGTCCATTGATGAGCTCTACTCTTCCCCGGCAGACACCAACAAGTTTTACAAGCTTGATATGATTGTTGAGTGGAGATAAGAAAGAAGAGAACTCAATACAGGTTGTTGAGGACCAGAACACAAGGCTGCTATTCCAATATCCGATTGTTATCGAAAATAAATAATTTGCGTATAGGCATATATTGCATATGCATCACCAAAGAACTTATAGGCAATATGGAAGGTATTGTAACGCAAAAAATATAATCCTAATCACATCCAAATGGGGTGGGTTGTAGGAAAATCTACCCCACTTGCCCAAAATGTAGTTTGGCACCTGCAGCTCCAGAACACATTTTGGCTTGTATTAGATGTACTAAGCAGGACCTTTGGGAGAGCCCACTGCTTATCATAAAACAGCTTGAAGGAGCATGGACTCATGGAATTTGTGTAATCTTTACACAAGGGGATAAGAAACAACAACAACAGTTAGAGGAGCATGGACTCATGGAATTTGTGTAAACTTTACACAAGGGAATAAGAAACAACAACAGTTAGAGGAGTATGGACTCATGGAATTTGTGTAAACTTTACACAAGGGGAAAAGAAACAACAACAGTTAGAGGAGCATGGACTCATGGAATTTGTGTAAACTTTACACAAGGGGGAAAAGAAACAACAACAGTTAGAGGAGCATGGACTCATGGAATTTGTGTAATCTTTGTACAAGGGGATAAGAAACAACATCAGAAAGAATAAAAAGAAATTATCCCAGGAAACCTGATGTTTTCACCTAATTATAAGCATTTTACTGAAATTGAAAGCTACTGACATAACATAGGTTGTTTAGATTAAACGGGGGGGGGGGGGGGGGGGGAAGTTCGACCACACCTCCCTGGACCCTTGAAATTTTCAACCAAATTCTGGTTTGTTTCCAAGGTGACTAACGTGGCAACGGCACCCCATTTTCCAATGAAGAGCAAAACTAGACCCAGAGCAGCAGCTTTACACACCCAAGATAGTGGACATTGCTGCTGCTGTGATAGAGATGTATGGAGACATCTGAGGCTCTTCATTGGACACTACAACAACAATTTAAACAACTTTTGGTGAAAGCTATTGTCATGTATATACAGTTAAACGTGTCTATAGCACCCCCTCTAAATAGCGCCAGATTTTAAATATGTAGTACAATGCGATTTACATTAAAAGTGACCTGTCTATAGCACCCTATTTTGGTGAGTCCCAAGAGGGGGCGCTATAGACAGGTTTGACTGTATCAAAGGATTATATTTGAATAAATAACTTACATATAGGTGTGTGCTAACATCTTCAATGAATACAAATAAATTTCTCAAATCAAAGAAAAAAAAAACATGGTTATTTATTGGCAATTATTATATTTACATATCTCTTTTTGGAAATGAGAATTATCAGGCTTTAGACTTGCGAGCTTTCTTCACTTTAACTGCTTTAGGTGGAGTTTTGAGGGTAATTTCAATTTCTGAAGTGTCCAGTTCAACAACTGCAAGCTTCTTCTTGGCTTTCTTTGGGATATCAACTTTAGGTACATAATTAATACCCATATCTTTTAGCTTCTGCAAGGATTCTTGTAAACGTGTCACACGAATTTGATTGCTTTTTTCAATTTGTTTTACTGACCTGGGTTTATTAATCTTATTTCTGATTAATATCTTGTGGGGTTGATGCATAGTTTTCCAACCCTTGAACATATTTTTCCTCCATTTTTCGCGAGGAACTAGTTCACATTTTAGTTGGCGTTCGAAAAATAAATATCCATTCATGGCTTCCACAACACTCTGGGCGGTAACGGAATGCTTAAATTTAATAAAAGCATAACCTTTTGGTTGACCAGTTTTCTTACATCTTGCAACTTTATAGTCTAAGATTGGTCCAAATTGAATGAAATAATTGAACAACTCATGTTCATAGAAACCATGTGGAAGATGTCCAATATATACTACAGCAGGTTTCGACATTTTATCTATTTTATTAGATGAAATGCGGCAAGAGTACTAAAAATGAAATATTTCGTAAATTCTATTATGTTATAATAATATTTTTTTTTTTTACATAAAGGCAAAATTTTACTTCGTATAAAAATATTGAAAACAAACAACGAAAGGAATATTCATTCTGTTCGAGGAGCTCAATTTAGTTTTAATTAATATTTTTTTGTATCGAATAATTTTTAAATTGCGTTTTAAATAAGATTTATATAAAAAATTAATACAGTAGTAGCATATAGATAACCAAGGCTCCAGGAGCAAATTAATATATAATAAAAGTAATTCACTACAGATCATAATTTTATCAATTTTATGTTTTTAATGAACGTTAAAATTATCGTTTATATATTTAGGGAATGAAGGTGTATATTATAAAATTTAAATGTTGTGAATATTTTAAAATGTAAATAATTTTCAAAAATTGTGGATGTCAATTATTTTTGATGTATTAAGAAGAAATATTCATTTCACCAACAAATAACTAAAGATAGAGATGGATTTATCTAGCTTTAATGTGTAGAGGTTAAGCAGAAATGAGGACACTTGGTCAGAGAATTTTTATTTATAAAAAATCTGTCTGAAGGGTCCTCATTTCTAAATAAATATGAAAATTCCTGCTTACTACTACTACTACCTATGCGTAACCTAGCAGCCATTAGCCTGAAACTGTTGGGGCACGTTTTTTGTAACCATACCCCAACAGAAGGCGTATGTATAATCAACATCAAATGGATACATGGCTTCCCTCCCACATAGACTTATAGACCACCTTTTTGCCCAGAAACCTAGACACTTGATGATACCAGACTTCCATGCCGAAAGCTGATGCCTGGTGGAGAAGAAGACACCAGTGACATCCGCGCTGGAAGCTGTTGTTCCATATGTACATATATTCCCCTCATCTAAAATTTAGGTAGAGGTGACCAGAAGAAATGGAGAAGGAAGATTTCTAAAAGACTAAGCCTTATAAATATCCTTCCCGAAAAAGGGAAGCATCACATTACAGTCCAGGTAAAAGGGGCCTGGGTCGATTTTTAGCCAAGACGGGGCGATATATATACCGACCCGAGAAAAGGGAGGATCGTATTACAGCCCATGTGGAGGAGGCCTGGGGTCTGATGAAATTTTACACTATTGCCGTGGCTGTTTCTCTCTTTAGATTTTTTTTGTTTTGGTAATACTATATGTTCTATTTTGATGGGAGAGGCCTGGGGGCGTCTGTGAAATCGTGTACTGTAGCCGTTGGCCATTTTGATTGGTGTTTCTTTGGGCGAATGAAAATGCCAACCAATAGAAACTTTGGCGCGGCCAGCGAATGAAAACGGAGAGAGACAAGAATAAAAGAGGGTTTCTTTGCCAAAAGGCAGATTCAATCTGAGTCGCTCAGTGAGAGGACAGTCTTCAGTCGGGCCTGAGACGTAGAGGAGACCAGACCTTACCGCCGCTTTCGAGAGAAGGTAAGCCCCGCCATTATGGACTAGCTCCCCATTTTATTTTTGCGCATAGAAACTAATCTATTTAGATTTTGAATGGGCCCTAAAGGGCCTTAAGTAACTTCAAGGGAATGTTAGGGTTCATATATCTTATCTCGCTAGAATAGATGGAGATCTATATTCTCCCTTATATATAGAAGAATCTGTAACCTTAAGTCACCTCTACCTAGATCATTATGTAAATAACATGTCTCGTTAGTATGAAATGTCCCCAGGATTTTTTGTCTGATCTGAATAAATATCTAGTATATAACCTTTATGGAGAAATTTCCTTGTTCCCTCTCATACATACTTCATTCCTTTGCCTTATGGTGCTACTCCCACTGTTTAAATGAAATGTTGTATGTTTCTTACCTATTTGAAGGGAATGTTACTAATAATCAAGTCTCCCATAAATTGCCGGCCACATACATTGTCGCGAGTGTCTGTGTTTCAGTGTGTTCCATCATGTCTACCATTATACCATTCGTTGATTTAAATTTAATAAGACCCATGTTGTCTTATATTCATAGATTGTTCTCTTTATGATTTTATTAAAAAACCTTTTTGTTCTAAATATATTACAAATGTCAATGTCAATAGTATAGGTCTATAGATTTTGCTTGTCTCATAGCTTATTTTGCTAGGTTTTAGTATAATCTTCATAAATAGAGACTTTCCATACATCCAGATAGTGACCTAATTCAACACATTTGTTGAACCTTTGCTATAAAATCGGAATTAAAGGTGTACTTACACGTTTGATCATATTACTACTGGTAAAATCTGGACCTGGTACTTCCTTGATATTTAAATTTGAAATAATACTTTCAACACCTTATATTTCTATAACCAAATTGTTAATTTGGTGTTATATTCAGGTTTATATTTTTTTAATAATAACATGCTCATCTTTATCTGAGATCCATTAAAGTCGTTGGATGATCCCAGAGAATTTGAGATTATATGGGTTTGCCACTGAACCGAGTCCGTAGAGGCGGCCAATAGACGGCGATCAATTCCAGCGTCTATTTTGATGAGAGAACCGACCACTATTTTATAGATCATTTAATTTATTGTAGGGACACATGTCGATAGTGCGTAACGGGAACTCAACACTTCTATGTCACACGCTATTCCGAAGATGGTAACGATGTTGTTACCAAAATGTCACACTTGAATATTCTAATAAGGAAATTTTACTAAGTCACATCTTACATGCTCCATTCCCATATGTCTAAAAACAGGAGGAGTCCAACAAAACCATGGTCTCTAGGTGGACGCTTTTCAGTTTGCCAAAGCTGGTATTGTGGCTTTGTCACCTACCCGAGGCTGCTACTTTGTGGCGACGGTTAACAAATGGCATCTAGCTTTGATGTCTATTTTGACAGGAGAGGCGACTATTGTCTTTTATATCTAAGGAATTTTTATTTTTGATAAATGGAATATTGTATATAACCAAAGTTTCGTCCCAAATCATCGCTAGAAGTTAATTCTTCTAGTTTTTATAGGGTTTGTGATAATTATGTGTAAGAGCATATATTTACTTGATAACCATGTCACAAAGAACTTTTCAAAATTTTGTTGCTTCCAAAATTCTTAAAAATATAAAAATCTAAAGATAAAAATGGCATTGGAAATTTATTTTAAAAGCTTCAAAATTATATAATTATTGTGACCAAAGAATTCTCGTTTCAACCATACAAAAATTCAACAAATTAAATAATGAATGTGAGTACGTTAACGTTTATAAATTGAAAAAAAAAAAAAATGATAATATAAATTTTGAAAAAAAAAGTTCGAAATTAAATTTATATATATCACAAGATTTAAATTATATTGATATTCCTAAGCATAAAATGAGCAAAAATCTTATAATATGATTTTGAACATTTATTGCTATCAGTGAAAATTCGAAATCTTTTTTTTTTTAAAGCGTTAGGTATTATTTCAACTTTTGTTTTGAAAGTTGTGGGATAATTTTGCGGTCTTTCGCCATTTCGTAAAGTTTGAATATAGATATAATATTAGAGATAAAGTAAATAGAATAAATATTAAGTACAAGCATGAGTGGAGTGAGTAATTCTTTTAAAGCTAATATTGAATTATCTTGTAAATTTAAGTTTTTTCATCAATCAGCATTTTAAAATAATTTGGTATTTAGTTTATACTTTATACTCGAGGAACCTGGGTTAATTGGTGTGAAAGATATTATTTTCAATATATATACAAATATTTAGTTAAAGATAATTTTTATAATTCTTTTCTCATTCTTTTTTTTATTATAAAATGGCATTAATTATATATAAAAAACGTGCCTTATAATTTAGAAGAATGCTTGTACTAAAGAGAAGATTTAAAATACATGTATCAATTATTATATTTAATCCCTTCAATCTAATGATTTGCAAAAGACAACCCCTTTTTAAAAATATATTGGGAAGGAAAGTGAAATTTTGACAATTTAATATATTATTGCCATTATTTATCATATTTTCAAAAATGCCATTTGCAAGTTACTATGAAATATTTGATAAACATACAATATTACTATATATAAAAAGATGGCTATTTTGTTTGACATCTTTATTAAATTAGGCAGACGCTATAAACATATATGATAACCCTTGCCTGGTTTTTTAAAATGCAGTTTTTATAATTTTGGGAAGTGTGTAAATAAGTTTTATGATTATCTTGTTTAGACTTGATGTCAAAGGCTCAAATATAACTAATGTCAGCTTGTCTTATATATTTTTAATCTTATTTTCATAGTGTTTAGGTACAATTTGTGTAATCTTTACATATGGGGATAAGAAGCAACAACAATATAAATTCTGAGCACAAGGTAATAAGACCAAACCCAAATATTATACCTATATATAGGTGATGTTTTGGTAACAGCATTGTTACCATCATCAGACAAAAGTACTGAATGACAAATCTAGATAGAAACCTATGGTAAAAAGACTATATCCAATACATCTGCTGATACGCTAGCAAAAAAAAGACACAAGAGAACCTTTGCCACAGTATAATAAACTTACTTTCAAAGAAAGACAGTACCCAAATCAAAAATAAACCAGAACTGGAGGATTCCACCTAAGCACAGTTGGTACAGTGGAGAGGACCCAGGAGTGAACCTCAGACAGCATCAAACAACAAGTTTAGGAACAGGCCATCTCAAGACATTGAAGATAGAAAATAACAACAAAATCTACCCCACTTGCCCAGAATGTAGCTTGGCGCCTGCAGCTCCAGAACACATTCTGGCTTGTATTAGATGTATTAAACAGGACCTTTGGGAGAGGCTGCTGCTTATCATTAAACAGCTAGAGAAGCATGGACTCATGGAATTAGTGTAATCTTTACACAAGGGGATAAGAAACAACAACATACTACATCCAAATAATCTTCAGGCAAAATAAGTGACAACTATTTAAAAACACGCCGTGGAATTTTTCTCATTGTACGCTCCAGGATTCTCAGTTACAAGAGAGAGAATTTTTCTTATACACTACTTTAGTCTGAAGATGGTAACAACGCTCTTACTGAAATGCCTTGCAGAAAATTGACATGGACCCAGAACAGCAGCTTTCCACACCCAAGATAGAGAATATTGCCGTGATAGATGTACAGAGACATCTGTTCATTGGACACAACAACAACAACAGAAAATTGACATGGACCCAGAACATTGCGACTGCTGTGATAGAGATGTACGGGGACATCTGAGGTTCTTCATTGGACACGACAACAACAACAGTAAATTGACCCAGAACTTTACACACCCAAGATAGAGAACATTGCTGTGATAGAGATGTACGGAGACATCTGAGGCTCTTCAATGGACACAACAACAGTAAATTGACCCAGAACTTTACACACCCAAGATAGAGAACATTGCTGTGATAGAGATGTACGGAGACATCTGAGGCTCTTCAATGGACACAACAACAGTAAATTGACCCAGAACTTTACACACCCAAGATAGAGGACATTGCTGTGATAGAGATGTACGGAGACATCTGAGGTTCTTCATTGGACACGACAACAACAACAGTAAATTGACCCAGAACTTTACACACCCAAGATAGAGAACATTGCTGTGATAGAGATGTACGGAGACATCTGAGGCTCTTCAATGGACACAACAACAGTAAATTGACCCAGAACTTTACACACCCAAGATAGAGAACATTGCTGTGATAGAGATGTACGGAGACATCTGAGGCTCTTCAATGGACACAACAACAGTAAATTGACCCAGAACTTTACACACCAAGATAGAGAACATTGCTGTGATAGAGATGTACGGAGACATCTGAGGCTCTTCAATGGACACAACAACAGTAAATTGACCCAGAACTTTACACACCCAAGATAGAGAACATTGCTGTGATAGAGATGTACAGAGACATCTGAGACTCTTCATTGGACACGACAACAACAGAAAATTGACCCAGAACTTTACACACCCAAGATAGAGAACATTACTGTGATAGAGATGTACAGAGACATCTGATGCCCTTCATTGGACAAGACAACAACAGAAAATTGACCCAGAACTTTACACACCCAAGATAGAGAACATTGCTGTGATAGAGATGTACAGAGACATCTGATGCCCTTCATTGGACAAGACAACAACAGTAAATTGACCCAGAACTTTACACACCCAAGATAGAGAACATTGCTGTGATAGAGATGTACGGAGACATCTGAGGCTCTTCAATGGACACAACAACAGTAAATTGACCCAGAACTTTACACACCCAAGATAGAGAACATTGCTGTGATAGAGATGTACAGAGACATCTGAGACTCTTCATTGGACACGACAACAACAGAAAATTGACCCAGAACTTTACACACCCAAGATAGAGAACATTACTGTGATAGAGATGTACAGAGACATCTGATGCCCTTCATTGGACAAGACAACAACAGAAAATTGACCCAGAACTTTACACACCCAAGATAGAGAACATTGCTGTGATAGAGATGTACAGAGACATCTGAGGCCCTTCATTGGACACAGCAATGACAACAACCATCTTCACCAACAAGCACCATTGTTATTAAACACAAGGTAATAAGACCAAATCCAAATAAATAAATAAATAGTGTGTGACATTTCGGTAGCAGCATTGTTACCTGAAACATCACACACTGTATTTGGATTTGTTTTTTTAACCTTGTGTTTATAATTTATAATCCAAATTGTACCTTATCAAGTACCAATGTCGTGGTGCAGGCCGGAGGTGACAAGGAGAAGAAGAAGAAGGAGAGTATCCTGGACCTGACCAAGTACCTGGAGAAAGCCATCAGGGTCAAGTTCCAGGGTGGCAGGGAAGGTACTGGAAACATCCTGTCCCCCCCCCTCCCTATACCTAACTCCCCCTGTGTGGTGACAGCTACGGGGATCCTCAAGGGCTTCGACCCCCTCATCAACCTGGTACTGGACAATACCACAGAGTATCTCAGGGGTAAGTTCTCCACCCCCCTTGGTACAATGTGATTTCCCCTGATGCTCTGTTATTAGACATTTTCACAATGGATTATCTTTCCAGAATGGTTGCAAGGTTTGCCCACTATCTACTAAGTGAAATTCTCAACCTGCAACAACATTATTGACTGTATTGACTTATCCATTGATGAGCTCTACTTTTCCCCGGCAGACACCATCAACAAAAGCTTTACAAGCTTGATACTTTAATATGATTGAGTGGAGATAAGAAAGAAGAACAATGGATGATGGGGATTGATAGAGGAGAGATGCAAACTGCCATCCATTTTCAACAAGCCACAATACCAATCCCTTTTTTTTTTCTTCAAATGAGCACTTTTTTTTGTCTTTGCTTTTTTACGATGACAATGCAAACTTTAATGAAGGCGACATTGTACTGGAATTTGCTACTGTCATGAAGAGGAGATTTAAATGTCATTTAGTTCTCCTTCCCAATACATGGAGATGTCTGAACAGCCACTTTGGTGAGGTTCAATCAACGTAATAGGAGTAAACTGTTTCATCTCCAGTCCAAAGTCATCTCCCCACATTCTGATGAGGAGGGGTCTGGCTCATCAGCTTTCCACCTTACCTGGTTTCTCTACTGTATGTATGTTTGGTGACTGGTACAGAGCAGAAGGGACAAGCCCCAGTTCTGTCCTCCCAAGAGAACAACAGTCTTTGATTTCCAGACTTAAGTCTGGTCATCTACGGACAATGACTTTCCAGAATGGTAGCAAGGGTTTCCCACTATGTACTAAGTTCTCAGCCTGCAACCCCAAGATATATTATTGACTGTATTGATTCACATCCATTGATGAGCTCTACTCTTCCCTGGCAGACACCATCAAAAGTCTCAAGCTTTACAAGCTTGATACTCTAGTGTGATTGAGTGGAGATAAAAGAGAAGAAGATGTATGTACTGCCCCAAATGTTTACCTTGGTATTAACAGTGAGAGCTGTTGTAGAGAGAGATGATTGCTGGTGTACAGATCCTGACGACCCGTTCAAGCTGACTGAGGACACAAGGTACCTGGGACTGGTGGTGTGCCGTGGGACAACTGTGGTGGTGATCTGTCCCGTGGACAGCATGGAGGCCATCGCCAACCCCTTCAGCGCCCCCGACTGATGGCAATAAACCCTCTTTGTATACTTTCTTTTCTTTAACCTTCTTTGTGGGGTTAATTTGTATATAACAACACCTAGTTACAGAGTGTCCTGTCTGGGGTTGGTGGAAGGATGGTGTAAACCGTTGGTTTTTCAACCTCTACGACCCGGGTTCGATTCCCGCATTGGGCACTTTTTTCTGATTTAAAAAAAAAATTCTCCAATGGCCCCAATTCTTGCAAAAGTCCAACCCCACCAGTGAGTGCAAGTAACCAAACGGGGCTCTGGCACATTTGAAAGTGCGAAGTCGAACTGCTTTTAACATGTGTAGACATGTGGTGTACTTATAGTAAAAGCAGTCGCTTACTTCTATCCACCATGATTATTATGGCCTGTACCACCTGTACTTAGGAATAAGCAAAAAATAGTGTCCTTTAGGGAGAGGTGTCCTCTTACTGGAGAGTTGCTACAGTAGAACTACCTCTCTGACAACACCTAGTTATAGTGTCCTTTAGGGAGAGGTGTCCTCTTGCTGGAGAGTTGCTACAGTAGAACTACCTCTCTGACAACACCTAGTTACAAGTGTCTTTTAGGGAGAGCTGTCCTCTTACTGGAGGGTTGTTAATTAGCAAAAATGGTAATTTTGATTATGAACACTGTTCTTTGTCGAATGGCATCCTCTAATGGAGAACCTAGAGTATTGGCACTAACTTCGAATTGGAAGAATCAACACCAGATTGGGAGAATTTATATCAAGTATTCAAATATGACAACAAAGAAGAAAAAACCTCAATTTATAAATACAATGATAACTTCCTTAGACATACATGTTTAATACAGTTTTCACTTTATTGGGATCAAGGTATTCCTGGCCTCTCCAATATTAAACTATGGCCACCATACTGGTGTATGACTCTCATTTCACACTATAAAGGAATGACAATACATCCAGATGGCACAAGAACCTATAGGACATGCAACAACTGTCCTGGTGTGGAACTAACATCTACTCACATATTCTCATGCCCAGCAATGGCCGCAGCCTTGCAGAAAATTGACATGGACGCAGAACTTTACACACCCAAGATGAGGATATTGCTGTGATAGAGATGTATGGAGACATCTGAGGCTCTTCATTGGACATTACAGCAACAACTCTCATGTCAGATTCTTTAAAACTATTATGGAAAAAGCTTAAAACAACAATCCTCAACACAGATAACTCTTCAATAAACATCACAATTAAGACAACTTCTGATCTTGCTACAAAAAGTTGGTGTTCCCCACTTGTTGGAATATATATCAACTAATCATTGATTTATTCCAGAATATTGACCAAATATCCTTTCTTGATTAATCAAGAATGATAAGGCACAAGTTGGATTATGCTGTTGTTTGTTTGTTATCCCCTTGTGTAAAGTTTACACAAAATCCATGAGTCCATGCTCCTCTAGCTGTTGTTGTTTCTTATCCCCTTGTACAAAGATTACACAAATTCAATGCATCTCGAGCTGTTTGATGATAAGCAGCAGCCTCTTCCAAAGGTCCTGTTTAGTACATCTAATGTAAGTCAGACTGTGTTCTGGAGCTGCAGGTGCCAAGCTACATTTTGGGCAAGAAGAGTAGACATTGTATGATGCTTTGGTTTCATTGTTGTATCATTACACACTATTTATATATTTAGATTTGGTCTTATTACCTTGTGTTTCTGATTAAACAAGATAAGCTAACTATATAATCAAGGAATGTATTTGACCCATTCTGGAATAATTAAAAATCAATGATAGTTATTCCAATAGATGGCGCAAGTTATCAGCAACTATTATTTGCATGATCAGGTGATACCTTTATACTTATCCACCTGATCCAAGTACAATTTCACTTTTGTACTAATTTTCAAACATCACAACAAGGCTATATTAGGAAAAAAATAAAGAGTCACTTTAAAGACATTTTATAATATTTTTATTTAGAAACATTTTTTAATATTAAATAACACAAAAAAAACGTTGTATACAGTTTGGTGTCAGATGATGGAAGCTATGGTACAATTCTATATACACTTGTATAGATATACAAGATGGGTTTACTTCTTTTTGTTCTTGTTGACGTACTTCCTGTCATTCTTCATGTTCCTCATTGGCCGGGAGCCTTTCTTCTTATTCTGTACACACACCATATAGATATAAGGTCATTTGCATATATTGCTCTAAGGCTACACTATTTTTCTATAAATTTATATATATGCTGGTCTCAAGCTCGGATGCAAAAGGAGGAGGGGGAGCAGTAACAAGCTCACTATAAAACCTGGGCTCAGCTGGCCCGGCTGATAGTACCCTGTAAGGGATACAGGATGAGCAGCGTTTGTACTCTTATGTTGGGAGTGGCTGCACATGGCGTCTGTTCCTCATGTCAGAGGCACTGTTTGGAACTAAGTCAGTCAGAGGCGGCCATTTCTTTTGGAGCTAAGTCGACCTGCTGCTGAGTAGTGCTCCCATTCTTAATGACAAAGGCAGACATATTCTACTTCACCCAGTCATGATGGTTTTCACACTCTACAGGCTTGATACCCTAATATGATTTGAGTGGAGATATGAAAGGAGAAGATCATTTTTATTTTATAATACAATAAACCATGGCTATAGTGAAACATGGGTTCAGTTCCATTGCAGTTCTCTATAAAGGGGTTTTGCTGTATTATAATAACTTCAGTGTTAAACCTAAATCCACTATTCAATCAATCTCCAGATCCACCCAGGCTTCAGAGGTTAATTTTCTTTAAATAATATATGTACAAGGTAACAAACATAAAATGGAGAATATTTGTCCATATAGTTGTTGAAATTTGAAAACTTTGTGGATGCTAACAACAACATATGGTAAAAATACCACACCCATTTAATTAAATTACAGTCGAACCACTTTAATTCAACATCCCTAGGGATCAATGCCTTCAGTTGAATTAAAGTTAGTCAAATGATTTGCTAATCATCTAATTCTATAATATAATATATAGATATATATGGAAAATTTTCCTGGAGGAAATTAATCCGTGGAAGCAATGGTTGCTTCTCCGTCAAAATATATATATATAAGGCATCAGAATCTGACGCCATCTATTGACCGTCGCCGCAACTAGCGGCATCAGGTCGGTGACAAAGCCACAACACCAACTTTGGCAAACTGATAAGCGTCCACCTAGAGACCATGGTTTCGGGCTAATGCCCCTCATCAGTCTAGGGCGGACTTTATTCCATGAGATCCACACGGGATCTAATGGAATCCTCACAATCTACCAAAGAGGTGTTTTGCTGGCAATGTGGCTGGGCCAAATCTATTGGCAAAACATAGATGGAAAATTTGCTGGAAGGAAATTAATCCATGGAAGCAATGGTCGTTTCTCCCGTCAAAATATCTATATTAATAAAATGGAAATTTCATAAGTGCTGTTCGCTAAAAACTTTCGTTACAATTCATCAATTTCGACCAAATTTTCAACATTTATGTAAAACGAGATGGAGCAGGTTTTGCTTAACATCAAAATATTTTTCCTAACATTAACATGCGTAACTTCGCTGTTATCGATTAAATACAAAAAAATCAACAGAGTTAATTTTATTTATATAAAATACAAAATTAAATTTCAACAGAGTTAATTTTTTTACATACTAGCTAATAATCTCAATCTAAAAAAATATTCAAAACAAGCAATTTTAAGATAACACCATATGTAAAACAGTCGGCCAAGAAAACAACTTCCCTCGAGTCAAACCCGGGCGGAGCCGGGTACACCCGCTAGTATATATATATAAGACATCGTACAAGCACCCAAATCCCTACCTTTCGGATCATTTTCCTTCTTTTAGGCAATGAAAAATGGCTGGTTGAGTCACTCCAAGAGTTTTTATGAGTTCCTTTTGCGTTTGTGTTGGATCTTCATTGAGAATTGCCTTTAATTCTGCATCCTTAACTTTGGTGGAGCTCCAGGACTTTCTTTGTCTTTCAAATCAAAATTGCCACTTTTAAACCATGCAAACCACTTCTGATATGTTCGTTCAACTAGAGCATGGTCATCATAAACTTCCACTAAAATATGATGACTCTCAGCAACTCTTTTCTTCATATAGATGTAATGAAGTAAAAATCCCCGCACAAAAACACATTATTTGGTACAAAAGTTGACATTTAGAAGCAAACAGAAACCAGGTTGTTTACATTTCTGAGAAATGATGGTTAATGAAAAACCAAACCTTTTGATGACATAATGGTGTTGCCAAATAAAACAATGGAATAATGAACTTGTAGCGACATCTTTATTAAAATCGCACAAACTTATTTATACTTCCATATAAAACCAGTGTACTCTTTTAAATTTAATTTTTTAATTTTCAAGATTAAATTTTAGTGTCAGGGACAAAAATGGCATTAATACATATTTTCAATACATATAAATAATTACAAATAAAAAAACTTCTAAAACCATTTAATAGGAAAACCTCCCTGCCAATTTCTTACATAATGGTAAGTCATTTGAAATTGACATTTGTTATATGTTTATTATGACACTGTGTCCTAGTTTCCATATTACAGTAAATTAAAAACTATTAACATCATATTTTCTTCTAAGTAAATATATTTTAAAACATCTATATTTCTCCTAAATGTTACAAACAGAAAAGTTTAAATAATAATTTTTATTTAATAAATGTATGTGTTGTGTTTTAACTTTAAAAGCACACAAAAAATATAATAAACTTGATTTTCTTTATTCAAGTATTAAAAACAAAGCTTTACATATAGAACAAATAATAATTAAGAAGAAGAAAGAAACATTTTAGGAAAAGGCAAAAACAAAAACAAAAGTACTGGTCAAAAAGAAACATTTAAAATCACAGATTAATATCTTCAACACTTCCCCTTAAATCAGATTTCAAATGTCCCTCATACCCAGTAGATATCTCAGCATTTGGAAACGCGGCTTAGGGAGCCCTTTGGTCATAATGTCAGCAACTTGATCTTTTCCAGAAATATGTTCTACATTGAAAATACCTTCTTGATACTTTTCTCTCACAAAATAGTGCCTTACTTCTATATGTTTGGTTCTCTTATGAAATTCAGGATTTTGATCAATTTAATTGTACTTGCATTATCAACTTTTATAATTGGTTGTTCTTTTAGTGGAGAAATTTCACTGAAAAGTCTATTTAACCAAATGACTTCCTTTGCTGTATTGCTTGCTGCCTCGAGTTCGGCCTCAGTTGTTGACAAAGATACTGATCTTTGTTTTTGGCTAAGCCAAGAAATAGCACCACCAGCCAGTTTACACACAACTCCACTGGTAGATCTTCTAGTTTCTGGGTCTCCAGCAAAATCTGCATCACTGAAAGATTCCAAAACTCCTACTTTATGACTCTTTTGGTACATAATTCCATATTCAGTTGTTCCTACAAGATATTTGAAGATTCGTTTAACTGCTTCCCAGTCATATTTTGTTGGTGCTGCAAGTTTTGAGAAACTTTATTCAGTGCAAAAGTGATATCGGGTCTTGTTAAGCAGCTCAGATGCATCAGACTACCAATCGCTTCACGAAAGGGAACATTTTCTAAAATCTCTGCTTCCCCAGGAACAGTAGAATTATCAGTTGGTGTTCCCACTTTATTCGCTTGAGACATATTGAATTTCTCAAGAATTCTTTTTTATATATGCCTTTTGATTTATAAAGATTGACCCATCCGGTTGCCGCTCTATCTCAATACCCAAAAGTAATTTAATGGTTCACTTGTGATCTTAAATGAAAACATTAGTTCATCAAGAAATTCTTTGATTTCCTGTTCATTTGTACCAGCAATGATTCCATCATCAACATATATGGCAATAATGAGTAGATGATCATTTGTTTTTCTGAAGAATAAACAGGGGTCAGCTGTACTTTCCTTCAGACATCTTTCTTTCATGAAGTTGACTATTTCTGATTCCAGCATCTTGGTGACTGTTTAAGTCCATAGAGACTTTTCTTCAATTTCCATACAAGATCTGTTCCATTGTTGAATCCTTCAGGTTAATCAACATTTTAATGACTCTACTCTACCAGGCATATACCTCCCTAATTTTGGAACGGTCCACCTTTTGATGTATGCCGACGACATAATTCTCATAGGAGAATCAAAAATCAATCTACAAAATAAAAATCAACATGTTGAAAAAATACTTCGAACAAATCATCTAACCCTGAACGAATCAAAATCCAAGATAATGGTTTTCCGAAATGGTGGCCGCCCTGCAAAATCGGACAAATGGTTCTGGGGAGACCAACTGTTGACAGTGACATCGAAATATCTCTATCTTGGCTATCCCCTCACAACAACAATCTCGTTTAGTCAAGTGGCTTCATACTTTAAAGGCAAAGCGCTTGCAGCTACCGGCGAAGTATGGAAAATTATGGAGAAATCCAGGTTGAATTCATTTGGTTCATCAATGAAACTATTAGACTCGATTAATCCTGTCAACTCTGCTGTATTCTGCTCCAATTTGGGCAAACGAAAAGTACAAAATCTTGGGACCAAATTCAGATAACTATCTCCGACGACTATTGAACTTGCCGAGTAACACACCAGGCTACATACTACGCATGGAAACCGGACGCTTCTCACTTGGAGTCACAGCAACCAAACTAATTCTAAAGTTCTGGTTAAGAATATTAAAAATGGAAAAATCCAGATTGCCCGCAATCTGTCTAGCCCAATTATGGGAAACATCCACTCTATAACGAATACCTTTATAGGTTTCACAGAAAATTTAATGAATATCCTAAACTCAACTGGATTCATGTGGGTAAAGAATTGTTCAAATCCCAATATTCTACAGAAAGCAATACCTCAAATTATCAGAATCACTATAGAACAGTCTATCCAAACCGATCAATCAAGAATAACCAATTCGAAGCTACACACACACTACAAATATTTACATAAAACATTCGCAGCAGAGAACTATCTACTAAGTGAACTCCCACTGCCGACTAAACGCCTCATTGCGCAATTGAGAATTCTATTTGTTTTATATCGAGAAGACCATATAAAATATCTAAGGACAGAAGACTTGTATTGCCAACTATGCAAAAATAGAACCGAAAATGAATTAGAACATTATATATTTGAATGCAAGCCTCTTGATGCGGAAAGAAAAATACTCTTTTCTAAGATAGGCCATACACACTTCACATTATATTCTTTATTATCCAACTTTATAGACAATAGTTCAGTAGCTCTGATCTATATAACTTCCATAAAAATGCTGAAAAAAAAGAAGACTTAACCGAACATCCCAAACATACCAAAAAATTCTATTTGATGAGAAGGACAGAACCAACATCCAATTATTTGTTTAGGCAGATACGATAAGTTAACCCCCCCACTGATAAAACGGTGTTTACCTTACAACCCTGAACACGCGGATTTTCCTGGGAAATCTCTTAAAGATTTCTTAAAAAAATACATGGCCCACCTGTGCTGTGTGAGCAGAAGAGCTTAAATTGTCTTGTTCCATATGTAAATTCCTGTTTTCTTTCCTCTTTTCGCTCTCCACTTCTCCCATCCATATTTCCAAAAATTTTTTTTTTTTTGATTTTTTTATTCTTCTTATTATTATTTTTTTTTTTATTCTTCTTATAATCTGTATATATTTACCAAATGTATATAATCTTTCTCCATTTTTTATTTCCCACTTTCATAGGTTTCTCCGTTTTGTAACCCCAAGGAGAATCCTCTGTAAGACCTGTGTGTCTTAATAAAGGCTTTTGTGTGTGTGTGTGTGTGTGTGAATCCTTCAGGTTGTTTGATATAAATTTGATCTTGTAAGTCTCCATAGAGAAAGGCTGTCTTTATGTCAAACTGTACCAATTTTAAGTCTTCATTAGCAGCAATTGCTAAAAGAGTTCCTTATGGTGTCATGTCTTGCCACAGGACTAAATGTTTCTTCATAATCTATACCCTTCTTTTGTGCAAACCCTTTTGCCACCAGTCTTGCCTTATATCTTGTAATCTCTCCTTTAGAATCAATTTGCGTCTTTAATACCCATTTACAATCAATTGGTTTTTGGCCAGGTGGTAATGTTGTGCATTCGTATACATCATTTTCCGTTAAAGAATTCATTTCTTCATTCATTGCTTCTTTCCAAAATTGTGCATTTGGAGGAATCCATTGCTTCTTTGTATGTCTTGGGTTCAAGACCTTCTGCAATATTTATTTCAGCATCAATATACCTTTGAGGTTTTGATATATTTGATCGATCTCTTAGATTGTATACGTCTGATGTTTGAACATTGCTTTCAATTTTCTCAATATCTTGAGTATCATTTTGTTCATCAATCTGATTACTTGAAAATTCCTTATTTCTCTTTTCAATATCAAGGCTAAATGTTGGTATAGTTTCCTTGAATATTACATCCCTACTTGTGACAACTTTGAGTTCGGCATCCAGATTCGATACCCATCCTTGTTACTGCAATAACCACTAAAATACCTTTTTCGCTTTTGGCATCTAACTTTCTTCTCTTTTCATCAGGCACATGAACAAAACATTCAGTTCCAAATATTCGAAGATGATCAACTGCTGGTTTTTTATCAAACCATAGTTCATAAGGTGTCTTTCCCTCAATTTGTGTTGGTCCTGTCTATTCTAAACATCTGTAGCAGTATTAACTGCCTCTGCCCAAAGCTTTAGGCTCATATTTTTGGCATATATCATTGAACGAGCTGCTTCTATTAAAGTCCAGTTTTCCCTTTCCGCTGAACCATTCTGTTGTGGAGTATATGGCATTGTGCTCCTATGATTAATACCATACTTGTTTGTAATTTTTGAGGTTTATTTACAAACTCCTTTCCTCCATCTGTGAGAATTTCTTTCACTATATGTGACTTTCTTTTAGGAAATACACTGATCGGTATTTTGTAAAATCATCTTTGAAACACACAAAGTATCTCATCCCTCCTTTCGAAACCTCCTGCATAGGGCCACATACATCTACATGAATTAAGTTTCCAGGTTGAGTAGAAGCATATTGTTCTCTTGATCCAAAACTCAGTCTATGTTGTTTGCCATAAATGCATGCCTCGCAAGGTTCATTGTCCATGACTGCATCTATTCCTTGTTCTTTAAGCCATTTTTGAACATGCCTTTTATTTTGATGTCCAAATCTTTCATGCCATAGTTTGTAGCATATTGACATTTTGGGTTTTGGCTAAATTGACTTCTGCAGCATTTTCAGGTTTGATACTTGTTATAACATACCATACAAGCCTCCTGGTAGTCTTTTCCCTTCTACAATAACTTCTCCAGTTGTTGTCTTAAAAGTTTACAACCTTTTTTATCCATTTTCATTCAAACCCTTTATCCAATGTGGACTGTAATGACATCACATTACGACTGAAATTGGGAACATACCATACATCAGTTAGGTAGTGAGTTTGCCATTTACCTTTTACACAAGTTTCAATTGTTATAGTTCCACTTCATAAGCTATCAATTTTTCATTACTTCCAACTTTAACAGTCTGTTGGGTAGGAAAATCCTTATAAGAAGTATAAAAACTTGCATTTCTTGTAATGTGGTTAGTAGCTCCTGAGTCACCAATTCAAATGTCTTCATCTTGTTCATTGAATCTTTCACTGATTAAACTTTCACTTAAAAAATTTTGAATTAAGTTTAATTTAGTTTCATCCTTTTCTTTTTCCTTTAGTTTCTTCTGTTTTGCATACCTACAATCTTTGGCCAAGTGTCCTTTCTATGACAAAAGTAACATTCTCTTGTTTCTCTTGTTTTCTGAAAATTTTCATTACTTTTTGGTAGCTTTTCCTTTCATATTTTGCTTATTTTCATATGCATTTGCCATTAGTGCTGTCGAACTTGATGCGCTGCATTCATCTCGCTGTTGAATTCTTATTTCGAGTAACCGAAGCCTTTGTGTGAGATTGTCTACAGAACGTTCTTCTTTAGACACTGATTCCCAAACACTTTTAAAATCAAAATATTCATCAGGCAAGGTGTTTATGATTCTGCACATCAGCATGGATTCAGGCAATTTCAAATTTTCTTGTTTAGTAAGTTCATTTTGCATATCATTCCATAAACTTTCTAATTTTGAAATGTGCTTTGAAATATCATCTGTAGGATCCTTCTTAAAATTAAAGAATTGATTATAGAGCATATCTAATCTTTGACCAGAGCTTTGCTCATAGACACTTAACAATTTGTCCCACATACTTTAGCACTTGAGCAGGAATGATTAGTTGACTCACATCAGGCATCACACTTGTTGTAAATAACAATTGGGATATTGCATCTTCACTTTCCCATTTTACATATGCCTCTTTTTCTTCATTTGTTTCTTGTTTTATTGGCTTTCTATATGTTCCATCAACAACGCCTATTACTTTGTTTATTGTTAAAAGCAATTTTATATTTTTCTTATATTCTGGCCAGTTTATTAATCCTTCCAATTTGGGAATATTCATACCCATTTTAATATTATCCATTCCAGCCATTACTAATATAAATTTTAACGTAATAAACAAAATAAATTTCTTTTTAGGCTTACCGTTGCTTCGTTTATTTATATTCGCAGTGAATGCGTGGTTGGGTCCATAACCTGTTGTGTTTTAACTTTAAAAGCACACAAAAAATATAATAAACTTGAATTTGTTTATTCAAGTATCAAAAAACAAAGCTTACATATAGAACAAATAATAATTAAGAAGAAGAAAGAAACATTTTAGGAAAAGGCAAAAACAAAAATAAAAGTACTGTCAAAAAGAAACATTTAAAATCACAGATTAATATCTTCAACAGTATGAAACAGGTTTATTATTAATGTATCTCCAATAATATTTGAAAATATAAACGTGTATTTTCTGTATAAAAGAAAGAAATGGTAAATTAAATTTAATTAACTATTGTGTGAACAACT
>CP092863.1:154372302-154482536 GCA_030710605.1 Cordylochernes scorpioides | reverse complement strand
ACAAGCAGTTTGACTTTCACACTTACAAATGTGCCAGAGCCCCTTTTGTTTACTTGTACTCACTGGTAGGGTTGGTGTAAGGGTGATCTAAACTGTTGGGTTTCAAATGCTACGACCCGGAATCGAATCCTGCATTGGGAAAATTTTTTATAATTTAAAAAATACATCAATGGCCCCCTGATATTTGCAAAAGTCCAACCCCACCAATGAGTACAAGTAACCACATTGAGACCTTTGTCACACTTGTAAGCACAAAAGTCAAACTGCTCTCTACATGTGTAGAGATGTGGTGTACTTACAGTAAAAGCTGTCAATAACTACCCACCATGATTATCATGGCCTGTATCACGTGTACTAGAGAGTTGATAAATACCATTATAGATATAGATGAGGGGGCTTGGCTCATCAGTGGTGAACCCTCTCAGAGGTTCCCCAAGCAGCGCCACCTTGCGACGGAGATAGGCTTAGGTCTGCCCCACCCCGTGATGTAATCGTCCGGCTGGATGGACAGTCCAAGTACCCACCGACCAATCAGAGGGGTCAAGATGTCCTGGCGCGCGGGGGCAGAGTTGGTGACACAGCTGTGCCAGGTAGACAAGAAAAAAAGCCTCGCGGGGGCATGATTTTATTCAACTTATCGAGTATTTTCAAGGGACCGGGAAAAAATGTTCATTAGATAAAACGATGATTCTGTAATGTAGAAAATTAGGAAAGCCAAAATTCAGAATGACATGGCACACAGGGACCGGGAAAAAATGATCACTTTATCGAGAGATTCAAATATACGAGTTTCAAATTATCAAAATATATCTATTCTTTTCGAGTATTTTTCAAGGGACCGGGAAAAAATGTTCACTAGATTAAACGATGATTTTTTAATGTAGAAAATTTGGAAAGCCAAAATTCAGAATGACACGGCACACAGGGACCGGGGAAAAATGATCACTTTATCAAGAGATTCAAATTTACGAGTTTCAAATTATCAAAATATATCTATTATTTTTTTTATAAGTTTATAGAGAATTGTTTTAACAAATGTTCGTTAGACAAACCTTTACGAATTAGGACTTAGGAAAGCCAAAATTCAGAATGACACGGCACACAGGGACCGGGAAAAAAATATCACTTTATCAAGAGATTCAAATTTACGAGTTTCAAATTATCAAAATATATCTATTATTTTTTTTATAAGTTTATAGAGATTTGTTTTAACAAATGTTCGTTAGATAAACCTTTACTCGGGTAAAACCCAGGCAAAGCCGGGTACATCCGCTAGTTTAAGATAAAATTAAGTGTTGTGTCTCCTCCCAGTATTAGTCACACAGGCAGCTGATATCTACTGGTCAATTTCTCTTTAATTGCACCGTTAATGTCGTATATATACAAATGTATATTTACATATTAATAATAAAAAAACATGCAAAATACATACAGATTTTAAACAATTTACATACACAACATTAAGAAAAAAAAAACATTTAAAAACTACAGATACAAGAAAATAAGACCTAATCCAAATAATTTAATAGCGTTACCTATATACTTTAATATTTTTTTTTATTCTTTTGTCTGATGATGGTAACAATGTTGTTACTGAAATGTCACACACTTTTAATTTATTTGGATATGGTCTTATTACCTTGTTATAATCTATATCTTCCAAATTGTGCTTTATTATTATTAAAAAAAAAAGAATAAATTTTTGTTATAATAAATTCAATTCTTAATTTTACCATTTTGCTGCTCTCTGGGAAAACCTCTCTAAGGAGACTCAATTTTTCAACATAAGGTAATAAGACACTCTCTGGCAAAGGCTGGAGCTCTTGGCCTACCTGAAGCCAGAGAATCTACCACTCAACTAGACGAAAGAGACCTCCTCCGTACCATCAAAGCTCAATGCCTGCAGGAATGGAAATCTGTATATAACTGGTACAGAGCTGGAGGGACAAGCACTGGTTCTGTCCTCCCAAGAGAACAACAGTCTTTGATTTCCAGACTTAAGTCTGGTCATCTACGGACAATGACTTTCCAGAATGGTTGCAAGGTTTTCCCACTATGTACTAAGTGTCAACCTGCAACCCCAAAACACATTATTGACTGTTATGAATCATCCATTGATGAGCTCTACTCTTCCCCGGCAGACACCATCAACAAGCTTTACAAGCTTGATACCTTAATATGATTGAATGGAGATAAGAAAGAAGAAGAAGAAGGCAATAAGACCAAATGAATAAAATACTTGTGACATTTGGGTAACAGCATTATTAAAGTACTGATTTTGTCTGTTGATGGTCTTCTTCTGTCTTATCTCCACTCAACAATCATATCAGGGTGTCAAGCTTGTAGAGCTTGTTGATGGTGTCTGCTGGGGATGAGTAGAGCTCATCAATGGATGAGTCAATACAGTCAATGATGTAGTTCTACTGTAGCAACTCTCCAGTAAGAGGACACCTTTCCCTAAAGGACACTCTGTAACTAGGTGTTGTCAGAGAGGTAGTTCTACTGTAGCAACTCTCCAGTAAGAGGACACCTCTCCCTAAAGGACACTCTGTAACTAGGTGTTGTCAGAGAGGTAGTTCTACTGTAGCAACTCTCCAGTAAGAGGACACCTTTCCCTAAAGGACACTCTGTAACTAGGTGTTGTCAGAGAGGTAGTTCTACTGTAGCAACTCTCCAGTAAGAGGACATCTCTCCCTAAAGGACACTCTGTAACTAGGTGTTGTCAGAGAGGTAGTTCTACTGTAGCAACTCTCCAGTAAGAGGACACCTCTCCCTAAAGGACACTCTGTAACTAGGTGTTGTCAGAGAGGTAGTTCTACTGTAGCAACTCTCCAGTAAGAGGACACCTCTCCCTAAAGGACACTCTGTAACTAGGTGTTGTCAGAGAGGTAGTTCTACTGTAGCAACTCTCCAGTAAGAGGACACCTCTCCCTAAAGGACACTCTGTAACTAGGTGTTGTCAGAGAGTTAGTTCTACCGTAGCAACTCTCCAGTAAGAGGACACCTCTCCCTAAAGGACACTCTGTAACTAGGTGTTGTCAGAGAGGTAGTTCTACCGTAGCAACTCTCCAGTAAGAGGACACCTCTCTCTAAAGGACACTCTGTAACTAGGTGTTGTCAGAGAGGTAGTTCTACTGTAGCAACTCTCCAGTAAGAGGACACCTCTCCCTAAAGGACACACTGTAACTAGGTGTTGTCAGAGAGGTAGTTCTACTGTAGCAACTCTCCAGTAAGAGGACACCTCTCCCTAAAGGACACACTGTAACTAGGTGTTGTCAGAGAGGTAGTTCTACTGTAGCAACTCTCTAGTAAGAGGACAACTCTCCCTAAAGGACACACTGTAACTAGGTGTTGTCAGAGAGGTAGTTCTACTGTAGCAACTCTCCAGTAAGAGGACACCTCTCCCTAAAGGACACACTGTAACTAGGTGTTGTCAGAGAGGTAGTTCTACTGTAGCAACTCTCCAGTAAGAGGACACCTCTCCCTAAAGGACACACTGTAACTAGGTGTTGTCAGAGAGGTAGTTCTACTGTAGCAACTCTCCAGTAAGGGGACATCTCTCCCTAAAGGACACACTGTAACTAGGTGTTGTCAGAGAGGTAGTTCTACTGTAGCAACTCTCCAGTAAGGGGACATCTCTCCCTAAAGGACGCTCTGTAACTAGGTGTTGTCAGAGAGGTAGTTCTACTGTAGCAACTCTCCAGTAAGGGGACATCTCTCCCTAAAGGACGCTCTGTAACTAGGTGTTGTCAGAGAGGTAGTTCTACTGTAGCAACTCTCCAGTAAGGGGACATCTCTCCCTAAAGGACGCTCTGTAACTAGGTGTTGTCAGAGAGGTAGTTCTACTGTAGCAACTCTCCAGTAAGAGGACATCTCTCCCTAAAGGACGCTCTGTAACTAGGTGTTGTCAGAGAGGTAGTTCTACTGTAGCAACTCTCCAGTAAGGGGACATCTCTCCCTAAAGGACGCTCTGTAACTAGGTGTTGTCAGAGAGGTAGTTCTACTGTAGCAACTCTCCAGTAAGGGGACATCTCTCCCTAAAGGACGCTCTGTAACTAGGTGTTGTCAGAGAGGTAGTTCTACTGTAGCAACTCTCCAGTAAGAGGACATCTCTCCCTAAAGGACACACTGTAACTAGGTGTTGTCAGAGAGGTAGTTCTACTGTAGCAACTCTCCAGTAAGAGGACAACTCTCCCTAAAGGACACACTGTAACTAGGTGTTGTCAGAGAGGTAGTTCTACTGTAGCAACTCTCCAGTAAGAGGACACCTCTCCCTAAAGGACACACTGTAACTAGGTGTTGTCAGAGAGGTAGTTCTACTGTAGCAACTCTCCAGTAAGGGGACATCTCTCCCTAAAGGACACACTGTAACTAGGTGTTGTCAGAGAGGTAGTTCTACTGTAGCAACTCTCCAGTAAGGGGACATCTCTCCCTAAAGGACGCTCTGTAACTAGGTGTTGTCAGAGAGGTAGTTCTACTGTAGCAACTCTCCATTAAGGGGACATCTCTCCCTAAAGGACGCTCTGTAACTAGGTGTTGTCAGAGAGGTAGTTCTACTGTAGCAACTCTCCAGTAAGGGGACATCTCTCCCTAAAGGACGCTCTGTAACTAGGTGTTGTCAGAGAGGTAGTTCTACTGTAGCAACTCTCCAGTAAGAGGACATCTCTCCCTAAAGGACGCTCTGTAACTAGGTGTTGTCAGAGAGGTAGTTCTACTGTAGCAACTCTCCAGTAAGGGGACATCTCTCCCTAAAGGACGCTCTGTAACTAGGTGTTGTCAGAGAGGTAGTTCTACTGTAGCAACTCTCCAGTAAGGGGACACCTCTCCCTAAAGGACACTCTGTAACTAGGTGTTGTCAGAGAGGTAGTTCTACTGTAGCAACTCTCCAGTAAGGGGACATCTCTCCCTAAAGGACGCTCTGTAACTAGGTGTTGTCAGAGAGGTAGTTCTACTGTAGCAACTCTCCAGTAAGGGGACATCTCTCCCTAAAGGACGCTCTGTAACTAGGTGTTGTCAGAGAGGTAGTTCTACTGTAGCAACTCTCCAGTAAGGGGACATCTCTCCCTAAAGGACGCTCTGTAACTAGGTGTTGTCAGAGAGGTAGTTCTACTGTAGCAACTCTCCAGTAAGGGGACATCTCTCCCTAAAGGACGCTCTGTAACTAGGTGTTGTCAGAGAGGTAGTTCTACTGTAGCAACTCTCCAGTAAGAGGACATCTCTCCCTAAAGAACACTCTGTAACTAGGTGTTGTCAGAGAGGTAGTTCTACTGTAGCAACTCTCCAGTAAGGGGACATCTCTCCCTAAAGGACACTCTGTAACTAGGTGTTGTCAGAGAGGTAGTTCTACTGTAGCAACTCTCCAGTAAGAGGACATCTCTCCCTAAAGAACACTCTGTAACTAGGTGTTGTCAGAGAGGTAGTTCTACTGTAGCAACTCTCCAGTAAGGGGACATCTCTCCCTAAAGAACACTCTGTAACTAGGTGTTGTCAGAGAGGTAGTTCTACTGTAGCAACTCTCCAGTAAGAGGACATCTCTCCCTAAAGAACACTCTGTAACTAGGTGTTGTCAGAGAGGTAGTTCTACTGTAGCAACTCTCCAGTAAGAGGACATCTCTCCCTAAAGGACACTCTGTAACTAGGTGTTGTCAGAGAGGTAGTTCTACTGTAGCAACTCTCCAGTAAGAGGACATCTCTCCCTAAAGGACACTCTGTAACTAGGTGTTGTCAGAGAGGTAGTTCTACTGTAGCAACTCTCCAGTGAGAGGACATCTCTCCCTAAAGGACACTCTGTAACTAGGTGTTGTCAGAGAGGTAGTTCTACTGTAGCAACTCTCCAGTAAGAGGACATCTCTCCCTAAAGGACACTCTGTAACTAGGTGTTGTCAGAGAGGTAGTTCTACTGCAGCAACTCTCCAGTAAGAGAACATCTCTCCCTAAAGGACACTCTGTAACTAGGTGTTGTCAGAGAGGTAGTTCTACTGCAGCAACTCTCCAGTAAGAGAACATCTCTCCCTAAAGGACACTCTGTAACTAGGTGTTGTCAGAGAGGTAGTTCTACTGTAGCAACTCTCCAGTAAGAGGACATCTCTCCCTAAAGGACGCTCTGTAACTAGGTGTTGTCAGAGAGGTAGTTCTACTGTAGCAACTCTCCAGTAAGAGGACATCTCTCCCTAAAGGACACTCTGTAACTAGGTGTTGTCAGAGAGGTAGTTCTACTGTAGCAACTCTCCAGTAAGAGGACATCTCTCCCTAAAGGACGCTCTGTAACTAGGTGTTGTCAGAGAGGTAGTTCTACTGTAGCAACTCTCCAGTAAGAGGACATCTCTCCCTAAAGGACGCTCTGTAACTAGGTGTTGTCAGAGAGGTAGTTCTACTGTAGCAACTCTCCAGTAAGAGGACACCTCTCCCTAAAGGACACTCTGTAACTAGGTGTTGTCAGAGAGGTAGTTCTACTGTAGCAACTCTCCAGTAAGAGAACACCTCTCCCTAAAGGACGCTCTGTAACTAGGTGTTGTCAGAGAGGTAGTTCTACTGTAGCAACTCTCCAGTAAGGGGACATCTCTCCCTAAAGGACGCTCTGTAACTAGGTGTTGTCAGAGAGGTAGTTCTACTGTAGCAACTCTCCAGTAAGAGAACATCTCTCCCTAAAGGACACTCTGTAACTAGGTGTTGTCAGAGAGGTAGTTCTACTGTAGCAACTCTCCAGTAAGGGGACATCTCTCCCTAAAGGACGCTCTGTAACTAGGTGTTGTCAGAGAGGTAGTTCTACTGTAGCAACTCTCCAGTAAGAGAACATCTCTCCCTAAAGGACACTCTGTAACTAGGTGTTGTCAGAAAGGTAGTTCTACTGTAGCAACTCTCCAGTAAGAGAACATCTCTCCCTAAAGGACGCTCTGTAACTAGGTGTTGTCAGAGAGGTAGTTCTACTGTAGCAACTCTCCAGTAAGAGAACATCTCTCCCTAAAGGACACTCTGTAACTAGGTGTTGTCAGAGAGGTAGTTCTACTGTAGCAACTCTCCAGTAAGAGGACATCTCTCCCTAAAGGACACTCTGTAACTAGGTGTTGTCAGAGAGGTAGTTCTACTGTAGCAACTCTCCAGTAAGAGAACATCTCTCCCTAAAGGACACTCTGTAACTAGGTGTTGTCAGAGAGGTAGTTCTACTGTAGCAACTCTCCAGTAAGAGGACATCTCTCCCTAAAGGACGCTCTGTAACTAGGTGTTGTCAGAGAGGTAGTTCTACTGTAGCAACTCTCCAGTAAGAGAACACCTCTCCCTAAAGGACACTCTGTAACTAGGTGTTGTCAGAGAGGTAGTTACCAGGATTAGACTATTCTTATTTGAGAAACAGTAATTTTATTACACACAACACAACAATATCACACAATACAACAGTTATACACGACAAGTAAATATTAGACTAAAGGTGTGGAGAAATATCTACTGGGTAGATTCCTCCGCAACGCTGTTTGCTTTCTTGGCGTCTTCAGCTATTTGCATAACTTGAGTGCGCAACATATCAGACAAATCAAGAATCCTTGTAATGTATTCCATGGGGGTTGGGAATATAATGGTTTGGTTGCGTTGCTGCGTCAACATCACCAGGTGTTGGAGATAACGGAGTTCGACGCCTGGGCGGATGTTTATAACCGCTTCCAGGGCGTCTTTTACTTCCTTAGGCGCATTGATCTCCTCACTTGGTTCGAGGCACTGCACACAGCCACTTCTTAGTTACATAGGCCGTTACAAAAAACGTTTTGGTCGCAGTGGTTACAGCCTACTCCACGCTGACAAGCGCAAACAGCGTGAAACATGTTTGTGAATGGCTTTTCTTGATTTATCAAGAAATTGGGTTGGCCAAATATCACAGAGCAAGCTAAATAAACATTTAGTTTATTTTTATTCTACTAGATGGCACTGCCATCTAAAAAGCACATGTGCTCGTGGTCAGGAGATGCCTTCTTTATTTTTAATTTACATATGTGTAGCTAGCATTGAAATCTGCATAAATGCGCAACTTCATTAAATACGGTTAAACCTGTCTATAGCGCCCCATCTTGGGATTCACTAAAATAGGGTGCTATAGAGAGGGGGTGCTATAGACTGGTCACTTTTAATCACATCGTACTACGTATTTAAAATCTGGCGCTATAGAGAGGAAGGCGCTATTTAAAGGGGGCGCTATAGAAAAGTTTAACTGTATATAGCTTTGTATGTTGGGGTTCATATTACAATTAAGGAACCTCTCCCTTTATAAACATGTTAAAATAATGCATTTGTTTCATAACCCTAGTAAAAAAAATCACTTTACTAGTGATAATAAAAGAATAAGCCACAACATCAGTTTTGGAAAATTCAGACAGTAGCCAACAACCTGTATACCTTGGACTATGGCCCTCATCAGTACAGGGACATAACAACCTATGCATTTTATTAAAGTATTTTTAAAGGGAGAGGCGAAACTTTTGATATACACTTTAAACTCGTTAATTCGACCATGTTTTCATGTCTCGACCTTCAGCCTATTAAATAACCTATGTTTTGTTTTTGCTTATCTCTAGTACACATGGTACAGGCCATGATAATCATGGTGGGTAGTTAGCGACTGTTTTTACTGTAAGTACACCACATGTCTACACGTGGTACAGGCCATGATAATCATGGTGGGTAGTTAGTGACTGCTTTTACTGTAAGTACACCACATGTCTACACATGGCACAGGCCATGATAATCATGGTGGGTAGTTAGTGACTGCTTTTACTGTAAGTACACCACATGTCTACACATGGCACAGGCCATGATAATCATGGTGGGTAGTTAGCGACTGCTTTTACTGTAAGTACACCACATGTCTACACATGGCACAGGCCATGATAATCATGGTGGGTAGTTAGTGACTGCTTTTACTGTAAGTACACCACATGTCTACACATGGTACAGGCCATGATAATCATGGTGGGTAGTTAGCGACTACTTTTACTGTAAGTACACCCCATATCTACACATGGCACAGGCCATGATAATCATGGTAGGTAGAAGTTAGCGACTGCTTTTACTGTTATTGCACCACGTGTCTACACATGTGAAAAACAGTTCGACTTTACACTTACAAATGTGTCAGAGCCTCATTTGGTTACTTGCACTCGCTGGTGGGATTGGACTTTTGCAAGAATCGGGGGCCATCTGAGCATTTTTTTTTTTAATTCAGAAAAAAGTGCCCAATGCGGGAATCGAACCCGGGTCGTAGCGGTCCAAAACCAACGGTTTAGACCGTCCTTCAACCGACCCCCTAGAAAAATGTATACTAGCAGTGAATGTTATGATAAAATCATCTAACTTGCTTTAATTCAACAGAAAGCTTTGATCCTTTGTTGTGTTGAAGAGGTTAGATTGTATATGAAAGCATTTAACAGTTTGAGAATGAATGAAAACTCATGTTTAAAACATGAAAATTCTTTAGTTTCCAAAATATGTCAAAATTTCTGATAAAGACATCTTGGCAGGTTAGAAGTATTGTTGCCACACTTATAGAAGGCATAAAAACTCATTTCTCTTTCATGAAAATTCGATACTATTTTAGACGTGTAAGATTCTTTTTAAAATTAAACAATTTCTACCATTGTAGATAAGACACAATTTGGATTATAGATTATAAACACAAGGTAATAAGACCAAATCCAAATAAATAAATAGTGTGTGACGTTTCGGTAACAGCGTTATTACCATCTTCAGACAATAGTACTGAATGGGAAAAAGACAGTATTTTTGTCTCAAGATGGTAACAGCATTGTTACCGAAACGTCACACACTATTTATTTATTTGGATTTGGTCTTATTTACCTTGTGTTTACCATGGTAGATTAAACTGGCGAAACCGCTGGGAGGGTTCACCACTGATGACTTAACTCTGCCCCTGCCAGTCCCAAGCCCGGATGAAAAAGGAGGAGGGGGAGCAGTAACAAGCTCACTAAAAAACCTGGGCTCAGCTGGCCATGCTGATAGTACCCTGTAAGGACTCCAGGGATACAGGATGAGCAGCGTTTGTACTCCATGTTAGGAGTGGCTGCACATGGCGTCTGTTCCCCATGTCAGAGGCGGCCATTTCTTTTGGAGCTAAGTCGGCCTCCCACTGAGTAGTGCTCCCAGTCTTAATGACAAAGGCAGACGCATTCTACTTACCCAGTGTGGAGATAAGAAAGAAGAAGACCACTGATGAGCCAGGCCCTCCCATTTATTTTTTCATTGCAGTAAAGGCAGTAGAAATTCTTTAATTTCAAACAGAATCTTACGCGTCTAAAATAGTTTCTAATTTTCATAACAGATGGCGCGCTAGTGCATCAATTCTCTTTATTGGCAGATGGAAAAAATTGTTAGTTGGCATGACATTTAGGCAACTGTATTTAAGCCTACTTTCAATAATTCAACTTGGCTGTCTCAAAGAATATAATTGTTAACATCAAATTATGTATGTCTAACATGGCCAAATTATTATACAGTAGAACTTCCATGAAAGGACATTCGCGCTAGAGGACTCCTATCTACAATGCTCAGTTTTCATTTACAAAATAACCATTTTTACTCCTAAAACACAATTTGGATTATAGATTATAAATACAAGGTAATAAGACCAAATAAATAAATAGTGTGTGACATTTCGGTAACAGCGTTGTTACCGAAACGTCACACACTATTTATTTATTTGGTCCTTTTACCTTGTGATTAGATAATAACATAAAAACATACCTGACATTTTTTTTACTTGGTTTTTTAGCATCCTCTTTTTTTTTACGATTTGGTGTTGATTTTGCTTTTGGTTGTTTATTAGTTTTTATTTCTTTTTTCTTTTTACTGCATGAAGCTCCCTCCTCATCTGATTTTTTGGTTCTTCTTCTTCTTTGGGGTGAACTTTCCTCATATCTTATCTCCGGCTTATTCAGCTCTTTACATATGATGTCAAATTCTTCTTTCAACTTATAAACATTAGCTATAAATCTTTGCATTTTTTCTTCATTTTCCCGAGATATATCATCTCGGTCTTCATCAGAAAAATTATACCATTCTGGTCCATAGTATTTAGGTCCAAAAGATATTTTATCATCTTCAATCTTCTGATTTCTTGTTCTAGGCATTTTATCTGTTTAATTAACAAAATCTTTTGTGGGTTGTAGTTTTATTTTAAAATCTTTTGTAATTACAAGATTTTGGACAAAGTTTCTGTTTAATTAATTGTAATTACCAGATTTTGGACAAAATTATATATAATCTACACTCTTAATGATCTGTTTTATTTTATAAAATATTTTAAATTTTTATAATAATCTTTTCGTTATAAAAAAAAAACACTTATGTTAGTTTTATAATTAAAAGAAAGTAGAGGAATATAAATATTATATTTCAAACAGATTGATAAAATATAACAGTTTAATCAATCTTTAAGATTTTTACAAATTTTTAAAAATATAATTGTTCATAAAAGCTTCTTCCCAAAAGCCTTGTTCACAAAAGCTCTCAAGAAAGGTATTGATTAAACAGACGATCCGCGCATGCGTTTATTATGCCTTAGAAATATAGATACAATTATAACCAGAGTTTAATATAATTAATGATTAAAATACATTAATATTTTTTAAAAATGTATTAGGATATTTTAATATTTTATTCTATTACAAATAGGAGATCTGTGTAAGTATGGCGTGATTTTAACTCGGCGCCAATAGGGTTTTGACAATTGATTTTTTGGGAAGATTGTAAGAGAGTTCGAAATAAAATATTACAGGTTTCTATTTCAAACCACCTGGAGTTAATTTATTTTTAAGAAACCAATTCGGCCAGAGAAGCCTATTTAATATATTTGAAAGAAAGCCGTTTAAAACGAAAGTAGAATAATAAAGCGATCCAAGTTAAATTCTCAGGGGACTCCTGATTTTTATTGTTTTTTTTTTGAAGTCCTTTATTTTTATTTATTTTTATTAGCATGAAAAAAAAACGAATTTAACACATATATTTTTTAATATTTACTTTAAATATATTGAGAACAAAATAAAATACTGAATATTTAAAAATCAAAATAAATAATACGTATATATGTTTATGAAAAAACAATAGAAAAAAAAAAAAGATAAGTGGGTCAGGTGTTGATATTAAAAATAAAGAAGGCATCTCCTGACCACGAGCACATGTGCTTTTTAGATTTCAGAGCGCCATCTAGTGGAGCAAAATGAACTAAACGTTTATTTAGCTTGCTCCAAGATATTTGGCCAACCCAATTTCTTGATAAATCAAGAAAAGCCTTCCACGAACGCGTTTCGTGCTCGTCAGCGTGGAGAAGGCTGTAACCACTGCGACAAAAAATATTTTTTGGTCCCAATGGCTTCCCGAAAAATCAAGAAATGGGTATTTAAGGCCAAATTTGCGTGAAGACGCTTAACACATGAAAAAACAATAGAAAAAATAAAAGATAAGTGGGTCAGGTGTTGATATTAAAAATAAAGAAGGCATCTCCTGACCACGAGCACATGTGCTTTTTAGATGGCAGAGCGCCATCTAGTGGAGCAAAAATAAACTAAACGTTTATTTAGCTTGCTCCGAGATATTTGGCCAACCCAATTTCTTGATAAATCAAGAAAAGCCATCCACGAACGCGTTTCGCGCTGTTGGCGCTCGTCAGCGTGGAGAAGGCTGTAACCACTGCGACCAAAAAGATTTTTGGTTACTGTTATCACGTTAATAAATTAAGAAAAAGGCATCTCCTGATCTTGCAACAATACTTTACAATACAATACACACAATACTTTGATTTCATTTAACTAACTTTGCATACCAACCCTTTGTACATATATCAATTGTGAAAAAATAGTACAAATGTGATATTGTACTGGGATAAGGTGTATAAATTATGAAAAAGACATCTCCTTATCGTGCAACTGAAAGTTGCTGATGGCTTGCGCCATCTATCGGAATAAATATCAATAGATCAAATAGATGGCGCAAGCCATCAGCAACTTTCAGTTGCCCTATAAGGAGACGCCTTTTTCTTAATATATCAATTGTGTTGATAATATTAAAAATCTTTTCATCTAACTAACTTGCATACTAATTCTGTACATATTTAAAATATCTTTCTTTCTTTTCTTTCAAAATTTTTGTTTACCTTTAAACTGCAAGTGTCCCTAGGGGGACATAGCGCTCTAAGTCGAAATAAAGAATCTTTCAACAAAAACTATGCATGTAACCATTCGTTGATTTTTAATTATTCCAGAATTGGCAAAATATGATGAGGGCCAACAGCTCAAAACCTATACATGGATAGCTTTACTTGATTAATCAAGAATGGGTATTTGGCCATTTCTGGAATAATTAAAAATCAACGGTAATTGATATTTATTCTGATAGATGGCACAAGCCATCAGCAACTTTTAGTTGCACAATCAGGAGATGCCTTTTCTTAACTTGTTACCTTACGTTGCAGTGTCGAGTATCCTTTAGAGTGGTTTTCCTAGAGAACAGCTAATTGGTAAAAATGGTAGAATTAAGACATATGTGATATCTTGGGACCTCTGGGACCAGTGTTACCTGATGCTCGACGAACCTCGATGTCAACTCTCCCGTGCAGTCGTGGTGGAAGGCGACACAGCTGGGCCAAAGGTGAAATAAACAAACAGAGATTCCACTAAAAGCGTCTGACGTCAAGAAGGAATGGGATGAGGAGAGAGAGATTTTAGAGCAAGTGTTACCGTTGAGTTCCAAGCGAAGACTGCCAATTCTAGGTCCTTGGTTTAACACCACGACCTTGCTTCTTTCTGATTGGCTGACCTATTTAGGTGATTCTTTCCTAATTGGTGGGACTTTTTCACGTGGTCGTAGGCTATTGGTTGACCTACTTAGGTGATGTCTTCTCGCGGCTTTCTTTGATAGAAAATACGTCCGGTCTTGTTCCGGAAATTGGGCGTCACTCTTAGATTTTATGGTTTCCTCGATATCAGATACGCCCTGTCCTGTCAGGAAGTATTGACTTGTAAATTATTTATAGTTGGGCTGGTTTTAAGCCTCTTTTGCTAGGCCTTGCTTCGACTTCTGTCCTAAACCTGATTTGTTTTAACCTTAACTTTCTCTTGTCTCTCTCCATTCCTTCTATCTGTACAGTTGCAATACTTTATTAGATTCTTACGCGGTACAGATTGATGTTAGTTGAGGCTTTCTATGTGCAGTACATAAGAAGTTATATACAGTCATGGGGTGGAACATGTGGTAGTGGATATTTAGACTATTTACAACAATTCCATGGTCTTAAATCATCACAGATGGCCCCGGATGTGAGAGGGTTCATATGGAGGGATTTAAGAGAGCGGAATAGGAAGACTGTTATTAAGGAAGTAATTTTTTAAAAATTAATTAAAGTGAGTTGGTATATAACATGGGGTTGATTTCTGTATATCCATAAGAGGTAATAAAGCATAAACAACTAATATTAAACATATAAGTAAAATAAAAATAGGAATAAAAGAATTAATAGAGAGCATATAATGATGATAGGAAAAAATAAAAATGATTTGATGGGAAAATCATGATCTCTTCGTGATGGGCGTTAGAAAGGGTTGAGGGGTTAGTTATTACTTGGTTGAGGCAATGTCACTTTGACTCAAGTCCCAAACCATTTAATGTGCACGGCGCGGAAAACCTAGGCCATGTTTCACATGTAAATTTAAGGACCTAATAAAGTTACAGTACCACAATCGAAAAGTAAGATAAGGGGATTGTTATGGGTTTTAGTAATTAGTCGTTAAGACGTACGCATGCAGGATAAATGAAGGCGAAGATCAGTGACCAGAAATCAAAGTTTTAATTAGAGTCGTCAGGGGCTTAGCGAGAAAAAGAGTAAAATAAAAAAAAAATGTGCCAGCGTGTGGCATGAGAGTGCCCTGGAATAAAAAAAAATACAATTTGCACGTATCCAAGCCAGAAGTTGGGATAGGTAAATCTGGGGGACGATGTGTCAAGATTGTTAATTACGAAATCAAAGTAGGTCAAGTCTAGCCTGCGAAGGAGTTAAAAGTTCCTGCGGAAAAGGAATGTTAGTAATTCTTAAGAAGTAACCTTTAAAGTGGTTGTTTAAGAGGTTATTGAAGATTGCCCTGTTTTTAGATCGTGATTTTTAGTTTGATTATAAAAGAATATATCATTGAGATATGAAATTGCGAAAGTAAGGCTTTGCATATAGCGTTAAAGGATTTGAAAAATCGAAAATAGAATTGCGAAGTTAAATGCAAAGTAATCTTTAAAAAAAAAAGTAAAAATAGTGATGATATGATACAAAGATTAACACACTACAGCAGTATATAAGGGGTAATAGAAAGTGAAAATATTAAGTGAAAATTAAAAATGAGCAGTAATATACTCGATAGCATTGACATGGTAGCGGAAGATGAAACAATGTAAATAACATCTAATTTATAAAGTGAGAAAAAATATAAAATGATAAATGCAAATTAGTGATATAAACATGAAATATAAACTTGAGATTATTAGATATGATATGAAAGATAAAATATAAAGTTGATTATAAAATAGAGTCATGAAGCAAAAGTAAATAAGTTTTGGTAAAGAAAAATAATAAAAAAAAGACAATAATTTAAACTAATTGGTTGACGTAAAAAAAAACAATTATAAGAGCTATATAATGATTATATAAAGGATATTAAAATGAAAAATTTTAAAAAAATGTTCATCGAGAAAGAAGAGCAAGTAAGATTATATATAGAAATTATATATCGTGAAAGAATGGAAAGTTGTAGGCCAAATGTAATGTTCCTTTTTTTTTTTTTTTTTTTTTTTTAGGATGGGTGGAGAGAGCTTTAAATTGTCCTCGATCGATATCTTTGGTCTTGTTGGCCTAAGTTTTTCTAACTTATCGAATTTGTTTTAAGTTTGGTGCGACTCGTGGATCACATTGTTTCTAACTGTGAAACTTACTGAGTCCTAATGTTGTCGATTTTTTGTTTAAACTTATGTGGGTGTGTGTGATTTTTGTAAGTAAAATGTTGTCCTTGGATCTAAGTGTCGATGTTAAGTTGACAAGTTAATCGAGGGCGAGAGAATGTTAGTGAACAGATTTGTTAGTAAATGTAAGATAACGTGTTAAGCAAGTTTTAGTAGCTAAACGGGATATCGGCGTAGATTAAAAATAAAAGGCGCGCACTAATGTTTGATTTAATAGGTAGCGAAAATCCATTAGAGTGACATCGGGGTGGCGACGGGCGTAACAAAATGTCGGCTATTTGTTTGTCCATCTCCAGCGGAAGAAGAGGGAGCGAAGCTATTTTTAATGCGATTCCGGATTTAGGTCAAGGGGGGGCGAGGGGGCTTGCTTTCTTTCAACTTATTGGAAGTTAATTCAAACTACGTTCGGAGATATTAATTCTATAATTGTAAACGCAAAAGCGTTTTGATTTGTCACGTTTGGTGACAAGCGTTATGGGATTGACATAGGGAGATACAGAGGTTGAATTATTCCGTGTGTTCAAGCATTTGTTAGATTTGTGTTTGTATTTCGAAAATTCGGATATTGTATCTGTTATTAAATCGAATGGTTTTTGGCGGACTTAGTAAAAATGTTATTCATGGATATCGGGTTAGAATTGAATGAAATTGCGACTATCGACGTGGACAATGTGTGATTAAATAAATGTGTCACAGGCGTGTTGAAGGCGTCTTTGGCCTGAAAATTGAAAGAGTTTAGTGGTGTGGCGCTGTGACACGAAGCGAAAAAATTGTAAATGAAAAGGTGTCGCGTGAAGTCTCTGTTTTGTACAAAATCTAACCTGTTACACTAAGAATAACAAATTTACTAAAGTCATGGGTGTTGGTTGTACGAACATATCGATAATTTTTATATTGTTAGTGGATATGACACGTTTAATGTGAGAAAAAAAAAGATTGTGTGTGTTTAGTAGGGCGACGTGATGCAGCTTGTGTAGCTCGAAATTGGATTTGGATGTTAAGTCGCGCATTAAAAATTGTTGTCAATTAGAAAAAATGATGTGAGAGGGTGTTGTATATTTTGTTGAGAGAGATTTGTCGATATTTAACTATGCGTGTAAAAGGAAGGTACGAGGGAGTGTAATTATGTGGGAATTTAACGATTGGAATAGTTTTGGAAGGCTGTGATTTAAGTTACTTCTGTCCAAAGATATGAAAGAAAAGGACATAGGAGCGTTGAAAATGGGATTAGTAACATTACAATAATATTAAATAAGAGTGTTGGAGTTCACCACGTGTGAGCAACTCGTTCCAGGAGGGGAAAATTTAGAAAATGGGACAGTTGTATTAACCTGTCCATGGGACACGTGTTGCTTGCACGAGGTGAATTGGTACAAGGTAGTTGGTAGAGGTACATTATCTTGATACAGGAGTAGCTGAGTACAGTCTATAATTAGTAGAAATCGTTTTATGGAATTAAGGAATAAAATGACAAAAGGCAATGGTGTATCGATTATATGGAATTTTAGATTCTGCGTTATGTTACTTATTTTTAAGATCAAAAAGATAGAATCTATGGTGACAATATTGTTAGCTATGGCGTTAATAGTTAAGTTAAATGAGTAGATATTCTATTATTTTAAAAGTATTCTGCCTAATTATATCGATAGATGCTACTGTATCAAGTAGTAGAGGTAAATTTACATTATTGGACTGTTCAGCTCGAACGAGCAATTGTTCAATAAAAATTATAGAAGGAGGAACCTACTGTGGTGCTGTCTTGTATGTCGGGACAGGCCTGGTCTGTTGTCATAGTTGGAGGTTCCTTGGGACAGTTAAGAGTTCATTGCTTGCGCTGGGCTCGTGGTTTAGAGGTGGTCGGGGGAGCAGGTAACATACGCTCGCGTGTTGGTAACTCGGAGGGGTGCTTGCAGGAGTTTTGCTGGCTTTTTCAGTCTTGTAGAGTATTGTAGTTGGGCCCGATCTGCTTGGGCGTCGTAGTTGGTGAAGAAGCTCTGCGCCTCGTACGAACCATCGTAGCGATTCCACCTCTCGCGATGTCCGGTCACGGCAGAAAGCTGAGGTAGCGTCGTCGTCAACCTCCCCAGGACATCTGACACCGGCGGCGGGGGTGTGACGTCTTCCTGGCCGGGGACAATTTCCTGCGTCTTACCGAAGGTTGTTTCTTTCTTCGGAAAAGTGGGGCTTCCGCCACTTTCGGAGTCGGGATCGGACTCCATTGGTTCCTTTGGCTCCTCCTCTCTTCCCTGTTCCATCTTTCTGTACAGACAGTGGTCTACTTGCTTACTTGTACCTTGGCGTCCACTATCCTGTCGACTCTTCGTTACGGGGGAGTCTGTGATATCTTGGGACCTCTGGGACCAGTGTTACCTGATGCTCGACGAACCTCGATGTCAACTCTCCCGTGCAGTCGTGGTGGAAGGCGACACAGCTGGGCCAAAGGTGAAATAAACAAACAGAGATTCCACTAAAAGCGTCTGACGTCAAGAAGGAATGGGATGAGGAGAGAGAGATTTTAGAGCAAGTGTTACCGTTGAGTTCCAAGCGAAGACTGCCAATTCTAGGTCCTTGGTTTAACACCACGACCTTGCTTCTTTCTGATTGGCTGACCTATTTAGGTGATTCTTTCCTAATTGGTGGGACTTTTTCACGTGGTCGTAGGCTATTGGTTGACCTACTTAGGTGATGTCTTCTCGCGGCTTTCTTTGATAGAAAATACGTCCGGTCTTGTTCCGGAAATTGGGCGTCACTCTTAGATTTTATGGTTTCCTCGATATCAGATACGCCCTGTCCTGTCAGGAAGTATTGACTTGTAAATTATTTATAGTTGGGCTGGTTTTAAGCCTCTTTTGCTAGGCCTTGCTTCGACTTCTGTCCTAAACCTGATTTGTTTTAACCTTAACTTTCTCTTGTCTCTCTCCATTCCTTCTATCTGTACAGTTGCAATACTTTATTAGATTCTTACGCGGTACAGATTGATGTTAGTTGAGGCTTTCTATGTGCAGTACATAAGAAGTTATATACAGTCATGGGGTGGAACATGTGGTAGTGGATATTTAGACTATTTACAACAATTCCATGGTCTTAAATCATCACACATATATATATACAGTTAAACCTGTCTATAGCGCCCCCTCTAAATAGCGCCTCCCTCTCTATAGTGCCCGATTTTAAATACGTAGTACGATGCGATTTACATTAAAAGTCACCTGTCTATAGCACCCCTTCTCTATAGCACCCTATTTTGGTGAGTCCCAAGAGGGGGCTCTATAGATAGGTTTAACTTTATATGATTGCATTTTTTCACAAATTTATTCTTTTATAACTATAACATCTTTCTACTCACTTTACGGCAATGAAATCAATATTAGGAGGGCCTGGCTCATCAATGGTAAACCCTCTCTTTCATTGCAGTGTAAGGATAATAAGATATTTTTGTTGTAAAAGTAAATATTGCTCTCAAATGGCACCATCAGAGAACAACAGTCTTTGATTTCCAGACTTAAATCTGGTCATCTACAGACAATGACTTTCCAGAATGGTTGCAAGGTTGTTCCACTATGTACTAAGTGTCAACCTGCAACCCCAAACTACATTATTGACTCTATTGACTCATCCATTGATGAGCTCGACTCTTCCCCGGCAGACACCATCAACAAGCTTTACAGGCTTGATACCTTAGTGTGATTGAGTGGAGATAAGATAGATGGTACCGTTACTTGTACATAGGTTTTTGTTTTAGATTTTAAAATAATTTAACTGACATCCGTCAAAGGTAAATCCCATACATTTAAGAAGTTAAAAGAAATATATGTTAAAAGGCAAACTTACACAAAAGCATTTATTAAGACATATACAGGTAAACCTGTCTATAACGCCTCCTCTTGGGACTCACCAAAATAGGGTGCTATAGACAGGTCACTTTTAATGTAAATCGCATCGTACTACGTATTTAAAATCGAGCGCTATAGAGAGGAAGGCGCTATTTAGAGGGGGTGCTATAGACAGGTTTAACTGTAGTCGTATACACGAATTTTACCACGGAGTCTACAAATGTAAATAATAAAAAAGGTAAAATCTAATCCCATTTAATGATAATCATGGAATTTATATAAAAGAAAACTTATTTAGGACAATTAAGCATTATTACATAAACCACTGTCTATATAGACAAACTTTCCTTTGTCTCACTGCTTTGTTCTTATGCATACCTCTGGTGAATCCTGTATAGGGTCAGTGACCCTAAATAAAGGCTTTTGTTGTTGTTGTTGTTGTATATAGACAAACTTCCAAAAATGTATGCTTCTCACAGATGAGAATAAGCGCGTATGGCTGGAGAGATGTCGCCAACTCAAGCATCGGGCCACTGGTCAGTGATGGGAGCGCATCCTCTTCACAGACAAGAAGCTGTTCAAACAGGCGCACAACCACCAAAACGACAGGTCCGCTGAGACTCCCGGCATGTCGGTAATTGTTGAACACGGCCATAATCCTCAGTCAGTTATAGTATGGACCGGGATTTGCGCCAGTAGCAAGAACTTCCTCGTTTTCGTGGATCAAGAGGTCAAAATCAACCAAGAAGAGTATCGCCGCGACATTCTCAAGGTCGTCGTACTCCCGTGGGCTCATTGTTTTCTTGCCAACAATTGTACTCACATAAAAATTATTTACATATGGAACTATATAAAGAGCCGCATGTGGCTCGCAGTTTGCCGACCCCTAGCAGAGTGCCATCTGGTGGAATAGAAATTAACTAAACGTTGATTTAACCTGTTCCCTGATATTTGACCAACCCATTTACTTGATAAATAAAGAAAAGCCAACCAAGAACGCGTTTCGGGCTGTTTGAACCTCGTCAGCGTGGTGCAGGCTATACCTCTACGACCAAAAAATGTTTTAGTTCCAGAGGTTTCTTGAGAAATCAAGAAATGGATATTACAGTGACCTTTATTGAAGACACACGAGATAACCAAGCGTGAACAGCCTCTGTCTCCTTTTAAAAAATAATAATAATAGACGACCGGCGATATCAAAGACTTTCCAGGTCTTCAAGTTTCGTCCATGAGTGTATATATACAAAAAGAGAGAGAGATTGAGATTAAAACTGATTTATTAAAATGTCCATATAAGATTGTATATGGTTAAATACAGAATAAATATGAATAAATAGATATAAATATATAAAAATAATTGATAAAAAAATATATACAAGGTCTTCATTGGTAGTGCTCACCGCGGGAAATAATTCGATTTGCTGAATGATACCACGTGACATGCCACGGCCACAGATGCTGGCCAATCAGAGGATAGAAAGATGAAGTCCACACATCGTTGGCTGTTGATTGTTACACTGGGATCCTTGGCAGGATTTGCTGTTCTGAAGGTAGGTCTGGGGAACACTAACAACTTGTAAATGGTCTTGTTTATAATTTTACTCCTTTATATATACACTCATGGACACAAAATTTAAGGAAAGTGTTAAATCTTTGATGTCGCCGGTCGTCTATTTTTTTTTTACTTGAAGGAGACAGAGTCTGTTCACAGTTGGTTATCTCGTGTGTCTATAATAAAGATCACTGTAATATCTTTCAAAGTTATTGTCTGAATTCCGAAATACATGCTAAAAACTTAAGGAAGTGAGAAGCCTTTGATGTCGCTGATCGTCTGTTTTTATTGAAGGAGACAGAGGCTGTTTACACTTGGTTATCTCGTGTGTCTTCAATAAAGGTCACTGTAATATCTTTCAGAGTTATTGTCTCAATCCCAATATACATGCTGAATGGTACAACTTCCTTAAGTTTTGTCCATGAGTTTAGATATATTAACTTTTTAAGTTGTAGGATATTTTTGACAGTTGTGTCACAATTGTTTTCTCTCTCTCTAAAAACTACCTCCACCGTGTGCAAGTTGAGATGAAGTATTTGGAAACTTGCCATTCGACACTACAGACGGTTTGCTCATCTCTTGGATTTCTATTCCAAGTTCCTGGATTGTCCTTATGTAGATCTTTAGTGAGGACATTCTTTAACTATCTATACACTCATGGACAAAACTTAAGGAAGTTGTACCTTTCAGCATGTATATCGGGATTGAGACAATAACTCTGAAAGATATTACAGTGACCTTTATTGAAGACACACGAGATAACCAATATACACTCATGGACAAAACTTAAGGAAGTTGTACCTTTCAGCATGTATATCGGGATTGAGATAATAACTCTGAAAGATATTACAGTGACCTTTATTGAAGACACACGAGATAACCGATATACACTCATGGACAAAACTTAAGGAAGTTGTACCTTTCAGCATGTATATCGGGATTGAGACAATAACTCTGAAAGATATTACAGTGACCTTTATTGAAGACACACGAGATAACCAATATACACTCATGGACAAAACTTATGGAAGTTGTACCTTTCAGCATGTATATCGGGATTGAGACAATAACTCTGAAAGATATTACAGTGACCTTTATTGAAGACACACGAGAAAACCAATATACACTCATGGACAAAACTTAAGGAAGTTGTACCTTTCAGCATGTATATCGGGATTGAGACAATAACTCTGAAAGATATTACAGTGACCTTTATTGAAGACACACGAGATAACCAATATACACTCATGGACAAAACTTAAGGAAGTTGTACCTTTTAGCATGTTTATCGGGATTTAGACAATAACTCTGAAAGATATTACAGTGAACTTTATTGAAGACACACGAGATAACCAATATACACTCATGGACAAAACTTGAGGAAGTTGTACCTTTCAGCATGTATATCGGGATTGAGACAATAACTCTGAAAGATATTACAGTGACCTTTATTGAAGACACACGAGATAACCAATATACACTCATGGACAAAACTTAAGGAAGTTGTACCTTTTACCATGTATATCGGGATTGAGACAATAACTCTGAAAGATATTACAGTGACCTTTATTGAAAACACACGAGATAACCATTATACACTCATGGACAAAACTTAAGGAAGTTGTACCTTTTACCATGTATATCGGGATTGAGACAATAACTCTGAAAGATATTACAGTGACCTTTATTGAAGACACACGAGATAACCAATATACACTCATGGACAAAACTTAAGGAAGTTGTACCTTTCAGCATGTATATCGGGATTGAGACAATAACTCTGAAAGATATTACAGTGACCTTTATTGAAGACACACGAGATAACCAATATACACTCATGGACAAAACTTATGGAAGTTGTACCTTTCAGCATGTATATCGGGATTGAGACAATAACTCTGAAAGATATTACAGTGACCTTTATTGAAGACACACGAGAAAACCAATATACACTCATGGACAAAACTTAAGGAAGTTGTACCTTTCAGCATGTATATCGGGATTGAGACAATAACTCTGAAAGATATTACAGTGACCTTTATTGAAGACACACGAGATAACCAATATACACTCATGGACAAAACTTAAGGAAGTTGTACCTTTCAGCATGTATATCGGGATTGAGACAATAACTCTGAAAGATATTACAGTGACCTTTATTGAAGACACACGAGAAAACCAATATACACTCATGGACAAAACTTAAGGAAGTTGTACCTTTCAGCATGTATATCGGGATTGAGACAATAACTCTGAAAGATATTACAGTGACCTTTATTGAAGACACACGAGATAACTAATATACACACATGGGCAAAATTAAGGAAGTTGTACCTTTTACCATGTATATCGGGATTGAGACAATAACTCTGAAAGATATTACAGTGACCTTTATTGAAGACACACGAGATAACTAATATATACTCATGGGCAAAACTTAAGGAAGTTGTACCTTTTACCATGTATATCGGGATTGAGACAATAACCCTGAAAGATATTACAGTGACCTTTATTGAAGACACACGAGATAACCAATATACACTCATGGACAAAACTTAAGGAAGTTGTACTTTTTACCATGTATATCGGGATTGAGACAATAACTCTGAAAGATATAACAGTGACCTTTATTGAAGACACACGAGATAACCGATATACACTCATGGACAAAACTTAAGGAAGTTGTACCTTTCAGCATGTATATCGGGATTGAGACAATAACTCTGAAAGATATTAGAGTGACCTTTATTGAAGACACACGAGATAACCGATATACACTCATGGACAAAACTTAAGGAAGTTGTACCTTTCAGCATGTATATCGGGATTGAGACAATAACTCTGAAAGATATTACAGTGACCTTTATTGAAGACACACGAGATAACCAATATACACTCATGGACAAAACTTATGGAAGTTGTACCTTTCAGCATGTATATCGGGATTGAGACAATAACTCTGAAAGATATTACAGTGACCTTTATTGAAGACACACGAGAAAACCAATATACACTCATGGACAAAACTTAAGGAAGTTGTACCTTTCAGCATGTATATCGGGATTGAGACAATAACTCTGAAAGATATTACAGTGACCTTTATTGAAGACACACGAGATAACCAATATACACTCATGGACAAAACTTAAGGAAGTTGTACCTTTTACCATGTATATCGGGATTGAGACAATAACTCTGAAAGATATTACAGTGACCTTTATTGAAGACACACGAGATAACCGATATACACTCATGGACAAAACTTAAGGAAGTTGTACCTTTCAGCATGTATATCGGGATTGAGACAATAACTCTGAAAGATATTAGAGTGACCTTTATTGAAGACACACGAGATAACCGATATACACTCATGGACAAAACTTAAGGAAGTTGTACCTTTCAGCATGTATATCGGGATTGAGACAATAACTCTGAAAGATATTACAGTGACCTTTATTGAAGACACACGAGATAATCATTATACACTCATGGACAAAACTTAAGGAAGTTGTACCTTTTACCATGTATATCGGGATTGAGACAATAACTCTGAAAGATATTACAGTGACCTTTATTGAAGACACACGAGATAACCAATATACACTCATGGACAAAACTTAAGGAAGTTGTACCTTTCAGCATGTATATCGGGATTGAGACAATAACTCTGAAAGATATTACAGTGACCTTTATTGAAGACACACGAGATAATCATTATACACTCATGGACAAAACTTAAGGAAGTTGTACCTTTTACCATGTATATCGGGATTGAGACAATAACTCTGAAAGATATTACAGTGACCTTTATTGAAGACACACGAGATAACCAATATACACTCATGGACAAAACTTAAGGAAGTTGTACCTTTCAGCATGTATATCGGGATTGAGACAATAACTCTGAAAGATATTACAGTGACCTTTATTGAAGACACACGAGATAACCAATATACACTCATTGACAAAACTTAAGGAAGTTGTACCTTTCAGCATGTATATCGGGATTGAGACAATAACTCTGAAAGATATTACAGTGACCTTTATTGAAGACACACGAGATAACCGATATACACTCATGGACAAAACTTAAGGAAGTTGTACCTTTCAGCATGTATATCGGGATTGAGACAATAACTCTGAAAGATATTAGAGTGACCTTTATTGAAGACACACGAGATAACCAATATACACTCATGGACAAAACTTAAGGAAGTTGTACCTTTTACCGTGTATATCGGGATAGAACAATAACTCTGAAAGATATTACAGTGACCTTTATTGAAGACACACGAGATAACCAATATACACTCATGGACAAAACTTATGGAAGTTGTACCTTTCAGCATGTATATCGGGATTGAGACAATAACTCTGAAAGATATTACAGTGACCTTTATTGAAGACACACGAGAAAACCAATATACACTCATGGACAAAACTTAAGGAAGTTGTACCTTTCAGCATGTATATCGGGATTGAGACAATAACTCTGAAAGATATTACAGTGACCTTTATTGAAGACACACGAGATAACCAATATACACTCATGGACAAAACTTAAGGAAGTTGTACCTTTTACCATGTATATCGGGATTGAGACAATAACTCTGAAAGATATTACAGTGACCTTTATTGAAGACACACGAGATAACCAATATACACTCATGGACAGAACTTAAGGAAGTTGTACCTTTCAGCATGTATATCGGGATTGAGACAATAACTCTGAAAGATATTAGAGTGACCTTTATTGAAGACACACGAGATAACCAATATACACTCATGGTCAAAACTTAAGGAAGTTGTACCTTTTAGCATGTTTATCGGGATTTAGACAATAACTATGAAAGATATTACAGTGAACTTTATTGAAGACACACGAGATAACCAATATACACTCATGGACAAAACTTGAGGAAGTTGTGCCTTTCAGCATGTATATCGGGATTGAGACAATAACTCTGAAGGATATTACAGTTACCTTTATTGAAGACACACGAGATAACCGATATACACTCATGGACAAAACTTAAGGAAGTTGTACCTTTCAGCATGTATATCGGGATTGAGACAATAACTCTGAAAGATATTACAGTGACCTTTATTGAAGACACACGAGATAACCGATATACACTCATGGACAAAACTTAAGGAAGTTGTTCCTTTCAGCATGTATATCGGGATTGAGACAATAACTCTGAAAGATATTACAGTGAACTTTATTGAAGACACACGAGATAACCAATATACACTCATGGACAAAACTTTAAGAAGTTGTACCTTTCAGCATGTATATCGGGATTGAGACAATAATTCTGAAAGATATTACAGTGACCTTTATTGAAGACACACGAGATAACCGATATACACTCATGGAAAAAACTTAAGGAAGTTGTACCTTTCAGCATGTATATCGGGATTGAGACAATAACTCTGAAAGATATTAGAGTGACCTTTATTGAAGACACACGAGATAACCGATATACACTCATGGACAAAACTTAAGGAAGTTGTACCTTTCAGCATGTATATCGGGATTGAGACAATAACTCTGAAAGATATTACAGTGACCTTTATTGAAAACACACGAGATAACCATTATACACTCATGGACAAAACTTAAGGAAGTTGTACCTTTTACCATGTATATCGGGATTGAGACAATAACTCTGAAAGATATTACAGTGACCTTTATTGAAGACACACGAGATAACTAATATACCCTTATGGGCAAAACTTAAGGAAGTTGTACCTTTTACCATGTATATCGGGATTGAGACAATAACTCTGAAAGAAATTACAGTGATCTTTATTGAAGACACACGAGATAACTAATATACACTCATGGGCAAAACTTAAGGAAGTTGTACCTTTTACCATGTATATCGGGATTGAGACAATAACTCTGAAAGATATTACAGTGACCTTTATTGAAGACACACGAGATAACTAATATACACACATGGGCAAAATTAAGGAAGTTGTACCTTTTACCATGTATATCGGGATTGAGACAATAACTCTGAAAGATATTACAGTGACCTTTATTGAAGACACACGAGATAACTAATATATACTCATGGGCAAAACTTAAGGAAGTTGTACCTTTTACCATGTATATCGGGATTGAGACAATAACCCTGAAAGATATTACAGTGACCTTTATTGAAGACACACGAGATAACCAATATACACTCATGGACAAAACTTAAGGAAGTTGTACTTTTTACCATGTATATCGGGATTGAGACAATAACTCTGAAAGATATAACAGTGACCTTTATTGAAGACACACGAGATAACCGATATACACTCATGGACAAAACTTAAGGAAGTTGTACCTTTCAGCATGTATATCGGGATTGAGACAATAACTCTGAAAGATATTAGAGTGACCTTTATTGAAGACACACGAGATAACCGATATACACTCATGGACAAAACTTAAGGAAGTTGTACCTTTCAGCATGTATATCGGGATTGAGACAATAACTCTGAAAGATATTACAGTGACCTTTATTGAAGACACACGAGATAACCAATATACACTCATGGACAAAACTTATGGAAGTTGTACCTTTCAGCATGTATATCGGGATTGAGACAATAACTCTGAAAGATATTACAGTGACCTTTATTGAAGACACACGAGAAAACCAATATACACTCATGGACAAAACTTAAGGAAGTTGTACCTTTCAGCATGTATATCGGGATTGAGACAATAACTCTGAAAGATATTACAGTGACCTTTATTGAAGACACACGAGATAACCAATATACACTCATGGACAAAACTTAAGGAAGTTGTACCTTTTACCATGTATATCGGGATTGAGACAATAACTCTGAAAGATATTACAGTGACCTTTATTGAAGACACACGAGATAACCGATATACACTGATGGACAAAACTTAAGGAAGTTGTACCTTTCAGCATGTATATCGGGATTGAGACAATAACTCTGAAAGATATTAGAGTGACCTTTATTGAAAACACACGAGATAACCATTATACACTCATGGACAAAACTTAAGGAAGTTGTACCTTTTACCATGTATATCGGGATTGAGACAATAACTCTGAAAGATATTACAGTGACCTTTATTGAAGACACACGAGATAACTAATATACCCTTATGGGCAAAACTTAAGGAAGTTGTACCTTTTACCATGTATATCGGGATTGAGACAATAACTCTGAAAGAAATTACAGTGATCTTTATTGAAGACACACGAGATAACTAATATACACTCATGGGCAAAACTTAAGGAAGTTGTACCTTTTACCATGTATATCGGGATTGAGACAATAACTCTGAAAGATATTACAGTGACCTTTATTGAAGACACACGAGATAACTAATATACACACATGGGCAAAATTAAGGAAGTTGTACCTTTTACCATGTATATCGGGATTGAGACAATAACTCTGAAAGATATTACAGTGACCTTTATTGAAGACACACGAGATAACTAATATATACTCATGGGCAAAACTTAAGGAAGTTGTACCTTTTACCATGTATATCGGGATTGAGACAATAACCCTGAAAGATATTACAGTGACCTTTATTGAAGACACACGAGATAACCAATATACACTCATGGACAAAACTTAAGGAAGTTGTACTTTTTACCATGTATATCGGGATTGAGACAATAACTCTGAAAGATATAACAGTGACCTTTATTGAAGACACACGAGATAACCGATATACACTCATGGACAAAACTTAAGGAAGTTGTACCTTTCAGCATGTATATCGGGATTGAGACAATAACTCTGAAAGATATTAGAGTGACCTTTATTGAAGACACACGAGATAACCGATATACACTCATGGACAAAACTTAAGGAAGTTGTACCTTTCAGCATGTATATCGGGATTGAGACAATAACTCTGAAAGATATTACAGTGACCTTTATTGAAGACACACGAGATAACCAATATACACTCATGGACAAAACTTATGGAAGTTGTACCTTTCAGCATGTATATCGGGATTGAGACAATAACTCTGAAAGATATTACAGTGACCTTTATTGAAGACACACGAGAAAACCAATATACACTCATGGACAAAACTTAAGGAAGTTGTACCTTTCAGCATGTATATCGGGATTGAGACAATAACTCTGAAAGATATTACAGTGACCTTTATTGAAGACACACGAGATAACCAATATACACTCATGGACAAAACTTAAGGAAGTTGTACCTTTTACCATGTATATCGGGATTGAGACAATAACTCTGAAAGATATTACAGTGACCTTTATTGAAGACACACGAGATAACCGATATACACTGATGGACAAAACTTAAGGAAGTTGTACCTTTCAGCATGTATATCGGGATTGAGACAATAACTCTGAAAGATATTACAGTGACCTTTATTGAAGACACACGAGATAACCAATATACACTCATGGACAAAACTTAAGGAAGTTGTACCTTTTACCATGTATATCGGGATTGAGACAATAACTCTGAAAGATATTACAGTGACCTTTATTGAAGACACACGAGATAACCAATATACACTCATGGACAGAACTTAAGGAAGTTGTACCTTTCAGCATGTATATCGGGATTGAGACAATAACTCTGAAAGATATTAGAGTGACCTTTATTGAAGACACACGAGATAACCAATATACACTCATGGTCAAAACTTAAGGAAGTTGTACCTTTTAGCATGTTTATCGGGATTTAGACAATAACTATGAAAGATATTACAGTGAACTTTATTGAAGACACACGAGATAACCAATATACACTCATGGACAAAACTTGAGGAAGTTGTGCCTTTCAGCATGTATATCGGGATTGAGACAATAACTCTGAAGGATATTACAGTTACCTTTATTGAAGACACACGAGATAACCGATATACACTCATGGACAAAACTTAAGGAAGTTGTACCTTTCAGCATGTATATCGGGATTGAGACAAATACTCTGAAAGATATTACAGTGACCTTTATTGAAGACACACGAGATAACCAATATACACTCATGGACAAAACTTAAGGAAGTTGTACCTTTTACCATGTATATCGGGATTGAGACAATAACTCTGAAAGATATAACAGTGACCTTTATTGAAGACACACGAGATAACCGATATACACTCATGGACAAAACTTAAGGAAGTTGTACCTTTCAGCATGTATATCGGGATTGAGACAATAACTCTGAAAGATATTAGAGTGACCTTTATTGAAGACACACGAGATAACCGATATACACTCATGGACAAAACTTAAGGAAGTTGTACCTTTCAGCATGTATATCGGGATTGAGACAATAACTCTGAAAGATATTACAGTGACCTTTATTGAAAACACACGAGATAACCATTATACACTCATGGACAAAACTTAAGGAAGTTGTACCTTTTACCATGTATATCGGGATTGAGACAATAACTCTGAAAGATATTACAGTGACCTTTATTGAAGACACACGAGATAACTAATATACCCTTATGGGCAAAACTTAAGGAAGTTGTACCTTTTACCATGTATATCGGGATTGAGACAATAACTCTGAAAGATATTACAGTGACCTTTATTGAAGACACACGAGATAACTAATATACACACATGGGCAAACTTAAGGAAGTTGTACCTTTTACCATGTATATCGGGATTGAGACAATAACTCTGAAAGATATTACAGTGACCTTTATTGAAGACACACGAGATAACTAATATATACTCATGGGCAAAACTTAAGGAAGTTGTACCTTTTACCATGTATATCGGGATTGAGACAATAACCCTGAAAGATATTACAGTGACCTTTATTGAAGACACACGAGATAACTAATATACACTCATGGGCAAAACTTAAGGAAGTTGTACCTTTTACCATGTATATCGGGTTTGAGACAATAACTCTGAAAGATATTACAGTGACCTTTATTGAAGACACACGAGATAACTAATATACACTCATGGGCAAAACTTAAGGAAGTTGTACCTTTTACCATGTATATCGGGTTTGAGACAATAACTCTGAAAGATATTACAGTGACCTTTATTGAAGACACACGAGATAACCAAGATACACTCATGGGCAAAACTTAAGGAAGTTGTACCTTTTAGCATTATATCGGGATTGAGACAATAACTCTGAAAGATATTACAGTGACCTATATTGAAGATACACGAGATAACCAATATACGCTCATGGACAAAACTTAAGGAAGTTGTACCTTTTACCATGTATATCGGGATTGAGACAATAACTCTGAAATAGATTACAGTGACCTTTATTGATGACACACGAGATAACCAAGTGTGAACAGTCTCTGTCTCCATAAAAATAAGCGACCGACGACATCAAAAACTTACCACTTCCTTAAGTTTTGTCCATGAGTGTAGTCAATTCCTTACGTGTGTTGAGCTATCTATAGATGTATGGTAAACAGATATAACCCCACAGTTGAGTACTGTAGATATATTCCCAGTAGGATATTAATAAATTGATGAGTGTCCAGAAAACCACAGTATCGCCTGATGGGACAACAGAACATTCCGGTAAGTCACGTCAATGATATTAGAATGCGCTATGCAAATCTGAGAGAGTCTAGTGACCCTATTTACACACATGGACAGTTCCATCCACATTTTTACCGTCTTTGATGGTACAGTTAAACCTGTCGCCCCCTCTTGGGACTCACCAAAATAGGGTGCTATAGAGATGGGGTGCTATAGACAAGCCACTTTTAATGTAAAATGTTTGCATTTTAATGTTTAAAATCGGGCGCTATAGAGAGGAAGGAGCTATTTAGAGGGGGCGCTATAGACAGGTTCAACTGTATTTGATGTAGTGGTGGTGGTGTCTTGTCCACATGGAATGGGAGGTACCTTTGCCCCGTTAGTCAGCTACATTTCAGAGTTCCCTGTTCACGGTTACCGTAGCGGCTCGGGGCTCACGACACCGTACTTCAGGGCAGTCCCTTATTTGTGCTGCTTCTCCCGCCCGCCACGTATTTGATGTAGTAAAACTTTTGATACCTTCTTGAAAATGAAGATACTTCGGCCAGTAAATCTTTTTATTACCTCAATCATAGTCTTCTCTAGTTGCCTTGCCATCTTGAATACCTCGGGACCAAAATTGGTCTTGATTATCGCAATCTTTGCGATTGATTGCGATTAATCTTTTAAAAAGATTTACTGGCCGAAGTATCTTCATTTTCAAGAAATATGAATGCCGGCCAGGCAGCCTCAATATTTTGATACCTTGTTTTAATTATAAGAGAATTGAAAACAAACATGATTCGTTTATATATACTTCCATGAAACTGGGAAAGCTTTCAAGCCAAAAAGACTCTTCTTCAGGGCTCTAATACACTCATGGACAAGACTTAAGGAAATGGAAAGTCTTTGATATCGCCGGTCGTCTATATATATATATATTTTTTTTTTTTAAGGAGACAGAGATTGTTCACACTTGGTTATCTCGTGTATCTTCAATAAAGGTTACTGTAATATCTTTCAGAGTTATTGTCTCAATCCCGATATACATGCTGAAAGGTACAACTTCCTTAAGTTTTGTCTCCATGAGTGCAAGGCAGTAACTACAGTAAAGTCTCTCATGAGAGGCCATAGTATAAAAACATGACACAAAACCTGGTTTTGATATTTCATATTTTTCATATTTGATATTTCTGTAGACAGGTCGTTATACCACAGAAAGCTCGAAGTGTTTGTAATAAAAGAAGACATTTATCCTTGGAGACTTGGATTCTGATATGGTAGAGTGTAGATGTTCCTGAGCAGGATATTGGGAGGGTTTTTTGTCGACACAGTTGGCTATAAATCCTTGTATCGTAGATTCCCGTGGTGTAGACACCAGAGACTGGGTGTGTAGGGTCCTGTGACCAAATTCTGACGGAGCCCGACATGTTCGTGATGTCTCCCAACTACCCCGAGAACTACCCCAACGACATCCGTTGTGTCATCTCCGTGGCACGTCTCAACCCCACCACCGAGGTCGCCTCTCTGAAGTTCATCAATTTTGACGTGGAGAATTCTCCAAACTGTTCCGCGGACTTCCTGCAGGTCGGGAAGGAGCGGCTGTGTGGAGTGGACCCTTTGGACATGGGTAACTGTCACTGGCTGTCACTGTCTGTCACTGGGTGTGTTTTTAACTGGATATATATGTCACTGGGTGTCACTGTCTGTCACTGGGTGTGTTTTTAACTGGATATATATGTCACTGGCTGTCACTGTCTGTCACTGGGTGTGTTTTAACTGGATATATCTGTCACTGGGTGTCACTGTCTGTCACTGGGTGTGTTTTTAACTGGATATATATGTCACTAGGTGGGTCTATCACTGGATGCAACTGTCACTGTGCGGGTCTGTCACTAGGTGCATCTGTCACTGGGTGTGTTTGTCACTGGCTGTCATTGTCTGTCACTAGATACATCTGTCACTGGGTGTCACTGTCTGTCACTGGGTGTGTTTGTCACTGGATATATATGTCACTAGGTGGGTCTGTCACCGGATGCATCTGTCACTTGTGAGTCTGTCATTGGATGGATCTGTCACTTGTGAGTCTGTCACTGGATGCATCTGTCACTTGTGAGTCTGTCACTGGATGCATCTGTCACTTGTGAGTCTGTCATTGGATGGATCTGTCACTTGTGAGTCTGTCACTGGATGGATCTGTCACTTGTGAGTCTTTCACTGGATGCATCTGTCACTAGGTGAGTCTGTCACTGGATGCATCTGTCACTAGGTGGGTCTGTCACTGGATGCATCTGTCACTTGTGAGTCTGTCATTGGATGGTTCTGTCACTTGTGAGTCTGTCACTGGATGCATTTGTCACTTGTGAGTCTGTCTTTGGATGGATCTGTCACTTGTGAGTCTGTCACTGGATGGTTCTGTCACTTGTGAGTCTGTCACTGGATGCATTTGTCACTTGTGAGTCTGTCTTTGGATGGATCTGTCACTAGGTGAGTCTGTCACTGGATGCATCTGTCACTTGTGAGTCTGTCACTGGATGCATCTGTCACTTGTGAGTCTGTCATTGGATGGGTCTGTCACTTGTGAGTCTGTCACTGGATGGATCTGTCACTTGTGAGTCTTTCACTGGATGCATCTGTCACTTGTGAGTCTGTCACTGGATGCATTTGTCACTAGGTGGGTCTGTCACTGGATGCATCTGTCACTAGGTGAGTCTGTCACTGGATGCATCTGTCACTAGGTGGGTCTGTCACTGGATGCATCTGTCACTTGTGAGTCTGTCATTGGATGGTTCTGTCACTTGTGAGTCTGTCACTGGATGCATTTGTCACTTGTGAGTCTATCATTGGATGGATCTGTCACTTGTGAGTCTTTCACTGGATGCATCTGTCACTAGGTGAGTCTTTCACTGGATGCATCTGTCACTAGGTGGGTCTGTCACTGGATGCATCTGTCACTAGGTGGGTCTGTCACTGGATGCATCTGTCACTTGTGAGTCTGTCACTGGATGGTTCTGTCACTTGTGAGTCTGTCACTGGATGCATTTGTCACTAGGTGGGTCTGTCACTGGATGCATCTGTCACTTGTGAGTCTGTCACTGGATGCATCTGTCACTAGTTGTGTTTGTCACTGGATGCATCTGTCACTAGTTGTGTTTGTCACTGGCTGCATCTGTCACTAGTTGTGTTTGTCACTGGATGCATCTGTCACTAGTTGTTTTTGTCACTGGATGCATCTGTCACTAGTTGTGTTTGTCACTGGATGCATCTGTCACTAGTTGTGTTTGTCACTGGATGCATCTGTCACTAGTTGTGTTTGTCACTGGATGCATCTGTCACTAGTTGTGTTTGTCACTGGATGCATCTGTCACTAGTTGTGTTTGTCACTGGATGCATCTGTCACTAGTTGTGTTTGTCACTGGATGCATCTGTCACTAGGTGTGTTTGTCACTGTCACAAACTATTTTTGACCCGTATGATTCATTTTAAAATTAAACCATAACTGCCCTTATTACTGCAATGATAAAATTTATGATTGTTGGAATAAAATCTGTACAGATGTTGAATTCAAGAACAACGCTTCAATGCTGAATATTATCTTCCAGACGAACCACGTCAAAACCCGGCCTGGATTCATATTCAAAGTGATCCAGCCTCAGCCAAGGATAGGTGGACCACCCAAGAAATGTATGGCACCCGAAATAGACAACGTATCTTTCAATCTCAGCAGTGTCGAGGAATCCGGCAAGTATCATCTTGGAGTGAACTGTACGTATGTCTTCCCAAAATCATCTCCCAAAGTATGCACACTTCAAGTCCATTTCCCTAAATTCGATTTAGCCAAAAGTGACAACTGTGAAAAGGACAGTTTGACTTTTGATGACACCCCGTTGTGTGGAACACTCAAGAAAAATAAAAGTAAGTTTATATTCTTTTTATTTTTCAACACACCAATATTTATTAATTAAAATAAGGGAATATTTTGGATCAAAATATTTATTAAAATTCAATATTTCGACGAGGCTGTTCGCCTATCTTCTTCTCGGAAAAAATTCAAAAACCTTTTGTAAGCTTATTATCCGCGTGATGCGTGAGAAAATATCTTTATTTACTGGGCTGCTAACCAAAATAAATGATTTTTGAGCCCCAATGGCCGCGTAAAGCGGAATATATAAAACCACTATGACCAGGCTGGGGAGGCTAGGGACAGGATCTCCGTTAGGGAAGAGGCAGGTTAGGCCGGATTGGGTCCGCGGAGGTCAGGAGGCAGGAAGAAGGCGGGAGGACTAGAACTTTGCAGCTCTAGCTCTGGCAGTTGGGTAAGACATCGATCTTGCCTCGTGGTCGGCAGAGAGGCCCTTGGCTGAGCAGTTGGCGCACTTGGCCGTGTGCGGGCTGGCGAGAGTTGGACAGCTTCGGCCTTGGTGGTCACCAGAAGCGCAGTGGAAGCAGGTGACCGTAGCCTTGGTGTACCTATCGGCGTTGTGGCCGTAGCCACAGCAGCGGTAGCAGACGCGGACAGACTCCTCGACGTGATGCGTGCACGAGAAGTGTTGTTATATATAACATATGTTGGTGTGACCAGACCATTTAAATTGAATCATTGAATCTGGTCACACCAACATATGTTATATAAAACAACACTTCTCGTGCATGCATCACGCGGATAATAAGCTTACAGAAGGTTTTTGATTTTTTTCTGAGAAGAAGATAGGCGAACAGCCTCGTCGAAATATTGAATTTTAATTAATTAATTGATCCAAAATATGCCCTTATTTTAATTATCAAAAATGGATTACTCTATATTCAACACCAATATTTATTTAATTTTTATTCTTATCAAAATAACTTTTTTTTTTTCTACTCTTGAAAATTAAAGATATTTCGGCCAGTAAATATTTTTTATTAACTCGATAAAGCACAATTTATATTATAGATTATAAACACAAGGTAATAAGACAAAATCCAAATAAATAAATAGTGTGTGACATTTCGGTAACAGCGTTGTTACCATCTTCATTTAGTACTTTTGTTTGAAGATGGTAACAACGCTGTTACCGAAACGTCACACACTATTTATTTATTTGGATTTGGTCTTATTACCTTGTGTTTATCTCGATGTTTCGGCAAAAATATTTTGTCTTCGTTAGGAACAAATAAAAATTTTAAAAATGTTGGCAAGATCGTTAAAAAGATTCCAGAATAATTTATTTTAGAATATATTTTTAAGACAAAATATATTTTTGTCGCGAATTGTCGAGATAATAAAAAGATCTATACATTAACCGAAGTATCTTTAATTACAACAGCTATCCTGCTTGGACTGACCTATCTCAATCCTACATCTATGGCCAGACTCAACATGGAACTTCCTGGTTAACTGGTTTAACTCAGCAATCAAAACAGGACGAGAGTAAAAACGCTCAACACTAGTCCATACGAGTCCATACTCGTATAAAGTAATTTATAATACAATATAATGCGGCTTATGATTGTAAAACGACATTTGAAAATTATCCCGCATGTGTTTCTTTTGAACGAAAAATCGAAATTTATTTTAAGGAGAAATAACGATTATTTCTATCCTTAGGGATAAAGTATGAAAGTATGAATTGTGAAGAGTAATGATAAACGGAAAAATAATAAATATGTCCAGGGTAGCCTAGTGGACATGGCATCTGCCCAGTAAGCGGAACACTGTGGGCTCGTTTCCCATCCCTGGACACTTTTATTTTTCCGTTCATCATTACCCTTCACAATTCACCCTTTCATACCTCATACCTAAGGGTGGAAATAATCGTTATTTCTCCATAAAATAAATTTCGATTTTTCTTTCAAAAGAAACACATGCGGGATAATTTCCAATGTCGTTTTACTAGTCCATACTAGTGAACTGAACTCCCCGGGTAGTTGGCGTTCTTTGCTCCCTGGGTTATAAATAAATCTCTTAATTACAACAACAACAACAGTGATAAAGCACAATTTGGATTATAGATTATAGATACAAGAAAATAAGACCTAATCCAAATAATTTATTAAAGTGTGACGTTTCGGCAACAGCATTGTTACCATCATCAGACAAAAGAATAATCTAGTATTTATTCTTTTGTCTGATGATGGTAACAATGCTGTTGCCGAAACGTCACACTTTAATAAATTATTTGGATTAGGTCTTATTTTCTTGTATCAACAACAACAACAAAAAGCTTTATTAAGACCTTTCAGTCTTATACAGATTCTCCAAGCAGAAATGTAGGATACATACAGGAATAACAGTAATAGTACCTTAATGGCAATATGATATTTATATACAGGAAAAATTATATAAAGACAATCAAGCTAATAGATTAGTCTGGGAAAATTGAAGGAAATTTATAATACCTGGATTTACCGCGGATTCACCGCAAATGAAGATAAAAAAAAAAGCAAAAGCTAATCACAATCAATATTGAGATAATGAAATTTGTAGAACGACATTTGAAAATTATGCCGCACTATGTTTATTTTAAACGAAAAATCGAAATTTATTTTAAGGGGAGAAATAACGATTATTTCTAACCTTAGGGATGAAGTATGAAAGAATGAATTGTGAAGAGTAATGATAAACGAAAAAATAATAAATATGTCCAGGGTAGCCTAGTGGACATGGCATCTGCCCGGTAAGCGGAACACTGTGGGTTCGTTTCCCATCCCTGGACACTTTATTTTTCCGTTTACAATTCATCCTTTCATACTTCATCCCTAAGGTTAGAAATAATCGTTATTTCTCCTTAAAATAAATTTCGATTTTTCGTTCAAAAGAAACACATGCGGGATAATTTTCAAATGTCGTTCTACAATCATAAGCCGCATTATATTGTATTACAATGAAATTTATACGTTAAAAATCTTTAATTTTTAAGAACTATGAATGCTGGCCATAGAGGTAGCCTTTATCTTCGTGTAAATTTCTTTTATCCTTACACCGATAAGAAATTATTGGGAAGGACCAATGCATTTATTAAGAATTTCAATGTTATATACAACAACAACAGAAATGATTTTATTAAGGCCCATTGCCCTGTATGGATTCACCATACAACAACAAAATAATACAGTAATTTTTTCTCCTTTTCCCCATGTTCAAGTGAGTCTTTGTTTGAAAAGGGATTTATTTACACCTCTGTTCTAAAACTTTCCTCACTACCTATTTTGTGTATGAATCTATTTACAATTGATCTGTAGAAATTATAGAGTTATATTGCTATATTTTTCTTTTCTGAAATAGTTCTCAGCGTCTTCAGAATATTATATACAGATTCTCTTGAGATATATATAAATAAATTGGTAAAAAAAAAAAGAGAGAGAGAAAATAATTAAAATTTAGAGAGAAATTAAACCATTAAAGTAGCTTTTTTGACGTGACAACGTCTTAAATTAGGTTGCGGCTGGGAGTCACTTATGAAAAAGTGTAACGCCCGGTAACGTTACGATGAGTCACCGAACGAGAGTGCTGCGCGCGCAGCTGCGCGCGCAGCGCTAGAGAATTAGGCGCATTGAATCGGCGCATGCTTGTCTCTGTCTTTGTCTTTCTCGAACGTTCTTGGCGTTGGAAAAACAAGAAAGCGTCATAATACAAGTTCACACGTGTGGTTAAAGTATCGTCAGCTGTCTGTAGTGAAAATGTGGAGTGCTTAGATTCGTCATTTACAACAACTACAACAATAAAGGTAAATAATTGTACACTGATATTTCATTATCGTAAACTATGATTGATTGATTAATTGTTAGATTGACACAAAAGTTGAGAAACTGAGTTTATAGGTTATGTCATACTATTGATAAATGTTGATAGTGTTAAGTAAATTATTAGTTTAAAATTAATTAATTAATTAATTATTATTTTACAAATTTTAAATAGTTTCAAATTTATTTAGCTAAAATTTGAACCTTCGATCTGAATAAATGTTTTGATTTTCGAATTGATTCTTTAAAATTACAAATATTAAAAAAAAGTGGCAGATATAAGAAAACTTTATTTAAACTGTGTTGAGCAAGAATTTTAACATCTAATTTAAGTAAATGTTTTAATTTTCAACTTCATCATTTACAATTACAAATTTTATTTAATTTCAAATTTATTTAGCAAAAATTTGAACCTTCGATCTGAATAAGTGTTTTGATTTTCAAATACCAACGCGGCTGGTGGAGTGGCGATCTATCGTAAATTATCATCGACATCTACGGCGGAAGTGTTCCAAGTTGCGATTACAGACGTAACTCGTGTCATTAAAACCAAGGGTGACATGTGCATGACTGAAGTTACTTGCTTCGCCGCTAATACTAGCTTCAAGTTTATACTCGGTGCTGTATATATTCATCCAGGAGCTAGTATGCAGGATATTGGAATGTTACTATGGCAAGGACTCGGTCCGTACATTCACAACAGCCAGTACGTGCCACCGTTCGTGCAAGTTGATTCTAGTATACCGATTCTTCTGTGTGGTGATTTTAACAAAAACGTAAAGCCTGACAACTCGTTTCTTAATTTCATGAAAAATACGTATAATCTTGATTGCGTATCAAACGTTTCTAAGTCAACTACGTTAAAAGGAACAACTATCGACTTGACTTTCGCAAGACACATTACAGCAGAAACACTTCCTTTCATTTCATATTTCTCCTATCATCGTCCTATCCTCAACAAAATCACTCAAATAGGAATTAGTTAAGTTTAAGTTTACATGTACAATGTTTTAGTAAACAAAATATATTTCTATAGTTAAAATTTGTGCAATTCTTATTTTCATTCAATTCCTTGTTCCTATTGTGCAATTTAATTATATTCATATCAATAAATATTCTACCGTTGTCACATAAAATCTTCGCCCGTAAAACCGACTTTACAGGCAACCATTTTTTCTTTTCAAATAAAAAACACTTTTTACTGAGTATTCTTAATTGCTATGAAAATATATATATATATATATTGTGAGGGTCTAGCTCATCAATGATGAAAACTCCCAGCGGTTTCGCCAGTTCAAGAGTTTTTTTATTTTATTTTTTATAATTCTACTATTATATTGGACGATTCTTGCATATCTATTCGACACTGTAGGGTGAAATTTTATAAATAGTATTGTAATATATAATATATGGTTTTGACCAAGGACTTGGGTGTTTTTGTGTGATGTAATCAATATATGATATAGGCTTAGCAAAAATACGATGTTTCTTTTTTAAGGATTTCAAGTTGTTTTGTACTCATGTATGTTGTAGTTACGAGGACATCCCTTTAGATAAAAACAAATATATATTTATTTAAGGAACGACTTGTTCCAATACAATTGTTGTAAACAAGCGAGCAAAGAATCAAAACATAAAGGTTGAAGCGTAGAAGTGTGACGTAATAGTAGTGACGTCAGCATCGATGATGATTAAAGTCAAAGTTTGCGTAACAATATACAATAATCCCTCGTTATCACGAACTCGGATTATACGAACTCTCGGTTTGCGCGAACCGTTTCTTTTCCCCCGTTAAATTTCAATGCTTTCCAAAGAGATTTTGCCGGTTAAGACGAAATATTCGGTTATAACGAAATACGAATTAAATTTAGCCCCCAGCAGAACTAATCAATCGGTTAAAACGAATTCTAATATGTTTTTAAAGGCGAGTTATAATATATACGGAATTTCACAGAATATTATATTATTCTTATTTTTATACAAAACATATATTTAAAAATCTATATTAATAAAATGGAAATTTCATAAGTGGTGTTCGCTAAAAACTTTCGTTACAATGCATCAATTTCGACCAAATTTTCAACATTTATGTAAAACGAGATGGAGCAGGTTTTGCTTAACATCAAAATATTTTTCCTAACATTAACATGCGTAACTTCGCTGTTATCGATTAAATACAAAAAAAAATCAACAGAGTTAATTTTATTTATATAAAATACAAAATTAAATTTCAACAGAGTTAATTTTTTTACATACTAGCTAATAATCTCAATTTAAAAATATAATATAAAAAGCCAACAATGAAGAGTGAGTGTAAGATAAAAAGCCAACAATGAAGAGTAAATGTAATATAAAAAGCCAACAATGAAGAATGAATGTAAGATAAAAAGCCAACAATGAAGAGTGAATGTAAGATAAAAAGCCAACAATGAATAGTAAATGTAATATAAAAAGCCAACAATGAAGAATGAATGTAAGATAAAAAGCCAACAAAGAAGAGTAAATCTACTTATATAATTGCCTTATTCTGTCTGTGTGAAGTTCACTGTGTGAAGTTCACGGATAGATTTTGGTCAGAATATAATATAAAAAGCCAACAATGAAGAATGAATGTAAGATAAAAAGCCAACAATGAAGAGTAAATATGATATAAAAAGCCAACAATGAAGAATGAATGTAAGATAAAAAGCCAACAATAAAGAGTAAATGTAATATAAAAAGCCTCAATGAAGAATAAATGTAAGATAAAAAGCCAACAATGAAGAGTAAATATAATATAAAAAGCCAACAATGAAGAATAAATGTAAGATAAAAAGCCAACAATGAAGAGTAAATATAATATAAAAAGCCAACAATGAAGAGTAAATCTATATATATATAAAATTGAATGTCTGTCTGTTTGTCTGTACTCTATAGATTCAAAAACCATACATCCAATCGCCGTGAAATTTTGGGATATTATTAGGTATATCACCGGGAAGGTTTTTGAAAAATAATTTCCTGAATATCTTGAATATCCTTAGAGTTATTTGTAGATTTAACCCGCAAGCAGCGCCTCCATTGTGACGATGATAACAAGTTTTCTTATCACTAAGTTTGTTATCTTAAATATTATTTATCAAAAGTAAGATTATCTCAGGATGACACGGCAATGTGACACGAGAAAAAATGTTCACTAGATAAAACTATGATTTTCTAATGTAGAAAATTAGGAAAGACAAAATTCAGGATGACACGGCACACAGGGACCGGGAAAAAATGTTCACTTTATCGAGAGATTCAAATTTACGAGTTTCAAATTATCAAATTATACCTTTTTTTTTTTTAATAAGTTTTTAGAGAATTGTTTTAACAAATGTTCGCTAGACAAACCTTTACTCAGGTAAAACCCCGGGCGAAGCCGAGTACGTTTTATAAGTTTATAGAGAATTGTTTTAACAAATGTTCGTTAGACAAACATTCACTCGGGTAAAACCCGGGCGAAGCCGGGCACATCCGCTAGTATTAAATATAATATAAATAATAAAAATATATTCTGTGAATAATAATCTGTGTAAATCGAGCTCTCAGAAGAAAAAGGACTTATTTCTATTTGTTATATCTTTTTTATAACCGACTAATTGATTGTATTATAAAATAATGCGCTTGAAATAAAAATTATTAAATTCTAAATAATCGAAGAGTGAATTGTTTGAGCTTCCATAAAAAACCTACATAAACATGTCATCTAAACCGCGAAAAAAAAGCGCCATTGATCTTGCCTTAAAAAGGAAAATTTTGGACGAAGTTGCACGTGGAGTGTTATCTAAGTCGTAAATTGCCGAAAATTTTCAAATTGCGAAATCCACATTATCAACCATTCTAAAAAACAAAGAAAAAATAGATGCGGCCGTTGCCTCAGGGTCTTCGAGCTCTTCAAAACGACTTCGAAAAGCATCCCATCAAGACATGGAAGATGAGCTTTTAAAATGGTTTTAAAAAAGTAGACAAAATAATATTCCTGTATCCGGCGCACTTGTCAAAGAAAAGGCTAAAGAAATAAGTGTCTCATTGGGTGTGGAAAAAACAGCTGATTCGTTTTCACTTCCAGAAACAATGCTTGATGAGCCTGAAGAATGGACCAAACTCCTTTCAGCTACAAACCCAGCTGAGACTTTGACTTTCCTGGAGTATGTTGCCCTGGATGAAGGGTTGGAAATTTGCGGTTCACCCGAATTAGAAGAAAAGAAGAAGAAGAAACAGAAGACGATGAGGTGAAAGAAGAGATAATGATGCCTACTAGAGGGGAAGTAATCGCGGCCCTCGAAACCCTCCAGAAGCTGTCCAAGACCTCTGCGGATATTGATGTTCATTTTGAAGATGACCTGGATAAAATAAGAAGGGAGTGTCTGAAACAGTGCCCAATCAAATACCACCAAAAAACTATAACAGATTTTCTGAAGCCTGCAGAGAAAACCCAGAAATAGGATACTCTATGCATACTGCATATGCTGCATACACATAAACATTGTATGTACCAAGTATATTATGTAAGTTGTTTCTTTTGTTGTTCTTTTTTATTTGTGTTTTAAAATAAACTTATATTCTCATGTTATTGCCTTACATTGTGATTATATTATCCATATTGTCTTTTAAAATTAAATACTTTATGTATATACACATAATTGTTGTTCCTTAAAATTATAAAATATTTTCATTAATATTGTTTTCAAATAAATTTATTCGTTATTCCTCAGAAATGTAGTTTTCTTACTCATCAGTAGTACATAAGTACAACCCCCGGATACCACGAATTCAATTCGCCTAATACGAATTCGGTTTATACGAATTCGGTATATATTCTTTTAAGACGAAAAGGGTATTTCGTTCTCCCGTTGAGTTCGTCTTAACGAGGGATTTCTGTATAGCGTGAGATATTCATGGGTTCTTATGATAATTCTGTAATAATATTATACAAATATATAACAGTAGCATACAATCTTTAGAAACTACACTACCTTATTGCATATTGGGTAGAAGAGTACATTGTTGGAAAAAAAGAAGAATAATAAATCAATGATCTTAAAATACTTTTAGACTGACAACACTGTAATATAAAAACGAGAACAAAGGAGTGTTTTGTTTTGTTTACAAAATTAGTAATTGTAATGTAAATTAGTAAATTAAATTTAATTGCCATCTATCGTTAAAACTTTACACAAATAAATTTACTGGCAATGCGTTTCTTTTAAATATTGTGGCGAAGAAATATTTTATTATTTAATTTAATATTATTCAATGAAAATATTCAACAGATTATAAAATATATATTACTCTGTATTTGTGAAATCATCTTTAAAATATTTCTTTGCTTGCTTGCTTAAGATTCGCTAGCTGTAGATGGTTGAGCTGACTTGTTAATAATTGTCGACTCGTCGCTGTGACGTCATCAATAAATACTTTTACATCTTAGGATATTTCAAGGCTTGATTTCTACGCTACAACTGGTGGAGAGACTGGACCGATACCCATTAAGAAATAAAAGAAAAATTGATTCTGTTGAACCAGAAGAAACTTCTATGAATGTAAAGAAGGAAGATACTCAGGTAAGCAACTACGTTGTTCAACATCTGCCAAGGAACCCTTCCATTTTCTCCGGGGAGGATGGTGAAGATCTCCAAAAATGGTTAAAAGGGTATGCACGTGTGGCAAGGTACAACCATTGGGACGAAACCCTTTGTCTTACTAAAGTTTATTTTTATCTGTCTGGAACTGCTCTCAAATGGTTTGAGAACAACGAAGAAAGCATCCAGACTTGGAAGGAATTCACATCTCAAATGAGCGAGGAAGATAAAATCTCCCACCTCATGAAGGGGATAGCTGAGGAGCTTTATCAAGCACTCCTACCGAAGGATGTACAGAGCACCGAGCAATTCATTACAGAATGTCGCCGTGTTGAAGCGAGTTGTAGGCGAGTTACCCCAACCAAGTACGAGCGCCTACCAAATGTAGCCTCTCTCTGTGACCAGGATGACGGAGAAGATCTGTCATCGCTGATCCGAAAAATTGTTCGTGAAGAGATACAGCAAGCATTGGACTCTCCTCAAGAGGAGCCTAAAATCGCTGTCATTGAAGATTTAGTGAGGGAAGAGATTGTAAAGACCTTGGCACCTAGATCAAAACCTACAATAAGTCCCCCTCAAGCATCCAGGCCGGAATCAAATACTAGATATGAGGCCCAAACGATACGACCGCATCCTGAACCTCATTACCGAAAGCAAGGAAGAAGATGTGACACCAATGAATGGCGGACAACTGAGGGAAAGCCAATCTGTTTCTACTGCGGACGCCCAGGTCACGTCGTCCACTATTGCCGCGACAGGAAGAAACACAATGAGGAGAGGAGAAATGAATATTTCCAAAGAAAGCAAGACGCAATGGAATTCTACAACTCTCAAACCGTATCTCGGGAACCCAACGATGAATCATCGAGGAAAATTTTCAGTCGCTACCGAAGCCCTACCCCATATACCGGCCGAAACAGACAAAATTTCTCACCTGCTAGAAGATCTAGCTGGTCGCCCCGCCATGAAAATTAGATGATAGACCATATTGGAGGTGAAGCCGCAAAGTTAGGAAATCCTACCTTGCCGACCACAGTATAAATAATAAAAAACTACATTGACGTAAATATAGACCTGCCAAGCCCTCAGGAAGAAGTTATCTCAACTGAAAGAAGACATCCACCACAGTCACCTGAAAATATCCCTGGCCCTAGTACTATGTAGTTATTGAGACTGACGACGTAAGTCTCCTGCTGAGCATCGGGTCGATGCTCTTTATAGGAGGAGGCTATGTGGCGAAGAAATATTTTATTATTTAATTTAATATTATTCAATGAAAATATTCAACAGATTATAAAATATATATTACTCTGTATTTGTGAAATCATCTTTAAAATATTTCTTTGCTTGCTTGCTTAAGATTCGCTAGCTGTAGATGGTTGGGCTGACTTGTTAATAATTGTCGACTCGTCGCTGTGACGTCATCAATAAATACTTTTACATCTTAGGATATTTCAAGGCTTGATTTCTACGCTACAATATCATCAAATATTATCTCTACATGTAGAGAAACGCATTGTCAGTAGATTTATTTGTGTAAAGTTGTAATGTAAATTGTTAAATTTTCTTTTCTCTCTCTCTCTCTCTCTTTGAAAATAATAAATTTAAAATACTTTCTTAAAAGGTAAAATCGCCTAATTCTTTAAAACCATTTCAGCTTTAAGTAAACTTGTTATTTGTAAAACGACATTTGAAAATTATCCCGCATGTGTTTCTTTTCAACGAAAAATCAAAATTTATTTTAAGGAGAAATAACGATTATTTCTAACCTTATGGATGAGGTATGAAAGGATGAATTGTGAAGAGTAATGATAAACGGAAAAATAAAAGTGTCCAGGGATGGGAATCGAACCCACAGTGTTCCGCTTACCCGGCAGATGCCATGTCCACTGTGGGTTCGATTCCCATCCCTGGTCACTTTTATTTTTCCGTTTATCATTACCCTTCATAATTCACCCTTTCATACCTCATCCATAAGGTTAGAAATAATCGTTATTTCTCCTTAAAATAAATTTTGATTTCTCGTTGAAAAGAAACACATGCTGGATAATTTTCAAATGTCGTTTTACAATCACAAGCCGTATTATATTATATTTGTTGTATTTTGAATTTTAATTTAGCAAAACTGCAGCTTATTAATTTAAACAAATTTATTATTCAAATACAAGGAGAGGTTAAACAATCTAATTAACTTAACAAATGAAGAAAGAATTGAGCTTCTATATTCTAAGCTATTACTACAACATAAACAAAAACAAACTTAGTCAAAAAGGAACATATTTTACATCACAGATTATTATAAATTGATTTGTTTACCAATTTCAACAACTCCCCTCTTTGGTGAGCAAATCAAAATTAGGTCCCAAAAGAAGTCCCATATTTACAAGCAGTCTCTGAATTCTGTCTCCCGGCAGCCTCTTGGTGAGAAGATCCGCTTCTTGAGCTTCTGAATTCACGAAGGAGATCCTCAAATTTCCCTTTGAGACTTCATCTTTCACGAAGAAATATTTTCTGTTAATGTGCTTGGTTCTACAATGATGAGATGTTCCTTTAATCCAGTCTATTGCTGATTTACTGTCTGTCTTCAGAACAAGTGGTATTTCAACACATGATTGATGACCTATTTCAGAAAGAAAGTTCATAAACCATTTTAACTCTTTAGTGCCCTCACAGATAGCCATTAATTCCGCTTCGCATGTTGACAGGGCTACCAGTGGTTGTTTTTGAGATTTCCAACTAAGTAGTGAAGATCCTAATTTAGTTAAATATCCTGAAAAGGATTTTGAGTCTTTAGTTGAGGACCAACTAGCATCTGTAAAGACTTCAATTTTTCCTCTTATTCTGTCAAAGCATAACTTGTAGCTTTTTGTTCCCTTCAAGTATCTATATATTCTTTTAAGTGCAGTAAGGTGAATGACTTTGGGATCCTTGTTGTATTGGGAGAGTTGACTAACATAAAATGTTATATCGGGCCTTGTTCCCACTGATAAATACATCAAGGAACCTATCATTTCTTGGTAAAGTTTAGGGTCCACAGGAGAAGAATCTGGGTGATTATCCAGATCTTGATTGAGATCACCAGGGGTTTTCACTGGATTACATTCTTCAAGGTTAAATTTCTTCAAAATCTTTTCTACATAGGCTTCTTGTGAAAGTTCGAAACAATTTTCTTTTTCCTCAATTTTGATTCCAAGAAAAAATATAGGCTTTTCTTTTCGAACAATGACAATTTGCTTATCCAATTGCTTAACTATTCTGTTAATTATGGTACTATCCGATCCAATAATGAGAAAATCATCTACATAAATCCCAATTATTAGAGTTTTCTCCTCTTCTTGAAGGATGTATGCACATGGTTCACTTTCTAAACGTCTGAGTCCAATATCATTAAAAATTTGGTTAATTTTTTCATTCCAGCATCTTCCGGATTGTGGTAAACCATATAAACTTCTGTTTAGTTTACACACTTTATTTTCCTGTCCTGCTTGAACAAATCCTTCAGGTTGTTCCAGGTACATATCGTCTTTTAGTTCCGCATTGAGATAGGCAGTTTTAACATCATATTGTTCAATTTTCATGTTTTGTTGTGATGCAATGGCAATCAATGTTCTTAAAGAGTCCAGCTTCATCACAGGAGCAAAAGATTCTTCATAGTCAACGCCAAGTTTTTGATTATGCCCCATTGCAACAAATCTAGCCTTTCTTTTGTCAATGCTTCCATCTGGATTCAGTTTTATATTAAAAATCCATTTTCCTTTTATCAGGTTTTCATTTTCTGGTTTGGGTACAAGGGTCCAAACATTATGTGAAGTTAGGGAATGGAATTCCTCTTCCATTGCTTCTTTCCATTGGTCTGAAAATGGGGTGTTCATGGCTTCTCGATATGTTTTAGGTATGTTCATGGAAGTTGAAGATAGTTCGGTTACATTGGCTGCGTTTCTTTCTTTTATTCTTTCAGATCGTCTTACACCACTTGCTCTCAGCCTCTCTTCCTGCTCTTGTAGATTGATGAGATGCTTTGCCTGAATATCTTCATTAGTTCTTCCTGCAATACGTCCGGGTTTTCGGAGTAATCCTGATGATTCAGGTATTGGTTCAGGGTTGTCTGGAGTATTTAGTTCTTCTGGAGTAGAGCCCATGGTATGTGTAATTTGAAAGAAATCTGATTCATGTTGTTCATTTCTATAGATAATATGATCTTGGACATGTTGGTCAAAAACATTAGAAGTCAAGAGATCAGAGCCTTTTGAATTTTCATCAAATTTGACAGTTTGAACTTCGTGTATTTTTCCATCTTGTGGATCATATATTCTATAAGCTTTTCTTTGTCTGGAGTAACCGGTGAATATTCCTTTTCTTGCTCTAGAGTCAAATTTATTTCTTTGATTTTTAGGAATGTAATAGTAGGCAAGACTTCCAAAGATTTTTAAATGCGCTACTGATGGTTTGTGTCCAGTCCATTTCTCTATGGGAGTTTTCATGTTATCATTCTTGGTCGGTGTGCAATTCTTCAAATAAGCGGCTGTTGCAATGGCTTCCGCCCAAAACTCAGTTGGTAACTTAGCATCAAATAACATAGTTCTAGCCCAATCTAGAAGGGTGCGATTGGTTCGTTCTGCAATTCCGTTGCTTTGTGGTGAATAGGGAACTGTTCTTTGATGGTGTATTCCTTCATTTCTTAAAAACTCATTAAATTTTTTATTTGCAAATTCAGTTCCGTTGTCCGATCTAACATTTTTGATTTTAACATTAGTTTCATTTTCTCGATGATTTTTAAATTCTACAAAAAAATCAAATGCATCTTCCTTTGATTTCAAGAAGTATACAAAGATACGTCTACTATACGAATCCACAATAACGTACAGGTATTTTGCACCACCCAGTGATTTGGTTGGCATAGGACCACATAGATCCATGTGTACAAGTTCTAATGGCCTTTCAGAATGATTATTCTCTATAGCTTTGAAAGGGCTTTGGGTTAGTTTACCAAGGATACATGGTTCACATTTTTCGAGATGTTGACAATCAAAATTAAGTCCTTTTACCATATTATTCTTCATCATTTTATCCAAATATTCTTCGTTCAAGTGTCCTAGTCTTCTATGCCACATTGTCTTGGCTGAACATTTATCTTCTGCTTTTAAACAATTATCTTTAGTGCTTAACAAATTTCTAGGTAAAGTTTTAATTATAAACATTCTATCTTCTTCATTAGCCTCAGCTATCAAATTTCCTTTGCAGTTATAAATTTTAGCTATTCCTTTCTCAAAATATACTTTATTTCCATTATTAACCAGACATCTGACAGAAAGAAGATTAGATTTAAGTCTAGGCACATAGAGTACATCCTTAATACAAATATCTTGCTTACCTTCACTTGTGTATGTAGACAATTTCACATCACCTTGTGCTTCAGCTTTTATGAACCTTTCTTCTTCTGCAAGGTTAATTTCACTGTCAATAGGAATCTTGTTGATAAGCCAATCTTCTCTAGGAGACATGTGTGAAGTGCATCCTGAATCAAGGTTCCAAATGTGTGCATCCTCCTCAGGTAGATGTGAAGAAGAGTAGATCATTTCCGCTGAAGTAAACGCATGTTCAGTGTTAGCAGAACCATTCGCTACATTAGCATGTTCCCTTGAGTTATTTTTCCCAGATGATGAAGACTTAGTTTGCATATTATTTTGTGGATATTTGCCTTTTGGTTTATTGAAGTTCGCTTTATCTTGACGATGCCAACAGTTTCTTGACATGTGCCCAAATTTTCCGCATGTATGACATTTCCCTTCAAATTTGCTTGTTCTTTGTATCCCTCAGTCATTTCGAGCTTTAAAAGCTTTTTCATGTTGACCTTCTTTAGGAAATCCCATTGAGTTTAGCCTCATTTCTTCCTCTTGAAGTGCCTGGAAAACTTCCTCGAGACTCGCAGATCGTTGTGGTCGTAAAACCGCTGCTATATTTTCAAACTTTGGCAACAAACCTCTCACTACATGATACACCATTTCCCTTGGTGAAATAGGCTGTCCCAAGTTAGCACTTCTGGATGCAATATTTCTGGCCCTTGTTATGTAGGCTTCAATGCCTTCATTATTTCTCATTTGAATATTTTTCAATTCAAGTCCAATGTCGATTATTTTATCTTCAATATTTCCAGTATGGATACGCTTCAGTTCATCCCACACAGTTTTAGCATTTGTTTCTCCTATAAATATGCCAGCCTGCTCAGGTGACAAATTTACTATTATTATTCCAAACGCCTCATCATTTTTATCCTCCCATTCTTTGAAAAATTCTTCTTCCTTTGAATCGGCCATTCCACGGTTAGGCTTAGGCGATTCGATCACTTTTTTGAACAATTTTTTGCTTCTCAAAATTGCTGATATTTTAAGCGCCCATATATGGTAATTTGAAGATGTCAGTGGCTCTATTCTATTCATCGAAAAATATTCTGCCATTTTTAAATATATATAATCGTACTCAACCTTTCTTTAAAAAATCGGCGCTTTCTTCTTACGCAATAACAATTAACCAGGCTTCTGCTACCAGTTGTTGTATTTTGAATTTTAATTTAGCAAAACTGCAGCTTATTAATTTAAACAAATTTATTATTCAAATACAAGGAGAGGTTAAACAATCTAATTAACTTAACAAATGAAGAAAGAATTGAGCTTCTATATTCTAAGCTATTACTACAACATAAACAAAAACAAACTTAGTCAAAAAGGAACATATTTTACATCACAGATTATTATAAATTGATTTGTTTACCAATTTCAACAATATTGTATTATAAACTTGTTATTTGTTGTTTCATCATCTGAACCATAAAAGATTCCCAACATACATAACAAGTATTTTAGTAAACTATGGGCATAAGGTTCTATAACAGTAGAATTATATGTAAATATTTGTATCGAGCAATGCTCGTCTGCAAACAATAAAAGACAAGGCTATAAAGTTATTTGTTGGTTGGTTTGGAGAAGAAATACAGCTACGTCAATATATATAATTATCAAAATTCGAAACTATTTTAAAGACGTAAGATTCTTTTTGAAATTAAACAATTTCTACTGCCCTTACTGCCCTTACTGCCCAAGTGTCAAGATCCCAGGTTTTTCCCTCCCTCGACGAGAATGGGTGCTTCTAAACCGCTTTAGGACAGGACAGGGAAGGTGTGCAGAGCTGATGAAGTTATGGGGCTACACCAAAGATCCAAATTGTGCCTGCAACGTCCCACAATCAATGTCCCATATACTAGACGACTGCCCGCTGTACAAATTCAATGGAGGAATCTCCAATCTCCACTCTGTCACCCCGGAAGCCCTGAACTGGCTGAAGGCCTTGCCTCTCAGACTTTAATGACCGATATGTCCTCACTTCTTTTTTCTAGATTTGGTTCATTTTGTCTCCTCTCTAATTGTAAAGATGTTGCTGTATCACCTCATAAGCATAAATAAATAAAATAATGGAAAAATTATTGGGAGGGCCTGTATTGCAGTAAGGGCAGTAGAAATTGTTTAATTTCAAAAAGAATCTTACGCCTTTAAAATAGTTTCGTATTTTGATAACAGATGGCGCGCTAGTGCATCATATATAATTATATTAGTCGAACTGCTTTTCACATGTGTAGACATGTGGTGCACTTACAGTAAAAAGCAGTCACTAACTACCCACCATGATTATCATGGCCTGTACCACGTGTACTAGGGATTTAAAAAAATATATTTAATTCTCAATGTTTCACTGATTCGCTGTCTCTCAGGGCTATTTATATAAACATAAAGCAATATTCACGAATTCATTGGGTTTAACTTGAGATCTCGAGATATCATTCCACGTATCCTCCACCCATGCACGTATATATTTAAAAAATTGTTTATAAAACACAAAGAATGTAATATATATTTTCTCCCCCTTTCAATATCATTAATAGTTAAATATGTAAAAATTAATTTGTATATAAAATAGTATATATCATCTATTTTTATCGTGATAATCCTGTTGAAGGACTGTTATATATAAGTCCGAAAGCTTGAAAATAAAAATTTTTACAAGAAACTTAACCCTAGAAACTTTATTTATTTTATAATAAAGCAATATATATAATGTGATCCCTCTATATATTTGAAATTAAACTTTAAATAAATAATTTTATGTTTTTTTTTTTCGTCTCTTTCTCTCATACTCATCTTGAGATCATTGCTATAAACTTCCACCTATAAATGGATCACATATTCGATTTAAATATGGGAAATATGCAAATATATGCTAACTCCGATGATTTTGCTTGTTTGATTTGCATATTCAAATTCCCATATGCAAATGTATGCTAAATATAACTCCGATGGTTTTACTTGTTTGATTTGCATATTCCCATATGCAAATGTATGCTAAATCTAACTCCGATCGTATTTTCTGTGTTAAGGAAAATTTAAGTTCACGAAGGAGGAGTTTCGAATTGTCTTCAAGACAGATAAATCTTCGAAAGGAGGCAAGGGCTTCAGTTTCACCAGCAAGCAAGTTGAATGTTGAACATGTTGTACATTGTTGCATATCCTTCTCAATAAATATTAACTTTCATAAAAAATTTATTGATTTTTTCTTTTTTGGTCGGTTTACTCTTATCAATATAACTTCGATAGGGGGAATAATAGTGGTACATTAGAACTGGTAACTCAAGAAATTCGTATATACACTCATGGACAAATCTTAAGAAATTTATGCCTTTTAGCATGTATTTCGGGATTGAGACAATAACTCTGAAAGATATTACAGTGACCTTTGTTGAAGACATACGAGATAACCAATATACACTCATGGACAAAACTTAAGAAATTTGTGCCTTTTAGCATGTATTTCGGGATTGAGACAATAACTCTGAAAGATATTACAGTGACCTTTGTTGAAGACATACGAGATAACCAATATACACTCATGGACAAAACTTAAGGAAGTTGTACCTTTTAGCATGTATTTCGGGATTGAGACAATAACTCTGAAAGATATTACAGTGAACTTTATTGGAAACACACGAGATAACCAATATACACTCATGGACAAAACTTAAGAAATTTGTGCCTTTTAGCATGTATATTGGGATTGAGACAATAACTCTGAAAGATATTACAGTGACCTTTATTGGAAACACACGAGATAACCAATATACACTCATGGACAAAACTTAAGAAATTTGTGCCTTTTAGCATGTATATTGGGATTGAGACAATAACTCTGAAAGATATTACAGTGACCTTTATTGGAAACACACGAGATAACCAATATACACTCATGGACAAAACTTAAGGAAGTTGTACCTTTCAGCATGTATATCGGGATTGAGACAATAATTCTGAAAGATATTACAGTGACCTTTATTGAAGACACACGAGATAACCAATATACACTCATGGGTCAAACCTAAGGAAGTTGTACCTTTCAACATGTATATCGGGATTGAGACAATAACTCTGAAAGATATTATAGTGACCTTTATTGAAGACACACGAGATAACCAATATACACTCATGGGTCAAACCTAAGGAAGTTGTACCTTTTAGCATGTATTTCGGGATTCAGACAATAACTCTGAAAGATATTACAGTGACCTTTATTGGAAACACACGAGATAACCAATATACACTCATGGACAAAACTTAAGGAGTTGTACCTTTTACCGTGTATATCGGGATTGAGACAATAACTCAGAAATATATTACAGTGACCTTTATTGAAGAAATACGAGATAACCAATATACACTCATGGACAAAACTTAAGGAAGTTGTACCTTTCAGTATGTATATCGGGATTGAGACAATAACTTTGAAAGATATTACAGTGACCTTTATTGAAAACACACGAGATAACCAATATACACTCATGGACAAAACTTAAGGAAGTTGTACCTTTTACCATGTATATCGGGATTGAGACAATAACTCTGAAATATATTACAGTGACCTTTATTGAAGACACACGGGATAACCAATATACACTCATGGACAAAACTTAAGGAAGTTGTACCTTTTACCATGTATATCGAGATTGAGACAATAACTCTGAAAGATATTACAGTGACCTTTATTGAAGACACACGAGATAACCAATATACACTCATGGACAAAACTTAAGGAAGTTGTACCTTTTACCATGTATATCGGGATTGAGACAATAACTCTGAAAGATATTACAGTGACCTTTATTGAAGACACACGAGATAACCAATATACACTCATGGACAAAACTTAAGGAAGTTGTACCTTTCAGCATGTATATCGGGATTGAGACAATAACTCTGAAAGATATTACAGTGACCTTTATTGGAAACACACGAGATAACCAATATACACTCATGGACAAAACTTAAGGAAGTTGTACCTTTTACCATGTATATCGGGATTGAGACAATAACTCTGAAAGATATTACAGTGACCTTTATTGGAAACACACGAGATAACCAATATACACTCATGGACAAAACTTAAGGAAGTTGTACCTTTTACCATGTATATCGGGATTGAGACAATAACTCTGAAAGATATTACAGTGACCTTTATTGAAGACACACGAGATAACCAATATACACTCATGGACAACACTTAAGGAAGTTGTACCTTTCAGCATGTATATCGGGATTGAGACAATAACTCTGTAAGATATTACAGTGACCTTTATTGAAAACACACGAGATAACCAATATACACTCATGGACAAAACTTAAGAAAATTGTGCCTTTTACCATGTATATCGGGATTGAGACAATAACTCTGAAAGATATTACAGTGACCTTTATTGAAAACATACGAGATAACTAAGTGTGAACAACCTCTGTCTCCTTAAAAAAAAAAAAAAAAACATGACAGGCGAAAACAAAGACTTTCTACTTCCTTAAGTTTTTTCCATGAGTGTATTTAAACCATTATATATGTACAAAGATATCAATCAATCAAAATATTTATTAAGACCTTTAGTCCTATATTCAGATTCTCTAGAGAAATACAGGAAACTAAAGAGGGACAAGGTAGAAATAAATATAAGAGCAAATAAAGTTACATATAAATAAGCGATAGAACTCTTCCTGTTTGGATAATCAAATAACGTAAAACATAGAGGAAGATGAGTTTTTTTTTTTTTTTTTTTTTTAACTTTCAAAAAAAAGTTACATATGGAAAATATGTAAATAAAGAAAGATTTTATTCAATCAATCAATATCATTATTAAAACCTTTAGTCTTATTATATTATTCTGAGAGATATACAGAAAATAAGTAGAAAAAGAAGGAGAAATAAATTCGAATTTGCAAAGATATAAATAAACCTGTCTATAGCGCTCCCTCTAAATAGCGTCTTCCTCTTTATAGCACCCGATTTTAAATATCAAAATGTAAACATTTTACATTAAAAATAACCTGTCTATAGCACCCTATTTTGGTGAGTCCCAAGAGGGGGCGCTATAGACAGGTTTAACTGTATTTGGGAAATATGTAAATATGGAACTCCAATTATTTCTACATATGTATACCCTACGTAAGACTGAATTATAAACACCAAGAATTAGTGGGCAAAAAGTTGTAAAAATTTGCATAAAGAGAGCACCAGTTAAGAACAATAAATTATATCAGAACAGAATACAGCTATACACTGAGAGACATCGCTGTCCTCTCAATATGTTGTAGAACCACCGCTATGTCAACATGTCTTGGTACTGACTCTATGGTGTCCTGAGGAATGGCTGTCCTGTCAATCATCATTCTCAATATTTGCATACTCTAGCATCGATATTCTGAGAGTTCAAAAGTATTTACCGGTTCCAAAATAACTATATTAGGTACCGCTCAACAAGAACAACTTATTTTATGATAATTGAAACAATGAATAATATGCGTATGAGTAATATAAACAATACTTAAAGTTACACCGCATAAGTTTCTTTTTTGTGAAAAATCATATTTATTTCAAAGAGAAATATTTACTATTTCTAACTTTTTTGAATGAAGTATGAGAGGGTGAAAATATGAAGAGTAATGGCGAACGGAAAAATAAAAGTGTCCAGGGGCGGGAATCGAACCCACAACCTTCTGCGGTGTAACTTTATGTATTGTTTATAATCACTCGCCGCAGTCCTTTATAATGTATTATAAGTTACTTTAAATATTATTTACGAACGGAAGAATACGTCCAGGGTAGCCTAGTGGACATGGCACCTGCCCGGTAAGCAGAAGGTTGTGGGTTCGATTCCCGCCCCTGGACACTTTTATTTTCCGTTCGCCATTACTCTTCATATTTTCACCCTCTCATACTTCATTCAAAAAAGTTAGAAATAGTAAATATTTCTCTTTGAAATAAATATTGATTTTTCACAAAAAAGAAACTTATGCGGTGTAACTTTAAGTATTGTTTATAATCACTCGCCGCAGTCCTTTATAATGTATGAGTAATGGCCTGGTTCAAATTCACATAAATAGGTACCGCTCAGCAAGAGCAACCTAGTTCATGATAATTGAACATTGTGTAATATGTGAAGGTTATCACATATTAAACAAATTTTAACGCGGGATTCAATCCCGGTTCATGACTGTCGGGAATCGAGGGGGTTACCCACTCGTCCTACGACTTTTATTTGTTTTTTGTATGAGTAATATGCTTACTAAAAGCTTATACGCACAAAATAATTTTAAGACACTCATACCATTAAAATTAATATTTTATTAATAAAATAATAATTTAAAAAAAAAACGTCCCCGGGTGGGCTCGAACCACCAACCTTTCGGTTAACAGCCGAACGCGCTAGCCGATTGCGCCACGGAGACATATTCTCTTGAAAAAGATCTATGACTATTAAATAGACATTATATAGGGTAGGTGAAAGGTCACAGTTTAAACTAGACCACGCTTTTTCGTGACCTGGATTTTGTACATAGATATTTTCCTTCTTTCTGCCTCACTCCACTATCAAATAACATGTTTGGCAAAAGATTTATATTGAAGCAAAATCTATATATATAAAAATTAATATTTGTATGTTTGTTTGTTTGTATGTCCGGTATACAAATTCGCAGTAGTTCACTAATTCAAACCAAAATTTCCATATATAGGTAAAAAAAAATACGGGGAAGACGATAGGCTATTTCAAAAAATATATAAATCAATTATTAAAACTATATATTCAAATTATTCTACTTAGCTCACGAACAGCGCCCTCTATCAAAGATTAGATTAAATTATGCTGATGCAAACAAATAGATAATGATAATAACAAACAATTATAATTTAAAAAATCCTATCTAAATATATATCACTCGGGTAGATATGCACACGGGTCAATCCCGGGGCGAAGCCCGGGTTATCCGTCTAGTCTATATATATAAAAATGAATGTTTGTATGTTTGTTGGTTGGTTGGTTTGTATGTCCGGTATACAAATTCGCAGTAGTTCACTAATTCAAACCAAAATTTCAATACATAGGTAAAAAATAACGAGGATGACGATAGGCTATTTTAAAAAATATATAAATCAATTATTAAAACTATATATTCAAATTATTCTAAATAGCTCATCTAGAACGCGGTGGAATCTGATGGCGGGGCGCGCCCATTGGACGGCCTGCGACACGTGGCTTCCCTGTGCGCGCGCATGCGCCGGGAAGGCACTCGCACGCCGGCAGCCGACGGGAGCTGTCGCTTGCTCGCCGGGAGTCAACGGGCGCCGACATTTACTCGCTGGCAGCCAACGGGCACATGTTTAATGTGTTTGAATAATACATTTAATCATGTAAACCCGGGCGTTGCCGGGCAACCCTAGGAAGCAAGATGTATACAAGGTGTAGACAAGATGAAGATCTAGATGAAGATTAAAACGTTTTTAAAATATATTCGCACTCGGGTAAAACCCGGGCGTTGCCCGGGCCATTCGTCTAGTATTTTATAAATATTAATTTTATTAATTTGTTCTTGCCTTGAACATTTTTTTGTCATCCTGGAGTTTGTCTTTCATAATTTCTATGTGACATTTTGGTGGAGATTCTGGGTAGATTAGAGAAGATTTGCTGAGAAGACCTTGAGGCCATGAGTGCTGTAATCTACATTTTTTGCGACTGACTTCAGGATTCCACCGCCGTGTTAAAGCCAAGACTTCCTTCCAAGATGATCATGTCCCTATAGACGATATGATAAAGCCGCTCTTTATGCCGCAAGAGAAAAAGAACGAAAACTTTCTAGGAACAAGCTTTCAGGACTCTGAAGTAATTCTTGGCAGAAAACGTCTGATTCATGCCAGAAAACAACAATTTCAATCTACATCACAGTTCCCAAATGTAAAGAGCAATGTAGCGAAATATATCAATTATTTATTTACAGATTATAATCCCTATAAATATATATAGTCACGACCGTCTTTCCTGGCCTCTGTCACGGATGAAATTTAAAAATTAAAAAAAGATGCCGAAACCCGGGATCGAACCAGGGACCTTTAGATATTCAGTCTAACGCTCTCCTAACTGAGCTATTTCGGCTTATTTTATTTATTTCTATAGAAGCTTCTATCTTTATAATTATGTATATTTTCAAAAAGTCAATTCACACCTCTTCGCTGGAGACCATGGGAATACTGACTAATTCATTATGCTAACATAATCATATATACAAGTGTCAGAGTCATCAACAATTCTGTCATCGTTTGCTTTTCTGAATGGAATAAATACCCAAATAGGGCCATAGATTATAAACACAAGGTAATAAGACCAAATCTAATGATAAGGCAAAATTTGGAATATAGATTAGAAACAGAAGGTAATAAGACCAAATCTAATGATAAGGCACAATTTGGATTATACATTAAAAGGTAATAAGACCTAATCTAATGCTAAGGTACAATTTGGATTATCTATATATATATAAATAAATGTTTGTATGTTTGTTTGTATATGTCCAGTATACAAATTCGCAGTAGTTCACTAATTCAAACCAAAATTTCCATACATAGGTAAAAAAAATACGGGGAAGACGATAGGCTATTTTAAAAATATATAAATCAATTATTAAAACTATATATTTTTAGTCAGAAATTGATGATGACGATATTGCTGTATCATGTTTGATTATCAGATACAAAATTATATCGGGAAAAATTCCAAAAAGCAGAGACCACGGGTGAAACCAGTTCATTATTTTGTACGCAGGAACAAAATTCTAACAGAAAAACATTCATTCGAGCAGAAAACAAAAGCCAGATCATCTTTCTATAAAAATATCGCTTCTCAGACACAAAGTTTGGAGCGGGACGTTTCACAAGAGTGACATCCACGGCGCCAATTTATAATTGTAACGAAAAGTATTTCAATAAAAACATTTGATCGGGTAAAACACGGGCGTTGCCCGGGTCATTCGGCTAGTATATATATAAGTCAGTGTATGTATGTATGTGTGTTTGTTCCTATGTCGGCTATACACGTCCACAATACGTAACTAATCTGACTGAAATTTTAACAGTATATATAGTAAAATCTGGAAAAACTTTTAGCGAAAATTTCAGGTCTCTATCCCGAATATTCTTCGAGGTATTTGCAAATTTCGTTGCAAATTTGCCCTTTCGCTCGCAAGCAGCGCCTCTAGCGGTGAAGATGGGAGGTAATATCAGCTGACCTAATAGACATGTAAAACGTGTTTTAACAGGACATATAGAAAAATCTGGAAGAGATATTTATCAGATTTTTAGCCAAGAAAATTTGATATTGACAGGTCCTGGGCAAAAATACAGTGGTACCTCGACATACGAGTTTAATTCGTTCCGCAACCTTGCTCGTATCTTGAATTACTCGTATCTCGAATCAAATTTCCCCATACAAAACAATTGAACTACCATTTATCCGTTCCAACCTCCAAAATGTCACCCCAGTTATTTTTGTTACGTGGTTTTAAATAATAAAAACGTATTTATAAATATCAAATATTTATTGCACAAAAACAAAAAAGAGAATGTAAAGAAATGAATTAGATATCCTCACTGGTCTTTGCCTTTTTCGCTACATTTTTCTCGCTTTCACCTGTAGGCCGTTTAGAAAAAAAAAAACATGTCCAAGGAGGTTTGTTTCTTCCTCCCTCTCAGAATGTTCTGGAAATGAGTTAGGCAAGTGTCATTAAAAAGTTCAGATGCACGACCTGTTGCAACTTTTTCTGGGTGTTTTTTTTTTTCCACGAACTGTGAAACTCTCTCCCACATTCCTAAGATCTCCTTTATCTCACTTGTAGAAATAACCTCCTCCTCTGACTCCTCAAAACCAATTACTTGCATAACCTCAGTATGCTGCTGTGACTGTAACTCTTGTATCTCCTCAGTCGTCAGTTCCTGGGTGTGCTCCTCGATGTTCACGTCTCTCTCTTCCACCTCTAAACCCATGGATTTCCCCAGAGATACAATCTCCTCCTCTACAGAAACACCGGGTTCCAATTCTTCGCTCTTGCCTTCTCACAAATGATGGTCTGCGTCAAGGTATCTCCTTGGAGCTGCTTTTCTGTCACCCACACCATCAGCAGTTTCTCCATATTTTCATGAAGGGAGGTTCGCAGCTTGGAAATTATCGTAAGGCCCTGCCCTTAGCCGGCGTTACACTCTTTATCGACTCCTTCCGTTTAAGCACAGAACATATCATGGACGTACTACGGCCATACTGCCTCGACAAGTCAACAACTCGAACACCTTGCTCATGTTTTTCTATAATTTCACGTTTTAATTCAATACTCATCATCTTTTTCTTAGCACTTGACTTTTTACAAACTTTCTTCCGATCCATGGTTATAAAAATAAATGAACTAAAACTGTAAATGTAAACGCAGCACAAAACGCGAACACAAAACACAACTTATCACAGCGGAAGCACGCTGCTAACTGATCGTGATGGCGCGACTGCGTGTTACTACCTGTTGTGTTTTAACTTTAAAAGCACACAAAAATATAATAAACTTGAATTTGTTTATTCAAGTCTCAAAAACAAAGCTTTGCATATAGAACAAATAATAATGAAGAAGAAGAAAGAAACATTTTAGGAAAAGCAAAAACAAAACAAAAGTACTGGTCAAAAAGAAACATTTAAAATCACAGATTAATATCTTCAACACTACCGAACCGAACTCGTATCTCGAATTTCGCTGTAACTAAAAGCAAAAAATCACTTGCTCGTCGGCTCGTATCTCGAAAAACTCGTATGTTGGGGCGCTCGTATGTCGAGGTACCACTGTAGTTGCTTTTTATTCAGAAAATGATGATGATAATATTGCTGCATCAGGTTTGATTATCAGATACAAAATTATATGGGGAAAATTCCAAAAAGCAGAGACCACGGGTAAAGCCAGTTCATTTTTAATATGCAGGAACAAATTTTTAACAGAAAAACATTCATTCGAGCAGAAGACACAAAGCCAGATCATCTCTCTATAAAAATATCGCTTCTCAGAAACAAAGTTTGGAGCGGGACGTTTCACAAGAGTGACATCCACGGCGCCAATTTATAATTGTAACGAATAGTATTTGAAAATCAAAATAATAGAATTTTCAAATATCGTTATGGAATTTACATTTTTATTATTTTTTATTTTAAAAAACACAAAGTTTGGAGCGGGACGTTTCACAAGAGTGACATCCACGACGCCAATTCATAATTGTTACGTTGAATAAAAATAATCGGGTTATTGGCTAGTTTTTTATATTTATATCTTTGCCACTCTTTAAACTTTCTTCAGTGTTCCTATTGTATTTCAGAAATTTTTAAAATTTGTCCTCTTGCATTAAATAAATTTTCTTTTCATCCTAAAATTTGCCTTTCCTAATTTTCGATGTGACAATATATATATAACAACTTTTTAATTTATATGTTCTTATTCCTTTTGAAGGACAGAAAATCTCAAAGGTTGTGTTGGGGCACGTTTTTTTTGTAACCATACCCCAACAGAAGGCGTATGTATGATCAAATCAAATGGATACATGGCTTCCCTCCCACATAGACTTACAGACCATTTTTTTTTGCCCAGAAACTTAGACACTTGGTGACACCAGACTTCCATGCCGAAAGCTGATGCCTGGTAAAGAAGAAGACATCCAGAGACATCCGAGCTGGAAACTGTTGTTTCATATGTACATATATTCCCCTCACCAAAAATTTAGGTAAAGGTGACCAGAAAAAAAAAAAAGGAGAAAAATGGAGAAGGAAGATCTCTAAAGACTGAAACTTATAAAATATCCTTCCAGAGAAAGGAAAGCATCACATTACAGTCCAGGTAAAAAGGGCCTGGGTCAATTTTAGCCAAGACGGGGGGGCGATATATATACCATCCCGAGAAAAAGGGAGGATTGTATTTCAACCCATGTGGAAAGACGGGGGGCTGGAGTCTGAAATCTTACACTACCGCAGGGGTTGTTTCTCTCTTTAGATTTTTTTTGTTTTGGTAATACTATATGTTCTATTTTGAAGGGGAGAGGCCTGGGGCGTCTATGAAATTGATACTGGAGCCGTTGGCCATTTTGATTGGTGTTTCTTTCGGCGAATGAAAATGGAGAATGAGATGATATAAAAGAAGGTTCTTTGCCAAAAGGCAAGATTCGATCGGAGTCGCTCAGTGAGAAGGACGATTTTTAGACGGGCCTGAGACGTAGAGGAGACCAGACCTTGCCGCCGCTTTCGAGAGAAGGTAAGCCCCTTGCCATTATGGCTTAGCCCCCCCTTTTTTTTTTATTTTTCGAACAGAAGCTAATCTATTTAGATTCTGAATGGGCCCTAAAGGGCTTTAAGTGACTTAAAAGGAGTGTTAGGGTTCGTATATTTTGTCCCGCTAGAATAGATGGAGATCTAGGTTTCCCCCCCTTTTTTGTGTAGTAGCCAACCTAGATTTCGCATGGGCCTTAAAGGGCTATAAAGTAACTTCAGGTCACCTCTATCTAAATTTTACTATGTAAATAGCATATCTCGTCAGTATAGACATGTTCCCAAATTTTAAGATAATTTAAATAAATATCTAGAGAAATTTTCTTGTTTCCTGAGTTTTTTTTCCCCTGTGAATGTGATGATGTAAAGACATATGCCGATAGTGCATCACTGACAGCTGTGCTGCTATTATACAACATTAAGGTCTTCCTGCGGGTTATATACATGGGGTTGTTGGCCTAATTTGCTATATATATATACTTAAGTAAGGAAACTTTTAATAAGTCACATCGTGTATCCTCCCTTTTCATCTATCCAAACCTGGGGAACCCATCAATGTCGCCCGCCGCGGGGCTCGAATTTAGTATATGTTTCTTCCCCTATACTTTAGAAATATATACCTAATGAAAAGCCATACTATTTTAAGTATTGGTGAAGTAGTCCACGCATCCTGAGATTAACAGTCTATTATAAATCGTGAATTTTAATTTACGCTTTCCGTTTCACTGGCATTTTATCAGGCAATGAAAGTTATGTTGAGGCGGTGTATACCGCATCTCTCGCCGCCGTCTTTTACGATTCACATTGTTTGTGGCAAAACCTTAATATTATCATTGATTTCTGATATCAAAGTAAAACGTCTATGGGGATGAGTATCTTTTATTCTGGTCTTCTCGAGCTTTCGAGCTTGTCCGCCCTTCTACAGGAGAAACATATACAATATATCAAGAAAATATGACGTCGCCTGATGCTAAAACTATTATGATTCTATGTACATATATATATATACATTAGAAAGTTTTGCATATTATTTGTTTTCTTAAGACATATTTTTTTGGATTAAGGTATTACACATATTCTACTATTGTTTGCTATATTCTATGAATTATCTTATAGGTTAGAAATTCTATTATTTAAGTAGTTTTATAATAGTTATTGGCTATTACATATAAGTTACTTATATTATTGTTGATATTATTAGCTGGTACTAGGATATATTGTGTTATATGTTTCGGGCAAATCTATTTCTATTAATGCTATTGTGTTTTCTGAATAATAGAGAATCAATTATAAGCCTTTGATATTTGCTGTTTATGTTATTGTAATGTATTCTAGGTTCTCCTAATGCGAAAGTGTGACCTGTTCCTTTGCAGTATTGGAAAATTAGAGACCTATTGTCTTGATTAATAACGTTGCGTCTATTGCAACCGACCTTTTTTTTTTTTCATGATGCCGCCAACTGCATATGATCTTAAATATCCTGTATACACTCTGACAAGGGAAGGTTATCCTGAATTGACAAATGTACAATTTTTGTCTATAGTAGAGATTTCCAAGATTCTATTTCTGAAACATTTTTTTTTTTTTGGATGAAGACAAATAAAACCATCTTGATAGTATTGAATTTTACAGTAAATACATTTGCCAGCAGAAGGCATGATGAGATTACATGAAATTTAAACCAGTTATATGCTTAGTATGTTCCTTCAGTTGTAATTTGACACCGTCTTGAAATAAAGAAATTGGACGGTGCGCTATATCTTGATGCTGGATATTTCTGTGTCAGAAAGGTGTAGTTATTCTGTTTAATGAGAATTCCAATAATTATCGAAATTTAGCAGATTATCATTGGGGATTTGAACAACTGTCTTGAAAATTTTTGAACAGCCCGAGTAGATAGAAGAGTCCTAGAGTTAGAGTGGAGAATTAGTAGTACAGACTGACCACTCGACGCAGATAACTCTAGGGAACAATTACTGTGTTAATCCGCCGTAGACAAGAAGAACATTGATTCTCAGGATACTCGATAGGCAGAATTTTGAGAATTGATAAAGTCATAGTTAAAGTTTACACAGGCATGTGGGAGTAAAGACAGTGATTTAAAGAGGCAGCCTTGTGTCTTAAATACTTTTAGTGGAAGCAGATGCCACTGCAAATATTCAGGTCTAATAATTTCCAAATTTGAAGTCATGCATGACGGGTTAGCACGGGATTGACGCCTGGACGGGTTTCCACTGGGATTAATCGAGCTTGCGAAAGAACTAGAAGAAGTGTGACATGTCACGCCACTGTACTAAATTAATAATTGAGAAGATTTATGTTGAGCCAACTGAAATTAGTAAAGAATTAAGAGATTAAGGTCTTATTCTTTGAGTTTTACACTAATTTCAATTACGCGATATGGACGGCGTTATAAGTTGGGTGGAAATGATTCGGCCGCAATGGGATGGTCTCCTGGAGATGGTACGATCAAATAATACTTATTGAATGCCGGGCGGGATCGCATAAAGCATTAAACGATATCGAGAAATGCTTAAAGAAACACCCTAGAAGATTGGGGATCGACAAAATGACGACATGGAAAATGCTCAACATTGTACATTGGCAGCAAAATGATATCTTGCTATTGTATGGACGACCACTCCTTCCTGAAATGTGCAGCGGATGTTAGTCCCAGAATTAGGTCCTTTGAGGCGACACTTTCCTTTGCAGATGACATAAAGACGCATGACAAAACAGCACACGAGCATTTAAACTAGCTTCAATTCCTGCCATTAATTAATTTAGTTGACCAATAGCTATAGAACCGCTGGAGACCTCCATACCCTGTGTGAATATTTTAGTGAGAAATGAGCGATTCAATTCCATGAGCCATGAGGTATCCTGTAAGATCAGAGATGTACCCCATTCAAATTTTTTTATAGTAGCCAGTGCGAGATATTTCCAGAATGTTTTTTTTTTAACTGTCATATAATTCGGAAACTAGAAAACTACACTATTTTGATACAGTTTACATCTAGCATCCATGTGAACTCAATATGACTATTGAACGTAGATTGAAGATTAATGAGCGAGCCAACCTAGAGAGAACGAGTTTAATAGGCTTACAATCAATAGTTGAAGCAAACTATTCGCACAAATTTGTTATGTTCTCTCTCTAAATGATCTATGACATTATAGGTTTTCTTAACAAGGTAACTACCCCGCCGAGTGTATATGGAGTTATAAAGCTTAAAGGTCATAGGCTGTTGGAATAATATTACACTAGTAATAATTAATAGTTCAAAATTAAGAGTGATAATAGATCGGGATCCAGATCCCGATGACGGGTTTCGAGGAAACACCAGAGGGATGAAAAGGCAGTGAAATGTGTAGAAAATGATGGAAGAGAGATGAGAGAGAGGTGATGAAAGAGGTGTTGAAAGTGATAAAAAGAGTGAGAAAGCGTTGAATGTTGATGAGAAAGAGATAGAGAGATGCAGAAAAATGTTGAAAGAGAAAGAATTGGAAAGGGTTGGATAAAGAGTTTTAAATAGGTCTTAGTGTTATGGTGAACTTTAAACAGTTTGCAGTTTTTTTTTTTTAAACATGTGTTCTAGTACTAAGTGTTGAAAGGAGCTTTAACACCATGTTTCAGGGTTTGTGTGTTATTTGTCTCAACCTTGTCTTTGTGCAGAATACCGTCTCACAACCTTACTGTAGTGTTTGTTGCCATCTTTAAAGATCTTCACAATTTGTTTTAATATTAGTGTGTCATTTAGAGAAAATTGTCACAACCTTATCCTTGTATAGAACACCGTTTTTACACCGTTTTATTTAATAAGTTATATGAGAGATTTTAGATATAGTATAAGAGTTACTATTTACATGAGCCAAATCGACCCAACAGTTAGAGCAAGAGGGGGGAACTCAGATATTTCCTCCTTTCACGTGACGCGACTGTTCACCCCGACCGGTCGTGCCAGATAAGAGGGAATACCAGGAAACTCTGTCCTCCTTGCACTTCGGGTTTTGTGATAGGGCTCCATGCTCACTACAAGGACTACATCTTGGGTTTTCGTGTTCTCCTAGTGTAGAATTGGCTCAGCCTCATTTTTAGTATAGTATATAATTAAGAGTTGTCTCACAACCTTGTTTTAATATGACACACCGTTTTGAAGCGCTTGTACAACCTGTCAGGATATGATTTAGGAAAATTTTAGTTTCTTTTTATTGTTATGTTACAATTTTATCCAACAAGGGGTGACAACCAGAGCGAACTCAGAAGTAATGAGACGAGGGGAAGTTGACAGAGTTAGTGTGAACAGTTTAACTTTACGCAGGTCTACAAGGGTAAAAAGGCCCACACAGTGTAAATTCTGCTTAGACTGTCGCCTCTAACTAGGATTTTGGAGTGTGTACGGAGAATCAGCTCGATAGAATGAGAAGTTTAGAGATTTCAGCCTTTTTTTTTTTTTAAACCTTTTTTTTTTTAAAGTAGAGCTTCATTAGGATTCCTTTTTTTTTTTTTAATACAAACTATTTCTTGTTAAAACCCGAGTTTCGAAGACCAATGAGAATAATGTATACCATTGTGAATTAACTATTTAGTGTAAATCTGAAATTTTAGTTATTACCAGGAGTAATAGGTGAAGGAAGGTGTAGGAAATCACAACTTAGAGGGGGGGCTATGTCTAAAACAACAAACCTAATAGGCATCCTATGGCTTGTGTTGGGTAATTCAGAAACCCTATAATCCCTGGCCTTCAGGTAGTAGCTTTGAAATAGGTTTCTAATGAGGACATGAAAGGTCAATCTTTCAGAGTAAAGTTGTGAAGTATAGGGACCCTAAGCCAGGGGTAGAAGTTAAGTAGGCCCAGACTGTAGTTGATCCTTGGAAAGCACTTGAGAATGTTAGTGTTGGGTAGTGAATCATAAACCCTATAAATCCATCTTTCAATAGAGTGCTGAGGTCGGACTACTGCAAAGGGGGCAGACGCACGAGGAAGTAAGAAGAAAGTGACTTCACCCACGGTGGCTAGGGGAATGACTCAATCCGCTTTTATGAGGTGTCACGTTTAATGGTTCTTTATTCGCCCTTATATTTGTGTATGTCTTTATAGAATTGTCGTGAAAAGTCGCTTAGTGTCGAGGCAAGGGCAGTTTTTGAAGTTACACTGATTTTTTTTTGGTAGGTTAGCTTCCAGATTATTTAGAATTGTTAACAATTATTGTTAACAATCATTTATCGAGTATAAAGTATTAGTATATATAGAGCTTGTACAGAGGCATTTTCTTTTGAGTAACCTAGGGCTTTAGTTCCCAACTTGTTTTAATTTTATTATTTTATTTGATTTCACATTGTGTCCTGAAAGATGTTATCATTTGTTAGGATCTATTGATATAGATAAATGAGTATTTTGGCCTTTGTAGCAGCTTTCAACCTTAGTTTGTATGCGTACCGCGAATGATAGGGGGGAGGGTGTATGAATGAATTGGTGCAATGAATGTAGAAAAAGGTTAAAAACTATTATATTGTGAGCCCAAAATACATTAGAATAGGGTTAAAGGACTTTAATAGGATCGATTTTAATTTTATTTTACTTTTTATTTCGAATTTTGTTAGGACCGAGAAGCCTCAAACAGGACAACTACAACTCTATCTATTGTTAGGAAAATATTCGCTCCACTTTGTTAGGTCTCCTTCTAGAGGAGTGCAAATATTGATTTCTTTTATTAGGGTAATCAGTTACTCTATTTCATTATATCAACTTGAATTTTAAGAGTCGTAGATAATGATCATATCTTGATTCTCAGACTGGAAGGTTGTGGGAGGTTATGATCAGACCAGGAAACCCACAAAACTTCCCCTCATTAGAGGGAACGAAGAGGTATAGATTGAATTTTATGCAGGATGGGGGATTTGTTTTGCCATGCCGTATAGCCTGGGGTATAACGGCGCGACCTTGGGTAACCGATCTGACACCGTAGTTTCGACGCTTTTAGCGTGGCTGGAGCGAGGGTGTTCTAGACGGGAGGTCCTGTAAGATTGGCATGTAGGCAGAGATTGCCCAGTTATTCTAGACGAAGTGTTTCCGTCTACTGAATTTTTTTTGGTACCAGTTTGATTCCCCATAGCTAGCGGAAGTTTCTTCTAATAAAGGATTCGCCCTGCCATACGTTTTGTTGGAATGAATTCGAGTATAAGACCGATTCGAGAGGCAAAATAAGTAATTATTAGGACCTTCAACGAGTTTAAACTCGTTTCATGATAGGATAAGATTTTAAAGTATTAGTTAACTATAAGGACCGCGAACGAGACGCCAGAACGAGCCAATGAGTCAGAGTTTTAGAAGTGTTGTATTGAGGACAGTAGAATTAAGAGCAGTTATACAGGGAGTAGAATTCTGAAGGAATTTGTAAAAGAACCAAAATTTCAGATTGATAAAATTCAAATTTATAAGATGTAGATTTGTAGGATTCAGGTCAATGAATAGAGGGTATATTAGTAGATGAAAGTAATATGAATTTCTTGGAAGGGGGAGGTAGCTGAACTGTACACACCCCAGAGACAAGGTAAACGGAGTCACAAACAAAATGGGAGAAGTTGATTAGTTTCTCTGTCAAACAGAGAGCTTTCTTCATACGGTTGTCACCCTAGATTTAAATGGACTGTGTAGTTTAATAGAGGTCTGGGATATATTCCATTTGACCAAGATTCTAAATGACGTACCCATCTGAGTTGAGAGTATTGTAACAGAGGAATCTAACACATAAGAGAAAACACACCCTCCAGTAGGATCGGGATAGACGAATATTACCCAGTGACCAACTCGTGATTCCAGACTGAATAAGATTGAAAAACTTAACTGAGATACTAAACCTTGAACCTTCAGCGCACAAATATATATAATGTGTTTTCATTTTCTAATTGAATATGTTATTATTTTATATCATATATATTATATTATAATCATATGCTATTCATTTCAACTATTTTATTTCCTTTGATATTCATGATATTAGTAATATTTACCGGCCATGTTGCGATTTTTTTTAACATGTTGTCATGGCTTATTCTTCCCTTAAGGCATGATCTATTTTATCCTTATTGTCTTTTATCCGCCTTACTTGTATAAGTATATATATTTTGTCATCATATATAATTTTGTAGTAGTTTTCTTTATCATCTATCATGGGATGATTTTTATCATATTTAATCACTATCTGCATGATACGTGTTTTCTTCAATATATATATTATACCCATCATATAACATGGAAGGATTCATTTTATCATTACATATTTCGTGCCTTATTTAATAATTACTTTCACAATTTGTTTTCTGTAACCTTTTTTTTTTTATTTAGCAAAAGTCATCATGTCATAGGCTAATCATTATGTATCAAGATATTTCTTTCAGCTAACTATAATTATCCTTTCCTTTGATTGTATATGTATAACTATACCACACGAATGTCTTGATTGGTACTTAAATAAAGATGCTGGCATGTTTTAGGAGTTGGACTAGTCAGTTATTTCTAAACGACTCCTTGGCGCCCAAATTTTTATATATAATATGTAATAGGGAAATGTTCTAACTGTATTGTTAGCAGAAAGAAGGTAGCAATGAATCCAGCACCACAAGAGGCAAGGATGGGGTTGAGAGGACTTACCACAAGGAGGGTCTACTCCTCAAGGCCAAAGAAGAAAGTGGAAGGGTGGTATATATACCCATGAATGGTAAGACAGATGACCTTGCTTACTTCCATACATATGTTATGACTGTCCCCCATGAACTATTTTGATAACAGTGTTCTGACAGAATAATAGCACATAAAAACCCCTTTGCCAGGATGCGCAATGCCCACTAATGTTCGGAATAATAAACATCTAGAATGGCATACCATCATTTTGACTAGCCTTACCTTCCCTATAGGTTTCGGTACATCTGGCTTCACCTAGTAATGGAAAATGCATTTTGCTAGAAATGGGCCTGCTTTCATAGTAACTGATGAAAGACAGATGAATAATGAATAGCACAAACGCATTTGTCCATTACTTGGCAGGGGGAGGATTGTTGGGGCACGTTTTTTTTGTAACCATACCCCAACAGAAGGCGTATGTATGATCAAATCAAATGGATACATGGCTTCCCTCCCACATAGACTTACAGACCATTTTTTTTTGCCCAGAAACTTAGACACTTGGTGACACCAGACTTCCATGCCGAAAGCTGATGCCTGGTAAAGAAGAAGACATCCAGAGACATCCGAGCTGGAAACTGTTGTTTCATATGTACATATATTCCCCTCACCAAAAATTTAGGTAAAGGTGACCAGAAAAAAAAAAGGAGAAAAATGGAGAAGGAAGATCTCTAAAGACTGAAACTTATAAAATATCCTTCCAGAGAAAGGAAAGCATCACATTACAGTCCAGGCAAAAAGGGCCTGGGTCAATTTTAGCCAAGACGGGGGGGGCGATATATATACCATCCCGAGAAAAAGGGAGGATTGTATTTCAACCCATGTGGAAAGACGGGGGGCTGGAGTCTGAAATCTTACACTACCGCAGGGGTTGTTTCTCTCTTTAGATTTTTTTTGTTTTGGTAATACTATATGTTCTATTTTGAAGGGGAGAGGCCTGGGGCGTCTATGAAATTGATACTGGAGCCGTTGGCCATTTTGATTGGTGTTTCTTTCGGCGAATGAAAATGGAGAATGAGATGATATAAAAGAAGGTTCTTTGCCAAAAGGCAAGATTCGATCGGAGTCGCTCAGTGAGAAGGACGATTTTTAGACGGGCCTGAGACGTAGAGGAGACCAGACCTTGCCGCCGCTTTCGAGAGAAGGTAAGCCCCTTGCCATTATGGCTTAGCCCCCCCTTTTTTTTTATTTTTCGAACAGAAGCTAATCTATTTAGATTCTGAATGGGCCCTAAAGGGCTTTAAGTGACTTAAAAGGAGTGTTAGGGTTCGTATATTTTGTCCCGCTAGAATAGATGGAGATCTAGGTTTCCCCCCCTTTTTTGTGTAGTAGCCAACCTAGATTTCGCATGGGCCTTAAAGGGCTATAAAGTAACTTCAGGTCACCTCTATCTAAATTTTACTATGTAAATAGCATATCTCGTCAGTATAGACATGTTCCCAAATTTTAAGATAATTTAAATAAATATCTAGAGAAATTTTCTTGTTTCCTGAGTTTTTTTTTCCCCTGTGAATGTGATGATGTAAAGACATATGCCGATAGTGCATCACTGACAGCTGTGCTGCTATTATACAACATTAAGGTCTTCCTGCGGGTTATATACATGGGGTTGTTGGCCTAATTTGCTATATATATATACTTAAGTAAGGAAACTTTTAATAAGTCACATCGTGTATCCTCCCTTTTCATCTATCCAAACCTGGGGAACCCATCAGTTGTATAAATTTAAATCCTTACAAGAAACTCTTCACTTATCATTTTTTTCTACTTTTGATAATATAATACTCCAGGTAATTATAAAAATTATTATATGGCTCTAAACTTTGCATTCATTGAACGTTAAAGAAAATTAATTATAAAAAAAATCCCTTATGCTACCCAAGTAGAGTTGCTATCATCAATTTAACATCCACTCTGAAAAAAAGTAGACTTCATACCTCCAGCCCTGCGAGTTAAAGATCCAGTTGGAAACCAGTTTAAAAAAAGATTATCCACCAGAAGTATAGGCAATTGCTCCATTCTAGAATCAAAAGATATTACTCCATGATTAAGTTTTTAACCAAAACAGTGAAAGCCCTCTTAACTCATACCTCTCTCAATATTTACTTAGCTGAACTTTCCGCTTTTATCACGCGCACTACTGCATCAATAAAATTTCAAGACTTGCAAGAAGGATTACAACAAACAACAACAAAGCCTCTATTAGGGATACTCATCTCATACATTGTTCTCCCAGGTGGATAAACAGAAGCAACATAATATGTATCTGCAGAAAGTGGGGAATAACCTCAATATTTTTCTTTAAGTTGGGGCCCTCTCTTCTGTGTTACTTTTGTGACTTTTGACTGTGCTGTTCTCCAGAATTTGTTGAAAATTTTCAATATTCCCAGATTAAAAGAAACACGTGCAAAAATGTCTTCACTGAAAAAAAAAGGTACTGTGTTTCAATTATACAGCTTTAAAAACAGTTACACCAAGCGTGCAAATTATTGATTAATAAATATGTGTCATTAAATATCCATATATACTTAAAACAATAAAAGAAACATATGGTGGAAATTTTGACTCTTTCAAAGACATCAAAACTTGACACCATCTTTGACCGTCGACGCAAAGTAGCGGTCTGGGTCAATGACAAAGCCACAACACCAGCTTTAAATAAAATCTATATAGATAAAAATGAATGTTTGTATGTTTGTTGGTTTGTATGTCGGTATACAAATTCGCAGTAGTTCACTAATTCAAACCAAAATTTCCATACATAGGTAAAAAATAACGGGATGACGATAGGCTATTTAAAAAATATATATAAATCAATTATTAAAACTATATATTCAAATTATTCGACTTAGCTCACGAGCAGCGCCCTCTAGAACGCTCTGGCGAATTGCCGGCGGCGCGCGCCCGTTGGCTGCCGGCGAGCACGTGACTTCCCTGTGCGCGCGCATTGGGGGGCGGTCGCGTGGAACAGGCCTCGCCGAAAGCCATGCGCGCGCACAGGGAAGTCACGTGCTCGCCGGCAGGCAACGGGCGCGCGCCGCCGGCAGGTCGCCTGGAGAAGCTTTTTCTTAATTACAAAATGCAAGTCCTTAACTATATTTACAACTTTTCTAATTTATAACTATTTCACATATTTACATATATATTTTCAATTTTTGCTATAACTGATCTAATTCGCCGTTTAAAATAACTGCTCTTGCTATATTTGCTATGTTTTATTTTGCTATGTTTTATGTGTTTGAATAATACATTTAATCGTGTAAACCCGGGCGTTGACCGGGTCATTCGTCTAGTATTTTATAATTTTAATTGATTTATGGTGCTAAGTTAATGATGACATTTTATGTGCTGCTGAAAAATAAAAGTGAGAGATTTTAAAATCATGCGCTTATTTTAAAAAGTCTTTTTAGAAGGATTAATATCTTTGATAATTCAAAGATTATGATCCAATAAAAAGGCTGTTGCTTTGCAGAATTGGGAGGAGCTGCTTTGGCGGTAGATGGTTTCAATGAAACCCAGTTGTGTTTTTGAGAAGTGGTCGTCTTAAAGAGAAAATCGCCCTAAGGATAATTCCGGATATTTAGCTGTATTATTTGTTATTATTTTTTAAATTGAATGGATGAAACATTATTTTTGAGCCTTTGTGTGTACGCATTGTGACAATAAAAACATTCTAATTTGAAAAATTTATTTATAACATATGAAATACTAATTTAATTAGAATATAAATATAGGCATAACTATACTAAAAAAATGCATATTAAAAATGTAAATTATTAAAAGTTTTTAATCAATCAATTAATTTTTTTAGGATTAAATATATTTAAAATAGTGGTCAAAATAATTTTTAAAAATATCATTGATAAGCGTCTGTTTATCACGTGACCGTTTTCTCTTCGCCATATTTCCTCTTTTAAAACCTTTATTTATAATTATTATTTTAAAACAAAAAATGGATTCTGTTCACGATTCAAATCATAATTACGAACAAAATGACCACAAAGGTGGCAATAATATGCGTAGAGAATATCGTGATAGAATACAAAGAAATGACATGAATGATCGCAGCCGCCCTCAAATGCCGGATAGACGTAAAGACCCCGTGAAAGAAAGATTAGCAAATGTCAGTGGACCAACAACAAATTTGCAAATTAAAGAAGGCAATGAGCCAAAGAAGTTTACTGGTAGATGCAGACTTTTTGTCGGTAACTTGCCGAATACAATAACCGAAGAAGAATTTACAGCAATGTTTAAGCCTTACGGCGAAACTGCAGAAGTATTTTTAAACATCAGTAAGGGTTTTGGCTTTGTAAAATTGGTAAGTTAACATCTTTAAAACATTAACAATCAATTTATTAACATTTTATATTTTTTTTGGCAGGATACACGACAGCACGCCGAAGCGGCAAAAGCGGCCCTAGACTTTTCCTTAAAAGATGGAAAATATCTTCGAGTTAGATTTGCAACTCACGGAGCAGCATTAAAAGTGAAAAACCTGAACCCATGGGTTTCAAATGAATTATTAGAAACTGCATTTTCTATATTTGGCGATGTTGAAAGAGCAGTAGTAATTGTAGATGACAGAGGACGTCCAGTTGGTGAAGGTATTGTTGAATATGCAAGAAAGCAATCTGCACAACAAGCTCTCAAGCGCTGCACCGATGGCTGCTTCATTTTAACCAGGTAAATTTAAATTTTTACAACATAAAAAAAAATGGTGAAAAACTTTTATTTTATCTGTCATGTATATCTTTTTAGCCAAGATATGTACATTAGATAGGATAGCCATTGAGGAGTGTTCCCAGTTAACAACAACTTTGGTAGGCGGCGCTGTACGTTGCCACCGCGTTGAGGCGTTTTACTCTCAAGTTTGATTAAGAGTGATATATTTTGTGTGCCCCCCTTTATATTTAAATAATTTATATACCTACTAGCCGAATGACCCGGGCAACGCCTGGGTTTTACCCGATTAAATGTTTTTATTCAAATACCGCCGTGGATGTCACTCATATAAAACGTCCCGCTCCAAACTTTGTGTTTTAAAATATAAAAATGTAAATTTTACAATTTTAAAATTCTATTATTTCGATTTTCAAATACTATTCGTTACAATTATAAATTGTCGCTGTGGATGTCATTCTTGTGAAACGTCCCGCTCCAAACTTTGTGTCTGAGAAGCGATATTTTTAGAGAGATGATCTGGCCTTGTGTTTTCTGCTCGAATGGATGTTTTTATGTTAGAATTTTGTTCCTGCATACTAAAAATGAACTGGCTTCACCCCTAGTCTCTGATTTTTGGAATTTTTCCCGATATAATTTTGTATCTGATAATCAAACATGATACAGCAATATTGTCATCAACATTTTCTGACTAAAAAAAACCAACTATCTTTGCCCAAAACCTATCAATTTCACTTTTTTTTTTGGCTAAATATCTCTTCCAGATTTTTCTCTAATTTCTGTTAAAACACGTTTTACATGTACATTAGGTCAGCTGATATTACCTCCTATCTTCACCGCTAGAGGCGCTGCTTGCGAGCGAAAAGGCAAATTTGCAACGCAATTTGCAAATAACTCGAAATTTTTCGGGATAGAGACCTGAAATTTTCACTATAAGTTTTTCCAGATTCTACTCTATATACTGTTAAAATTTCAGTCAGATTAGTTACGTATTGTGGACGTGTATAGCTGACATACATACATATATATATACATACATACATACATACATACATACATACATACATACATACACTGACTTTTATATATATATAGGAATAGAATTGAAATATTTTGTACTCTATATTTTTGTTTATTAATATTTTTCAATCTCTATTTACCGTTTTTATATAAAAATTGAGTTTTTACATCTAAATAATATTTGAGCAAATGTAAACGGTCTTCATATACATTTTTACACTACTTTTTCATTACAAAATTAAATTAAAAATGTTTATATTAAATAATATTTTTAAAAATAGACTTTCTGGTTTACACTTTTGTATCTAATCAATTATGTATTTTTTATTTCTCTCTATAAAAAAATCTCGGCATAGTTTAGATATTGTATAAGATGTGATTAATAAACTTTGTAAAAAAATTCTTAATACATTTTTAATAACATGACGTTATGTTATATTCCAATAGGTAAAATAGGTTAGTTTCAGACGGGTTATAAATTAGGTTAGTTTCTGATAGGTTATAAATTAGGTTAGTTTAAGGTGTGTTATAAAAGGTTAGTTTCATTAATTAAAATAGGTTAGTTTCAGATAGGTTACATTAGGTTAGTTTAATCGCTAAATAAAGTTAGTTTTAGATAAGTTGAATTAGGTTAGTTTCAGATAATTAAAAAAATAATGTTCGTTTTTAGAAATTAGTTTAATGTTTTATTTTAAATATAATTTAAATTTATATATTTAAATTGGTAAAATTCAAAGTATTTTACCGAAAGTGTATTTTTAACCCTTATCCAGTAACATGGGGTCAATATGACCCCAGACATATCATTTTTATCTTTAATATCATTAAAGATAGAATAATATTTATACCAATTTTTATATACTTCTAGTAAAGCTTAATTTTTAATCCTGCTCCAAAATTTTTAAAATATAATGCTAATTATTCATTTTAAAAAATAAAAATTTTGTTTGGGGTCATATTGACCCCATGTTACTGAATATGTTATAAAGTGCCTTTTTTAATATTTAACTTTTATTGCTATATTTTAAAACAAAAACATTTAATTGGTCTTACTTTATTGGCAGGAGTAGGAAAAGGAGGCTCAGAATCTACAAAGTCTTTATTTGCGAGAGATGGGACTGGTAGGAACATTTTTGGTGCAGGTATGAATGAAAGACGATTTGTATTCTTATTGAATGTTTTAAGATTTGATAATAGGGAAAGCAGAGAAGAACGAAGAAAAGATGATAAATTAGCTCCTATTAGAGAGTTGTGCGAACTGTTCATAGCAAAATGTTCAAGTCTGTATACTCCAGGTACAAATTGTACCATTGATGAATCGTTGCTAAACTTTAGAGGACGTTGTGGATTCAAACAGTACATCCCGAACAAGCCAGCAAAGTATGGGATCAAAGTATTTGTACTAGCAGATAGTGCAACATATTATTTTCTCACAGGAAAAATTTGTATAGGAAAAGATTCAAACTATGATCCCAATTTTTCCGTCCCTACCAATGTTGTCTTGGAATTGGTCAAACCTATTGAAAATACCAATCGAAATATCACAACTGATAATTGGTATACCTCATATGAACTGGCTATGGAGCTTAAAAAAAGAAATATTACTCTGGTTGGCACATTAAAAAAAAAATAAGGCAATCATTCCCAAAAATTTTCTTTTGAATGGAGATATAGGTGTTTCACAATATGGATTCGATGCAATGGGAGTAACTATTCTTCCTTATGTGCCAAAACAAAAGAAACGTGTCATTTTACTTTCCAGTATGCACCATGAAAAATACACTGAGAAAGATTCCAATAAGCCAGAAATAATTGTATATTACAACTATACCAAAGGAGGTGTGGACACTCATGACCAACTTTGTGCCAACTATACCTGCAAAAGAAAAACAGCTCGTTGGCCAATGAGAGTTTTTTTGGAATGGTTGATTCAGCTGCTTATAATTCTTTGGTTTTATATTCTTCAGTTAACAAAGTATGGGCATCAGAAAAATCAAATAGGAGATCAAATTTTATCAAAGAATTGGCAATTGAGCTCATCATGCCTCATGCAAAGCATCGCTATTCGATTCCCCAAACTCCAAAAGCGATAAGAAATATGATCGAACTGTGTGGATTAGTTGAAATAATGATGCCTTCCCAATCTACATCCCAAAAGAGAGCACGCTGCTACCTTTGCCCAAGGTCGAATGACACTAAATACAAAATCATGTGCTCCAAGTGTAAAAATGTTGTGTGCCCTAATCATTCATTTGTATATTGCCAAAAATGTAATTAATTTTTTTTTTTAATGTTTATATGCATTAATATATAGTATAATAATGTTTTAATATCATAAATTAAAATACTAAATTTATATATATTTTTTTGTGTTGTTTTAAATTTGGGGTCATATAGACCCCATGTTACTGGACACAGGATTATTTTCATGTTACTGGAGGAGGGTTAATTCGTGTAAAACTGCTCGGAGGTACGGCGCCGGCAATGTACAACGCCTAAGTTGTTGTTAACTGGGAACGCTCCAGCCATTGATTTACCAAACACAAAACTGCATACATGACTTGCTAATGTGCACACAAAAATAATTACATTTAAAAAATAACCTAAATCTATGCACATTTTTTATTCTAAAATAATCTTCATTCATAAGGATATAGTGCAACAAATAACTTACCTTGTAAAAGTACACAAAGTAATAAGACTAAATCCAAATAAATAAATTGTGACGTTTCGGTAACAACATTGTTACCATCACCAGACAAAAGTACTGAAGTCATTCAAAACAAAAGTCATTCAGTACTTTTGTCTGATGATGGTAAAAGCACTATTTTCAAATTGTGCCTTATCACTAGTGCAAGTACATTGTGCACGCACAGTCGTAAACCAAGATTTTGGTGAAGTCTTCTTTCTTATCTCCACTCAATCACACTAAGGTATCAAGCTTGTAAAGCTTGTTGATGGTGTCTGCCGGGGAAGAGTAGAGCTCATCAATGGATGAGTTAATAATATGTTTTGAGGTTGTGGGTTGAGAACATGATTGGGTTAAGTAAAAAGCGTCTGCCTTTGTCATTAAGACTGGTATCACTACTCATTGGCAGGCCGACTTGGCTACAAAATAAATGGCCGCCTCTGACATGAGGAACAGACACCATGTGCAGCCGCTCCTCTAAGTGCAGCCGCTGCTCATCCTGTATCCCTGGATCAGGAGCCCTTAGAGGGTACTATCAGCCAGGCCAGCTGAGCCCATTTTTTTAGTGAGCTTGTTGCTGCTCCTCCTCCTCCTTTTTCATCTGGACTTGGGACCGGCAAAGGAGGAGTTACACTTCTTCTAATTCCAATCAGCCTATTTAATACAACACTGACTATAATTCAATATACAGTTAAACCTGTCTATAGCACCCTCTCTAAATAGCGCCTTCCTCTCTATAGCGCTCGATTTTAAACATTAAAATGTAAACATTTCAAATTGAGAAGTGACCTCTCTATAGCACCCTATTGTGGTGAGTCCCAAGAGGGGGCGCTATAGACAGGTTTAACTGTATTATTATATAATACAATTTATTTGGATCTGAATCTTATTACCTTGTGGTTCTAATCTATAGTCCAAATTGTACCTTATCACACTTATGTGATACTGTATTGACTTATCCATTGATGAGCTCTACTCTTCCCCGGCAGACACCATCAAAAGTCTCAAGCTTGACACCTTAGTGTGATTGAGTGGAGATAAGAAAGAAGAAACTATGTGGTGGTTTGATATCTAAACATTGAGGTGTGGGGTCTAGCTCCCTGCGGCCAGTATTGGTGGAGCCACTGGAGCAGAGAGATGAAGAGGACGGACTCCCAGAGAAGAACTTCCAGAAGAACATGCCGGAGTACCAGAAGGAGCGAGAGATGGGACCCAGGCTGGCTGAACCAGGCTCCTTTGAGTTTGACTATGCCAACCGCTGGAAGCAGCTCTACAAGGTGGAGAAACAGAAGCGGGACAACCTGGATAAGGAGATCATGGCATCTAGACGGAGACTGGATGAACAAATGGAGGACTCGCTCTACGAACACGAGACCAACATGCTGCGGGAGAGTACGTGGTCTCTAGCACATGGTGTGGGTTAGTTGTTGACACTGTGTTGTGTTGTTTAGAACTCCGGCAGCTTGAGGAACAGAGCACTTATTACCAGAGGGAGAGGGAGATGAGGTGAGTCCTTTTTTTGCTTATCCCTAGTACACATGGTACAGTCCATGATAATCATGGTGGGTAGTTAGCTACTGCCTTTACTGTAAGTACCCCACATGTCTACACATGGTACAGGCCATTATAATCATGGTGGGTAGTTAGCGACTGCTTTTACTGTAAGTACACCACATGTCTACACATGGTACAGGCCATGATAATCATGATGGGTAGTTAGCGACTGCTTTTACTGTAAGTACACCACATGTCTACACATGGTACAGTCCATGATAATCATGGTGGGTAGAAGTATGTGACTGCTTTTACTGTAAGTGCACCAAATGTCATGTGAAAAGCAGTTTTAGAGTATTCTCTTTGCGCACCGAAATACACAAAGTACAAGGCTACGTCCCAATGGATGTGATGTTTTGGTAACAGCGTTGATACCAACTTCAAAGTACAGAATGAGAGCAAATTCCACACAGCACAGTTTTTAAATAGTTGCTACTGTTAACAGACAAGAGTACTGAATGAGAAATTTTCACAGGAGTTTTTAAATAGTACATACTTTTAACAGGTGAGTACTGAAATTGAGAAAAAAAATTCACAGCCTGTTTTCAAATAGTTTAAATAGTGGAAAGTGCTTTGGTCCAATAACACAAGGTAATAAGACCAAATCCAAATAAATAAATAGTGTGTGACTGTTTCAGCATTGTTACAATCACACACTATATACAGTTAAACCTGCCGCCCCCTCTTGGGACTCACCAAAATAGGGTGTTATAGAGAGGGGGTGCTATAGACAGGTCACTTTTAATGTAAATCGCATCGTACTACATATTTAAAATCGGGCTCTATAGAGAGGAAGGCACTATTTAGAGGGGCGCTATAGACAGGTTTAACTGTATTTAGATTTAGTCTTATTACCTTGTATTTCTGATCTATAATAAAAATTATGCTTTATCATAGTAAGAAGGCTGTTACCAAAATGTCGCACCCATAATTTCTTCATTTGGATGGGATTGGTGTTCTTGTTACCTTGTCTACAAACCAAATTGTACAGGCTTTGTTAGTATTTTCACAAGAGCTTTAACATTCAAAGTGCATTCACACAGCTAAACTAATACCTAAGCTTCTTCTTCTTTCTTATCCCCACATAATCATATTAGGGTGTCAAGCTTGAGATCATGACTGGGTGAAGTAGAATGCCTTTGTCATTAAGACTGGGACCACTACTCAGTGGCAGGCCGATAAGGTAGATAAATTCAGAAAGTAAAAAAAATAGTTCTAATCATATGACTAATTGATTCATCCAATCCCTACATGGAGGTTCTTACTAAAATTTTCACTTTTAGGATTGAAGTTTGTCTCTGGGAGGTTGTGTATTGAAGCCATGGTGGTGGTGGCAGGCGACAGGAGGAGCTTCACCGTGAGGAACACCGCAGACAGGAGGAGCTGATGCTCAGGCACCAGCAGGAGGAGATCCTGCACCGCCGTCACGAGATGATGTACCACCACCGCCAGGACGACATGATGGTTCAGCAGGAAGCCATGCGCCAGGCAGGATTGCCACCTCCTGCTGTGCCCCCAGCGTACGAACCCATGGAAGGGGGAGCCCAGGTGGGTTATTATCCACCTCAATATGAAGGCAACCAGTAAAACTCCCACATATAATCTTGGAATAGATTGATTCACCTCTAGAGATTTTATGTAGATATATCAGGTTGTAAACGTGCCGCAGCGTTTTTTTTTTTCCCATCGTTAGATATCCCAGAATGTAATTTATAATCAGATGGTGACAATGAAAGCAGGACAGTGTTATCTTTTTTTTTTACTTCACTACAGAGCTGTAATGTTAGCAAACACTATCCATCTGAACGACACTTCTAGTAAAACTAGACCATTCCAAATGAAAGCATAGCATCAATCATCTCTTTTTTTGTAGAGATCAATTAACATCTCCATAAAAAACACTTGTCCTTAAAACTAATTAAAAGACCTTAATAGTGTGTGACAAATTGCCATTGCCAATGCATTGTTACCATCTTCAGACAAAAAAAAACCTATTCAGTATATTTTGTGATGGTTAACAACGCTATACATGGTGGGTAAGCGATTACTGCTACAGTGTGTATCCTTCCATTATCTATGCAGTGTCCATTGTCACCAACTGATCATAGATGACATTCTGGGACATCAAACAGTGAGTAAAACTCCCCACGTTACAACCTGATGTATCTACATAAAACCTCTAGAAGTGAATCATCCCAGTAGTAAACCGTAATTGTAAATAAACCTTTTTTTATTATTTTTTATTGGGGGAAATAAAATATGACTTTTTTTTTTTAAATATATATATATAATCCATGCTATAATCACTAACTAAACTTGATTCTATACCCCTTTTTTTTATAATTTTTTTTTTCAATTCTACACCTTTCTCTTCTATCTAATCAGTCAATTTAGCTCTACAATGTCTCTCTGTATATTTAATCTCAATCTTGATTGTATTTGTCTTATTTGTCATTGAGCTATTTGCTGTGAAATCTTATTAAATTCATAATTAATATGAACATTTTCTTTTTGTTATCTATTTTATGTTTAAAATGCACCTTATCTCCCAGTACAATACACCTATCCCCCGATTTACATGGTAGATACGTTCCTGAAAAAAAACGTGTAAATTGGGGGATAGGTGTACACAGAAATAAAAATAAAATGCATTGACAGGTTAAAATATGTAGTCAGCACATAAGCTCGGGATTCCTCGTGAGATGTGTACATGTGGTCAATCACAGTAGCATTTAGTATAGTGGGATAAAAACAAAAAAAAAAAAACTTTGGAAAACCGTGTAAAAGTGAAAACGTGTAAAACAAGTTCCGTGTAAATAGGTGTATCACATTTGTTCACATTGTGTCACATTCTTATACAATTCTGGGCTTAACTACCCATTTCATAATTTTTCAGGATGCCTGAATGACCAGTTTTTTGGATCGTTGAGGTACAGCTTGCACCACGATGACGAGGGCCAACAGCCAGAAACGCATCCGTGGTTAGCTTTTATTAATTAATCAAGAATGGGTATTTGGCCAATTTTGGAATAATTAAAAATCAACAAGAATAGTTTATATTTATTCTGATAGATGGCGCAAGCCATCAGCAACTTTCAGTTGCACGATAAGGAGATGTCTTTTTCTTAATTTATTTTAAATTTATTATAATTTATTAATTACTCTCATCAAAATATAACTTTGCGTCTTGCAGCATTTTTTTTCCCTTTTTTTAAGGTCTTTTATTAATACTTTCGACCTGAGGGACCCCAATTCATGTTCTTGCTGTTTTTGTCATCAAGCCCAAAGGACACATTCGCATCCTCAATGTTCAAAATTAAATATAAAATTGCATCTAACAGAATCTTATCTCGATAAGGCGCAATTTGGATTATAGATTATAAACACAAGGTAATAAGACCAAATCCAAATAAATAAATAGTGTGTGACATTTCGGTAACAGCGTTGTTACCATCTTCAGACAAAAGTACTGAATGGAAGTCACTGACAGAAGTACTGCATTCAGTACTTTTGTCTGAAGATGGTAACAACGCTGTTACCGAAACGTCACACACTATTTATTTATTTGGATTTGGTCTTATTACCTTGTGTTTAGAATCTTATCTCATACCTTCTTGTCTATCTACCACTGGTTTGGGGGATTTCAGCTGACCTAATGTAAAACGTCATGTGAGACCTCAGCAGCTCCTATTGCCTGCCTATGTAACTGTGAAATTGTCCTCAAAGTGTTAACTTCAAGGTAAAATAAGACCAAATCTCCAAATAAATTGATAGTGTGATGTTTTGGTAACAGCATCGTTACCATCATCAAACAAAATGTACTGAATGTTTTTTTTTTGTCTGAAGATGGTAACAATGCAGTTACCGAATTGTCACACACTATTAAGGTCTTTTATTAGTTTTAAGGAAAAGCTTTTTTTTTTTTTTTTTTTGATGATGTTGAGAGCTATCTACAAAAGAGATGATTGGGGCTATGCTCACATTTGGAATGGTCTAGTTTTACTACAAGTGTAGTACAGACAGCCTAGTGTTTGCTAACATCCCAGCTCTGTAGTGTGGTTTTGCCATTTTCTGTTTCTTCAGAGAAATTTTAAACTGGGCTTTTGGAAAGATTACAAAAAAAAAAAACACAGGGTAATAAGACCACAAAAATAGTGTGTGATGTTTTGGTAATAGTGTCATTATCTTCATTAGACAGAAATACTGCATGGGTTTTTTTGTGTGTGAAGATGGTAACAACGCTGTTACTGAAATGTCATACGCTATTTATTTATTTGGTTTTGTATTTATAATCTATAAGCCAAATTGAGCCTTGTCATTACAAGTAAACATTTTTTCTTTACTACTATGTAAACAAAAAAAAAAAATTTGTGCACTCGTAAGCTGTTTTGCTATCAGATTTATGTTGTTAGCCATTGCTGGTATCATTGGAGTAACAGCTATGCCCCAGATGCTGGTATGGTAACACAGTTTAGCCAATAACTAAGGCTATGATAAGGTATGATTTGGAGATTATAGATTAGAACAAACCTTAAAGAAACCAGACCAAAATCCAGAAATGGTGAGTGATGTCTCGATAACAGTGTTGTTAACAGATTCAGTATTTTTGTCTGAAGATGGTAACAATGCTGTTACCATGAAGTCACTGGTTGTTCTTTGATTTGGTCTTGTTACCATAAGTTTAAAAAGACTATATTGGAAAGAGTCCAAAACTACAGTCATTTGCCGCAAGGTATAAAAAAAAAAGAACATAAACCACTGATATTATTTGAAACACAGGAATTAAAACCTAGAAAGATGTCTTTCTTAAAATTTTTGCTAAAAGTAAACGAGCTTTCAAAAATGCTTTTCTTCACAACCCTGAATATCATAAAGACTAATGGACAAAACTTAAGGAAGTTGCTCTACCTTTTAGCATGTATATTGGGACAATACTCAAGATAACCAATACACATTCATGGACAAAACTTAAGGAAGTTGTACCTTTCAGCATGTATATCGGGATTCAGACAATAACTGAAAGATATTACAGTGACCTTTATTGAAGACACATGAGATAATCAAGTGTGAACAACCTCTGTCTCCTTAAAAAAAAATCTAGATGACGGCCGACATCAAAGACTTTCCTATTCCTTAAGTTTTGTCCATGAGTGTATTAGGGTCCTGAAGAAAAGTCTTTTTAGCTTGAAAGTTTGCCCAGTTTCATGGAAATATACAAATATACCTAACTACATAGAATACCATAAAAGACAGTAAAAAAATGTGGATGGAACTGGGAAAGTAAAAGTTGAATTTTACTAAAGTGTTAAATACAGAAGTATATAAAAAGACAATTTGCTGAGGGAAGAGTTTCTTTTTAAATCACGACAAGTTTTTAGGTGTAACAGCCCTTTGACAGGTATAACCTAGCTTATATATTTATTTATTTAGGTAACCCAGGTTCCTGGAGCGTACAGAAGTCGCCAACTACCCGGGATGTCCTTCTGACCTAAGTCTTCTTGGATTTATATACAATGCCAGTGGAAGTCCAATTAATGAGGTGTCGCCAGGCAGATTTCTTTCTTGGGAGATTTTCTAGGGATGCTGGACATATGTTGGTGATACCTAGGAGAGTGGCTGTCTGGAATCTTTGGTATTGGAAGGTTGGGCAAGTGAAGAGGAGGTGGTCTACGGTTTGGTCTTCATCTTGGCAGTGGGGGCAAGTTGGGTCTTCTTTCGATACCGTTGCAAGGTCTGCCTGAATGTAACCAAGGCCGGTCAAGATTGTTGTGGAGGTAGATCCATAACCTAGCTTACTAAAATGTTTTAGTAGCGTTTGCTTAACCCTAGTACACGTGATACAGGCCATGATAATCATGGTGGTCTTAATGACAAAGGCAGACCACATTCTACTTCACCCAGTGTGGAGATTAGAAAGAAGAAGTTGAACTTTGTACTTACAAGTTTTAGTAACATAATTATACCTGTCGATGGGCTGTTGCGGCTAAAAACTTGTATTATTGCGATTAAAGATGGAACTCTTCTCTCAGCAAATTTTCTTTAATATTTTATTTATAAAGAATGGATTAAATTGATAAGACACAATTTGGATTATAGATTATAACAACAAGGTAATAAGACCAAATAAATAAATAGTGTGTGACGTTTTGGTAACAGCGTTGTTACCATCTTCAGACAAAAGTACTGAATGGCTGTTACCAAAATGTCACACACTATTTATTTATTTGGATTTGGTCTTATTACCTTGTGTTTATAATGGATTAAATTGTTAACAAAAAAAAAAAATATATATATATATACTGTTAAACCTGTCTATAGCACCCCCTCTTGGGACTCACCAAAATAGGGTGCTATAGAGAGGGAGTGCTATAGACAGGTCACTTTTAATGTAAATTGCATCGTACTATGTATTTAAAATTGGCCTTTATAGAGAGGAAGGTGCTATTTAGAGGGGGCGCTATAGACAGGTTTAACTGTATATATATAAGGATAAATTGGGTTGTAAAATAAGCTCCTTTTTGATAAGGTACAATTTGGATTATAGATTATAAACACAAAGTAATAAGACCTAATCCAAATATATAAATAGTGTGTGACGTTTCAGTAACAGCGTTGTTACCATCTTCAGACAAAAGTATTGAATGAGAAATTTTATCCACTTTTAATTTTAAGAATAATATTCTGTGTTTATCAGAAAACTATCTTCTTCTTATCTGTTATCTTGTTTACACACTTGATAACAATAACTATTTAAAACATGCTGTGGTAAAATTTCTCATTGAGTACTTTTTGTCTGAAGATGGTAACAATGCTGTTACTGAAACGTCACACACTATTTATTTATTTGGATTTGTGGTCTTATTACCTTGTTTTTTATGCTCCTTTTTGTTATTGGGGTTGTTACTTCATTGTACTTTGTGACATAGCCCTGTGTAGCATGATCAGCAAACAGGGGGCTAAACTGTGATTCACTCTATGTACACTCTAAAATGATCCCGTACATTCTACTTTGTTGCTTCTTTATCCTTATTGCAACTTTTCCTTTCCTTTTTTTTTTTTTTTAAAAGATAATTATGAATGTGAAAAAGGTACAAAAGTGAAATTGCACCTAGATCCACTTGTTTTAACTGTGGTTATAACATCAACATGGGGTTGTTATAATAATGATAAGGTACAATTTTGGATTATAGAATCCATAATACATAAATTACTGTGGGAGGCTGGTTAAACCGTTTGGTTTTCGACCGCTACGACCCGGGTTCGATTCCCGCATTGGACACTTTTTTCTGATAAAAAAAAAAAAATGCTCCAATGGCCCCCGATTCTTGCAAAAGTCCAACCCCACCAGTGAGTGCAAGTAACCAAACGGGGCTCTGGCACATTTGTAAGTGCAAAGTCGAACTGCTTTTCACATGTGTAGACATGTGGTGCGCTTACAGTAAAAGCAGTCGCTAACTACCCACCATGATTATCAGGGCCTGTACCACGTGTACTAGGGATAATTAAAAAAAAAAAAAAGAGTGAAATTTTGGTGACAATGCAGTTAGCGAAATGTCACCCGTAATTTAAATTTTTGAATGTGGTCTTATTACCTTGTGTTTCTAATCCAAATTGTACCTTAAGCCTGGTCTTGTTACCTCATGATGGTTATAACATTAGGAAATCTTGGTCCAAAATGGTGCTTTTATAGTGAGGTTTGACTATATATTTTTTGACATTCTATAACCCATTATACAAGGTGTTTGCCCCCAATTACCCTAATCTGAAGGCTTGCTTATGAAACATGTGTTTTTTTTTATGCAACAGGTGGTGTTACCACACCATTGTAACCATCATCCAAATGTGTGTATGGTGTTAAACAAAAAATGGTATTGCGCTCTTTTATCAAGATTCCAACCAACTAACAATTCTCGACAAATATTGTATTATTCTCTCCCATCATATATTGTCTACTTTAACCAGGGTTGTGTGAACAAACCTTTTTTGTTGTTGTTGTTGAAGGACATGTGGACCATTTGCACTCATGAACAAAACATAAGAAAGTTTTTATCTTTACCATGTATATCAGGATTCAGACAATAACTTTGAAAGATATTACAGTGACCTTTATTGAAGATACACGAAATAACCAAGTGTGAACAGCTTCTGTCTCCTTCAAAATAACAGACAACCAGTGACATCAAAGACTTCCACATCTTAAGTTTTGTATATGTGTATGTGTGCGCTGCAGAAAATTTGGGATTTATAGAATAATTGAATCTTAGAGGGATCCTATTTCCATATTTACATATGCCGATATGCAACATTGACTTCAATTTACATACCCTTCCTTCACTTTTATCCATATATTTTGGATAATTGTACAGGTTTGATATTTAATGGAATCTCCAGATGGTGCTTCAATAACTTCCTTTTACTCAGATGTCAATGGTGTTAGTGTCAGGTATATTTGAGTTTATTATTTTTTCACATATATATGTCACTAGCGGACCCGCCCGGCTTCGCCCGGGTTTTACCCGAGTGAATGTTTGTCTAACGAACATTTGTTAAAACAATTCTCTTTAAACTTATAAAACGTACTCGGCTTCGCCCGGGGTTTTACCCGAGTAAAGGTTTGTCTAGCGAACATTTGTTAAAACAATTATCTAAAAACTTATTAAAAAATAAAAAAGATATATTTGATAATTTGAAACTCGTAAATTTGAATCTCTCGATAAAGTGAACATTTTTTCCCGGTCCCTGTGTGCCTTGTCATCCTGAATTTTGTCTTTCCTAATTTTCTACATTAGAAAATCATAGTTTTATCTAGTGAACATTTTTTCCCGGTCCCTTGAGAAATACTCGATAAGTTGAATAAAATCAATATTAATTGGTTCCCTCGGTAATTGGAAGTTAAAGGAATAGTATCTTCGCCTTGGAATTGTATCATTATTCTTGTCGCAAATAAATTGCCGTGTCATCCTGAGATAATCTTACTTTTGATAAATAATATTTAAGATAACAAACTTAGTGATAAGAAAACTTGTTATCATCGTCACAATGGGGGCGCTGCTTGCGAGTTAAATCTACAAATCTGCAAATAACTCTAAGGATATTCAAGATATTCATGAAATTATTTTTCAAAAACCTTCCCGGTGATATACCTAATAATATTCCAAAATTTCACGGCGATTGGATGTATGGTTTTTGAATCTATAGAGTACAGACAGACAGACATTCAATTTTATATATATAGATTAGTAGTAATTAAACGTAACAGTAAGAAAATGTTGATTTTAATATATGTAAATAGAGTCTCTTAAGAAAGACCACCTAAAAACATGACTCAACTTGTTTCTCCTCTAGGTGGTCTCTCATTGGAGGTTCTAATTGATATTAAAGAATCTCTAATAGACCTTTAATAAGAGACTGCCTCTCGGAGAGACGGTTTAAGCTACGATTTTAGGCATCCTCTCAATGGAAGCTCTACTGTATCTACTTTTTCACACTGTTTGGCTTAATAAATGCCATTTTAACCATTTTAAATGTGTATCAATCGAGTTTTTTTTTATATTTTATATCCAAAATCACTTCATTTCAATTCATAGGGAATTCTTAACATTTTTTTTTGTCTTCATTCAGCTCACTTTCTATTATATTTTAAGCCATTGTTCCATTATACATATTTAATACCGTTTACACTGTTTTACTTTCAAAAATGTCGATGAAATGAGTAGTTTGGTCCGGCATAAAGAAGAGGCATATAATCATTTTTTTCTATATGCATGATAATATTATTTCAATTTTATATATATAGATAGATAGAGATTTACTCTTCATTGTTGGCTTTTTATCTTACATTCATTTTTCATTGTTGGCTTTTTATATTACATTCACTCTTCATTGTTGGCTTTTTATCTTACATTCACTCTTCATTGTTGGCTTTTTATATTATATTTACTCTTCATTGTTGGCTTTTTATCTTACATTCATTCTTCATTGTTGGCTTTTTATATTATATTTACTCTTCATTGTTGGCTTTTTATCTTACATTCATTCTTCATTGTTGGCTTTTTATATTACATTTACTATTCATTGTTGGCTTTTTATCTTACATTCACTCTTTATTGTTGGCTTTTTATCTTACATTCATTCTTCATTGTTGGCTTTTTATCTTACATTCACTCTTCATTGTTGGCTTTTTATCTTACATTCATTCTTCATTGTTGGCTTTTTATATTACATTCACTCTTCATTGTTGGCTTTTTATATCATATAGAAAATCATAGTTTTATCTAGTGAACATTTTTTCCTGTGTCACATTGCCGTGTCATCCTGAGATAATCTTACTTTTGATAAATAATATTTAAGATAACAAACTTAGTGATAAGAAAACTTGTTATCATCGTCACAATGGGGGCGCTGCTTGCGAGTTAAATCTACAAATCTGCAAATAACTCTAAGGATATTCAAGATATTCATGAAATTATTTTTCTAAAACCTTCCCGGTGATATACCTAATAATATCCCAAAATTTCACGGCGATTGGATGTATGGTTTTTGAATCTATAGAGTACAAACAAACAGACAGACATTCAATTTTATATATATAGATAATGGCAGTTCTACCGGCTGTTTATTGGTGTAAACACAGCCTCTGTCATGAAGAGAGTTGAAATAATAGGAAATACTATTCATCCCCCCATTTATGCCCAGGTTATTGATTTGAATGGTAGAAAAATATCACAAGGGGATAACATTGATTGAAATTTTGCAGGAAGGATATTATCTAAAAAAAAGGGACGGTGATACCTCTCTTGTCAAAATCAATGCCAAAAACTATGTCATCTAATCTTTCTTATCTCCACTCAATTGTATTAGGGTATCAAAGGTGGTTGGTCTAGACAGTTGGTTTTTGACCACTACAACCCGGGTTTGATTCCCGCATTGGGCACTTTTTTTTTCTTTCTGATATAAAAAAAAAAAAATGCTCCAATGGCCCCCTGATTCTTGCAAAAGTCCAACCCCACCAGCAAGTGCTAGTAACCAAACAGGGCTCTGGCATATTTGTAAGTGTACACTACATGTCTACACATGTGAAAAGCAGTTCGACTTTGCACTTACAAATGTACCTGTCCCATTGTTAAAGCAACCATTGACTACTGTTGCAATGTCTTAGAAAGAAAAACGTGAGTCTAGGATTAAATAAAACCCCATGTTTAAAAGAAAGTACATTTTCACTTTTGTCTTGTTTGTTGCTCACATTTACCCCCCTCTGTAAGTGGGGACCTTCTTATCTCCACACTGGGTGAAGAAGAATGTCATTAAGACTGGGAGCACTACTCAGTGGCAGGCCACTGACTTAGCTCCAAAAGAAATGGCCGCCTCTGACATGAGGTACAGACGCCATGTACAGCCGCTTCTAACATGAGTACAAACGCTGCTCATCCTGTATCCTTGGAGTCCTTACAGGGTACTATAAGCCGGGCCAGCTGAGCCCAGGTTTTTTAGTCAGCTTGTTACTGCTCCCTCTCCTCCTTTTTCATCCGGGCTTGGGACTGGCAAGGGCTTATTCCTCAAGTTGTTTAAAGGATCTCCATTAGGTTCCATTGTCTCAGCTTTTCTATTATAGTCCTGGGGTTTTCCCAGAGGTCTTTTTTGGAGGATTTGATGCAATTCAATAGATGTTCAGGACTGGCTGGTTGGGAATCACATTTGGGACATTTCGGGAATGTTTTAACCTTAAAGTAAATCATATTTGCAGCTTTTCAAAGGAACCAAGACAAAATAATGAAGTTATAAACTCATTTTTTACTTTATTTTAATATTTTGGTGACCTGATGTCTCGCATTTTCAAGGAAAAAAAACTGATTAGCTACAATTTGGATTAGAAGCAAAAGGTAATAAGACCAATGATAAAGCACAATTTGGATTATAGATTATAGCTACAAAAAATAATTTAATAGTGTGACATTTCAGTAGCAGCATTGTTACCATCATCAGAGACAAAAAAATAAATCTATTATCTATTATAAATCTTATTCTTTTGTTTGATGATGGTAACAGCGCTGTTACCGAAATGTCACACTATTAAATTATTTGGATTAGGTCTTATTTTCACGTATCTGTAATAAGACCAAATAAATGGTGTGTAGCGTTGTGGTAGCTGTTGTTACCATCACACTCTATTTGGATTTTGTCTTATTACCTTGTGTTTTTCAAAGGAAAACTATTTTTCTAAGGCCTACTTGTTGCCGAATTATGGATGATCTAATATTTATAAAACTAGCTGAGAGCCTGCATCATGTCTTATCAGGTTTTTTAACATCAGATCATTCCTAAATTGACATTTTCCCTTGAAAAGAATGACAAGAGGGTTGCTGAAACTTTTCAAATTGAAGTACAGTTAAACCTGTCTATAGCACCCCCTCTAAATAGCACCTTCCTCTCTATAGCGCCTGATTTTTAATACGTAGTACAATGCAATATACATTAAAAGTGACTCGTTTATAGCACACCCTCTCTATAACATCCTATTTTGGCGAGTCCCAAGAGGGGGGGCGCTATAGATAGGTTTAACTGTATAACGAGAATCACGAAATTTCTCTTAATGAATTATAAAAAACTATAAAACGAAGAGAAAAATTCTTTTAATAAAATGCATAGGCTACTAGCTTTCGGGCCCCAAGCCCTTCAACGGGTACCCGTTGAAGGGCTTGGAGCCCGAAAGCTAGTAGCCTATGCATTTTATTAAAAGAATTTTTCTCTTCGTTTTATAGCTTTTTTATAGGTTTAACTGTATATTAAAAAAAAAAAGATTGAAGTTAACTTACTTATAACACATTTATAAATCCAGTCTATACACACACACACACACAAAATTATAATTTTTCAAATGATAAAATAAGTGAACTAAGTGTTGTGCTGCGTGCAAGTAACCAAACAGGGCTCTGGCACATTTGTAAGTGAAAGAGTCAACTTGCTTTTCACATATGTAGACATGTGGTGTACTTACAGTAAAAACAGCCTCCTACTTCTACCCACCATGATTATCATGGCCTTTACCATGTGTACTAGGGATAAGGGTAGTAAGTAACGACGTTGTTACCATCAAACTGGAATGTTTAATGTCACCACTTATAATTTCACTTATTTGGTTACTTTGTTAACTTAATCATGGCTTGCTGTCATTTGATTCACCTGTAGAGAGGCATTTGATCACAGCGGAAAGAGAGACATTTGATCACAGCTTCCACTGAAATATCCCTAAATTGGTATCCCAAAACCATTCTACTGAAATATCCCTAAATTGGTATCCCAAAATTATTCTCCTAAAATATCCCTAAATTGGTATCCCAAAATTATTCTCCTAAAATATCCCTAAATTGGTATCCAAAAATCATTCTCCTAAAATATCCCTAAATTGGTATCCCAAAATCATTCTACTGAAATATCCCTAAATTGGTATCCTAAATTCATTCTACTGAAATATCCCTAAATTGGTATCCCAAAATCATTCTCCTAAAATATCCCTAAATTGATATCCTAAAACCCTTCTACTGAAATCTCCCTAAATTGGTATCCCAAAATCATTCAACTGAAATATCCTAAATTGGTATCCCAAAATCATTCTCTTAAAATATCCCAAAATTGGTATCCCAAAAATCATTCAACTGAAATATCCCAAAATTGGTATCCCAAAATCATTCTCCTAAAATATCCCTAAATTGGTATCCCAAAACCATTCTCCTAAAATATCCCTAAATTGGTATCCCAAAACCATTCTCCTAAAATATCCCTAAATTGGTATCCCAAAATCATTCTCCTTAAATATCCCTAAATTGGTATCCCAAAACCCTTCTACTGAAATATCCCTAAATTGGTATCCCAATTTGTGTCTTATCAGCCTAAAAACATTATTAAGCCCAGTCTCTCCTGGAGGTGGTCTCTCATCAGAGGCTCAAAGTCGTGTTAGGCCAAGTCATGTCTGGTGAAAGATCACCTCTCAGAAGAGACTATGTTTAGCTATGTTCTTAAGTGATGAGTGGTGACCAGACATGACTTGGCCTAACACGACTTTGAGCCTCTGATGAGAGACTACCTCCAGGAGAGACTAGGCTTAATAATGTTTTTAGGTTGATAAGACACAAATTGGGATACCAATTTAGGGATATTTTAGGAGAATGATTTTGGGATACCAATTTAGGGATATTTAAGGAGAATGATTTTGGGATACCAATTTAGGGATATTTAAGGAGAATGATTTTGGGATACCAATTTAGGGATATTTAAGGAGAATGATTTTGGGATACCAATTTAGGGATATTTAAGGAGAATGATTTTGGGATACCAATTTAGGGATATTTAAGGAGAATGATTTTGGGATACCAATTTAGGGATATTTCAGTAGAATGATTTTGGGATACCAATTTAGGGATATTTCAGTTGAATGGTTTTGGAAGAGATTTGGTTTAGCCATGTTTTTAAGTGATCTCTTGATAGGAGACTGCTGTAAATTGAAAAGGAAATTGTTCAGGACTGGAGAAAAAAAAACAAGATTGAATTAGAGAGTTTATACTGTATAACTAATTCGTATTTGAGATATAAAATAACAAGACTTAAATCCAAATAAATAGTGTGTGACATTTCGGTAATAGCGTTGTTACCATCATCAGACAAAAGTATTGAATGAAGAAAAACTATCATAGCAAGCTTTTAAATGATGATGGTAACAACGTTGTTACCAAAACGTCCTACACTTTATTTATTTGGATTTGTGGTCTTATTACCTTATGTTTCTATGTTGTGTATTAAAAAAAGATTTAAGAATACCTTAAATAAATAATTTTATTGTTGAAATATTAGAATATAATATATACAGTAGAACTACCTCTCTGTAAAGGACAACACCTAGTTACAGAGTCAAAGTGTACTTTAAAGAGAGGTCTCCTCTTACTGGAGAATTACTAAATAGTAAAAAATGGTAATTTTACAAAAGAAAACTGTCTTTTATAGAGAGGTGTCCGCTAAAGGGAGGTTCTACTGTATATATATATACAGTGGACCCTCGGTTTACGAGCACCTTGGAGTACGAGCTTTTCGCAGTACGAGCAAAATTTTTTGAAAAATTTTACCTTGGATTACGAGTGAAATTTCGCATTACGAGCAACTCGTGATGGTTGCCCGTAATCGTGATGGATGAAAATTCACTGGGATCCCTCCCTTCAGATCAGATTCGGGAAATATGTAAAATGTGGGAAACTGTGCAATTGTTCGTAGCAAGAAGAATTGCCCGAGTTTCAATTATTAAAAATAAGAAATTAGTTTCGCACTACGAGCGTTTTGGAGTACGAGCATGGCTCTGGAACGGATTATGCTCGCAAACCGAGGGTCCACTGTATATGAAAAAACAATAGAAAATCAGGTGTTGATATTAAAAACAAAATAGACACATCCTGAACAGGAGCACATGTGCTTTACAGAAGGCAGAGCCCAATCTGATGGCTTTTCTTGATTTATCAAGAAATTGGGTTGGCCAAATATCAGGGAACAGGTTAAATCGATGTTTAGTTGATTTCTGTTCCACCAGATGGCGCTCTGCCTTCTGAAAAGCACATGTGCTCCTGGTCAGGATATGCCTACTTTGTCTTTAATATATAAATATCTCTCAATATACATACTTTCTCTTACCTCCAGAAGAACAAACTAAAAATGTTTACCAAAATAGGAAATTTATGATGTTTTTTTTTTAATTGTATTGCCATATTGTTATTGTGGGGTTGAAAACTGGTGACATTTGACAAAGATGATAAATGAGTTATCTCACCTTTGTTGGGAGGAATGGTTTCCCCTCCCCTGATGCACATTGTCACTCCCCCCCCCCCTCCTCCTCTCTTTTAGGGAACTAAGGCAGTGGAACTGACAGACCCCCTGTTGTTTTGGCCCCCATAGCGTCAATCCCGATTTGACCAACCGCCCCCCCAACACTGGGGAGGGGCTGCCCCCCCATCTGAACAGGTCGCCCGGGGTGGACTGGAAGCTATGGAAGACTACGGAGATACCAAGCGCAGGCGCTACTAATTCCTTTCATCATTATCTCTCTCTCTCTCTATCTTCTTCTCTCTCTCTGTGTACTCTTTGTGTCATATCACCTAGATAATAAATGTCCCCATACATGGCCTCCACCTCCTACTTTTGTCTCTCTTTGTTTGCTTGTTAATTATTAATTATTATAATTATAATGTCAAGGTAATAAGACCAAATCCAACTAAATATGTACACCTATCCCCCGATTTACACGGTAGATACGTTCCCTGAGAAAAACGTGTAAATCGGGGGATAGGTGTACACAAAAATAAAATGCATTGACAGGTTAAAATATGTAATCAGCACATAAGCTCGGGATTCCTCGTGAGATGTGTACACAGCGCATGTGTTCAATCACAGTAGCGCATTTAGTATAGTGCGATTAAAAAAAAAAAAACTCATTTGGAAAACCGTGTAAAAGCGAAAACGTGTAAAAAAAAGTACCGTGTAAATCGGAGGATAGGTGTAGTGTGTGACGTTTCGGTAACAGTGTTGTTACCGAAACGTCACACACTATTTATTTATTTGGATTAGGGCTTATTACCTTCTGTTTATAATCTATAATCCAAAATGTGCTTTTATAATAAATAGTGTGGGACAGTTCAGTAAGAGCCTTGTGCCGTTAACATCATCAGACAATCATCAGACCGAAATGTACCACACTATTTATATGGTCTTATTACAAAAACAAGGTAATAAGACCAAATAAATAGTGTGTGACGTCTCGGTAACAGCGTTGTTACCATCTTCAGACAAAAGAATAAACTCTTTTATTCTTTTAGTGGTAGTTTAGTTTTAGTGGCAAAATTTCTCATTCAGTACTTTTGTCTGAAGATGGTAACTACGCTGTTACCGAAACATCACACACTATTTATTTATTTGCATTTGGATTACCTTGTTTTATAATCTATAATCCAAATTGTGTCTAAAATCACACATTATGCTTGATAAGGCACAATTTGGATTATAGATTATAAACACAAGGTAATAAGACCAAATCTAATGATAAGGCACAATTTGGATTATAGATTATAAACACAAGGTAATATAAGAGTAAATTCGAAATGTAACGTGTGATGTCACATGTGTGTGACGTTTCGATAACAGCGTTGTTACCATCTTCAGACAAAAGTACTGAAATTTTGTATGAAGATGGTAACAACGTTGTTACTGAAACGTCACACACTATTTATGATAAAAGCACAATTTGTATTATAGATAATAGCTACAAGAAAATAAGACCTAATATAAATAAATTAATAGTGTGTGAACGTTTCGGTAACAGCATTGTTACCCAAACATCACACACAATTTATTTGGATTTAGTCTTATTACCTTGTGCTTATAATCATCATGTGTCTTTTTTGAAGCTGCTTGCAGGCATTCAATGGTTGCTCCCATTAAATCCTTGCAAATACTTCAATGAGTTTCCTTAAAAACACTAGAAGTGTTGTAGACTATGGAGTAAAATTCCTTCAGGGAAAAGTTGGTCTTTTCAAAACATTTTTCTCTAGCTTTCAGGCACAGACGTCCCTCTACAGGAGAAAACACCATGTTTCCTTCTATAGAAAGGGCGTCTCTACCCAAAAGCTAAAGAATAATAAAAATGTTTTGAAAAGATACAAGGTAATAAGACCAAATCCAAATAAATAAATAGTGTGTGACGTTTCAGTGTTGTTACCATCTTCAGACAAAAGTACTAACTGAGAAATTTTACCACAGCATGTTTTTAAATAGTTATTGTTATCAAGTGTGTGTAAACAAGATAACAGATATCAGAAAACTATCTTCTATCTTGTTTACACACACTTGATAAAAATAACTATTTAAAAACATACTGTGGTATAATTTCTCAGTCAGTACTTTTGTCTGAAGATGGTAACAACACTGAAACATCACACACTATTTATTTATTTAGATTTGGTTTTATTACCTTGTGTTTATAATCTATAATCCAAATTGTGTGACTTATCAGTTTTGAAAAGACACTTTTCCCAGGAGGAATGATTAATTTTACTCAATATTGATTAAAGAGATTATGTTATAGAATTGTTGTAGACTATATCTACACATTTTGTAAACAAGTTTATTGACCTGATGTTTGGACGACCCACTGTTATTCTTTTTTAAAGATTGAAAAGCTTATTGGGAAAGTGTTGTCTGTAAATGAACTACACCAATACCTTGCTTTGCGTTTTTTTTTTTTTTTAAGTTGCATCGCTGCTTAATTTTTACTGATTTTCACTGTGCGTCGTTAGATTTTCAAAGTTGCATTGTTTTGGATTCGAGTCTTTAATTTTTTTTTTTTGAATTTTTTTTCCTAAAATATGGTAACACCTTTGTTTTTGATTGCGCCTTCACATATTTTCAATTTGCGTCGTGTTTTTTTGGAACGTAACCCCGACGCAAAGCGAGGTATGGGTGTACTTCATCTTTGAAAAAGAGTGACTGGATTGTTGAAATATCAGAACAATAAACTTTTTTATTTTTAAAAAAAGGTTGATACAAGTCTATAGAATCAAAATCCAACCTACAAAAATAGTTTTCTCTAGTACGCTAACTCCAGGAGTTTGTTGTTGTGGAACTTGCATGTGGTCTTGTAATATTTTCAAGTTGATTGTTTTAATAAACTTTCTTGTAGCTATTGTTGATCTATCTAAATTAATACAGTAGAATGATAAGGCACAATTTGGATTATAGATTATAAACACAAGGTAATGAGACCAAATCCAAATAAATAGTGTGACATTTCAGTAACTGTTGTTACTGAAATGTCACACACTTTTATTTGGATTTAGTCTTATTACCTTGTGTTTATAATATAGTAGATCTACCTCTCTGACAACACCTAGTTACAGAGTGTCCTTTAGGGAGAGGTGTTCTCTTACTGGAGAGTTGCTAGAGTAGAACTACCTCTCTGACAACACCTAGTTACAGAGTGTCCTTTAGGGAGAGATGTCCTCTTACTGGAGAGTTGCTACAGTAGAACTACCTCTCTGACAACACCTAGTTACAGAGTGTCCTTTAGGGAGAGGTGTCCTCTTACTGGAGAGTTGCTACAGTAGAACTACCTCTCTGACAACACCTAGTTACAGAGTGTCCTTTAGGGAGAGATGTCCTCTTACTGGAGAGTTGCTACAGTAGAACTACCTCTCTGACAACACCTAGTTACAGAGTGTCCTTTAGGGAGAGATGTCCTCTTACTGGAGAGTTACTAAATAGTAAAAATGTTAATTTTGGTGATAAAAATTGTCCTTTATAGAGAAGTGTCCTCTCATGGAGGTTCTACTCTACTTAAATGTAAAGATGACATACTTGCTGTGACAATGTAAATTACTTATTCATGGACTTGTTGTCTTGTGTTATTTTAACAGCAGCTACAACTTGAGCAAATTGTGTGTCGTCTGTTCTATTTGATGGTTTGTATGTTTTATATGATAGACTTGTTGAAATTTCCAGCCTAAATTTGTTGTAAATGTTCTCCGAGAGAGCCAATGGAAGAATACACTGAAGTCGTCAGGTAAATGTAGTTTTTTTTTTTTAAACTTTGTAAAATATTTGAACCTCACCTGCAACACTCCGGGGCCCTTTCAGTTATTCAAAAGCTGGTTGTTGTGTACCAGCTCGTAGATTTTCCCAACTTGTTTTTTGTTGAGTAAACTTGTGAATGATAAACCTATCTATAAATATATATATAAATATTATATTTGGGTGTTTAAAAAAAATGCACTTATTTGCATATCACTTTTGTAGTATGTTTTTATTTATTTATTTACATATTATTCTTGTGTTTTTTTTTTTCTATTATTGCTTTCTCTATTTTGGGTAATTGAAAGTTGGCCCCCTATAATGATTTCATATTGATTAAAATTTCTTTTAAAGCTTATTTAAATTAGTAGTACATATATGTATTTTATTTTTTAAAAATAATGACTACAAGGTATTAAGACCAAATCTAAATAAATAAATAATGTATGATGTTTCTGTAACAGTGTTGTTGTTACCATCTTCAGAAAAAAGAACTGATTGAGAAAAAATATCACTGCATGCTTTTGCAATCAAAGTATGTAAACAAGATAGCTGATATGAAGAAATGCATGCAGTGATTTATTTTCAAATTCAGTACTTTTGTCTGAAGATGGTAACAACGCTGTTACCTTAAATGTCACACACTATTTATGTATTTGGATTAGGTCTTATTATCTTGTGGTTCTAATCTATAATCCAAATTGTACCATATAAAAGATATATCACTTTTGTTATAATATTTGATATATTATCTTTGCGGGTGAGGTTATTGTAAATTTTTTAACCCTCTGTAATGTGCAGGTAAATTTAAATTTTATTTACATATATAGCTACCCAGGGTAATATTAAGATAAAACTTTTCAACTGGAAAAATTTTGGGGTTGAACAAATTGATTGAGTAGACAAATAAAGATAACAAGATTTCCAGAATAATTTGCAATTAGTTTAAACACAATTTGATATTCAGGAGAATTGAAATAAGAGTTTTTCTTTAACAGTTTAAAATAGCAAGATCTCTCTTTCTCAAGTATTAGCTCATCATCATCAGGCCAATTGTTTGGCAAATACCTACAATAGAGGTAGAGTATATATAATACAATATAATGTGGCTTATGATTGTAGAACGACGTTTGACAATTTTACCGCAAATGTTTTTTTTTTTTAACGAAAAATCGTAATTTATTTTAAGGATAAATAACGATTATTTCTATCTTTAGGGATGAAATATGAAAGGATGAATTGTGAAGAGTAATGATAAACGGAAAATATCCTTTCCCAACCCTGGACACTTTATTTTCCATTTATCATTACTCTTCACAATTTATCCTTTCATACTTTATCTCTAAGGATAGAAATAGTCGTTATTTCTCCTTAAAATAAATTATGATTTTTTGTTCAAAAGAAACACATGCAGTAAAATTTGTTAAACCTCGTTATACAGAGTATATATGTCATATTATTTGGAAATATATAAATAAAATGGTTGTGTGGGAGTACAAGGGAAGATAGCCGAGTTAAAAAACAACCCCCTTGGTAAACAAGTGTCAAGTCTTCACTTCCGCCTAGGGGATTTATCTGACTCAAAGCAGCTTAAAGGCAGCTGGATGTAATGATCAACACACAGTTCGCACCGAGGTGGTCTCGACACTAGTTATTCCCAGGGTGGTCCTTGGACCTTCTCTCTTTCCTCCCCGATCTACTCCCCACGGGGCCTCTGGATCCTGTGTGTCCTTACCACCCATCACTCAACAACCACGACTGCTTCACAAATCACCACATATATATATCAATATACATAACATTTCCATATGTACCATATTTATGAATAGTGTAACAACCTTCAATCATGGTCAATCAATGGTCTTCTTCATGACCAACATGATGTAATCACAAGCAAGACAATGGAGTCGGCCACACCGGTGCTTTAAAGTTTATCTACATTTTGGGGCTATTAAACTATTTATAATTATGGCACATATGAAAATGTTGTGTATATTGACTAATATTACTACATATATATATATATACAGTTAAACCTGTCTATAGCACCCCCTCTCTATAGCACCCTATTTTGGTGAGTCCCAAGAGGGAGGGGGCCCTATAGATAGGTTAACTGTATATATATATATTGTGAGTGGTTGCAAAACAATTTGCTTGATATATGATGATCTGATACTTTGAAAATCTTACCATTTTCAAACTACTAAAGAAAAATTGTTATAAAACTCCCGAATTAACAAATGTTATGAATGAAGGTTACTGCTGTAAGTTGGCCAGTACTGAACAGACTTCTTAGTTGAAGTGATACCATATTTGCATATGAATGTATTATGCTATAATATCTATACTACAGCGATACATGACCTTTAATCAAATGTTATAAATGGAGAGAGAGGGGAGAAAATAATCAGCCTTTTTCTTCTTTTTATTCATCAGCATATCTTTTTTGCATAACTCACCAATCTAATGTTGTATATAATAGGAGTGTTCTTGGTTTGTGCAACTTTCCTTGCAGTGGTTTTGTAGAGCTGCCATCTCTCTCTCTCTCTCTCCTACAACCTATATGTTAATATGGAAGAAATACTGAATTGCATATGGCATATCCATATCCAATTATGGACTCATTGATAAATCCACCCTAAAGAGGTATGTATTAGTGAGGTATTACTGTATATATCTACATTCTCATGGACAAAACTTGTTGTACCTTTTACTATGTATTTCGGGACAATAACTCTGAAATATATTAAAGTGACCTTTATTGAAGACACACGAGATAACCAATATACACTCATGGACAACACTTAAGGAAGTTGTACCTTTTAGCATGTATATCACGATTCAGACAATAACTCTGAAATATATTAAAGTGACCTTTATTGAAGACACACGAGATAACCAATATACACTCATGGACAACACTTAAGGAAGTTGTACCTTTTAGCATGTATATCACGATTCAGACAATAACTCTGAAATATATTAAAGTGACCTTTATTGAAGACACACGAGATAACCAATATACACTCATGGACAACACTTAAGGAAGTTGTACCTTTTAGCATGTATATCACGATTCAGACAATAACTCTGAAAGATATTACAGTGACCTTTGTTGAAGACATACGAGATACCCAATATACACTCATGGACAAAACTTAAGGAAGTTGTACCTTTTAGCATGTATTTCGGGATTCAGACAATAACTCTGAAAGATATTACAGTGACCTTTATTGAAGACACACGAGATAACCAATATACACTCATGGACAAAACTTCAGGAAGTTGTACCTTTCAGCATGTATATCGGGATTGAGACAATAACTCTGAAAGATATTACAGTGACCTTTATTGAAGACACACAAGATAACCATGTGTGAACAGCCTCTGTCTCCTTAAAAATATTAGATTACCAATGACATTAAAGACATTCCTCTTCCTTAAATTTTGTCCATGAGTGTCTATAATTAAATCATTCACATTGATAAGCAAACCATTAGGTTTTGACCAGATAGTCTAAGTATGTATAAATAATAATCTTCAATTTCCACATAGATAAGCACAAAGGCCACAAGAAATCAGTATTAAGAAAGAGACTATGCACAACAAATTTCCCACAATATTTACATATACAGCTCGGTCAGATTACAGGGATCATCTTGTTTTCTCCATAATCAAGTGAAGGTAAATAAAATATACAACAACAACAAAAAGCCTTTATTTAGGGTCACTGACCCTATACAGGATTCACCAGAGGTATGCATAAGAACAAAGCAGTGAGACAAAGGAAACAACAATATAGACAGAAGAAAAAGAAAAAAAATAAGAAAGAGGGAAGCAAGAAAAACAACACAAAAAGAGTAGCAGTAAGAAAGTGAGGAGTTAAATAAAATATAAGTGAATAACTATTTTTTAAACTGAGGTTAGTGTGTGAGTGACCTAAACTGTTGGTATTCAACCGCTACAATCAGTGATCAAATCCCTCACTGGCTATTTTTTTTTTCTCAAAAAAAGATAGTATTGCTTTCAAGTCCAATCCACCAATAAGTGCAAGTAAACAAACAGTTCTTTGACAGACTTTTTTTTTTTTTGGCTTATCCCTATTACACGTGGTACATGCCCATGATAATCATGGTGGGTAGTTAGCGACTGCTTTTTTTACTGTAAGTGCACCACATGTCTACATATGTGAAAAGCAGTTCGACTTTTGCACTTACAAATGTGCCAGAGCCCAGTTTGGTTACTTGTACTCGCTGGTGGGGTTGGACTTTTGCAAGAATCGGGGGCCATTTAGGCATTTTTTTTTTACAGAAAAAAGTGCCCAATACGGGAATCGAACCCAGTTCGTAGCGGTTCGAAAGCCAATGGTTTAGACCATCCCTCCACCGACCCCCCCCTTGACACACTTGTAAATGCAAAATCAAACTACTTTTCACATGTGTAGATAGGTAATGTATTTACAGTAAATGCATTTGCCAACTTATACCCACCATGATTATCATGGCCCTGTACAAACATGTTATGTGTGTTGTGTAAACTAAGGATAATAATTAAAAAACATTCAACTTATTTTAAATAGGTGTTGATTAAGTGCAGCAGGAATTAAAGCATTTTGAAAAGGAAACCTGCAATTTTTTTACTAAATATTATGGCTGAACCCCTGATTCATCGGGGATTCCTTCTTCTTCTTTCTTATCTCCACACTGGGTGAAGTAGAATGCATCTGCCTTTATCATTAAGACTGGGAGCACTACTCAGTAGCAGGCCACTGACTTATCTCCAAAATAAATAGCCGCCTCTGACATGAGGAACAGACGCCATGTACAGCCGCTCCTAACATGGAGTACAAACGCTGCTCATCCTGTATCCCTGGATTAGGAGTCCTTACAGGGTACTATCAGCATGGCCAGCTGAGCCCAGGTTTTAGTGAGCTTGTTACTGCTCCCCCTCCTCCTTTTTCATCCGGGCTTGGGACCGGCAAAGGCGGAGTTTTATAATAAATAATGATTCCTAAAGTTTATTAGTTAAGGAAGTAAATTGGAGATCAAAGACACTTTCAATCAACTCTTCTCTCTGTTCATTGGAATTCTTCCATTTCTCACAAATTCCGGGCTTTTTGTTGGTTTCAAGGGGGTTGTTACAGAGCCGTGCCAATTCTATTCATGGAAACAAGAGGTTGCCATGAGTGAACTAAAGCAAATTTAGAAGCTTGACTCCCATTGTTCTAGTTTGGCATAGCAGGGCTTATAATTGGCCCTGATTATCACTTTTTGGCAATCTCTTGAATTCTTGGAGATGATGCAAACCTTGGTTTATTTGCAAATACAGTTGAACTACTTCAAAGCAATAACGTGCCATTATACAGTAGAACTACCTCTCTGTAAAGGACAACACCTAGTCACAGAGTGTCCTTTAGGGAGTGAGGTCCTCTTACTGGAGAGTTGCTACAGTAGAACTACCTCTCTGACAACACCTAGTTACAGAGTGTCCTTTAGGTAGAGGTGCCCTCTTACTGGAGAGTTGCTACAGTAAAACTACCTCTCTGACAACACCTAGTTACAGTGTGTCCTTTAGGGAGAGGTGTCCTCTTACTGGAGAGTTGCTACAGTAGAACTACCTCTCTGACAACACCTAGTTACAGAGTGTCCTTTAGGGAGAGATGTCCTCTTACTGGAGAGTTGCTACAGTAGAACTACCTCTCTGACAACACCTAGTTACAGAGTGTCCTTTAGGGAGAGGTGTCCTCTTACTGGAGAGTTGCTAAATAGTAAAAATGATAATTTTGGAGATAAAAATTGTTCTTGAAAGAGAAGTGTCCTCTCATGGAGAGGTTCTACTGTACATATAAATAGTTTCTTTAAAGCTTAGTTCACAGTTCACTGGTGGATTTTGTTTCTCCTTCATTATTCCAACTCCATTTCTCCTGGTGACAATTTTTTTTATAGTTTAGAGTGTTTTTTATACTTCTCTCTCTCTCTAGTTTTTTTAATCTAAACTATTTCTAATTTGTTGTCATTTAAATGGTTTGTGGTTTGTTTTTCAGGGATCCATTTGGCTCTGAAAAAAAATACAAATACAGTTTCTAAAATGGTAAGCTATAGCATTTCTTGTTGTTGTTGTGTGTTATGAACTTATTTTTTTTCTTTACCCTTGTACACAAGGCACAGACCATGATAATCATGGTGGGTGAAGTTGGCGACTGCTTTTACTATAAGTGCACCACATGTTTACACATTTTTAAAGCAGTTTAACTTTGCACTTACAAATATGCCAGAGCCCCGTTTGATTACTTGCACTTGGTGGGGTTGGACTTTTGCAAGAATTGGGGGCCACTAGAGCATTTTTTATTTTAAATCAGAAAAAAAGTGTCCATAGCTGGAATCGAAACCGGGTCTTAGCGGCCTGAAAACCAATGGTTTAGACCATCCTCCACCTACTCCCTTTTCAACAGTCTGATCCCTTGAAGTGTTGAAGAAGTTGGGCCGTATGTTCTTCCACACAGAAATCTTGGGGATATCTCGGCTCCTTCAAATAACATTTGTCAAAGTTTGAAGATGATTGTCTCAGCCAACTAAAACAATAATAACAATGATTGTCTGTCTAAGGCAAAATGTATCTGGGGTTTATAAACCAAGGTAACAAAGTCTTCTTCTTTCTTATCTCCACTCAGCAATCATATTAAGGTATCAAGCTTGTAAAGCTTGTTGATGGTGTCTGCCGGGGAAGAGTAGAGCTCATCAATGGATGAGTCAATACAGTCAATAATATGTCTTGGGGTTAGGTAACAAAGTAACTGAACTGTGTGGAAATATTTTCTACTTCACAAGATGGAACCATTTACTCAATAGTCTACTTCTTCACTGTGTTCTATGCACGATGTATAGTTAAATCTGCTTATAGCGCCCCCTCTAAATAGCACCTTCCTCTCTATAACTCCCGATTTTAAAAATTAAAGTGTAAACACTTTACATTAAAAGTGACCTGTCTATAGCACCCCCTCTCTATAGCACCCTATTTTGGTGAATCCCAAGAGGGGGTGTTATAGACAGGTTTAACTGTATATAGTCTCAACTTTTGTACATAGATATTCTTTCCTTGTTTTCTTTTTCTATTTAAAATATCTTTCAACCTTTTCTTCTTTTTCTCTTTTCTGAGCGTGGATTTCTTCCCCTGCTTCTCATTTCTTTTTAGATTCATTTCTAACAGGAGTCTGTATAAGACGGAATGTCTTAATAAAGGATTGTGTGTATGTGTGATAAACCAAGGTTGATCAAAGCAATTTGACTTTTGCACTTATGCATTTTCCAGAGCCCTGTTTAGTTACTTGCACTCGCAGAGAGCAATATCTCTCTTGGGGGTCAGTGGAAGAATGGTCTAAACTGTTGGTTTTCGACCGCTACGACCCAGGATCAAATCCTGCATTGGACACTTTTTTTCTAATTAAAAAAAAAAAAAAGATGCTCCAATGGCCCCCGATTCTTGCAAAAGTCCAGGCCCACCAGCAAGTGCAAGTAACCAAACGGGGCTCTGGCACATTTGTAAGTACAAAAATCGAACTGCTTTTCATGTGTGTAGACATGTGGTGCATTTACAGTTAAAGCCGTCACCAACTTCTACCTGCCATGAAAAATCATAGCCTGTACCACGTTTACTAGGGTTAATAGCCAAAATAATATATATTCTCTCAGGATGTCTGTAACTTCCATGTTTTTTTTTTTTTTTTGTTAACACAAGGTAATAAGACTAAAACAACAAAAAAAAAAAAAATAGTGTGTGATGTTTCGGTAACTGTTGTTACCAATCATCAGACAAAAGTATACTAAATAATTCTTTAAAGATTGGATTATTCTATATACAGTTACGAGCGTCATTCATCGTCGCCTCTGTCACGGTTTGCTTTTTTTTTTGGAATGGCGCCCTCCTATTGGTCGGCTACGATCACGCCACCTTTGCCCCCCCCCCCCCCCATCATGCCCCCCCCCCCCACTCGCTTTTCGTTTTTGTAACTATTGTGTTGGAGCGGGTCGCTCCTTAAATAAATGCATATATTAGTTAATAACCAAATGGAATCCTCTCTTTCTTTTTCCCAGTAAGAGACGCCTACGGAATCCAACAGTACATAGACAGATAAAGCACATAGGCTATAGTTATTAACTAACATATGCATTTATTTAAGGCGCCAAATTATAGTTGTAACAAATAGTATTTGAATCAAAACATTCAATCGGGTAAAACACGGGCGTTGCCCGGGTCATTCGGCTAGTAGATTATAAACACAAGGTAATAAGACCAAATAAATAAATAAATAGTGTGTGACATTTCGGCATAAACAGCATTGTTACCATCTTCAGTACTCATTCAGTACTTGTTGGAGGAGTAACTCGCACGTCGGCTGTTGCTTAGCAACGGCCACTTCCCCCAGACATCACGTACCTGTATATAGGTTTCAGTTTGCTTTGTTCTCTGCCCCTATGCTTGCCTTTTTGACTCTCTTTGTTCCTTGTCATCTTAATATAACTAGCAAACTTAGCGCGCCTTACGTCGCGCTTTAAAGCACATACAATTTAAAGCGCATACAATCCTGCCTTCTTCACAGACATAATAACATTATAACAACATTATAACATAATAACAAAATCACACAAACAAAAACGAATATGGGGGATTCTTTATTCATTTATTTCAACTATATAACACTATATAATGTGACATAGATCAATTTTCGATATATATTGAAATTTTATTCTATTTTGAGCGTCTATTTTGAATATTCACTAAATATCGAAATGAATATTAACTAAATATCGATTAAAGAATATAAATATATGTTTGTAAAAATTAATATTTAATAAAATAAAAAATACGCATAGGCATATTTAATATAAGCAATATTAAAATAGCCAATTTCTGGCATAATTAAATATAAAAATGACCTTAACAAAATAAAAACGGTGCTAAAATGAGAAATTAAAAATGAAAAATGTTATTAAAGTGTAAAAAGGCAAGTATGAAAAGTATTTAAAGTTTAATTTAAATTTAATTTATATATCAAATTATTTCGTTTTATTTCAATCAATGGCCGAGCGTGTCGCTAACGTCGAGCTTAACGTCGAGCTAAA
>CP092863.1:154303481-154371772 GCA_030710605.1 Cordylochernes scorpioides | reverse complement strand
GATCCCCCTGTGGAAGTGTAATAGACATAAACACAAGGTAATAAGACCAAACCCAAATAAATAAATAGTGTGTGACGTTTCAGTAACAGTGTTGTTACCATCTTCAGACAAAAGTACTGAATCTATTATCACTAAAAGAAACTTGACCCCCGGTGTGTGTTGCCAGACCCACCCAGCTCAACCAGATCCTGTCCCACTACCATTTCCCAGAAAGGATTTTCTTCAGTGAGTTTATCTGATCACTATCTAGGTAATTCTGGGATAACTCGTTGTCGTGACAGGCCTTGTGGATGAACTTATCCAGGAGAAGTGGGTCAACGGCTCTCTGATTGGTGGCCGTGCTGACCGCAACTCTATCTATATCCCTGCTGTGTACGCCAAAGCTCAGAATGAATGGGTGGAGATTTTCCTTCCGACAGAATGGATACCTGGGTAAGTTGTTGTTGTTTTTTTTAACTCAACTTAAACATCTATATATATAAAAATGAATGTTTGTATGTTTGTCTGTTGGTTGGTTGGTTGGTTTGTATGTCCGGTATACAAATTCGCAGTAGTTCACTAATTCAAACCAAAATTTCCATACATAGGTAAAAAATAACGAGGATGACGATAGGCTATTTTAAAAAATATATAAATCAATTATTAAAACTATATATCCAAACTATTCGACTTAGCTCACGAGCAGCGCCCTCTAGAACGCGGCGATTTTGACGACGGGCGGCGCCCATTGGCTGACGGCGCAGCACGTGTCTTCCCTGCCCCCCCCCCCCCCCCCCGCCGAGTAAATGAGATCTCCCAGCTGCCGGCCGGCTGAGCTCACGAGCAGCGCCCTCTAGAACGCGTGGCGATTTTGACGGCGGGGGGCGCCTCCCGGTTGGACAGTTGCGCGGGGACAGAGTGACCTCGCGGATGCCCTCCGGAACTACGTCCATCTTCCATATGTAATATACATTTAATCGTGTAAACCCGGGCGTTGCCCCGGGTCATTCGTCTTATTTATATATATATATTATTTATATAATTGTAACGAATAGTATTTGAATAAAAACATTTAATCGGCGGCCATTGGAGCATTTTATTTTTAATCAGAAAAAAAGTATCCAATGCGGGAATTGAACCCGGGTCGTAGCGGTCTAAAACCAACGGTTTAGACCATCCTTCCACCGACCCCATTAAACACAAGGTAATAAGAGGTAGTTGTGGTGTCTTGTCCCTGATTTTATTACTCCATGGAAAGGTGGAATACCATTGCCCCGTTAGTCAGCCACATTTCAGAGTTCCCTGTTCACGGTTACTGTAGTGGCTCGGGGCTCACGACACCATACTACAGGGCAGTCCCTTACTTATGCTGCTTCTCCATCCATGCCACATTGAGGAGGACTTCTGGGCGGGAAGGTAATAAGAACCAAATACAAATAAATAAAGTGCGTGATATTTTGGTAACAGCGTTGTTACCATATCAGACAAAAGTACTGAATGAGAAAATATATCACAGCCTGTTTTAAATTGCTACTGCTATCAAGTAAATGGTGTGTGAATTTTTTCTGATGATGGTAACAACAAGGCTGTTACAGAGACGTCACACACTATTTATTTATTTGTATTTGTGGTCTATCACCTTGGGTTTATAATCTACTAGCCGAATGACCCGGGCAACGCCCGTGTTTTACCCGACTGTAGATGTTACAACGGTGATCCTTAGGTCGCTGGTTCAAATCCGGCTCGAGGGAGCCGGCGAGCACGTGACCTCCCTGTGCGCGCGCATCCGTGACAGAGGCCGATGAGGAAAGACGGTCATGACTATATTGACTAATATATATAATAATAATAATAATAATAATATAAATAATATATGTATGAGTACATTTTGTGTAGAAATAGGATTAGTTGACTTTATAAGGTAAACTTATTCATACAGTTTGTATCCCTCGATAGCTCAGTTGGCAGAGCGGAGGACTGTAGATGTTACAACGGTGATCCTTAGGTCGCTGGTTCAAATCTGGCTCGAAGGAGTTTTTTTTTTTTTTAAATTTTTATTGGCTGCCGGCGAGCACGTGACCTCCCTGTGCGCGCGCATCCGTGACAGAGGCCGATGAGGAAAGACGGTCGTGACTATATATAGGGATAATCCAAATTGTGCCTTATCATTTTATAGACTTCAATGGACCTAAGAAGTTATAAGCTGAAGAAAATGAAACTTCCAAAGTGAGAAGTTGAAGATTCTAATTTAAAGTGATTTCAGGATCTGAAGCTCTCCTCTATTATTGGATTTGGTCTTATTACTTTGTGCTCCAAGTAAATATATAGTGTGTGATGTTTCAATAACAGAGTTAATTCCATCATCAGACAAAAGTACTATAGCGCCCCCCTCTTGGGACTCACCAAAATAGGGTGCTATAGAGAGGGGGTGCTATAGACAGATCACTTTTAATGTAAATCGCATCGTACTACGTATTTAAAATCGGACACTATAGAGAGGGAGGCGCTATTTAGAGGGGGCGCTATAGACAGGTTTGACTGTATATATATATATGTAGTAAAGTCAGTTTTACATGAGGCAAAGTTGAGTGTTATCAATTGTCTTGGTGGTTTCTGGTGAGTTAGCTGAGTCGCTAGCCAACACTGGAGTAACCGAGCACCACGTTGGATCTGGTTACAAGCTGCCAAAAGTAGCAACCCAGCCAACCTCTCCATTTGGGAGAGTTTGAGAGGGGACAGAAACAAATACAGTAGATCCTCCATGAGAGGACACTTGCGCTAGAGGACACCTCTCTACAAAGGACAGTTGTCTGAGAGGTAGTTCTACCATGTCCTTTCACCAAGTAAACTTGTATACCCCCACACTGAAGACCAAGTATATACCATGTGGTAGACAGACATAGGGTGGATGTACAGAGTACGAGAGCATGGGCAGGGTCGGCATCTCCGACCCCCCGCGGCTACATCCAGAAGAAGTACTCGGCCTCAGAGAAGCTGACCTTCCTCCAGACCTGCTGTGTGGGGGAGGCTCTCTTCAACCAGGTGGAAGTGGCTGTGGAGGAGGCCCTTACTTCTGGCTCCTGGCTGGATGTCACGGTGGGTTGATGTCACCTTGGGTAAATGTCATTAGATGTCACGTTGGGTAGATGTCACTGTCACAAGATGTCATGGTGGGTAGATGTCACTGTCACTAGATGTCACGTTGGGTAGATGTCACTGTCACAAGATGTCATGGTGGGTAGATGTCACTGTCACTAGATGTCACGTTGGGTAGATGTCACTGTCACAAGATGTCATGGTGGGTAGATGTCACTGTCACTAGATGTCATGGTGGGTAGATGTCTCTTGATGTCACTTTTTCACTGTGGGTGTCACTAGATGTCACGTTGGGTAGATGTCACCTTGGGTAAATGTCACTGTCACTAGATGTCACGGTGGGTAGATGTTATGCTGAATATCACTGTGTCATGGTGGGTGTCATTGTGTGACTAGATGTCACGTTTTAATTTAATGTCACTGTGTCACTAGAGGTCATGCTAGGTTGATGTCACTGTGACAATTAAAAACACATTTATTGACAACTCAGTCAATTGTTACACTCCGGAGAGTTAGGCAGTTAAAAATTTACAATTTAAAAAATTCACATCAGGAGGTTCCCCTGCCAAGGGTAGTCTGGACTCCGTCAGGGGAGTAACATCCTCCTGAGCGCGTATAAGCCCTCACGTACAAAGGGATCTGAGTCCCGAGCGCGCTCAATTGCAGCACTGATGATTTCGGTGATAAGGTTTTTCTTCTGGGTGGAGCAGGTCCTGAGGAGAGGCTCCCTGTCCTCGGGGTATATGACCGCATCCGTGATGTCACCCTCTGTGATTCCCAAATCAGTCAAGGGCCCCGAGTAGCGTTCATTGCACAATTTATAAATTAAATCAGCTGCTTCATCCCAGCGCTTCGACGTCAGATCCTCCTCCACTTGAAACAGTGGAGATGTCGCCAGGGCCGGTGTTGTCATTTTCCCATGGGGAGCGGGCGGTGTTGGCTCGGCAGGCCGAGGCGCAGGCAGTGGGGGTGTTGGAGACACTGCAGTTGGTGTTGTCCTCAGCTCAGCTTTGACTTGCCCAAGGACTTTGTAGAGGTTGCTGGCTGCTCCGGGCCTCAGATCCAATATTTGCCTGATCAGGCCGGCGAGGGCGTCGCACTGCGGAGGCGACAGGAGGGGTCCTTTCCTCTGCGCCTTGGTCCTCGAGGAGAGGAGGTCCAGGACCTCCTCCCGCCCAAGACCAAGGGCGTCCGTCTCAGCGAAGGACACGCTGGGGTGCCCCTCGATGAACGCATCGAGGTCGACTCTCGTTGCGTTCTTTGCCGATGACGTGGAGGACGCAAAGGTCTCCTCCACGATGGACATCTCCACGTCCGGTGTTGGGGCCGCAGGTCCGAGGGTCTTCTGGGCGGGCAGAGGGCCAAGCGGGGCAACGAGGTCCGGCCGAGCGGGAGGCGGCTCAGGATGTTGTGAACCGGCCGGGCGAGGGCCCACAGGACCCTCAGGCGCCTGCAGGGGCGGAGCAGGGGTCACAGGTGGAGGGGCAGAAGGCGTTTCCTCCATAGGCAAGGCCGGGGCCGCTGGTGTCGGACGGCTCTGCTGCCGGGACACGGTGGACGAAGCACCAGGTGGAAGGGGTGCCGGTTGTGGCTGGCCGTTGTTGGAGGCTCTCCCAGGATTGATGGGGCAGTTGGCCCTACGGTGACCCTGCCGGCCGCATCTGGAGCACTTAACTCCATATGATATGAAGGCCGAGAGGACGTTTCCTTTGTTTCTGATGACGACGCGGGTCGGGATCTTTTCCAGGGTAAAGCCCTCCTTTAGGAGGATGAATACCTCGCGTCGGCCATTCCGTGAAAGTATACCTTCCGGCTCTTAGCCGGATAGGGGCAATGGAAGACTACGTGACCGAAGGGCTTGAGGGCCTCGATGACGGCGTCGTCGTCTACGAAAAAGGGCAGGTTTGCGACGGTGATCCTCTCCGCCCTTTTCTTAAAGGGGAAGGCCCTGAGGTGGGTATGCCCGATTTCAAGGCCGTCCCTTAGAAGTCGCTCCGCCAGGGCCTTGGTGGACAGGCCCACCAGCATGTGGCCGTCCATTTTCATCACTTGGAGCACATTCCCGGCTCCTCCGACCAGCTCTTCTACCGCCTGTAGGTAATGGGTGTATCCGAAGTCTGGGCAGTGTTCCACGAAGACGCAGTTATCCTCAGTTGAAGAGCGCTGTTGTACTCTGGCATCGGCGATGTCGGCCCGGGTAGCCCTGATTTCCTGGACCACCGTAGCTCCTCCCCGCAGTTGGCCGTCTTCGCGGGGTTGCGCCGGTCCTTCTGGAGGCCGCGACACCGCTGGAACGTTGTTCGGCAGGGCGGTTCGGCGACTCCCTGCGTCTACGCTTGTGTTTAACTACGGTGAAGCTATCTTCACCTGATTCCGCAGCCTCCATTTGCTCTGCCCAGTTCGTCGCAGCGGCCAAGGCGCCGCTTGTTGATGGCGTGACGTCAGCGATACACGCCGCGGCAAAATTTGCATGGCTTCTGTCGATTGCAGATTTGCATAGTTGGCGCTTGCGTCAGCCATTCTCGAATCTTCACCTTGAAAATGGTTTTCCCGCGGATAAATCCGCAACGGCTTCACTTTCGGAGCCGAGCCTTGCAGGCTCATGTTCAGCTCGGTGAGGGCTTCCAGCCCATACCAAATTCGTCGCTTCCAGCGACATTCCTCCGCTCGCCAGAGGTGAAAATTCTCTTCTTTTGGGAGGCGGTTAAAATTTCAAGCAAGCAAAAAAAAAAAAAAAAAAATGGTTGCAGATGTCACGGTAAGTAAATGTATGTGTGACTAGATGTCACTGTAGGTAAATGTCACTGTTTCACTAGATGTCATGCTAGGTTGATGTCACGGTGGGTTGTCCCTGGTTAAATGCCATTATGGCATGTCAATTCGGCTGGATTAAAATGTTGAATAAAAGTCGGTTGTTGTAAAGTAAATAATCCGATTGGGATTTGAAACTTATTCTGAAAGGTTTCAGATATTTTTTATGAAATTAAAAAAAACTGTTGAATAAAAGTATGTTACTTTAAAGTAAATAAACTGATTGATTGGAAAAAAAAATTGTTGAATTAAAGTTGGTTAATTTAAAGTAAGTAACTATATTGGAATATTAAAATAACTGTTGAGTTAAAGAAAGTGTTGAAGAGGTTGTACTGTAATTTGAGAGTGTGTAATCTACCCTATTGTACCCCTCTCTATAGCTCTGTAGAGGAGTCTAAGAAGTGATCAAGAAGACCTTGTCTGTAGGAGAACTCTCTCAAGGTGGGGAAACCTTCCTTAATGAAGAAATTTATACAACTATATATGAATGAAAGGAAGAAAAAATTGCAACGAGTTTCTTTATTCTGAATGTTGGTGAGCTTTCAGGCGTTAGCCTATCTTCAGGCCGATTTCGCAAAATATATATTTTGCGAAATCGGCCTGAAGATAGGCTAACGCCTGAAAGCTCGCCAACATTCAGAATAAAGAAACTTGTTGCAATTTTTTCTTCCTTTCATTCATTAAATATCTTATTGCAATTATTTAGGATTTTACAACTATATATATTCCCCTACATTTTATCTACCCTTTATTTACTATCTTATTATATATTTTTTCCACCTTTGTAAAAATTGATTAGAAGAATCAATAAAATGGTTTAAATTGTAGATTGTCTAGTTCTGTAGACTGGGTGAAGCTGTATACATAGAGGGTAGATATGTTCTGTAGCTGAGAGTTGTGTTGTTGTTGTTCACAGCCGCTCCTGCCCTCCGTGATCTCCACACAGGACAGCCAACAACTTATCCAAACCATCCTTAAATCCTTCCCCAAAATGGCCGCCCACATATTCTGCGATTCCCTGGTTCTGTCGGAGCAACTGGTCCAGACCTGTCTAGGCTCCTTCGACAAGGTCATCGCAGCCAAGTCAGAGGAGGTGAGTTTGCTGCTTTTTTTTTCTTGGAAGCTCGCAGAACAACAGTTGAAGATTGCTAAGGTATCTTCTTCTTCTTCCTTATCTCCACTCAAACATATTAGGGTCTCAAGTTGTGACCCTTGATGGTGTCTGTTTGACAACCATTATGACTGGGTGAAGTAGAATGCGTCTGCCTTTGTCATTAAGACCGGGAGCACTACACAGTGGCAGGCCACTGACTTAGCTCCAAAAGAAATGGCCGCCTCTAACATGAGGAACAGACGCCATGTGCAGCTGCTCCTAACATGGAGTACAAACGCTGCTCATCCTTTATCCCTGGATTAGGAGCCCTTACAAGGTACTATCAGCCGGGCCAGCTGAGCCCAAGTTTTTTAGTGAGCTTGTTACTGCTCCCCCTCCTCCTTTTTTCATCCGGGCTTGGGACCGGCAAAGGAGGAGTTATGCTAAGGTATAATTTTGGACTATGGATTAGAAACATGAGGTAAAACAGTAGAACAATCTCCATGAGAGGACACTCCTTCTAAAGGACATCTCTCTACAAAGGACAGTTTTCATTTACAAAAATACCATTTTTACTATTTAGCAACTCTCCGGTAAGAGGACACCTCTCCCTAAAGGACACTTTGGCTTTGCAATTAGGTGTTGTCCATTACAGAGAGGTAGTTCTACTGTAAGACCAAATTCAATTAAATTGATAATGTCTGACCTTTCGGTAGCAGCGTTGTTACCATCATCAGACAAAAGTACTGAAAATGTGTTCTTTTGTCTGAAGATGGTTACAACGAAATGTCACACACTATTTATTTATTTGGATTTGGTCTTCTTACCTTATGTTGATTGAGCAATGCATTGAAACTTTTTATTTAAAGAAATAAATAATTATATATCATTGCAGTAGATCAACCAATAAAAAAAAACCCATCAGAATTCAGGATGTTGGCTAAACTTTCCGCGAACCTAACATATATTTGAGTCAAAAGGTAAATAATTATTGTTGTATATTCCCTTTTTTTATTGTACTAATCTAAATAACTTCACCTTTACCGGTCCCAAGCCCGGATGAAAAAGGAGGAGGGGGAGCAGTAACAAGCTCACTAAAAAACCTGGGTTCAGATGGCCCGGCTGAAAGTACCCTGTAAGGGATACAGGATGAGCAGTGTTTGTATTCCATGTTAGGAGCGGCTGCACAAGGCACAAGGTCTGTTCCTCATGTCAGAGGCAGCCATTTCTTTTGGAGCTAAGTCAGCCTGCCACTGAGTAGTGCTCCCAGTCTTTCTACTTCACACAGTCATGATGGTTGTCAAACAAGCTTGATACCCTAATATGATTGAGTGGAGATAAGAAAAAGAAGAATAATTATTTAGACAGAGAGTGTCCTTCAATTGAATGTATAACCATCCTGTGTTGTTGCAGTCTCTAAAGAAAGGAGAGATTGCCCGTCTGTTTGCTAGCCAACAGCAGGCTGCGGCCAATGTCAAGGCCGCCAAACTGAAGGCTGAGGCTGCTTCTCAGGACAAGAGGGAGGATCGTAGGAAGAAAGCCGCAGGTACTGTACACTTCCTCTCTCCTAACTTTCCTTTTCATTTATAATTTGCCATCTATCCATAAGGGGGTCGGTGGAAGGATGGTCTAAACCGTTGGTTTTCGACCACTACGACCCGGGTTCGATTCCCGCATTGGGCACTTTTTTTCTGATTTAATAAAAAAAATGCTACAATGGGCCCCTGATTTTTGTAAAAGTCCAACCCCACCAGCGAGTGCAAGTAACCAAAAGGGGCTCTGGCACATTTGTAAGTGCAAAGTCAAACTGCTTTTCATATGTGTAGACATGTGGTGTACTTACAGTAAAAACAGTCGCCTACTTCTATCCGCCATGATTATCATGGCCTTTACCACGTGTACTAGGGATAAGCAAAAAAAAAAAATCTATCTATAAATTTGAAAAATTTTTTTTTTTTTTTACTATGCGTTTCTTTTTTAAATAACATCATCAAATATTATCTTTACAGACCTAACTGCAATGATATTGTATATTGAAGGAGAGTACCTGGCTCATCAGTGGTGAACCCTCTCAGCTGTTTCTACAAATTAATCTAAGAATTAATTCTCTTTTCAATTAATAAACCTTATTGTAAAACGACATTTGAACTACTATCCCGCATGTGTTTCTTTTCAACGATAATTCAAAATTTATCCCAATGAGAAATAACGACCATTTCTAACCTTTTGGATGAGGTATGAAAGGGTGAATTGTGAAGAGTAATGATAAACGGAAAAATAAAAGTATCCAGGGATGGGATTCGAACCCACAGTGTTCCGCTTACCGGGCAGATGCCATGTCCACTAGGCTACCCTGGACATATTTTTCCGTTCGTAAATAATACATAAAGTAATTTATAATACAATATAATGCTGCTTTTGATTGTAAAACGACATTTGAAAATTATCCCGCATGTGTTTCTTTTCAACGAAAAATCAAAATTCATTTCAAGGAGAAATAACGATTATTTCTAATTTACTTCTCCTTGAAATACATTTAGATTTTTCGTTGAAAAGAAACATATGCGGGATAGTATTTCAAATGTTGTTTTACAATCACAAGCCTCATTATATTAAATTGTATAAAAAACCTTATACATGATAAGGTGCACAATTTGAATTATTTAGATTAGAACTATGAAGTAATAAGACCAAATACAAATTACATAAATAGTGTGTGACGTTTTGGTAACAGCATTTTTACCATCATTTCAGTTCTTTGTTTGATGATGTTAACTACACTGCTACCATCACACACTATTTATTTATTTAGATTTGGTCTTATGACCTTGTTGAACCTTTTACAGTCTTCCAACTGTTTTAATTCAACACCCAAAGAAATCAGATTTTTGGGTTGAATGAAAAGTCTCTGTTGAATTATAGTCAGTTAAATTAAAGTTTTTTTTTGCTTATCCCTAGTACACGTGGTACAGGCCATGATAATCATGTTGGGTAGAAGTTAGCGACTGCTTTTACTGTAAGTGCACCACATGTCTACACATGTGAAAAGCAGTTTGACTTTGCACTTACAAATATGCCAGAGCCCCGTTTGGTTACTTGCACTCGCTGGTGGGATTGGACTTTTGCAAGAATCGGGGGCCATTGGAGCATTTTTTTAATCAGAAAAAAGTGCCCAATGTGGGAATTGAACCCGGGTCGTAGCGGTCAAAAATCAATGGTTTAGACCATCCTTCCACCGACCCCCGTTAAATTAAAGTAAATAGGTTAATTGGAATTTGAAAAGCAGTTGTATTAAAGAGGTTATACTACAAGGTGATAAGACCAAATCCAAATAAATAAATAGTGTGTGACGTTTCGGTAACACATTTCAGTACTTTTGTCTGAAGATGGTAACAACGCTGTTACCGAAACGTCACACACTAATAAATTATTTGAATTAGGTCTTAATTTTCTTTTATTATGATCTATAATCCAAATTGTGCTTTATCAATTCATCCCTAAGGTTAGAAATAATCGTTATTTCTCCTTGGAATAAATTTCGATTTTTCGTTCAAAAGAAACGCATGCGGGATAAATTTCAAATGTTGTTCTACAAATTAATTGTGTTTGCATCATTTCAATTGTGACCTTTCTTCTTGTAAAATTCTAACCACACTTCATGTGAGCCCTGGTACATTTGTAAGTGCAAGCAAGAGTCAATCTAATTTTATAGGTCTAGACATGTGGGGCACTTACTGTAAAAATAGGCATTAACTACTCACCATGATTATCATTGCCTGTACAACGTGTATTTGAATATAAGTTTTCAAAAAAAAAAATTCTGAGAGCTTGATGAACTGAAGTTTTAGAATTTCACATTACAGGAGAGAATAAAAGAAAACAAGAACTAATCCAAATAATGTATTAGTGTGTGACGGCAACAACATTGTCACCATCATCAGACAAAAGAATAAATGAGAAAAAATGTTACAGCAAGTTCTTATATAGTCCTGTTATCAAGTGTTTAAACAAGATAACAGATAAGGAAAATATAAGAACTTGCTGTAACATTTTTTCTCATTTATTCTTTTGTCTGACGATGTTGTTGCCGAAACGTCACACACTAATAAATTATTTGGATTAGGTCTTATTTTCTTTTAGTATAATCTATAATCCAAATTGTGCTTTATCAAATTTCAGGAGAGAATGTTTTAAAGTGGTTTATGTACATACAAAGTGATGGCTGACACACTGGTGTCTGTGCAGGAGGCAAGACCGGAGGAGGAACACGAGGCAGGGAGACCAAGACAAAGGCTGTCAAGTCCCAAGGTGGCAAGAGACGGCAAGCCAGGGAGGATTCGGACGATGAGGAAGCCGGAGGAGATGCCTCCACAGGCACTCCTGAACTCCGCTTCCTCTCTGAAAAAGAAGTGGCTGCACATCTGGCAGCACTGCCCGGACTGGTGGACTCTCCGGAGGAACTGGCAGAGTCCCTAGCGGCCTACCTCTATAGGTAGGTGGGGGGTCCCTGTGTATTGACTGACAACACAACACTAGATGATACAGTACAACCTCCTTGTATGTTGTTGTTCCTTATCCCCTTGTGTAAATATTACACTAATTCAATGTGTTCATGCTCCTCTAGCTGTTTGATGATAAGCAGCGGCCTCTCCCAAAGGTCCTGTTTAATGTATCTAATACAAGTCAAAATGTGTTCTCGAGCTGCAGGTGCCAAACTTCATTTTGGGCAAGTGGGGGTAGATTTTGTTATTATTTTCTATCTTCAATGGCTTGAGATGGCCTGTTCTAAATCTTGTTAGTGTTGTTTGATGCTGTCTATTTCTGATGTTCAGAGCTCCTCCTGGGTTCACTCCACTGTACCAACTGTGCTTAGGTGGGATCCTCCAGTTCTTGTTTATTTTTGTTTTGGCTACTGTTTCTATTTCTTTAAAAGTAAGTTTATTTTTCTGTGGCAAGGGTTCTTTTGTGCCTTTTTTCGCTAGCACATCAGCAGCTTCATTGCCTTCAATGCCAACATGTGAGGGTATCCATTGAAGGTGAATTTTTGAGGGTTTTGAGATTTTTTGGAGATAACCAATTATGTTCCTGCTTACTTTGTCTCTGAGTTCCCCGTGTGACTCAAGTGTTGTATGGCACTTCTACTATCATTAAGAATCCAGATATCTTGATAATTAGTATTTATGATGGATTTTAAGGCTTCATAGATGGCTATAAGTTCTGATCTGAAGACTGAGCAAAAATCTGGGTTTCTTCTGTTCATGATCTCTCATGACTGGGTGAAGTAGAATGCCTTTGTCATTAAGACTGGGAGCACTACTCAGTAGCAGTCCATTGACTTAGCTCCAAAAGAAATGGCCGCCTCTGACATGAGGAACAGACACCATGTGCAGCCGCTCCTAACATGGAGTACAAACGCTGCTCATCCTGTATCCCTGGATTAGGAGACCTTACAGGGTACTATCAGCATGGCCAGCTGAACCCAGGTTTTTTTAACGAGCTTGTTACTGCTCCCCCCTCCTCCTTTTTCATCCAAGCTTGGGACCGGCAAAGGCAAAGTTACTAATCCAAATAAATTGTGTGTGACATTTCAGTAACAGCATTACAAAAGAATGATTCTTTTGTCTGATGATGGTAACAATGCTGTTAGAGAAACGTTACACACTATTAATTTATTTGGATTAGGTTTTATTTTCTTGTATCGAAGTTATCATCCACCATGCTTCACATACATTTTCAAAATTTTGTTTTTCAAACAGAAATAATGTAATATATATTCTTCTCTCAATATATGATAAGTATTTAAAATATGTATTTAAACACAAGGTAATAAGACCAAATCCAAATAAATAAATAGTGTATGATGTTTCGGTAACAGCGTTGTTACCATCTTCAGTTACCACATTACTTTGTCTGAAAATGGTAACAACGCTGCTACCAAAATGTTGCACACTATTTATTTATTTGGTCTTATTACCTTGTGTTTATAGTCTATAATCCAAATTCTGTGCGCTATCAAATATTTATATAATAATATAAAGAGACAAAGGTCGCCTCTCCCGTCAAAACCAGACGCCATCTATTGAGCGTCGCCGCAACTAGCGGCCTCGGGTCGGTGACAAAGCCACAACACCAGCTTTGGCAAACTGAGAAGCGTCCACCTAGAGACCATGGTTTCAGGCTAATGGCCCTGGTCAGTCTAGGGCGGACTTTATTCCATGAGATCCACACGTGATCTAATGGAATCTTTACAATCTGCCAAAGACGGGAGAGGCGACCTTTGTCTCTTTAGATCAATTTCCTCCCCGCAAAATTTCCATCTATATAATGTATATATAAAAATAGTATTTGTTAACGTGATAATCCTGTTGAAGGACTGACAAGGCCAAAAGCTTGAAAATAAAAAGTTACTCAAGAAACTTAACCCTGGAATATTCATTTATTTTATAATAAACTGGTGTGTATATTGTGATAAATCATAATTTGGATTATACAAGAAAATAAGACCTAATCCAAATAATTTATTAGTGTGTGACGTTTCGGCAACAGCATTGTCACCATCTTCAGACAAAAGAATAAATGAAATTTTACTGTAAGTGCACCACATGTCTACACATGGTACAGGCCATGATAATCTTCTTTTTTTTTTATCATCCTTTTATTAGCCTAAATTAGACAAGATCTTGGAGGTTGTGCTCATAAAGAAGTTCAGCGGCTGCACAAGGCATCTGTTCCTCATGTTAGAGGCGGCCATTTAATATCAGGTCAAAGTCCAAGTTACACCTCTTTTGTCTGATGATGGTGACAATGCCATTGCCAAAACATCACGCACTAATTAATTATTTGGATTAGGTCTTATTTTCTTGTATTATGGTGTATTTTGTGTAACTCCGCACTAAACAAAATGGTGTCCAGGCCCCTGTGTAAGAAATACAACGAAACAGCACTGGAGCTCTATCGTACCTCCATTCTATCCATGGCTTCCCAGAAGAAGAAACAGTTCTCTGAGGTCCAGGAGAAAGTCACCAGTTTGCTACATCAGCTCTACTTGTGTGACAAGGGTCTACAGTCTCTACCTGGTAACCACCACCCCCCCTCTTTTTTGTGCTTATTCCTAGTATACGTAGTACAGGCCATGATAATCATGGTGGGTAGTTAGTGACTGCTTTTACTGTAAGTACACCACATGTCTACATTCGGCTGTGCGGCCACGCGTCGCGCGAGCTCCTGAGTTTTTCGCCTCTGGCGAGCGGAGGAATGTCGCTGGAAGCGACGAATTTGGTATGGGCTGGAAGCCCTCACCGAGCTGAACATGAGCCTGCAAGGCTCAGCTCCGAAAGTGAAGCCGTTGCGGATTTATCCGCGGAAAACCTTCTTCAAGGTGAAAATTCGAGAATGGCTGACGCAAGCGCCAACTATGCAAATCTGCCAATCGACAGAAGACATGCAAATTTTGCCGCGGCGTGTATCGCTGACGTCACGCCATCAACAAGCGGCGCCTTGGCCGCTGCGACAAACTGGGCCGAGCAAATGGAGGCTGCAGAATCAGGTCAAGATGGCTTCACCGAGATCAAACACAAGCGAAGACGCAGGGATTCGCCAGGCCGCCCTGTCGAGCAGCGCTCCAGCGGCATCGCGACCTCCGGAAGGACCGGCGCAAACCCGCGAAGTCGACCACCTGCGGGTAGGGCCACGGAGGTCCAGGTAATCAGGGCTACCCGGGCCGACATCGCCGACGCCAGAGCACGCCAGCGCTCTTCAACAGAAGACAACTGCGTCTTCGTCGAACATTGCCCGGACTTCGGGTCCACCCACTACCTGCAGGCGGTGGAAGAGCTAGTCGGAGGAGCCGGGAACGTCCTCCAGGTGATGAAAATGGACGGCCATATGCTGGTAGGCCTGTCCACCAAGGCTCTGGCAGAGCGAATTATAAGGGACGGCCTTGATATTGGGCACACCCATCTCAGGGCCTTCCCCTTCAAAAAGAGAGCGGAAAGAATCACCGTTGGAAATCTGCTGTTCTTCGTGGACGACGCCGCCGTCATCGAGGCCCTCAAGCCCTACGGTAACGTGACCTCCATCGTCCCCATCCGGCTCAGAGCCGGAAGGTACACCTTCACGGATGGCCGACGCGAGGCTTTCATCCTCCTTAAGGAGGGTATTGCCTTGGAAAAGATCCCGACCCTCGTCGTCATCCGAAATAAGGGTAACGTCCTGCCGGCTTTCATATCATATGGAGTCAAGTGCTCCAGATGCGGCCGACAGGGTCATCGTAGGGCCAACTGCCCTATCAATCCTAGGAGAGCCTCCAACGACGGCCAGCCACAACCGGCAATACATCCACCTGGTGCGTCTTCCACCGTGTCTCGGCAACCGAACCCTCCAACACCAGCGGCCCCAGCACTACCTATGGAGGAGACGCCTTCTGCCCCTCCACCTGTGATCCCTGCTCCGTCCCTGCAGGCGCCTGAGGGTCCCGTGGGCCCTCGCTCGGCCAATTCACATCCAGAGCCGCCTCCCGCTCGGCCGGACATCGTTGCGCCGCATGACCCTCTGCCCGCCCAGAAGACCCTCGGACCTGCGGCCCCAACACCGGACGTGGAGATGTACATCGTGGAGGAGACCTCTGCGTCCTCCACGTCATCAGCAAAGAACGCAACGAGAGTCGACCTCGATGCGTTCATCGAGAGGCACCCCACCGTGTCCTTCGCTGGGACGGACGCCCTTGGTCTTGGGCGGGAGGAGGTCCTGGACCTCCTCTCCTCGAGGACCAAGGTGCAGAGGAATGGACTCCTCCTATCGCCTCCGCAGTGCGACGCCCTCGCCGGCCTGATCAGGCAAATCCTGGATCTGAGGCCCGGAGCAGCCACCAATCTCTACAAGGTCCTCGGTCAAGTCAAAGCTGAGCTGAGGACAACACCAGCTGCAGTGCCTCCATCACCCCCACTGCCTGCGCCTCGACCATCTGAGCCGGTGCCGCTCACTTCCCATCGCAAACAACTGTTACCTGCTTCCAGAACACCCCCGCTGCCCGCCCCGACGGAGATGGAGGAGGGTGTTCCAATAACGGAGGAGGAGCGCTGTGCACCCCCACCGCCTGCGCCTCGGCTTGCTGGGCCAATACCACCCGTCCCCCATGGGGACACGACGACACCGCCCACTCCCCTTGGGAAAGAGACGACACTGGCCATGACGGCACCTCCGCCTCCACTGTCAGACTAGCTGATCAAGGCGGACCTGGATAGAAAGTGCCTATTTCAAATACGTGACCTACTCGAAGAGCTGAACTATCAACATGCCTTAAGGCCCTTAATTAAGAAAGGGATAGACCTAGACAACATCGCATTTGCGATCGTATGGCGCGAGAATAGGGAGTATCTCCTCGAGATTCTCTCACCTAGACCCAGACACAGAGCCATTCTCGCCGAGTTTCTCGACACTGTCGCCGAGCATGCTCGCGATCACCATCCCCTGATTCAAGGCGGAATATCAAAGCTCAAGCTGGCTATGGGCTCCTGACGGTCCAGACTTTTGTAAATATTTCCTGCTGACTGTGTAATTGTTGACTAAATAGTCAATAAAACTTGTTTTCATTGTCATTGTCACATGTCTACACATGGTACAGGCCATGATAATCATGGTGGGTAAGGTAGACGACTGCTTTTACTGTAAGTGCACCACATGTCTACACATGTGAAAAGCAGCTCTACTTTGCACTTACAAATGTGCCAGAACCCCGTTTATTTACTTACATTAGCTGGTGGGGTTGGATTTTTGCAAGAATCAGGAGCCATTGGAGCAATTATTATTATTTTTTAATCAGAAAAAAAAGTTCCCAATTCGGGATATCGAACCCAGATCGTAGCGGTCAAAATAATAAAACAATAAAGCACAATTTGGATTAGTAGATTAGAAACACAAGGTAATAAGACCAAATTACACCAATTTCATAAATCCATTCTCCTCGAGCTGTTTTATGATAAGCATTGGCCACTTCTATAGTTTAGTATATCTAATGCAGGCCAGAATGTGTTCTGGAGCTGTAGATGCCAAGCTACGGGTTAGTGGGATAGATGGATTGGGGTGTAGGGGTACACGCACAGCTTTCGATGATCATGGCACCATGATCCAGGCATACTTTGGTGTAAATGTTTTGGTTTGCCTTAGATGTATTAAACACAGGACCTTTGGTAGAGGTTGCTGCTTATCATCAAACAGCTTGAGCAGCATGAACTCAGAATTTGTGTAATCTTCGTACAAGGGGATAAGAAACAACAACAGCTAGAGGAGCATGGACTCATGGAATTTGTGTAATCTTTGTACAAGGGGATAAGAAAAAACAACAGCTAGAGGAGCATGAACTCATGGAATTTGTGTAATCTTTACACAAGGGGATAAGAATAAACAACAGCTAGAGGAGCATGGACTCATGGAATTTGTGTAATCTTTACACCAGGGGATAAGAAACAACAACAACAGCTAGAGGAGCATGGACTCATGGAATTTGTGTAATCTTTACACCAGGGGATAAGAAACAACAACAACAGCTAGAGGAGCATGAACTCAGAATTTGTGTGATCTTTGCACCAGGGGATAAGAAACAACAACAATAGCTAGAGGAGCATGAACTCAGAATTTGTGTGATCTTTGCACCAGGGGATAAGAAACAACAACAATAGCTAGAGGAGCATGAACTCAGAATTTGTGTGATCTTTGCACCCAGGGGATAAGAAACAACAACAACAGCTAGAGGAGCATGGACTCAGAATTTGTGTAATCTTTGCACAAGGGGATAAGAAAAAACAACAGCTAGAGGAGCATGGACTCATGGAATTTGTGTAATCTTTGTACAAGGGGATAAGAAAAAACAACAGCTAGAGGAGCATGAACTCATGGAATTTGTGTAATCTTTACACAAGGGGATAAGAATAAACAACAGCTAGAGGAGCATGGACTCATGGAATTTGTGTAATCTTTGTACAAGGGGATAAAAAAAAACAACAGCTAGAGGAGCATGGACTCATGGAATTTGTGTAATCTTTACACAAGGGGATAAGAAAAAACAACAGCTAGAGGAGCATGGACTCATGGAATTTGTGTAATCTTTACACAAGGGGCTAAGAAAAAACAACAGCTAGAGGAGCATGGACTCATGGAATTTGTGTAATCTTTACACAAGGGGATAAGAAAAAATAACAGCTAGAGGAGCATGAACTCATGGAATTCGTGTAATCTTTACACAAGGGGATAAGAAACAACAACAACAACAGCTAGAGGAGCATGGACTCATGGAATTTGTGTTATCTTTGTACAAGGGGATAAGAAACAACAACAGCTAGAGGAGCATGGACTCATGGAATTTGTGTAATCTTTGTACAAGGGGATAAGAAACAACAGCTAGAGGAGCATGGACTCATGGAATTTGTGTAATCTTTACACAAGGGGATAAGAAACAACAACAACAGCTAGAGGAGCATGGACTCATGGAATTTGTGTTATCTTTGTACAAGGGGATAAGAAACAACAACAGCTAGAGGAGCATGGACTCATGGAATTTGTGTTATCTTTGTACAAGGGGATAAGAAATAACAACAGCTAGAGGAGCACCGACTCATGGAATTTGTGTAATCTTTGTACAAGGGGATAAGAAACAACAACAGCTAGAGGAGCATGAACTCATGGAATTTGTGTAATCTTTGTACAAGGGGATAAGAAACAACAACAGCTAGAGGAGCATGGACTCATGGAATTTGTGTAATCTTTGTACAAGGGGATAAGAAACAACAACAGCTAGAGGAGCATGAACTCATGGAATTTGTGTAATCTTTGTACAAGGGGATAAGAAACAACAACAGCTAGAGGAGCAGGGACTCATGGAATTTGTGTAATCTTTGTACAAGGGGATAAGAAACAACAACAGCTAGAGGAGCATGGACTCATGGAATTTGTGTAATCTTTGTACAAGGGGATAAGAAACAACAACAGCTAGAGGAGCATGAACTCATGGAATTTGTGTAATCTTTACACCAGGGGATAAGAAACAACAACAACAGCTAGAGGAGCATGGACTCATGGAATTTGTGTAATCTTTACACAAGGGGATAAGAAACAACAACAGCAGCTAGAGGAGCATGGACTCATGGAATTTGTGTAATCTTTACACTAGAGGATAAGAAGCAACAACAGCTAGAGGAGCATGGACTCATGGAATTTGTGTAATCTTTACACCAGGGGATAAGAAACAACAACAGCTAGAGGAGCATGGACTCATGGAATTTGTGTAATCTTTACACCAAGGGATAAGAAACAACAACAGCTAGAGGAGCATGGACTCATGGAATTTGTGTAAACTTTACACAAGGGGATAAGAAACAACAACAGCTAGAGGAGCATGGACTCATGGAATTTGTGTAAACTTTACACAAGGGGATAAGAAACAACAACAGCTAGAGGAGCATGGACTCATGGAATTTGTGTAATCTTTACACAAGGGGATAAGAAACAATAACAACAGCTAGAGGAGCATGGACTCATGGAATTTGTGTAATCTTTGTACAAGGGGATAAGAAACAATAACAACAGCTAGAGGAGCATGGACTCATGGAATTTGTGTAATCTTTGTACAAGGGGATAAGAAACAACAACAGAGCATCCCATCTAAATGAATAAATTATGGGCAATGTTACTTCATGTTTCTTATCAATAGTCTGTACCCTCAATCCTATATGGTCGTCCCAAAAGTTCGTGTTTTTCTTATTACTCTGCAAATAATATTATTACAGTGAATACATAATAATACAATTACTTTATACATAATACAAAGACATTATACATAACGGCGAATAACATTATAGCGAATAGTATTGGTATTTCCAATTTTTGCAAGTGTTTAAGAACTTGCACAGTACAGCACTTCAACTGTACAGTAGAACCTCCCTTTAGCTGACACCTCTCCCTAAAGGACACTCTGTAACTAGGTGTTGTCAGAGAGATAGTTCTACTGTAGCAACTCTCCAGTAAGAGGACAACTCTCCCTAAAGGACACTCTGTAACTAGGTGTTTTCAGAGAGGTAGTTCTACTGTAGCAACTCTCCAGTAAGAGGACATCTCTCTCTAAAGGACACTCTGTAACTAGGTGTTGTCAGAGAGATAGTTCTACTGTAGCAACTCTCCAGTAAGAGGACACCTCTCCCTAAAGGACACTCTGTAACTAGGTGTTTTCAGAGAGGTAGTTCTACTGTAGCAACTCTCCAGTAAGAGGACATCTCTCCCTAAAGGACACTCTGTAACTAGGTGTTTTCAGAGAGGTAGTTCTACTGTAGCAACTCTCCAGTAAGAGGACACCTCTCCCTAAAGGACACTCTGTAACTAGGTGTTTTCAGAGAGGTAGTTCTACTGTAGCAACTCTCCAGTAAGAGGACATCTCTCCCTAAAGGACACTCTGTAACTAGGTGTTGTCAGAGAGGTAGTTCTACTGTAGCAACTCTCCAGTAAGAGGACACCTCTCCCTAAAGAACACTCTGTAACTAGGTGTTGTCAGAGAGGTAGTTCTACTGTAGCAACTCTCCAGTATGAGGACATCTCTCCCTAAAGGACACTCTGTAACTAGGTGTTGTCAGAGAGGTAGTTCTACTGTAGCAACTCTCCAGTAAGAGGACATCTCTCCCTAAAGGACACTCTGTAACTAGGTGTTGTCATAGAGGTAGTTCTACTGTAGCAACTCTCCAGTAAGAGGACATCTCTCCCTAAAGGACACTCTGTAACTAGGTGTTGTCAGAGAGGTAGTTCTACTGTAGCAACTCTCCAGTAAGAGGACATCTCTCCCTAAAGGACACTCTGTAACTAGGTGTTGTCAGAGAGGTAGTTCTACTGTAGCAACTCTCTAGTAAGAGGACACCTCTCCCTAAAGGACACTCTGTAACTAGGTGTTGTCAGAGAGGTAGTTCTACTGTAGCAACTCTCCAGTAAGAGAACACCTCTCCCTAAAGGACACTATATAACTAGGTGTTGTCAGAGAGGTAGTTCTACTGTAGCAACTCTCCAGTAAGAGGACACCTCTCCCTAAAGGACACTTTGGCTCTGCAATTAGGTGTTGTCCTTTACAGGGAGGTAGTTCTACTGTAATTTATTATGTTAAATATTCAACTACTACACAATGGAAGTGTGGTTCCAGAGGAGCTTCAGTCCGGACTCCACAAACACCTACTGAAGACATTGGCCACGGAACTGGCAGTCCTGCTCATCACCAATGCTTCGGACAGCGAGGTGTCAACAGAGGGCGCCCTGTCCACTCCACAGGTAACTGTCACAACACCTTAGGACATTGTAAAGATAGAGGCTGCCTGGCCTGTGGCATTCATAGTTCTTGAACATAAAGATACTTCGGCCAGTAAATCTTTTTATTACCTCGACGTTTCGACAAAAATCTTTTGTCTTCGTCAGGAGCAAATAAAAATTAAAACATTTAGCAAGGCATTAAAAATCATTTTTAAAGGTAATAAAGAAATTTACTGGCTTAAGTATCTTTATTTTTAAGGAATTTTTAGGACAATCAAGCTCATAAATCTGGATGACAAAGGAAGAGGGGGAGCAGTAACAAGCTCACTAAAAAACCTGGGCTCAGCTGGCCCGGCTGATAGTATCCTGTAAGGACTCCAGGGATACAAGATGAGCAGCATTTGTACTCCATGTTAGGAGTGGCTGTACATGGCGTCTGTTCCTCATGTCAAAGGCGGCCGTCTCTTTTGGAGCTAAGTCGGCCTGCTACTGAGTAGTGCTCCCAGTCTTAATGACAAAGGCAGACGCATTCTGTTGTTGTTGTTGTTTTTGTTGTTTCTTATCCCCTTGTGTAAAGATTACACGAATTCCATGAGTTCAAGTCATGGAATGGGGTGTAGGGGTGCAGCTTTCGTTGATCATGGCACCATGATCCAGGCACATTTTGGTGAAAGTCTGACTTTGCCTGTAGACACATTCTACTTCATTCAATCATGAAATCACTATCAAAAGTCTCAAGCTCTACAAGCTTGACACCCTAATATGATTGAGTGGAGATAAGAAAGAAGAAGCTCATAAATACAGATTGGTTTTGGTAAATCTGAGGTAAAAAATTTCTCCTATACATGAATTTACCACGGAGTCTGCAAATGAAACATTTTGGTAACTGTCTCTGCCAGCTTCAGACAAAAATTACTTTTTTTTTAATATCCCTAGTACACATGGTACAGGCCATGATAATCATGGTGGGTAGAAGTTGGCGACTGCTTTGACTGTAAGTACACCACTTGTCTACAAATAGAAAGCAGTTCAACATTTGAACTTAGCACATTTGTAAGTGCAAAAGTCAAACTGCTTTTCACATGTGTAGTAATTGTGGTGCACTTACAGTAAAAGCATTCGCCTACTTCTACCCACCATGATTATCATGGCCTGTACCACTTTTACTAGGGATAAGCTTTCTTACTGCTACTCTTTTTGTGTTGTTTTTCATGCTTCCCTCTTTCTCTTTCTTGTTTTTTTTTTTCTTATTTTTTTTCTTTTTCTTCTGTCTATATTGTTATTTCCTTTGTCTCACTGCTTTGTTCTTATGCATACCTCTGGTGAATCCTGTATAGGGTCAGTGACCCTAAATAAAGGCTTTTTGTTGTTGTACTAGGGATAAGCAAAAAAAAAAAAAACAATTTCTTGACTCTCTTCTTTAAAACTTCACCGCCATTCTTCTATAATGTTGTTTGCTGCATTGTGTCACTATGTAAACAAAGTTATGGACAACCAGGTGTCTCCAATGTAGGATGTTGTGTGTCCCCAGAGTCAACAGAAATACATCCTCCAACTCCCAGACAAGTTCCATGAGCCGTTCCTCAAGTTGTCAGCCTCACTGCAAGCTAAGGTCAGTTATTTGTCCCACTTCTACTGTAATGTTGTGCTCACATCTTGGTGGTGATGCTACAGACCACCGCAGACTTCTTCGAGGCCATTGACTCCTGTCTGGACATCTGCGACTTTGTCTATAAGAAACTGGATAAGAAGAAAGAAAAGTGAGTTGGTATATCGTAATGTACATAAACTATATAAGGAATTCACACTCATGAAGAGAAAACTTAAGGAAGTTGTACCTTTTAGCATGTATATCGGGATTGAGACAATAACTCTGAAATATATTACAGTGACCTTTATTGAAGACACACGAGATAACCAATATACACTCATGGACAAAACTTAAGGAAGTTGTACCTTTTACCATGTATATCGTGATTGAGACAATAACTCTGAAATATATTACAGTGACCTTTATTGAAGACACACGAGATAATCAATATACACTCATGGACAACACTTAAGGAAGTTGTACCTTTTACCATGTATATCGGGATTGAGACAATAACTCTGAAAGATATTACAGTGACCTTTATTGAAGACACACGAGATAACTAATATACACTCATGGACAAAACTTAAGGAAGTTGTACCTTTTACCATGCATATCGGGATTGAGACAATAACTCTGAAAGATATTACAGTGACCTTTATTGAAGACACACGAGATAACCAATATACACTCATGGACAACACTTAAGGAAGTTGTACCTTTTACCATGTATATCGGGATTGAGACAATAACTCTGAAAGATATTACAGTGACCTTTATTGAAGACACACGAGATAACCAAGTGTGTATACCCTCAGTCTCCTTTAAAAAGAAATTGATGACTGGTGCCTTAAGTTTTGTCCATGAGTGTATCACTATATAGCCTTCATTGATGACTGAGTGAAGATTCTACCATGATCCCATCAGGTTATTTTATTTAAAGATTTCGCCAAGTTTTGTGTTTTATTTTTATCACAGGAGATGTAAGTTTGTGCTGTGTGTCTGTAGGAACATGCTCCAGTCCCAGAGAGCTCACCTGATTGGCCAACTGGACAGTGCCACAGAGCTAGCCCTGGGAGTACATCTGGCTACAGTACTGGTGTACCTGGCCCAGCACGGCCTACTTCTCCATCTCTCCGGCCGACTGGTGCCAACTGTACTGCAGCATCTGGCCTCCCAGCTCACTGCCGCGGCCCTTGCTCCTCTGTTGGCGGCCCAAGGTGAGGTCTCTCTTTGTGATTTTAATATGTAGCCAGAAGTTCATAAATAACAGTAGAACAATCTCCATGAGAGGACATCTCTCTACAAAGGACAGTTTCCATCACCAATACAGTAGAACAGCCTCCATGAGAGGACACTCACGCTAGAGGACACCTCTCTACAAAGGACAGTTTCCATCACCAATACAGTAGAACAACCTCCATGAGAGGACACTCACACTAGAGCACACCTCTCTACAAAGAACAGTTTCCTTCACCAATGCAGTAGATTAATCTCTCCCTGAGAGGACACCTCTCTACAAAGGACAGTTTCCATCACCAATACAGTAGAACAACCTCCATGAGAGGACACTCACACTAGAGCACACCTCTCTACAAAGGACAGTTTCCATCACCAATACAGTAGAACAACCTCCATGAGAGTACACTCACGCTAAAGGACACCTCTCTACAAAGGACAGTTTCCATCACCAATACAGTAGAACAACCTCCATGAGAGGACACTCACACTAGAGCACACCTCTCTACAAAGGACAGTTTCCATCACCAATACAGTAGAACAACCTCCATGAGAGGACACTCACACTAGAGCACACCTCTCTACAAAGGACAGTTTCCATCACCAATACAGTAGAACAACCTCCATGAGAGGACACTCACACTAGAGCACACCTCTCTACAAAGGACAGTTTCCATCACCAATACAGTAGAACAACCTCCATGAGAGGACACTCACACTAGAGCACACCTCTCTACAAAGGACAGTTTCCATCACCAATACAGTAGAACAACCTCCATGAGAGGACACTCACACTAGAGCACACCTCTCTACAAAGGACAGTTTCCATCACCAATACAGTAGAACAACCTCCATGAGAGGACACTCACACTAGAGCACACCTCTCTACAAAGGACAGTTTCCATCACCAATACAGTAGAACAACCTCCATGAGAGGACACTCACACTAGAGCACACCTCTCTACAAAGGACAGTTTCCATCACCAATACAGTAGAACAACCTCCATGAGAGGACACTCACACTAGAGCACACCTCTCTACAAAGGACAGTTTCCATCACCAATACAGTAGAACAACCTCCATGAGAGTACACTCACACTAGAGCACACCTCTCTACAAAGGACAGTTTCCATCACCAATACAGTAGAACAACCTCCATGAGAGGACACTCACACTAGAGCACACCTCTCTACAAAGGACAGTTTCCATCACCAATACAGTAGAACAACCTCCATGAGAGGACACTCACACTAGAGCACACCTCTCTACAAAGGACAGTTTCCATCACCAATACAGTAGAACAACCTCCATGAGAGGACACTCACACTAGAGCACACCTCTCTACAAAGGACAGTTTCCATCACCAATACAGTAGAACAACCTCCATGAGAGGACACTCACACTAGAGCACACCTCTCTACAAAGGACAGTTTCCATCACCAATACAGTAGAACAACCTCCATGAGAGGACACTCACACTAGAGCACACCTCTCTACAAAGGACAGTTTCCATCACCAATACAGTAGAACAACCTCCATGAGAGGACACTCACACTAGAGCACACCTCTCTACAAAGGACAGTTTCCATCACCAATACAGTAGAACAACCTCCATGAGAGGACACTCACACTAGAGCACACCTCTCTACAAAGGACAGTTTCCCATCACCAATACAGTAGAACAACCTCCATGAGAGGACACTCACACTAGAGCACACCTCTCTACAAAGGACAGTTTCCATCACCAATACAGTAGAACAACCTCCATGAGAGGACACTCACACTAGAGCACACCTCTCTACAAAGGACAGTTTCCATCACCAATACAGTAGAACAACCTCCATGAGAGGACACTCACACTAGAGCACACCTCTCTACAAAGGACAGTTTCCATCACCAATACAGTAGAACAACCTCCATGAGAGTACACTCACACTAGAGCACACCTCTCTACAAAGGACAGTTTCCATCACCAATACAGTAGAACAACCTCCATGAGAGGACACTCACACTAGAGCACACCTCTCTACAAAGGACAGTTTCCATCACCAATACAGTAGAACAACCTCCATGAGAGGACACTCACACTAGAGCACACCTCTCTACAAAGGACAGTTTCCATCACCAATACAGTAGAACAACCTCCATGAGAGGACACTCACACTAGAGCACACCTCTCTACAAAGGACAGTTTCCATCACCAATACAGTAGAACAACCTCCATGAGAGTACACTCACACTAGAGCACACCTCTCTACAAAGGACAGTTTCCATCACCAATACAGTAGAACAACCTCCATGAGAGGACACTCACACTAGAGCACACCTCTCTACAAAGGACAGTTTCCATCACCAATACAGTAGAACAACCTCCATGAGAGGACACTCACACTAGAGCACACCTCTCTACAAAGGACAGTTTCCATCACCAATACAGTAGAACAACCTCCATGAGAGGACACTCACACTAGAGCACACCTCTCTACAAAGGACAGTTTCCATCACCAATACAGTAGAACAACCTCCATGAGAGGACACTCACACTAGAGCACACCTCTCTACAAAGGACAGTTTCCATCACCAATACAGTAGAACAACCTCCATGAGAGTACACTCACACTAGAGCACACCTCTCTACAAAGGACAGTTTCCATCACCAATACAGTAGAACAACCTCCATGAGAGGACACTCACACTAGAGCACACCTCTCTACAAAGGACAGTTTCCATCACCAATACAGTAGAACAACCTCCATGAGAGGACACTCACACTAGAGCACACCTCTCTACAAAGGACAGTTTCCATCACCAATACAGTAGAACAACCTCCATGAGAGGACACTCACACTAGAGCACACCTCTCTACAAAGGACAGTTTCCATCACCAATACAGTAGAACAACCTCCATGAGAGTACACTCACACTAGAGCACACCTCTCTACAAAGGACAGTTTCCATCACCAATACAGTAGAACAACCTCCATGAGAGGACACTCACACTAGAGCACACCTCTCTACAAAGGACAGTTTCCATCACCAATACAGTAGAACAACCTCCATGAGAGGACACTCACACTAGAGCACACCTCTCTACAAAGGACAGTTTCCATCACCAATACAGTAGAACAACCTCCATGAGAGGACACTCACACTAGAGCACACCTCTCTACAAAGGACAGTTTCCATCACCAATACAGTAGAACAACCTCCATGAGAGGACACTCACACTAGAGCACACCTCTCTACAAAGGACAGTTTCCATCACCAATACAGTAGAACAACCTCCATGAGAGTACACTCACACTAGAGCACGCCTCTCTACAAAGGACAGTTTCCATCACCAATACAGTAGAACAACCTCCATGAGAAGACACTCACACTAGAGCACACCTCTCTACAAAGGACAGTTTCCATCACCAATACAGTAGAACAACCTCCATGAGAGGACACTCACGCTAAAGGACACCTCTCTACAAAGGACAGTTTCCATCACCAATACAGTAGAACAACCTCCATGAGAGGACACTCACACTAGAGCACACCTCTCTACAAAGGACAGTTTCCATCACCAATACAGTAGAACAACCTCCATGAGAGGACACTCACACTAGAGCATACCTCTCTACAAAGGACAGTTTCCATCAACAATTTTACCATGTTTGCTAATAAGGTACAATTTAGATTATAGATTATAAACACAAGGTAATAAGACCAAATCCAAATAAATAAATAGTGTGTGACGTTTCGGTAACAGCATTGTTACCATCTTCAGACAAAATACTGAATGATGACATTTAAAAAGACAGTCAGTACAGCTAAACCTGTGTGTGTGTGTCTATAGCGTCCCCTCTTAGGACTCACCAAAATAGGGTGCTATAGACAGGTCAATTTTAATGTAAATCGCATCGTACTACGTATTTAAAATCAGGCGCTATAGAAAGGGAGGCGCTATTTAGAGGGGGGGTGTTATAGACAGGTTTAACTGTACTCTTGTCTGATGATGGTAACAACAATGTTACCCAAACGTCATACACTATTAATTTATTTAGGTCTGTTCCTACCCCTTTAGCTACTTATGTTTATCAAATAAAATTCGTCACGTCAATCCCTTACTTACAACAGTAATGTTCCAAGGTGTCCCCAGAGTAACAAAGTAATTGCTGTGACAGAGTTGGTGACAAAGAAGACCCCAGTGACATCGGAGGAAGACTCGATAGCCCAGCAGGTTGAGTTGCTACCTCAGCTCAAGCAGTTTGCCATCAACTACAAGAAGATGAGTACTGGGACCTCCGCGGCTGCAGAGTGATCCCTGTTGTGTGTGGTTTGTTAATATATTATATATAGAGAGCTATTACAGTAAATATATTTTGCATTAGTTGTGGATTCTTCATTACATCTCATTCTACACTGCTTTGGTGCTTGGTAGGGTTTGTTGTTGGTAGTGTTCTTCAAGTTATAGTAGAACTACCTCTCTGACAATACCTAGTTCCTACACAGTACAGAATTCTAATGAATAATTAAAGGGAGAAATGCCTCTTTTGGTAAATAAATATATATATACACAGTGATAAACAAAACTTAAGGAAGTGTGTAGTCTTTGATATCGTTGGTCCTCTATTTTTTTTGAAGAAGACAGAGGATGTTCACACTTGGTTATCTCATAGATCTTCAATAAAGGTCAATGTAATATCTTTCAGAGTTATTGTCTCAATCCCGATATACATGGTAAAAGGTACAACTTCCTTAAGTTTTGTCCATCAGTGTATATTGGTTATCTCGTGTGTCTTCAATAAAGGTCACTGTAATATCTTTCAGAGTTATTGTCTCAATCCCGATATACATGGTAAAAGGTACAACTTCCTTAAGTTTTGTCCATGAGTGTATATTGGTTATCTCGTGTGTCTTCAATAAAGGTCACTGTTCCAGCCTTAAATATGAAAAATTGTTTGAATTTACTTTTGTTAATTATTGTTAAATTATGTAAATTTTAGAAATGTATATAATCTTGATTTTAGAAAATAAAGTGAGTTATTAAAGTATACGAGGTTGAGTCATTAGAATTGGTGAGACGAGACAATAGCAGTTATTCAAGTTTGAAGGAGTTATAGTTAGCTCGCTGAGTCAAGAAGCATATAATTAAAACCAGCGTTAAAATAAGAATTAGGCGGTGATTCCTCCTTAGTGCCAGGAGGCCAAAGCCAGTTCGATTCATGGTCCCTCGATATCTGGATTAGGATTTGAAACAGAAGAAATTTAGGAAAAAACTCAGCGAGATTAAAATTGCGAAATGTCTCGAGACGAAAGGATCCTCCAAAGAAAGTTACGTTGCCAGATAAGGAGAATTGATGGATTTATTGAAACTGTGGATTCAATTATTGAGGCATGTGAAACAGTACGCTTAGAAATAATGGGTGAAGAATTAAAGGAGATCAAAGAAAAAATTGAGAAACTTTACGATGAGCTGTTTTCTTTGGATGAAGTTGATATAGATAAAGAAAGTGAGGCATATGATAGTTCAATGAACAAGATTGGAAGCTTGAGGGTAAAAATAGAAAATGAAAGAAAACTCAAAGACAAACTGGCGGACATAAAGCCAAATGGCTCTCAGGCAAATATAAAATTGCCTCAATTTGACTTGCCGATATATGATGGAGATATGGGCACTTGGATCAACTTCAAAGAGCTATTCCTCACCACCATCGATGCACATCCAGGGTTAACTAATATACAGAAGTTACAATATTTGAATTCTGCAGTAAAAGGCGAAGCGGCCAGATTAATAAGGGGTTTCCCTTTACTAAGTGAAAATTATGGCCAAGCATGGAATACACTGTTATCAAGATATGATAACCCGAGAGAGCTAGCTTATGCCCAGGTGTCAAAATTCTTTTCTCTCCGGGCAATTAAGAATCCATCGGCTAAGTGTCTCCATGAATTCATGGATGTTTGTAATGAAGCCATAAGAAACTTAGAAACGCTGGAATTGAAGAGAAATCAATTAGTGGATGTGATCCTGGTGCACTTCCTCCAGCAGAAGTTGAGTGAAAATCTAAGGTTGGATTGGGAACTGTCAGTGGACAACACTCTTCCTTCTTATGACAAGTTCATAGCGTTCATTTCCAGACATGCGAGAAGCATGTCTTGTGCTGTCAAGGAATGTTCAAAAAAGGAAGAAACCACCGGATCGAGATTTCCCAAATGCCAAAGCTACGGGATGCTAATTGAGAGTTCGGACACTTGCATATTATGCAAATCTAAGCATCATCCACTATACATGTGCAACTTATTTTGCAAAATGCCTTTAAAAGAAAAATTAAATGTAGTAAAGAGTCATAAATTATGCTTCAATTGCTTGAGGAAAGGCCATTTCTCATGGAATTGTAGGCTGAACCAACGATGCAAAGTATGCAAGGGGAAGCACCACACGATGATTCATTATGATAAACCGAGCACGGAAGGCGCTTCGGCCCAAGTTGAGAACACAACTCCGAAGGAACATGAAAGTGCTATCAATTTGACTAATACTCAACAGGCAAACTGCAATGATAGCCACGTACTACTCGCAACAGCTGGAATCAAGATAAAAAATGGACTCGGAAAGTTATGCACCTGCAGAGCCCTACTGGACAGCGGTTACCAAGTCACCATGATAACAAAAGGATGCTGCGAAAGATTGGGACTTGTCCAAAGGAAATCAGATCGGATGATTATAGGGGTTGGAAACACACCAGTGCAGCATTCTTCATCGACAGTAAGTGTGACATTTTGTCCACTGAATAATTCTGAGGAATTCTCGGTAGAGGCAGTAGTCACGGGAGTGCTCACTTCAGAAATTCCGAACTTCAGGTTGAAAGACCCTAATTGGCCAACTTTGAAGAACCTCAAATTGGCAGACCCAGAGTTCTACATACAAGCCCCAATAGATATGATATTGGGAGCAGATATATACACTGAACTTATGTTGAATGGCCCTATATCTCTCGGAGAAGGATTGCCAATGGCTATTAATACAAGACTAGGTTGGGTACTTCTAGGAAAACTCATGGGAACATCGGAGAGTAATACAGAAGTCTGTAACCTGAGTTTACAATCTGAACCAGAACTAGAATTCGTATTGAAAAGATTCTGGGAAACTGAATCTGTGCCGTCACCGGATCTTTGTACACAGGACGAAGATTGTGAAAGTTTATTTTCGAATAACCATGGCAGAGATAGCCATGGAAGGTATTGGGTAAAATTGCCATTCAGACAACATCGACCGCTTCTGGGTGAATCAAGAGAAAAGGCTTTAAGAAGGTTCCTTTTGTTGGAAAGAAAATTGTGTAAGAATGTGAAATTATATGACCAATACCGGGGATTCATGAAGGAATATGAACACTTAAACCACATGGAAAGGGTCCCAATTGCAGAAGTAAAGCGAGAATTGTGCAGATGCTATTACATGCCTCATCATCCAGTAATTAGAGAGCAATCCACTACAACCAAAATGAGAGTTGTGTTTGATGCATCAGCTAAATCTGAAAATAATGTTTCTTTAAATCAATTTTTGCACAAGGGACCAAAAATTCAACAGGATGTATTTTTCATTCTCCTCAGATTCAGAACGTATCCTGTCGCCATAACTGCTGATATAGAAAAGATGTACCGCCAGATAAGAATTCATCCAGAAGATGCGGACTATCAGAGGATATTGTGGAGACCATCGCCAGAAGAGCCTGTGGTGGACTATCGACTACTGACTGTTACCTATGGTACAACTTCGGCTCCATTTTTGGCAATGAGAACATTACAACAGTTAGCAGAAGATGAAGGCCAAAATTATCCTGAAGCTTCTAGGGTGACCTTGAATGATTTCTATGTCGATGATCTGCTAACAGGAGCTCAAACGATTGCTGAAACCAAAGAACTAATAGACCAATTAAAAGACTTAATGAAAAGGGGAGGGCTTCACTTAAGAAAGTGGAATTCAAATTGCCACGAGATAGTGTCTCATGTCGAGGAAATGAACGAAGAGAAGAAAATTAACTTGGAGAAAGGAGCCATATCCAAGATTTTAGGAATTGTATGGGATCATGTACAAGATACGTTTAGAGTTAATATAACTCTTCCTGAAGAAGTTGTTACCAAAAGAGATCTTCTCTCCAATATTGCGAGGATTTTCGATCCACTTGGTTTCCTCTCACCTACTACAGTGGCTTTGAAAATAATAATGCAGGAGTTATGGAGAAGTGGGACAGGCTGGGATGAGCATATTCCGAACGACATCAAGGAAAAGTGGAATAATTTTAGAGCCGAATTACTAAAATTAGGGGAGTTGAGTATCCCAAGATACGTATGGGCATGTGAAAAGGATCGAGATGTTCAACTCCACGGATTTTGTGACGCGTCAAGTGTAGCTTATTCGGCTGTGTGCTACTTAAGAACAGTCTCTCTGGATGGACAAGTCCATATATCAATGCTTGCAGCAAAAACCAGAGTTGCCCCATGTAAGTCTCTAACTCTACCAAGATTGGAATTGTGCGCGGCTCTCCTCCTGTCTCAGCTCTACAGATCTGTTGTTGATTCATTGAAGATTGATATTGGCAGGGCATATTTGTGGTCAGACTCTCAGATCTCATTGAGTTGGATCAAATCAGATCCTAACAGATGGAAGACCTTTATACACAATAGAGTTGTGAAAATACAGCAACTGTCTGACAGAAACTCATGGCGTCACGTGTATGGGAAGGATAATCCCGCCGATTGTGCCTCTAGGGGAATAATGCCTGCTGCGTTATCTGGACATACACTGTGGTGGCAAGGACCGACTTGGTTGAAATATAACAACTTTGTTCAGAATCAGGATAATTGCTATGGCCGAGAATGCCATGAGGAAGAAAAAGTAGCCTTAGCTTGCCAGTCCCGAGTTTCAGTCTGTCCAGAAGTTGTAACAAAATATTCCACTTTTATCAAGACGAGGCGAATCATAGCCTGGTGTTTGAGATTCATCACTAACTGTCGGGTGTCGCTGAAGAAAAGAGAAATTGGAACATTGTCGAAGAAGGAGTTAGAAAATGCAGTGATTAGGATTATTGGATGGATTCAGGAGGACGAATTCGGAGAAGAAATGCAGGATCTAAGAAATACGGGACATGCTTCAAGAAAAAGTAGAATTTTGCAGCTTAATCCTTTTATAGATGCATCTGGGATGTTAAGAGTAGGTGGTAGGATTAAGTACGCGAATGTAAACCCTGATCAAAAATTCCCACTGTTATTACCGAAAAATCATCACTTTACCAAATTAATAATACTTCATTTTCACACGAGATATTTGCATGCTGGTCCACAGCTGGTCTTGTCTCTCATACGAAATAGTTATTGGATCATGGGGGGTAGAGACATTGTAAGAAGAATCATTAAACAGTGTATAACCTGCTTCAGATTCAGGGCAAAAACTGCAGTACAAATTATGGGGAATTTGCCTGCTGATAGAGTAAATCCATCAAGACCGTTTACCAAGACTGGAGTCGATTTGGCAGGACCTTACGAACTAAAACCAAGTCTGACTAGATCGAAAGGGATGATCAAATGCTATGTGATTCTCTTTGTGTGTTTTTCGGTCAAGGCAATTCATTTGGAAATGGTGACTAGTCTCTCAACCAGTTCATTTATTGCAGCTTTCAGGAGGTTTATATCTCGTAGAGGAAAACCATCAAAAATTTACTCAGACAATGGAACGAACTTCAGAGGAACCGAAAGCTTCATGAAGAAACAATTTAAAATAATGAATTCAAAGGAGACTAAAGACTTTTTAGCAGAAGAGTTAATAGAGTGGCATTTCATTCCTCCATCAGCTCCACACTTTGGAGGACTTTGGGAGGCAAACATCAAATGCTTAAAGGGTCATCTGAGCAAGGTGGTAAAGTCATCACTTTTAAATATGGAGGAATTCATCACACTACTCTGTCAGGTTGAGGCTTGCCTTAATTCCAGACCGTTAGTAGAGTTAAGTCCCGACCCTAACGATCTTCGAGCTTTGACTCCGGGACATTTCTTGATTGGCTCCCCTCTGATTGAGGACCCAGGATTGCAAAATTATGAGCGAGTAGATTTACGGTCAAGATGGAATCTGGTACAGGGTCTGAGGAACTCGTTCTGGTCAAGATGGACAAGAGAGTACATCAACTCTTTGCAACAGAGAAATAAATGGAGGTTGTCACAAGACAATCTGAAGCCTAATCAGTTAGTGCTAATAAAATAAGATAACCTTCCACCTCTACAGTGGCGTCTGGCCAGGATCCTCGAGGTATATCCGGGCTCTGACCAGAAGGTGCGAGTTGCCCAAGTTCGGGCTGCTACCGGAGTCTACCTACGACCTATTACGAAGTTGGCTCCGCTTCCCTTCAAATCTGAACCAGGGTTCAGCGGCCGGGGGGAGTATGTTCCAGCCTTAAATATGCAAAATTGTTAGAATTTACTTTTGTTAATTATTGTTAAATTATGTAAATTTTAGAAATGTATATAATCTTGATTTTAGAAAATAAAGTGAGTTATTAAAGTATACGAGGTTGAGTCATTAGAATTGGTGAGACGAGACAATAGCAGTTATTCAAGTTTGAAGGAGTTATAGTTAGCTCGCTGAGTCAAGAAGCATATAATTAAAACCAGCGTTAAAATAAGAATTAGGCGGTGATTCCTCCTTAGTGCCAGGAGGCCAAAGCCAGTTCGATTCAGTCACTGTAATATCTTTCAGAGTTATTGTCTCAATCCCGATATACATGGTAAAAGGTACAACTTCCTTAAGTTTTGTCAATGAGTGTATATTGGTTATCTTGTGTGTCTTCAATAAAGGTCACTGTAATATCTTTCAGAGTTATTGTCTGAATCCCGATATACATGCTGAAAGGTACAACTTCCTTAAGTTTTGTCCATGAGTGTATATTGGTTATCTCGTGTGTCTTCAATAAAGGTCACTGTAATATCTTTCAGAGTTATTGTCTCAATCCCGATATACATGCTGAAAGGTACAACTTCCTTAAGTTTTGTCCATGAGTGTATATTGGTTATCTCGTGTGTCTTCAATAAAGGTCACTGTAATATCTTTCAGAGTTATTGTCTCAATCCCGATATACATGGTAAAAGGTACAACTTCCTTAAGTTTTGTCAATGAGTGTATATTGGTTATCTTGTGTGTCTTCAATAAAGGTCACTGTAATATCTTTCAGAGTTATTGTCTGAAACCCGATATACATGCTGAAAGGTACAACTTCCTTAAGTTTTGTCCATGAGTGTATATTGGTTATCTCGTGTGTCTTCAATAAAGGTCACTGTAATATCTTTCAGAGTTATTGTCTCAATCCCGATATACATGCTGAAAGGTACAACTTCCTTAAGTTTTGTCCATGAGTGTATATTGGTTATCTCGTGTGTCTTCAATAAAGGTCACTGTAATATCTTTCAGAGTTATTGTCTCAATCCCGATATACATGGTAAAAGGTACAACTTCCTTAAGTTTTGTCAATGAGTGTATATTGGTTATCTTGTGTGTCTTCAATAAAGGTCACTGTAATATCTTTCAGAGTTATTGTCTGAATCCCGATATACATGCTGAAAGGTACAACTTCCTTAAGTTTTGTCCATGAGTGTATATTGGTTATCTCGTGTGTCTTCAATAAAGGTCACTGTAATATCTTTCAGAGTTATTGTCTCAATCCCGATATACATGCTGAAAGGTACAACTTCCTTAAGTTTTGTCCATGAGTGTATATTGGTTATCTCGTGTGTCTTCAATAAAGGTCACTGTAATATCTTTCAGAGTTATTGTCTCAATCCCGATATACATGGTAAAAGGTACAACTTCCTTAAGTTTTGTCAATGAGTGTATATTGGTTATCTTGTGTGTCTTCAATAAAGTTCACTGTAATATCTTTCAGAGTTATTGTCTGAATCCCGATATACATGCTGAAAGGTACAAATTCCTTAAGTTTTGTCCATGAGAGTGTATATTGGTTATCTCGTGTGTCTTCAATAAAGGTCACTGTAATATCTTTCAGAGTTATTGTCTCAATCCCGATATACATGCTGAAAGGTAAAACTTCCTTAAGTTTTGTCCATGAGTGTATATTGGTTATCTCGTGTGTCTTCAATAAAGGTCACTGTAATATCTTTCAGAGTTATTGTCTCAATCCCGATATACATGCTGAAAGGTACAACCTTCTTAAGTTTTGTCCATGATAAGAGAAAAGAATGATGATAAAACCTGTTGGCAAGAAATTAAAGAAGTCTTGAAAGAGATTGGGAGAGGAACTGTGTAGAAAGTTATAGAAAAATAAAGATATGAATTAAAAATTAGACATGTTTAAATACACAGACACACACAAAAGCCTTTATTAAGACACACTGGTCTTATAGAGGATTCTCCCCGAGATTACAAGAGAGATAGGCCTGTGAAAGTGGGGAATATACAGAAGAAGAAAAAGAAAGAATATGTAAGTATGATATATACATACACATACATATATACAACATAACAACAAAAGCCCCCATTACGACCCAAAGTCGTACAAAAGACTCGACTGCAGGATCCAAGAAGCAAAGTAAGAAAGAGACAAAGAAGTGAACAACAACAACAAAAAAATAAAAATATATATATATAAATACATATGTAACGTTTGGAAGATTACCTTTTTGAGATGGGTTGAGTTGATTGGTGATTGTGGTGGGCGCAGTCGTATTTGCTGAGTTGGTAAGGTATTCATACAGGGGAAAAAATAACGAGGACACAGAGTTGAATTGAAATAGGCCAGCGATCAAGGGAGAAAGGGGTTGAAGCTATTTTTGCGGATTTGACTATTAACTATGGCTGTTCACATTATTGAGGATTGGACTTATCTGATGGTTGAGAAGATGGGTGTTGGCTCCAAACTGGTCTCAATGGCGGCGAGCTCCTGACTAACTAAACTGAGTTCGCGATTTAACACGAAAACTTCTCAGGGTTTTGATTGGCTGGTGGTTGTCTCGTGTAAGCTTTCCATTGGTTCCTAGCTAATCCTCCTGGACTCTGATTGGGTCTTTGCTAAATCTTTTGTTCTTGTCTTGTTCTGACATGATCCAGGAAATGAAGGTTCTTGAACTCAGTTTTATGAGTTCCTGGATAATAAAACCTGCTAATGACTGTTTCCTCTTTGATGGCCTTTCTCTCTAAACCTTTCTCCCAGATTTCTAAGCCTTGTTTTTATTAAAATCTTTAGATTATACATTGCATACATATTGTGGTGGGCTTACATCCAGTTATGTACAAATTATGACACATATATATACATTCACTCAATTCAAAGTAACAGTAACGATGCCTTTTTATTCACTGCCTTGTAAAACCCACATAGATCCAATGAAAACTTTCTATCTGTTATGTAGTTTGTTAAGATATCCTCAACTGTGTCCGGGAATCTCAGACATGTTTAAATATGTTAAATAAATAAATGGAAGAAATTTCGAACATTTCCCAAGTGTAATGCTGGGTGTATTGAGTCAGTTGAATGGGACACCATACCTCTACTGTAGACGTCTCCGTACCTCTACTGTAGACAACTACATTATCAGCCAATAAGAAAAGCGGTACTTTGGAGTTTGTTCCTTCCGTCTACATTCAAATTTCTGTGACTACTCTCAATCCATATATCAGGTTTCAATTTAAAATAACGCGGGAAAAAGCGCCATCTATCTATAAAAATTGAAACAATCAATCACGAATGTTTCTGGTACTTTTTCGGTACTATTTGGTTTACAAACAGGACACGAGTAAAAGTGCTTAGCACTAAGTCCATACTGGTGACTCCCTGGGTAGTTGGTGTTCTGTGTTCCCTGGGTTATATATATATACAAGGTATGTCCCAAAAGTTCCCGGACTGGGTCCATGAAAAAAATATAATAAATGAAAAATGTTAATAAATTTGACTGTTTATTATAGAAAAAATATCTGGCAACACGGTGGTACCAATATCGAGGCGGTACGTGCGCGCGCGCCAAGGTCATTCTAATTTATTTAAAGGTCACACCTAGCGCTGCGGCGATTTTACGATGGAACAAAATTTGAAGCAGAGGATTTGCATAGAATTTTGTGTGAAACTTCAAATATCAGCAACTGAAACTTTTGAAATGCTTAATAAAGCATTCCCCAATGACGCCCCAAAGAGAACAGCTGTTTTTGAATGGCATTCTAGATTTAAAGCTGGCAGAATTTCCATTGAAGATGATCCTCGTCAAGGACGCCCAAAATTTCAAAGGACTGATGAAAATGTGCAAATAATCACCGATTTAATAAAAGAAAATCCTCGAACCACTTTGCTGGAGCTAGAGCAAGACACAGGCATCTCTAAAACAACGATTGGAAGGATCGTAACCAAAGATTTGAAGCTCAAAAAGACTCCTGCAAAATTCATCCCAAGATTCCTCACTAATGATCAAAAACTGTGTCGGCTTGAAACCTGTGAGGACATGTTTGAAATGACAAGAACGGATCCGGAATGGAAAGACAAGATAATCACAGGCGACGAGACATGTGTCTATGGCTATGACCCTGAAACCAAGCGTCAATCTGCTGAGTGGAGAGGTCAGGGTGAGCCTAGACCCAAAAAATCCAGGATATTGAAATCCAGAAACAAGGTGTTGCTGGTCGCTTTTTTGATAACAAGGGCATTGTTCATCACGAGTATCTTCCTGCAGGCCAAACAGTTATTAAGGAAATGTATTTGAGCATTCTTCGCCGTCTAAGGGAAGCGATTCAAAAAAAGGCCAGAAAAATGGACTAATGGTGGCTGGATCCTACACCATGACAATGCCCGCCCTCACACAGCGCACTTGGTGACGAGTTTTTCTGGCGAAAAACGGGACACAAATCCTACCTCAACCACCCTATTCTGCAGACATCGAACCAAATGAATTTTTCCTGTTCCCCAAACTTAAAGCAGTTCTAAAAGGAAGACATTTTTGACACCAGGGATGACATAATAGAAAAATCGCTGTTGGCATTGAAGAGCATTCCAAAAGAGGCCTATAAAAACTGTTTCGACAATTGGGAGAAACGATGGCGCTGGTGCGTTGAAGCAAGGGGGGATTACTTTGAAAAGTTTTAATAATTAAAAAAATATATATCTTACCTTTTTTTTTTAATGGACCTAGTCCGGGAACTAATGGAACATACCTTGTATATTTGTCTCTATTTTGTTTACAATTCAATAATATTTGTTTATGGTTGAAATTGTTTTATGATGCATTAGCGCGCCATCTGTTATGAAAATTCGAAACTATTATTTAATTTATTTTATTTGACACATCGGACGCGATATCCCAGCTCGGGATACTTGCGCCTAAATACATTTTAGTAGATTATATACAATTCATTTTATACAATTTAATAACCGGACTAAAAACATAATTAAAACCTAAACGATGGCACTCTAAAACAGAAGAGAAAATCCAAAATGGATTATTTTATCAACCTATATACAACTCAATAACCGACTAAAAACACAATTAAAACTGAAACGATGGTTTTCTCAAACAGAAGAGAAAATCCAAAATAAATTATTTTAGCAACCTATATACAATTCAGTATATACAACACAATAACCGGTTAAAAACACAATTAAAACTGAAACTATGGTTTTCCCAAACAGAAGAGAAAATCCAAAATGAACCTACAAAAATTATTGAATTTTACATAAGTGTCTTTGTTATATACAAATTCGCAAACCTCTTCGATGGGATAAAAATGATTACTTCTGTAGCTGTGGAATATCGGACATTCCATCAATAAATGCATTGAGTCTTGGTTTTCTTTTCCACAGAAACAGCTAGGATCATCCGTTGCCCCGATTTTCGACAGAAATTCTCCAAAATTACCATGACCCGTGACGAACTGTGAGTTATAAAAATTCGGACGAAAATAAAAAGGAATTCCAAATGGGAAAAATTTTCTGAATGTTTCATTAGTGTTAGCTATTGTTTCAGCCATTCTTGATTCTATGTAGTTATGAATTATAGTCGGGGCATGCGGTCTGAATACATTAATTTCTTCTTTTGATAAATTGGCCAAATCGTATTTTATTATCAACGATTCTATTTGATCTGTGAGAATAGGTATTTTTGCCAAACTATGAATACAATTTGATGAGGTCGTTTTATAGGCTCTCACTACCCAAAGAAGAATCTGATATTGCTGAGAGTTTAATCTTTGCTTACTTCTTTTATTAATAAATTTATACCATATTTCAGATCCATAGGTTAGTATTGGCCTGAAAAGAGTTTTATATAAAATTAATCTTTTTTTAGCATCCAATCCCCACATCTTCCCACAGAGCGAAAACAAAAGATTTTTCATACGGTTGATTTTACAAAGAATATCATTAATGTGGGGTGTGAAGTTAATTTTTGACTTAATTCTGTGATTAGAAAATTTTATACCTAAAATTTTTACCTCTTCCACTGGTTTTATTATGAAATTTGGAGTTCCCATTGGAATATTTTGTTTGCCGTGCATATGTATTAAGCCGGTTTTCTCCGGGCTTAGCTTTAGCTTATTTCTTGTACACCATTGTATTACATAATTTAAAGTTCTTTCTGTTTCATTTTTTAACCCTTCTATGGTCTTGTGCCAGCAAACAATCGAAACATCATCCGCATAACAGATTATTTCAGAATTTGGGGATGCGAAGTTGATCAACAAATCATTCAGGACTATATTCCACAATAAAGGTGATAATGGTCCGCCTTGAGGACATCCCTTTGATAAATATTTCGAAATTGTTGTATTCGAGAAGGTGAGACTTGTTTTTCTTCTCCGATTTAAAAATGATTGGATAATTTTTATAAGAACTGCTGGGAACTATTATAGATGTGTATGATTCTTTTAAAAAATAAACTATTTCTACTGCCCTTATTGGAATGGAAAAATGAAAATGCAATGAAAAAACCTCGGGGTGGGTTCACCACTAATGAACCAGGCCCTCCCATTAATTTTTCCATTGCAGTAAGGGCAGTAGAAATTTATTTTAAAAAGAATCATAATACAATATAATGCAGCTTGTGATTGTAGAACGACATTTGAAAATTATCCCGCATGTGTTTCTTTTGAACGAAAATTCGAAATTTATTTTAAGGAGAAATTATATTTCTTACCTTAGGGATGAAGTATGATAGGATGAATTGTGAAGAGTAATGATAAACGGAAAAATAAAGTGCCCAGGGATTAGCATATATAAGCAGAATGATCCAATACAGGTATTAGAGCTCTAAAGAAGCGGTCTGGTAGATTAAATTGGTGAAACCGTTGGGAGGGTTCACCATCGATAAGCCAGACCCTCCCAAATATTTCTCATTGTAGCAAGGAGAATAACATTTTTGTTTTATTCTAAAAGAATTATTTGTCCTTAATAATTTTATTTTTTTATAATCAGGTTTTTATTATTATTATTATCCCTAGTCTACACATGGTACAGGCCATGATAATCATGGTGGGTAGTTAGCGACTGCTTTTACTGTAAGTACACCACATGTCTACACATTTTTTTTTTTTTTACCTCCCTCATTGCCCTTCTCTGAAGTGAAAAAGTTTGTGCCTTTACAAACAAATGGATAGTTTTATAAGTCTATTCATTAATACTGATGTAAAGTGTAAAATACATATTTTATAAATTTGTTATTTGTTTCCCATTCCAAAGCGGGTACCAGAATGCTTTGCTCATTACCAATAATGAAGCAAGGCTTATTTCCTTTGTCAGTCACCCTGTGATATCTTTGGGTCAGTCACATGTCTACACATGGTACAGGCCATGATAATCATGGTGGGTAGTTAGCGACTGCTTTTACTGTAAGTACACCACATGTCTACACTGACCGTGCGGCCACGCGTCGCGCGAGCTCCGTAATTTTCGCCTCTGGCGAGCGGAGGAATGTCGCTGGGAGCGACGAATTTGGTATGGGCTGGAAGCCCTCATCGAGCTGAACACGAGCCTGGAAGGCTCGGCTCTGAAAGTCAAACCATTGCGGAGATATCCGCGGAAAGCCATTCTCAAGATGAGAATTCGAGAACAGCTAATGCAAGCGCCGGCTATGCAAATCTGCCAATCGACAAAAGGCATGCAAATTTTGCCGCGGCGTGTATCGCTGACGTCACGCCATCAACGAGCGGCGCCTTGGCCGCTGCGACGAACTGGGCCGAGCAAATGGAGGCTGCAGAATCAGGTGAAGATGGCTACACCGAGGTCAAAAACAAGCGAAGACGCAGGGATTCGCCAGGCCGCCCTGTCGAGCAGCGCTCCAGCGGCATCGCGACCTCCGGAAGGACCGGCGCAAACCCGCGAAGTCGACCACCTGCGGGTAGGGCCACGGAGGTCCAGGTAATCAGGGCTACCCGGGCCGACATCGCCGACGCCAGAGCACGCCAACGCTCTTCAACAGAAGACAACTGTGTCTTCGTCGAACATTGCCCGGACTTCGGGTCCACCCACTACCTGCAGGCGGTGGAAGAGCTAGTCGGAGGAGCCGGGAACGTCCTCCAGGTGATGAAAATGGACGGCCATATGCTGGTAGGCCTGTCCACCAAGGCTCTGGCAGAGCGAATTATAAGGGACGGCCTTGATATTGGGCACACCCATCTCAGGGCCTTCCCCTTCAAAAAGAGGGCGGAAAGAATCACCGTTGGAAATCTGCCGTTCTTCGTGGACGACGCCGCCGTCATCGAGGCCCTCAAGCCCTACGGTGACGTGACCTCCATCGTCCCCATCCGGCTGAGAGCTGGAAGGTACACCTTCACGGATGGCCGACGCGAGGCTTTCATCCTCCTTAAGGGGAGGGTATTGCCTTGGAAAAGATCCCGACCCGCGTCGTCATCCGAAATAAGGGTAACGTCCTGCCGGCTTTTATATCATATGGAGTCAAGTGCTCCAGATGCGGCCGACAGGGTCACCGTAGGGCCAACTGCCCTATCAATCCTAGGAGAGCCTCCAACAACGGCCAGCCACAACCGGCAACCCATCCACCTGGTGCGTCGTCCACCGTGTCTCGGCAGCCGAACCCTTCAACACCAGCGGCCCCAGCCTTACCAATGGAGGAGACGCCTTCTGCCCCTCCACCTGTGATCCCTGCTCCGTCCCTGCAGGCGCCTGAGGGTCCCGTGGGCCCTCGCTCGGCCAATTCACAACATCCAGAGACGCCTCCCGCTCGGCCGGACTTCGTTGCCCCGCGTAACCCTCTGCCCGCCCAGAAGACCCTCGGACCTGCGGCCCCAACACCGGACGTGGAGATGTCCATCGTGGAGGAGACCTCTGCGTCCTCCACGTCATCAGCAAAGAACGCAACGAGATTCGACCTCGATGCGTTCATCGAGAGGCACCCCACCGTATCCTTCGCTGAGACGGACGCCCTTGGTCTTGGGCGGGAGGACGTCCTGGACCTCCTCTCCTCGAGGACCAAGGCGCAGAGGAATGGACTCCTCCTGTCGCCTCCGCAGTGCGACGCCCTCGCCAGCCTGATCAGGCAAATATTGGATCTGAGGCCCGGAGCAGCCAGCAACCTCTACAAAGTCCTCGGACAAGTCAAAGCTGAGCTGAGGACAACACCAGCTGCAGTGCCTCCAACACCCCCACTGCCTGCGCCTCGGCCCGCTGAGCCTATGCTGCCCACTACCCACAGGGAGGAACTGACACCTCCTTTGATGACACCTTCGCCGCCCGCCCCGACGGATATGGAGGAGGACGATCCAATGACGGTGAAAAAGCGAGGCACACCCCCACCGCCTGCGCCTCGGCCTGCTGAGCCAACATCACCTGCTCTCCACATGTCTACACATGTCTACCTTGGCCAGGTTAAGGCGGAGCTCAGGACAACACCAGCAGTGCCTCCAACACCCCCACTGCCTGCGCCTCGGCCTTTTGGGCCAACGCCACCTACTTCCCACAGCGAAGAACTGATGCCTGCTGTGATGACACCTCCGCAGCCCGCCCTGACGGAGATGGAGGAGGACAATCCGATAACGGAAAAAGAGCGATGTGCACCCCCACCGCCTGCGCCTCGGCTCGCTGAGCCGACACCACCCGCTCCCCATGGGGAAGAGTTAACACCGGCCATGGCGACACCTCCGCCTCCACTGCCATTCCTGCTCCAGGTGGAGCTGGAGAGCAAGTGCGAACGCCAAACACGTGACCTACTCGAGGAGCTGGACTTTCAACGGGCCTTAAGGCCTCTAATAAGGAAAGGGCTAGATTTACAAGGCCTCTCAACTGCGATCATGTGGCTCGAAAGTAGGGAATATCTCGTCGAGACTCTCTCACATAGAACCAGACACAACGCCACCCTCGCCGAGTTTCTCGGCACTGTCGCTGATCACGCTCACGACCACCACCCCTTAATTCAAAGGGGAATTTACGAGCTCAGGCTGGCTCTGAGCTCCTGACGGAGTCAAGTCTATTGTAAATATTTTTCTCCCATTGACTCTATGAGTGTAATCGTTGACTGAACAGTCAATAAAATTGTTTTCATTGTCAAATTGTCACATGTCTACACATGTACAGGCCATGATAATCATGGTGGGTAGTTATCAACGGCTTTTACTGTAAGTACACCACATGTCTACACTGACCGTGCGGCCACGCGTCGCGCGAGCTCCGTAATTCTCGCCTCTGGCGAGCGGAATAACGTCGCGGATGGCGACAAATTTGGCACGCGCTGAAAGCCCTTCAAACGCCGAGAAAAAGCCTGTAAGGCACGGCGAAAAAGCACAACCATGTGCTGAATTATCAAAGAAAGAAGATTTGCAGAAGAAATCTTCAAATCTTTTCGGCAAAAGTCAGGGTTATGCAAATCCGCCCGCCGGCGGACATCATGCAAATCCGGCCACGCCGACCGACTTCGTTACTGCCTCGTTTTCCGAGGCCGCTGCCCAAGCCAATAGAAGCTGGGCAGACTTAGCGGAGGACCAAGGCCCTGGAGAGGACGACAACTTCACCGTCGTCAAGAGTAAGAAAAGGCGCCGCGACTCGCCGGGTTCCCCTACGGCAGCTACTTCCTCTGGCACCAGAGGCGCAGGAGCCACTCGCCGGCCACGATCATCCACGGGATGGGCACCGCGGGCGGAGGAGGTCAGGACCACTCAGGCGCATATCGCGGAGGCCAGGGCGCGGCAGGCGTCTTCAACAGAGGACCACTGCGTCTATGTAGAACGCAGCCCTGAACTGGAGCCCTACCATTACATCAGGGCCATAGATCGAATGTTTGGGAGCACCAGGGAGGTCTTCCAAGTGACCAAGATGAACGGCCACTTCCTAGTGGGACTGGCAAACAAAAGCATGGCCGAGCGCCTCGTCAACGAGGGCCTCGAGGTGGAGGGAACTCTCCACAGGGCCTTCCCGTTCCGCAAGAGGGCGGAGAGAATCACGGTGGGCAACCTCCCCTTCTTCGTGGGGGATGCAGCCGTCATCAGCGCCCTTTCATCTTTCGGGCGAGTAACATCCATCGCCCCCAAGCTGATGAAGGCAGGCCCATATGTCTACAACGACGGCCGCCGAGAGGCGTTCATCATCCTCCGCGAGGGAATGACCATCGAGAGGCTGCCCACCCGCCTCGACATCTCAATCAAGGGCGAGGCCTGGCCCGCATACCTATCCTCCGGGATTAGGTGTTCCAGGTGCCGTGGCCAAGGACATCGTAGGGCCAACTGCCCCATGCTTGCAGGGCGAACCACCGCTCCTGGACCGGCCGCACCAACCTCTCCCACTAGCATCCCACCAGCGACTGCGCCCAGGCTGCCTCAGCAGCCATCTGCCCGGCCTCCACCTCCGGCGTCCCCCAGTTCAACCATGGAGGTCTCCGACGTGCCTCCCGCGAGCCGAGCTGCGCCCCTTCCACCTGCTGCACTCCAGCCATCACCACCAGCGCCTTCGGCCTTACCTTTGGAGGACACGCCTCCGGCCCCTCCACCAGTGACCCCTGCTCCGTCCCTGCGAACACCTGGGAGTCGCGAGCCTGCGGCCCCAACACCGGACGTGGAGATGTCCATCGTGGAGGAGACCTTTGCGTCCTCCACGTCATCGGCAAAAAACGCAACGAGAGTCGACCTCGATGCGTTCATCGAGGAGCTCCCCAGCGTGTCATTCGCTAAGACGGACGCCCTTGGTCTTGGGCGGGAGGAGGTCCTGGACCTCCTCTTCTCGAGGACCAAGGCGCAGAGGAAGGGACCCCTCCTGTCGCCTCCGCAGTGCGACGCCCTCGTCGGCCTGATCGGTCAAATTCTGGACCTGAAGCCCGGACACACCTCTAATTTATATAAGGTCCTTGGTCAGGTTAGAGCTGAGCTAACGAAAACACCAGCCGCAGCACCTACACCCCCACTGCCTGCACCTCGGCCTGATGGGCCAATACCACCCCCCTCCCCATGGGGATACGACGACACCGGACATGGCGACATCTCCATCTCCACTATCCACCCAAATGGATAGAGCTCTGATGGACAAGCGCTGGGAGGCGCTAAGAGATCTAATGCATCAATTGGATCTTGAATTCGAACTCGACTTGGAGCACCGATTCCAATCGCGGGTTGACGTGGATGACATCATAAGAGCAATCCTATACCCCGGGGATAGGGAGCCCCTCATCAAGCGCCTACCCACTCGGGATAGGTACACCCTCGGTGGATTGATGAGCACCGCCATCAGGCGCGCTCGGGAATTAGATCCTTCTATACTCGAATGTATGTCCGCACTCAGGAAATTAGTACCTGCTTGAGTCCAGACGACCCTCGGTGAGGACACCGCCTTTGAATTGTTACTTAACTCTTTGTAGTTTGCCGATTGTCTAAGATGACAATAAAAAATTGTTTAATTGTCAATTGTCACATGTCTACACATGGTACAGGCCATGATAATCATGGTGGGTAGTTAGCAACGGCTTTTACTGTAAGTACACCACATGTCTACACATGTAGGAAACATTTCGACTTTTGTACTTACAAATGTGCCAAAATCCCGTTTGGTTAATTGTACTCCCTAGTGGAGTTGGATTTTTGCAAAAATCGAGGGCCATTAGAACAATTTTTTTATTCAGAAAAAAAAAGTGTATAATACGGGATTCGAACCCAGGTCGTGGATGTCAGAAATCGACGGTTTATACCACTGCTTCACCGATCCCCATAATCAGGAAATATGTAACATGGATGACAAGGTACCAGAGTACCAAACCAGAGTAAATTTGTGGGTTCTGGATGACATAAGAATAAAATAGATATATTTCCCCCATAACATTGTTAAATTACAAACCATGTTGTAAATATCCACGCTGTATGTTTTGTAAATATTTCTTGTAAGATATAGTCGATGTTTTATTAAGCCCGTTGAAGAACGATTATCACTTGAAAGCTAGCGTTTTGTAATAAAAAGAAACTCATTGTGAGAAAATATTTTGTAATTTTAAAACTTTTTTTCACAATTTTATCATGAATACCAGAGTAAAGTTGGGGAAAGAGGGGTGGACTCCAGCTACCATGTGGCAGGCGCCAAAAACAGCATTCCTGTGTGGGGTAGGACAGAATCTGGTTACATCTGTGGCGAGGAGAAAACGTGGTGACTTGCCTCCAGGCGTATGGATGATCTTTCAAGGCGGTGCCAGGAGAGCCTAACATCGGAACGGCCTACAAGACTGTGTAGTCCAGACTGGACATGTACAGTGTGGAGCAGAACGTTTCCCAAGAGTGACATCCACAGCGCCAAGGATTCTTCTGACGGGGAGGTTGAAGACAAGTCCCACATATTCCACAAAACAGTGGAAATTGCTACATGATAATGCCCCTGCTCATACAGCTATTATTGTTCAAGACTATTTAGCCAAACACTCTGTATCTGTCTTCCCGCATCCTCCTTACTCTCCTGATATCACCCCATATGATTTCTTCTTCTTTCCAAAACTTAAAATTACGTTAAAAGGGAGGCATTTTTCATCGTCATCAGAACTAATTGAAAATGCGACGGTGGAGCTAAACAAACTTAGAAAAATTGACTTTGAACTAGCATTTCAACAGCTTTTTTCACGCTGAATTAATTGTGACTGTGTGTGAGGAAAGACACTTAGGTAACTCAGCTCCACGGGGTCATTGACCTAATTAATATTGTTTAATTAATTATTAAACGAACCACATTCTGTTAAGTGAGACATACAATAAAGCGCTAACTTTAGCTACAATCCCTTCGAACTCACATGTGTATCTTTGTGGCATACTGAGTAAACAAAGTACACGAATAGCCTCTGGGTACGACGTAACAATATCTAGTGGGAAAGACGTTCATGACTGCAAGATACAAAAACTCAATGTGTTGTGAATTTTTACCGAAATCGGTTTGAGAATTATGGATGGTGGTGGAACTATACGGAAATTCTGTAACAATTCCCAATGCGATAGAATACAGTAGCAGGGTGTTACTCCGCTATCATTTTACCTAAACGTTGATAAATAGAAAAACTCGAAAGCTCCCAATATACTGTATATACACCAATGGGACATAACTTAAAGAAGTGGAAAGTCTTTGATATTGCCGGTCGTCTATTTTTTGAAGAAGACAGAGGCAATTTTATTCACACGGTTATCTCGTGTGTCTTCAATAAAGGCCACTGTAATATTTTTCAGAGTTATTGTCTTTTTTTTTTGCTTATCCCTAGTACACGTGGTACAGGCCATGATAATCATGGTGGTTAGAAGAAGGCGACTGCTTTTACTGTAAGTGCACCACATGTCTACACACGTGAAAAGCAGTTCGTCTTTGCACTTACAAATAAATATGCCAGAGCCCCGTTATTGTCCGAATTCCGATATACATGGTAAAAGGTACAACTTCCTTAAGTTTTGTCCATGAGTGTATAATGGTTATCTCGTGTGTCTTCAATAAAAGTCACTGTAATATCTTTCCGAGTTATTGTCTCAATCCCGATATACATGCTGAAAGGTACAACTTCCTTAAGTTTTGTCCGTGAGTGTATATTGGTTATCTCGTGTGTCTTCAATAAAGGTCACTGTAATATCTTTCCGAGTTATTGCCTCAATCCCGATATACATGCTGAAAGGTACAACTTCCTTAAGTTTTGTCCGTGAGTGTATATTGGTTATCTCGTGTGTCTTCAATAAAGGTCACTGTAATATCTTTCATAGTTATTGTCTCAATCCCGATATACATGCTGAAAGGTACAACTTCCTTAAGTTTTGTCCATGAGTGTATATTGGTTATCTCGTGTGTCTACAATAAAGGTCACTGTAATATCTTTCAGAGTTATTGCCTCAATCCCGATATACATGCTGAAAGGTACAACTTCCTTAAGTTTTGTCCGTGAGTGTATATTGGTTATCTCGTGTGTCTTCAATAAAGGTCACTGTAATATCTTTCAGAGTTATTGTCTCAATCCCGATATACATGCTGAAAGGTACAACTTCCTTAAGTTTTGTCCGTGAGTGTATATTGGTTATCTCGTGTGTCTTCAATAAAGGTCACTGTAATATCTTTCAGAGTTATTGTCTCAATCCCGATATACATGCTAAAAGGTACAACTTCCTTAAGTTTTGTCCGTGAGTGTATATTGGTTATCTCGTGTGTTTTTAATAAAGGTCACTGTAATATCTTTCAGAGTTATTGTCTCAATCCCGATATACATGATGAAAGGTACAACTTCCTTAAGTTTTGTCCATGAGTGTATATTGGTTATCTCGTGTGTCTTCAATAAAGGTCACTGTGATATCTTTCAGAGTTATTGTCTCAATCCCGATATACATGATGAAAGGTACAACTTCCTTAAGTTTTGTCCGTGAGTGTATAATGATTCCAAAGTCGAATTAATTGTGACTGTGTGTGTGGAAAGACACTTACGTAACTCAGCTCTACGGGGTCATTGACCTAATTAATATTGTTTAATTAATTATTAAACGAACCACAGCACAACCTTCACCAGTCACTTTTACATCATCTTTCATGGGCAACACACAAGCTCCTGGATATCTGTAACTAATTTACATATGTGATAGTAGATGTGTATATTATTTACATAAAACTGCATTATTGTTGCTGTTTTGTTTCTAATACTATATACACTCATGGACAAAACTTAAGGAAGTTGTACCTTTTAGCATGTATATCGGGATTCAGACAATAACTCTGAAAGATATTACAGTGACCTTTATTGAAGACATACGAGATAACCAATATACACTCATGGACAAAACTTAAGGAAGTTGTACCTTTTACCATGTATATCGGGATTGAGACAATAACTCTGAAAGATATTACAGTGACCTTTATTGAAGACACACGAGATAACCAATATACACTCATGGAGACAAAACTTAAGGAAGTTGTACCTTTTACCATATATATCGGGATTCAGACATTAACTCTGAAAGATATTACAGTAACCTTTATTGAAGACACACAAGATAACCAATATACACTCATGGACAAATCTTAAGGAAGTTGTACCTTTTAACATGTATATTGGGATTGAGACAATAAATCTGAAAGATATTACAGTGACCTTTATTGAAGATACATGAGATAACTAAAGTGTGGACTAAATTGCCTTTGTCGTCTTAAAAATATATATATAAATAGACGACTGGTGATATTAAAGACTTTACACTTCCTTAAGTTTTTTCCATGAGTGTACTTGGATGTATGCATACATTGTAAAATAATATTGCATTATTTTAAAAGCAACAGTAGGATTACTAATTTAAAAATATAATATTATTCATTTAATAAAAATCATCCTTTCATACTTCATCCCTAAGGATAGAAATAGTCGTTATTTATCCTTAAAATAAAATACGCTTTTTCGTTCAAAAGAAACATTTGCGGAAAAACTTGTTAAACGGCGTTTTACAATCATAAGCCGTTTTATATTGTATTATTTTAATTTAATATTAATATCCCTTATAATATTTTTAACGTGGTCTTTTCAATGAAATATACGTGCCAAAAATAAATAGTGTATTAAACTATTATTATTATCGTATGTTTAAATAATAGACAAAATCTTCTGAGTACTAAGCCGTAAAGACTTTTTAAAAAATCATAAAAAAAAAATTATTAAATTTTAAACCTTTAAGAAACTTTAGCGCCTAATTATACAGCGCCCTAATTTGTAAAATATCACAATAAATTTTTATTTAATATATTATGGTTTATTTTATTTAAATTTAAAGGTAAACTAAACATAGAAAAGAAAGAAAGATATTTGAAAATATGTAAAAGAATTAGTATGCAAGTTAGATGATTCGGTTCAAAATTACTTATTAGGTACCGCTCAACAAGAGCAACCTAGTTCATGATAATTGAAACAGTGAATAATATATGAAGGTTTTCACATATTAAGCAAAATGTTAACGCGGGATTCAATCCCAGTTCATGACTGTCGGGAATCGAGGGTGTTACCTACTCGTCCACCGACTTTTATAAGTTAGATGAAAAGAGAAAAAATATCAATACATTTGAAATATTTACAAAAGGTTGGTATGCAAATATAGTTAAATAAAATCAAATTGTAAAATAGTATGTATATTCGAGAAAAACAATTTACAGATTGAAGAAAGTTTTAAAGAATATTTTAGAATGAAATTTGCTAGATATTAGGGAATTATTCAATTAAAACTTTGCTAACAAAGTTCAAAATAAAAGCGTTCCAAAGGAATTTAGTTTTTTTTTTTAAATAAATTTCAAAATAAATCTGCAAAATGAGTTGAATTTTATATATTTGTCTTTTGTTGAAATTAGATCAAACGGGTTTGATACATTTAGTCCATTGTTTATTCTATACTCTTGGAAGACGGGGCAATTTAGCAGCAGATGAATAGAAGTCTGTTCCTCACATCCACAGAAGCATCTTGAATCTTGCACTGCTTTGATGAATTTTAAAAACCTTCTAAAATTTCCGTGATTTGTAATAAATTGAGAGTTGTGGAAATTTGCCCGAAAATAGTTCGGAATATTAGCGAGAAAGAAACTTTGTAATGTTTATTTTATATATATAAATTGCCATTTTTCGGTATTCTAAAGGTTTTTAAAGATTCAACTTTTTATATATATATATTTTTTGGAGGCATGCTTTTTTTAAAATTAATTGAACTCTCTTGTTGTGCATGAAACTTAAAAAGCAAATTAATATTTTTATAGTGAGAGTGAAATAAATTTAAAAAAATATATTATATATCTTTCAAAATATTTTTTAACAATTAAAATTTAAAATGGTATTTTTTTTACATAATAAAATAATTGCTATATTCTATTGAATTTATTTAAAAAAAAACACGTTTTCTAAAGACATCTACATACTAATTTACATATTTAACATTTTTTATTAGACACAATATTTAAAAACGAAAAAATATATTGAATGAAAATATTTATTTAAAATATATATTTTTGTTAAATTTTAAAATTTGATGAATCTTCCAATACATGACGCTATAAACATGAATAATAATTTTCAAATAATAAATAAAAATAAGTATGTGATATTTTAAATTAGTTAACATAACGTCCACCAGATGGCAGCCACTACTGGCGCGATAAGAAGTTTGTTCGAGTTGTGAAGCCAATAACTTTGGTCCTCATGGTGCTTCAATCAGCTGATTTGTGTCAAGGTACGTTTTTTAATTATTATTTAACTTAATTAAGAATCACTTTGTATTCTTGATTCTCTATTTTGGACTATTTTATTCATTTATTAAATTGTTTCCATACCAAAAGATTTTTTTAAATTACACTTTGCCACTTACGAAACCACTTGTAGTCAATTTATAATTTTTGTAAGAAATATTTATATAGTCGTCTGCAATTAATTTTTAAAAACTAATATCTTTGCATTTATTATAAAACAATACATGTTGCATTTATAAATTTAAAAGTAAATGGTAAATTAAACATATCAATACAAATTTATATATGAATTTTATATATTTTTGTATTTTATACATATGCATTTTTTTTTGTTAAACTATAGATGTATTTTTTAAAAATATAGTTAGGGTTATATCTTTGTATTTCTATAAATGTTTATTTATTTATTATATTTTTTATGGAAAACAAGAGAGAAAAAAATTTTAGATCTTATCCCTAAAAGAAAGAAATTAACAAATAAATTCGTTTTAAAATGTTTATAACGTAAATATATATAGCGCTCAAAACAATACAATGAGATATCGATTTAACAAATTTTAAAAATATAACCTTTTTATATAAGTAATTCTTTAAATATTCTATAGATTATATTGGGTAAAATATTTTTTCTCTTTCAAAAACATTTTAAAATGTAAATTAAATGGAAATCACTTTCTCTATTTGGGTGAATTGATATCTATTATTTATGAAGATTTAATTAAAAACTTGAATTAACACAGCCTTATAAAGCGGAAGAAAGAAAAAGTACAATTTTAGTATACAACATTTAAAAAAAAACGTGAATTTATAAAACTATTACTTTTACTTTAAAAAATATGACCATATAGAAGTAAACTTATTTAATTGTTAACTTTATTATTATTTTTTTAAGATTTATTTTTTTAATTGTTCTATTTTTTTCACAAAAATATATAGTTTTGAAAATATACACACACACAAAAACTTTTATTAAGACACACACGTCTTACAGAGGATTCTCCTTGGGGTTACAAGACGGAGAAACCCATGAAAGTGGGAAATATACAAGGGGGTAAAAATGTGGAGAAAGATTATATACTAGTTTTGAAAATATATATCACAAAGTTTCGTGCTAGGAGGGTATTAATGTAAAACAAAAGAGGCACCTCTCCCTTTAAAAATGCATCAAAACAATATATTTTGGTTTAGAATCCAGTACAAAAAGGTACTGTGGGTAATAAAGTATGTGTTTACAACACCACTTTTGGCAAATTCAGATAGAAGCCAACAACCTGTATGCCCATGGGTTCGGACTATGGACCTCATCAGTATAATGGCGACTTCGATTCCATAACGCAAGCTGGTGTTATGGCATATTCATCATCATCTTGATAAGAGTGATAAATGCTTTGTTTTTATACATTTTTTTTAAAGGGAGAGGTGCCCCTTTTGATACTGTCGTGTTTTCTACCTATTGGTAGCCTCAAATCTCAGACACCACAAAAGATAATTTTTTTTTATTTTGACAAATTCAATCACACCATATATCTATATATATTTACATATCCTTTCTTTTCTCTTATGCAATATATACATATTTGCATATTTAGGGGGTTTTCTTTATAAAAAAAGAACAAATCAGAACATATATATGGACTCCGAAACTCCTAAAAAGGCTTTCAAAAACTCAAATTCCTTGCCAATACGTTAAAGAATTATTTATGGCCTCCAATTATTATTATTTTTTAATGATTTGGAGTTTAGGACTTTTTCTCCGCCAGAAGCCACATTTGACTACTAAACCTGCGGTAATGAGATGTTTCAGTGAAGTGACTCTTAATTAATACATTTTGACTACCTTGAAAATGAGACAGGAAATAGGTCAAAAATAAAGGAGATTTGAGTGACTGATCCAATATGCAAATATAATTGGAGTTGAAATCCCGCCGTCATTATCTTGCCCGAGGCGCAAAGTTTACACCGGCGCTGATAGCAGATAGGGCTCCAGACATCGCGACTCCCAATTTGCATAGCGGGCAGTCTGCTAATAGAACTCCGGTGTTAATTTCAATCAAAGCTACTCGCATATAAATATAACCTTTAGTTGATATTTATTCCGATAGGTGGCACCCTGTCATTAGTAATGTTGATTTGCATAATCGGAGTATGTTTTTTTTTTTTTTTTACCGCGCCCTATATTCCTATATATGCATACTTCCCTAATAAATTGATAATGAAATATAAACGTCAGTTTATAACAAGGACCTGATAATGAGCTGATACTTGAAAGCTTTTTTCCATTTTAAACAACAAAAAACTTTATTAAGACCTTTTAGTCTTATACAGATTCTCTGAGTTAAGCAGGGTTTAAACAGAAATAACAGTAACAATAATGTTATTTACAATGTATCAAATAAGAGGGAAAGAAGAAAGAAATGACTTGGGGCATAAACTTAACACAAGCAATCGAGAACAAACAGTTACTTTTCTTAAAGAACAATAATTAACATTTTTAAACTCAAAAAGGAATCTTATTACAATATAGTTCTGATTGATAAATTATGTAAATATGCCTATATATTTTTAAAGAAAAATAGAATTGAGAGAAGAAAGAATGTTAAAGGGAAAATGTAGAATAGACTCTTATATTTTAAGGTTTTAAAAAATATATATTTAGTAACAAATTAGTAACAAGTTCACGCTGAAATTTCGGCAGCTACGTGTCATAGAGACGGAACATGTTAATATATTTTTAAAGGGAGGGGTGACATTTTTGGTGCGAAAAATAAATCACGTGACATGGTATGCAAATTTGTAAGGTTTATTTTCTGATTTCTCGCACGGATGACACCCAAAATTGTGAAGTTTTCTACTGGGTGAATGTAACATCTATCGCGATAGAATTGTTATAAAAATTGTACTTTTTGTTAAATAATTCAAATTTACAAAAACAGGAAATCATGGTAAAATTGTTTCTAGAATGATGTTTAGACGTGGGTGTTTACACTGAGAAAGACCACCAAGTAGATGAAAGAGCACCCTGGACCTCTCAGACTGCTCCTAAGTAGGGGTATCATGTTGCGACGCCATCAACGCCTCAACCTTGTATGGGACATCAACCTCAGCGTTTTGGGTCACTCTAGTTCGTGAATAACTTACCGCGCAGGACTTCAATCTACTCTCTACTATACTGAGGCGGTGCAAGGTATTGAGTAGTTGTTACTAGTACGAGAGGAAACTGTACAGTTTCTATCGCACGTTTTAAATGTTCATATATGTATAGTCTTCTTCTTTCTTATCTCCACACACTTATTCCATATCAGTTCATATTGTAGACATTCAAATTATCTATATATGTATACTTAAATTTCCGTTTTATTTTTTTATTCACTATGTAAATCAGCTTTTTGCATAACTGTAGTATATTTTCGGCTTCTTTGTTTGTATATATATGGATTAGAACCGAAAACGTCAGTAGCGTAATTTTCCTGTCGAAGGGCGGTTGAGCCCGAAAGCTTGAAATAAATTTATTTGCTAAAGATACTCATCCCTCAAGCTTATTGATTTTTAAACACACTCAATCATATTAGAGTATCAAGCATGTAGAGCTTGTTGATGGTGTGGGTGAAGTAGAATGCGTCTGCTTTTGTCATTAAGACTGGGAGCACTACTCAGTGGAAGGCCGACTTAGCTCCAAAAGAAATGGTCGCCTCTGACATGAGGAACAGACACCATGTGCAGCTGCTCCTAACGTGGAGTACAAACGCTGCTCATCCTGTATCCCTGATGTCCTTACAGGGTACTATCAGCCGGGCCAGCTGAGCCCAGGTTTTTCAGTGAGCTTGTTACTGCTCCCCCTCCTCCTTTTTCATCCGGGCTTGGGACCGGCAAAGGCGGAGTTATATGTATAGTTAAAACATAGACGGAAATCTTGCCGGGAGGGAATTGATCTACAAAATCAAATTTATCTATTTTGCAGCGACGGTCAATAGATGGCGTCTAGTTTTGACGTTTATTTTGACGGGAGAGGCGTCCTGTGATTCTGTAGATCAATATCCTCCCGGCAAGATTTCCATCTATGTTTTGGCCATAGATTTGCCAACTAAACACCTCTTTGGCGGATTGTGAAGATTACATTAAATCACTTATGTATCCCATGGAATGGACTGATGGGGGCCATTAGCCTGAAACCATGGTCTCTAGGTGGACACTTCTCCTAGGTGTTCTTTTACCGGAGAGTTACTAAATAGAAAAAATGTTAATTTTACAAATGAAAACTGTCCTTTGTAGAGAGATGTCCGCTAAAGGAAGGTTCTACTGTTTATATTAACATCAGACTCGAAGCCCGAAGGGATGTCTAGATAATATATGAGCGAGAGAGATTGTGCGACATTACGTCGTTCCAAGGCCATCCAAGTGACAACACTTACACATCCAGTTGAAAGTGGCCTTCCTTACGTCAAAGGACTTTGGATGTAAACTGTAAAGATATTTATGGACCTTGTATCATCCTAGCCGCAATCAAATATATCATTATCATAACATTTTTTATCAATTAACTAAGTGTGCAATAGTTACCCAAAAATTCGTTGTTGTTTTATCCCAATGGCCGGCTCAAATCTTTTGTACATTATGTAAATAATATTTTGTTTTCCTTGTTCTACTCGCCTTAAGCCAGGTATTACTTTTATCAAATTATGTCTTTTTTTATATATATTCCTTTAAAACTCAATTAAATTACTGATCAAAACTATTTTTCATTATCATACTTTAAAGATTTCAACCACGACTGCATTTCCATACCATAATCCTCAACATGATCTAAATTAAAAGAAACTTTTTATCTGATATTAATTTTTACTTTTTCAAATTAACTAAGTAAAACATAGTACAAATGTGACATTGTACTGGGATAAGATGCATAAATTAAGAAAAAAGGCATCTCCTTATCGTGCAACTGAAAGTTGCTGATGGCTTGCGCCATTTATCGGAATAAATATAAACTATTCGTTGATTTTTTCAATTATTCCTGAATTGGCCAAATACCCATTCTTTCTTTTTCTTTTTTTTTTGAATCAATAAAAGCTAACAGGATACATGTTTCGGTCTATTGAGGTACAGCTTTCACTACGCTGACGTGGGCCAACAGCCCGAAACGCGTAAGTGGTCAGCTTTTCTTGATTAATCAAGAATGGATATTTGGCCAATTCTGGAATATATAATTTTAAAAAATCAACGAATAGTTGATATTTATTCCGATAAACAATTTAAACAATAATTATGATTCTTTTAATCAATTGTTACAAAAGGGGAAAATATATAATAAGATAGTAAATAAAGGGTAGATAAAATGTAGGGGAATATATATAGTTGTGTATGTGTACAAATTTCTTCAGTAAGGAAGGTTTCCCCACCTTGAGAGAGTTCTCCTCCAGACATAGTCTTCACTCCTCTGTTCCACACCGAGGAAGTACCTATAGATGTGTATGTGTACAAATTTCTTCAGTAAGGAAGGTTTCCCCACCTTGAGAGAGTTCTCCTCCAGACATAGTCTTCACTCCTCTGTTCCACACCGAGGAAGTACCTATAGATGTGTATGTGTACAAATGTCTTCAGTAAGGAAGGTTTCCCCACCTTGAGAGAGTTCTCCTCCAGACATAGTCTTCACTCCTCAGTTCCACACCGAGGAAGTACCTATAGATGTGTATGTGTACAAATTTCTTCAGTAAGGAAGGTTTCCCCACCTTGAGAGAGTTCTCCTCCAGACAAGGTCTTCACTCCTCAGTTCCATACCGAAGAAGTACCTATAGATACGTGTCTTGGCAGATGCCAGGATGGCCAGGGCGTCATCGTCTAGGCCATGCTTTTACTCCGATAGATGGCGCAAGCCATCAGTAACTTCCAATATACACGATAAGAAGATGCTTTTTCCTTTATTGACTAAGTTTCAATAAAATATGTTGAAATGTCAAACACATACCGAGATATATTCACTCCTCTTCCATTACCCCCAAGAAAGTGAGATTCACAAATAGAACACCATTGGATAGTGGGCTACCGAAGTCTGTACGTCTGACTCAAGTAGGACATCAGGAAATATTGTTTCCGACAACATCGCCCACACAGTTGTTTGCCTCTCTCTCAGTGGAATTTCTCCTTTAGGAAGAAGACACTACGCCAAAATTACACTTCTAATATCTTTAGTGATCCATATGTTTAATTTGTTGTCTTTTTTTAAGAAGAAAACTTCCGTAAATATGTAAATATAGAAGCATAGGGTGCCTCTCCCGTCAAAATATATCTATATGCAAATATGTGGTGTTGTCGTCTTGTCCACCATGGAAAGGGGGGTGCCATTGCTCCGTTAGTCAGCCACATTTCAGAGTTCCCTGTTCACGGTTACTGTAGCGGTTCACGACACCGTACTACAGGGCAGTCCCTTACTTGTGCTGCTTCTCCCGCCCACCATGTAGAGAAGGACTTCTGGGCAGGATGTAAATATGTATATTTTGCATTAGATAATTACCCTTATGGTCAAAACTGGGCAACTCTGTGCTTCACTTCCATCAATAATTGACAATATGACCCAGAATAAGTATATTTCTACGGCGTTTTATGGTTTCCACAAGTCCATATCTCAGAAGAAGGCCAAGTGACACTCACTCCTCACTTTCTTATGGCTACTCTTTTTGTGTTGTTTTTCTTGCTTCCCTCTTTCTCTTTCTTGTTTTTTTTTTCTTCTGCCTATATCGTTATTTCCTTTGTCTCACTGCTTTATTCTTATGTATACCTCTGGTGAATCCTGTATAGGGTCAGTGACCCTAAATAAAGGCTTTTTGTTGTTGTTGTTGTTGCATTAGATAATTAACATAATTTATTGACATCTCATCAATACATACCAAACTACATAGTCTGTACTATTGTTTTAAAATTATAATTGCATATATACATTCAACCAGCACGCATCATCCACCACGCACGTATATTTTCAAAATTTTGTTTTTCAAACAGAAATAATGTAATATATTTTTCTCTCAATATATAATAAGTATTTAAAATATGTATATATTAATAGGTGTATGCGTGTATATGTGTGTATATATGTATATATTTTTAAATTTAATGATGTAACTGTAAATAAAATTCAAAGAATATCTCTATATGTAAATAATATTTATGAATCTTTCTAAGTCGCTTTCTGTGTATCTTTCCATGTTGAATATTTTCTTTGTTATATTTGTATGTACATTTAGCGCAAGTGTCCCTAGGGGGACATAGCGTTTTGAATTGAAATAAAAAGTGCATATAAAAAATTGTATTAATTATTAAGTTGTTAACGTGATAATCCTGTTGAAGGACTGACAAGTCCGAAAGCTCGAAAATAAAAAGTTGCATAAGAAACTTAACCCTCGAAGCTTTATTTATTTTATAATATATATGATGCATTAACGCGCCATTTTTTTATTCAAAGGAAAACCTAAAAATTCAATATTTACAGCGGTATGGTAGATTAAACTGGCGAAACCGCTGAGAGGGTTTACCACTGATGAGCATTAGAGAAGTTGATCGGTTGAGGTGTCGACCTCCTTCAAGGATGACAAACACTCTGGGTACAGAAATAGAATTGGCAGATAAATCAGCTCGGTAGATAAGATAAACAACAACCTCCTGGCATTGTTCACTGCTTGCTACCCACTCTGTCCATTCTTCGACAACTTTCATGTTTTCTACTGTCGCCTCAAAGTGCATATCCATAGTTTGCCTTACAATACCATAAGATTCCACCCAAACTTCTGAACCCCACTCTCTCCATTCTTCGACATATTTTATGTTTTCTACTGTCGCCTCAAAGTGCATATCCATAGTTTGCCTTACAATACCATAAGAATCCACCCAAACCTCTGAACCCCACTCTCTCCATTCTTCGACATCTTTTATGTTTTCTACTGTCGCCTCAAAGTGCATATCCATAGTTTGCCTTACAATACCATAAGATTCCACCCAAACCTCTGAACCCCACTCTCTCCATTCTTCGACATCTTTTATGTTTTCTACTGTCGCCTCAAAGTGCATATCCATAGTTTGCCTTACAATACCATAAGATTCCACCCAAACCTCTGAACCCCACTCTCTCCATTCTTCGACATCTTTTATGTTTGCTACTGTCGCCTCAAAGTGCATATCCATAGTTTGCCTTACAATACCATAAGAATCCACCCAAACCTCTGAACCCCACTCTCTCCATTCTTCGACATATTTTATGTTTTCTACTGTCGCCTCAAAGTGCATATCCATAGTTTGCCTTACAATACCATAAGATTCCACCCAAACCTCTGAACCCCACTCTCTCCATTCTTCGACATATTTTATGTTTTCTACTGTCGCCTCAAAGTGCATATCCATAGTTTACTTTACAATACCATAACTCATATTCCACCCTTCAACATTAAATGTGGTGTTACCTCGGATAAATAACTATCTTCATTATACAAATTTCATGCCTTCTTTGGAATTCTACTGTTGCCTCAAAGAGAGCATGTCCATAGTTTGCCTTACAATATTATAATGTGGTGTTATCTTTGAACCCCACTTTTTCCATTCTACAACTTTTTTTTCTATGTTTTCTATGGAATTCTACAGTCTTCTCGTAGAGCATGTCGATAGTTTGCCTTACAATACCATAACTCAGATTTCACCCTTCAACATTGAATGTGGTGTTACCATTCTCTTCATTCTACAAATTTCATGTTTTCTATGGAATTCTACAGTTGCCTCAAAGTTTATGTCCATAGTTTGTTTAACAACCATAACGAATGTGATGTTACCTCGGAAATCACTCTCTTCATTCTACGGAATTCTATGGAATTCTACAGTCTACTCATAGAGATCATGTCCATAGTTTGTTTAACAACCATAACGAATGTGGTTACCTAGGAAACCACTCTCATCATTCTACAAATTCTCTATGGAATTCTACAGTCTACTCATAGAGATCATGTCCATAGTTTGTTTAACAACCATAACGAATGTGATGTTACCTCGGAAATAACTCTCTTCATTCTACAAATTCTCTATGGAATTCTACAGTCTACTCATAGAGATCATGTCCATAGTTTGTTTAACAACCATAACGAATGTGATGTTACCTCGGAAATAACTCTCTTCATTCTACAAATTTTCTATGGAATTCTACAGTCTACTCATAGAGATCATGTCCATAGTTTGTTTAACAACCATAACGAATGTGATGTTACCTCGGAAATAACTCTCTTCATTCTACAAATTTTCTATGGAATTCTACAGTCTACTCATAGAGATCATGTCCATAGTTTGTTTAACAACCATAACGAATGTGATGTTACTTCGGAAATAACTCTCTTCATTCTACAAATTTTCTATGGAATTCTACAGTCTACTAATAGAGATCATGTCCATAGTTTGTTTAACAACCATAACGAATGTGATGTTACCTCGGAAATAACTCTCTTCATTCTACAAATTTTCTATGGAATTCTACAGTCTACTCATAGAGATCATGTCCATAGTTTGTTTAACAACCATAACGAATGTGATGTTACCTCGGAAATAACTCTCTTCATTCTACAAATTTTCTATGGAATTCTACAGTCTACTAATAGAGATCATGTCCATAGTTTGTTTAACAACCATAACGAATGTGATGTTACCTCGGAAATAACTCTCTTCATTCTACAAATTTTCTATGGAATTCTACAGTCTACTCATAGAGATCATGTCCATAGTTTGTTTAACAACCATAACGAATGTGATATTACCTCGTAAATAACTCTCTTCATTCTACAAATTCTCTATGGAATTCTACAGTCTACTAATAGAGATCATGTCCATAGTTTGTTTAACAACCATAACGAATGCGATGTTACCTCGGAAATAACTCTCTTCATTCTACAAATTCTCTATGGAATTCTACAGTCTACTAATAGAGATCATGTCCATAGTTTGTTTAACAACCATAACGAATGTGATGTTACCTCGGAAATAACTCTCTTCATTCTACAAATTCTCTATGGAATTCTACAGTCTACTCATAGAGATCATGTCCATAGTTTGTTTAACAACCATAACGAATGTGATGTTACCTCGGAAATAACTCTCTTCATTCTACAAATTCTCTATGGAATTCTACAGTCTACTAATAGAGATCATGTCCATAGTTTGTTTAACAACCATAACGAATGTGATGTTACCTCGGAAATAACTCTCTTCATTCTACAAATTTTCTATGGAATTCTACAGTCTACTCATAGAGATCATGTCCATAGTTTGTTTAACAACCATAACGAATGTGATGTTACCTCGGAAATAACTCTCTTCATTCTACAAATTTTCTATGGAATTCTACAGTCTACTAATAGAGATCATGTCCATAGTTTGTTTAACAACCATAACGAATGTGATGTTACTTCGGAAATAACTCTCTTCATTCTACAAATTTTCTATGGAATTCTACAGTCTACTAATAGAGATCATGTCCATAGTTTGTTTAACAACCATAACGAATGTGATGTTACCTCGGAAACCACTCTCTTCATTCTACAAATTCTCTATGGAATTCTACAGTCTACTAATAGAGATCATGTCCATAGTTTGTTTAACAACCATAACGAATGTGATGTTACCTCGGAAATAACTCTCTTCATTCTACAAATTTTCTATGGAATTCTACAGTCTACTCATAGAGATCATGTCCATAGTTTGTTTAACAACCATAACGAATGTGATGTTACCTCGGAAATAACTCTCTTCATTCTACAAATTTTCTATGGAATTCTACAGTCTACTCATAGAGATCATGTCCATAGTTTGTTTAACAACCATAACGAATGTGATGTTACCTCGGAAATAACTCTCTTCATTCTACAAATTTTCTATGGAATTCTACAGTCTACTAATAGAGATCATGTCCATAGTTTGTTTAACAACCATAACGAATGTGATGTTACCTCGGAAATAACTCTCTTCATTCTACAAATTTTCTATGGAATTCTACAGTCTACTAATAGAGATCATGTCCATAGTTTGTTTAACAACCTTAACGAATGTGATGTTACCTCGGAAATAACTCTCTTCATTCTACAAATTTTCTATGGAATTCTACAGTCTACTCATAGAGATCATGTCCATAGTTTGTTTAACAACCATAACGAATGTGATGTTACCTCGGAAATAACTCTCTTCATTCTACAAATTTTCTATGGAATTCTACAGTCTACTCATAGAGATCATGTCCATAGTTTGTTTAACAACCATAACGAATGTGATGTTACCTCGGAAATAACTCTCTTCATTCTACACATTTTCTATGGAATTCTACAGTCTACTCATAGAGATCATGTCCATAGTTTGTTTAACAACCATAACGAATGTGATGTTACCTCGGAAATAACTCTCTTCATTCTACACATTTTCTATGGAATTCTACAGTCTACTCATAGAGATCATGTCCATAGTTTGTTTAACAACCATAACGAATGTGATGTTACCTCGGAAATAACTCTCTTCATTCTACACATTTTCTATGGAATTCTACAGTCTACTCATAGAGATCATGTCCATAGTTTGTTTAACAACCATAACGAATGTGATGTTACCTCGGAAATAACTCTCTTCATTCTACACATTTTCTATGGAATTCTACAGTCTACTCATAGAGATCATGTCCATAGTTTGTTTAACAACCATAACGAATGTGATGTTACCTCGGAAATAACTCTCTTCATTCTACAAATTTTCTATGGAATTCTACAGTCTACTAATAGAGATCATGTCCATAGTTTGTTTAACAACCATAACGAATGTGATGTTACCTCGGAAATAACTCTCTTCATTCTACAAATTTTCTATGGAATTCTACAGTCTACTAATAGAGATCATGTCCATAGTTTGCCTTACAATACCATAATTAAGATGCCACCCTTCAACATTGAATGTGGTGTTATCTTTAAGCCCCTAAGCCTAGCCCTTAGCCTCTAAACCCCTACACGCTTGTTCGGCGGTACATATACTAAAATTGGAACGATACAGAGAAGATTAGCATGGCCCCTGCGCAAGGATGACACCCAAAATCGTGAAGCCGTTCTATATTAAGCCCCACTCTCTTCATTATAAAACTTTTATTTTATGTTTTTTTATGGAATTCTACAGTATACTCATGGAGCATGTCCATAGTTTACCTTACAATACCATAACTTTTTGAAAATAGAGCATTTTTAAACACCATAATTAAGATTCCATCCTTCAATATCGAATGTTATCTTTGAACCCCACTTTCTTCATTATGCAACTTTTATGTTTTATTTTATGTTTTTATACGCAAGTTTTTCCTTAAAATTTCAGGAAGCCTCTAGGACCAAATATTTGGTCGCAGCCTGCACCACGCTGACGATGGCCAACAACCCGAAACGCGTTCGTGGTTGACTTGATTTGTCAAGAAAATGGGTTTGCCAAATATCAGGGAACAGGTTAGTTGATTTCTGTTCCGCTAGATGGTGCTCTGCCATCTAAAAAACTCACGTGTGTAGGTCAGGATATGCCTTTTTGTGTGTGTTTTCTATCTAATTCTACTGTTGACAAGTCTCAGTGATTAATTAATTTCTTCATTAATTAGAAGCTACCGTATTCATTATAATAACAAAATTGCAGTAACACATGAAACCCTTCGAAGGGTTTACGATACCCGAAAGCTCGAGATATCATTTATGAAATAAAGAAACTTATCCTCGGAGTTTTCATGTGTTACTACTGCAACTTATACATCAGAGGATTCTATCTTACGATAATAACAAAATACAGTTAAACCTGTGTATAGCGCCCCCTCTAAATAGCGCCTTCCTCTCCATAGCGTCCGATTTTAAATACGTAGTACGATGCGATTTACATTAAAAGTGACCTGTCTATAGCACACCCTCTCTATAGCACCCTATCTTAGTGAGTCCCAAGAGGGGGCGCTATAGACAGGTTTAACTGTACATTTAAAAAATCCTTAATGCTATATCAAATGTGTTTGATAACTTGGAGTGTTCCCGAGTGTGTGTTCAATGGACGATACAAGGTTTGTTTACTGACGTCATTGGACCTTTGATAAGGGCAGTGTTGGTAAAACATTGGCTTGCTCATATCCATCTTATGGGGTCGGTGGAAGGATGTTCTAAACTGTTGGTTTTCGACCGCTACGACCCGGGTTCGATTCTCGCATTGGGCACTTTTTTTCTGATAAAAAAAATACTTCAATGGTTTTCGATTCTTGCAAAAGTATAACCCCACCAGCGAGTGCAAGTAACTAAATGGGGGCTCTGTCACATTTGTATGTGCAAAGTCGAACTGCTTTTCACATATGTAGACATGTGGTGCACTTACAGTAAAAGCAGTCGCCTACTTCTACCCACCATGATTATCATGGCATGTACCATGTGTAGACATGTAGTGCACGTACAGTAAGTAAAAAGCAATCGCCTTCTTCTAACCACCATGATTATCATGGCCTGTACCATGTGTAGACATGTAGTGCACGTACAGTAAGTAAAAAGCAATCGCCTTCTTCTAACCACCATGATTATCATGGCCTGTACCATGTGTAGACATGTAGTGCACGTACAGTAAGTAAAAAGCAATCGCCTTCTTCTACCCACCATGATTATCATGGCCTGTACCATGTGTAGACATGTAGTGCACGTACAGTAAGTAAAAAGCAATCGCCTTCTTCTACCCACCATGATTATCATGGCCTGTACCATGTGTAGACATGTAGTGCACGTACAGTAAGTAAAAAGCAATCGCCTTCTTCTAACCACCATGATTATCATGGCCTGTACCATGTGTAGACATGTAATGCACGTACAGTAAGTAAAAAGCAATCGCCTTCTTCTAACCACCATGATTATCATGGCCTGTACCATGTGTAGACATGTAGTGCACGTACAGTAAGTAAAAAGCAATCGCCTTCTTCTAACCACCATGATTATCATGGCCTGTACCATGTGTAGACATGTAGTGCACGTACAGTAAGTAAAAAGCAATCGCCTTCTTCTACCCACCATGATTATCATGGCCTGTACCATGTGTAGACATGTAGTGCACGTACAGTAAGTAAAAAGGCATGGCCTGTATCACGTGTACTAGGGATATAAGCAAAAAATAATAATAAATTTATTTTTCAAAAAGGTAACAAGTTTTTCTCTAAAAATTGTAGCGAATGGTCAGTCTATTTACATATTTTTATTTACAACTTTAATAAATAACAACAGTAAAAGTAAACAAAGATATTTACATTTGCTATCTTGACTCCTGGTCAGTGCTGTGGCCCTTGCCGTTATGGTCCCCTGATGTCTTGCAGCCCTCCAGCAGTCTTTCTATGGCAATAATAATAATAATAATAAAACTCCAACACTCTCACTGTGTATATAAGAGAGCTGCCACCACGTACAAACACCACGGGGAGATGGGGAACTGCTAAATTTGCAATACCTACCTTCCTATTTGGATCCATTCCAACAATCAAGGAAGTTCGTCGCCCCGATATACCTACCCACCCCCATACGTCTTCACACCACACGGTATATTGATGAGGGATTGCTATAAAGACGATTAAAATAATTTTATTGACATCTTGTCAATGCATGCAAAGTGCACAGTCTGCACTATTTAAAAATATATAATTAAATATATATACATGATACTATGTACAATGAATATGGCTTCTCTGTGACCGCTGCAGAGTTTGGTGGAGAATCACCAGTGGGTCTCCAGCGACACCACGTAATTCGCGATCAGGAGTGCTATAAACAAACAGACACAATCTAATCCTGCATTGGACAACGTTTTCTAAAGTAAATATTGCCACGTGGGAAATTAGGAAAGACTGAGTTCGGGAGAGAGAATATGTTTTTACGGGCTACTCTCCAAAGTGTATGTTTTTTGAGCTCAAATGAATGTAGCAATCAGACTAGCCACAATACACTATATCAAAGTATCAAGGTGCTCCCAGTCTTAATGACAAAGGCAGACGCATTCTACTTCACACAGTCATGATGGGTGTCAAACAATTTTGATACCCTAATATGATTGAGTGGAGATAAGAAAGAAGAACAAAAAGACCAAGGTGCTACACGCAACCAAGATTGTTCAAAAAAGGTTAGAAACAAACTTCGGGATGACACAGCAATTTATTTAAGACAATAACAAACTATAAATGAAAATATACAAGATATGCAAAGAGGGAAGTTTACATATCAAAATTAATAAACATCAAAATTGATTATCTGTTAATAAAATAATAAATAATTTGGTACAATATTGCTTCAATGACTACCGATTATTGCAAAAGTCCAACCCCAACAGTGAGTGCAAGTAACCAAACAGGGCTCGTGGCTCACTTGTAAGTGGAAAAGTCGAATTAATTTCACATATTTTATTTTATTATTACAGAAGCACGAAGTCTATCAGACTATTGTGCTATATTAGAATTATTTACATCTTTAATTATTTACACGATGTAGCGATTTATAAATCTGTGTACAAATAGCTCTAAACT
>CP092863.1:154260383-154303381 GCA_030710605.1 Cordylochernes scorpioides | reverse complement strand
TGATTCTCTATTTTGGACTATTTTATTCATTTATTAAATTGTTTCCATACCAAAAGATTTTTTTTAATTACACTTTGCCACTTACGAATCCACTTGTGAGTCAATTTATAATGTTTGTAAGAAATATTTATATAGTCGTCTGCAATTAATTTTTAAAAATTAATATATTTGCATTTATTATAAAACAATACATGTTGCATTTATAAATTTAAAAGTAAATGGTAAATTAAACATATCAATACAAAATTTATATATGAATTTTATATATTTTTGTATTTTATACATATGCATTTTTTTTTGTTAAACTATAGATGTATTTTTTAAAAATATAGTTAGGGTTATATCTTTGTATTTCTATAAATGTTATTTATTTATTATATTTTTTATGGAAAACAAGAGAGAAAAAATTTTTAGATCTTATCCCTAAAAGAAAGAATTTAACAAATAAATTCGTTTTAAAATGTTTATAACGTAAATATATATAGCGCTCAAAACAATACAATGAGATATCGATTTAACAAATTTTAAAAATATAACCTTTTTATATAAGTAATTCTTTAAATATTCTATAGATTATATTGGGTAAAATATTTTTTTCTCTTTCAAAAACATTTAAAATGTAAATTAAATGGAAATCACTTTCTCTATTTGGGTGAATTGATATCTATTATTTATGAAGATTTAATTAAAAACTTGAATTAACACAGCCTTATAAAGCGGAAGAAAGAAAAAGTACAATTTTAGTATACAACATTTAAAAAAAAACGTGAATTTATAAAACTATTACTTTTACTTTAAAAAATATGACCATATAGAAGTAAACTTATTTAATTGATTAACTCTATTATTATTTTTTAAGATTTATTTTTTTAATTGTTCTATTTTTTCACAAAAATATATAGTTTTGAAAATATACACACACACAAAAACTTTTATTAAGACACACACGTCTTACAGAGGATTCTCCTTGGGGTTACAAGACGGAGAAACCCATGAAAGTGGGAAATATACAAGGGGGTAAAAATGTGGAGAAAGATTATATACTAGTTTTGAAAATATATATCACAAAGTTTCGTGCTAGGAGGGTATTCATGTAAAACAAAAGAGGCACCTCTCCCTTTAAAAATGCATCAAAACAATATATTTTGGTTTAGAATCCAGTACAAAAAGGTACTGTGGGTAATAAAGTATGTGTTTACAACACCACTTTTGGCAAATTCAGATAGAAGCCAACAACCTGTATGCCCATGGTTTCGGACTATGGACCTCATCAGTATAATGGCGACTTCGATTCCATAACGCAAGCTGGTGTTATGGCATATTCATCATCATCTTGATAAGAGTGATAAATGCTTTGTTTTTATACATTTTAAAGGGAGAGGTGCCCCCTTTTGATACTGTCGTGTTTTCTACCTATTGGTAGCCTCAAATCTCAGACACCACAAAAGATAATTTTTTTATTTTGACAAATTCAATCACACCATATATCTATATATATTTACATATATTTTCTTTTCTCTTATGCAATATATACATATTTGCATATTTAGGGGGTTTTCTTTATAAAAAAAGAACAAATCAGAACATATATATGGACTCCGAAACTCCTAAAAAGGCTTTCAAAAACTCAAATTCCTTGCCAATACGTTAAAGAATTATTTATGGCCTCCTATTATTATTATTTTTTAATGATTTGGAGTTTAGGACTTTTTCTCCGCCAGAAGCCACATTTGACTACTAAACCTGCGGTAATGAGATGTTTCAGTGAAGTGACTCTTAATTAATACATTTTGACTACCTTGAAAATGAGACAGGAAATAGGTCAAAAATAAAGGAGATTTGAGTGACTGATCCAATATGCAAATATAATTGGAGTTGAAATCCCGCCGTCATTATCTTGCCCGAGGCGCAAAGTTTACACCGGCGCTGATAGCAGATAGGGCTCCAGACATCGCGACTCCCAATTTGCATAGCGGGCAGTCTGCTAATAGAACTCCGGTGTTAATTTCAATCAAAGCTACTCGCATATAAATATAACCTTTAGTTGATATTTATTCCGATAGGTGGCACCCTGTCATTAGTAATGTTGATTTGCATAATCGGAGTATGTTTTTTTTTTTTACCGCGCCCTATATTCCTATATATGCATACTTCCCTAATAAATTGATAATGAAATATAAACGTCAGTTTATAACAAGGACCTGATAATGAGCTGATACTTGAAAGCTTTTTTCCATTTTAAACAACAAAAAACTTTATTAAGACCTTTTAGTCTTATACAGATTCTCTGAGTTAAGCAGGGTTTAAACAGAAATAACAGTAACAATAATCAGCAATGTTATTTACAATGTATCAAATAAGAGGGAAAGAAGAAAGAAATGACTTGGGGCATAAACTTAACACAAGCAATCGAGAACAAACAGTTACTTTTCTTAAAGAACAATAATTAACATTTTTTAAACTCAAAAAGGAATCTTATTACAATATAGTTCTGATTGATAAATTATGTAAATATGCCTATATATTTTTAAAGAAAAATAGAATTGAGAGAAGAAAGAATGTTAAAGGGAAAATATGTAGAATAGACTCTTATATTTTAAGGTTTTAAAAAATATATATTTAGTAACAAATTAGTAACAAGTTCACGCTGAAATTTCGGCAGCTACGTGTCATAGAGACGGAACATGTTAATATATTTTTAAAGGGAGGGGTGACATTTTTGGTGCGAAAAATAAATCACGTGACATGGTATGCAAATTTGTAAGGTTTATTTTCTGATTTCTCGCACGGATGACACCCAAAATTGTGAAGTTTTCTACTGGGTGAATGTAACATCTATCGCGATAGAATTGTTATAAAAATTGTACTTTTTGTTAAAGAATTCAAATTTACAAAAACAGGAAATCATGGTAAAATTGTTTCTAGAATGATGTTTAGACGTGGGTGTTTACACTGAGAAAGACCACCAAGTAGATGAAAGAGCACCCTGGACCTCTCAGACTGCTCCTAAGTAGGGGTATCATGTTGCGACGCCATCAACGCCTCAACCTTGCATGGGACATCAACCTCAGCGTTTTGGGTCACTCTAGTTCGTGAATAACTTACCGCGCAGGACTTCAATCTACTCTCTACTATACTGAGGCGGTGCAAGGTATTGAGTAGTTGTTACTAGTACGAGAGGAAACTGTACAGTTTCTATCGCACGTTTTAAATGTTCATATATGTATAGTATTGAAATAATAATTCCTTCACTAAACTTTAAGAACGAAATACTTGATGAGGAAAGAGTTTCTTTATTTCTTTATATATATATTATAATTATCTATAATAAATAAATAAAGAAACTCTTTCCTCATCAAGTATTTCGTTCTTAAAATATATGTATAGTCTTCTTCTTTCTTATCTCCACACACTTATTCCATATCAGTTCATATTGTAGACATTCAAATTATCTATATATGTATACTTAAATTTCCGTTTTATTTTTTATTCACTATGTAAATCAGCTTTTTGCATAACTGTAGTATATTTTCGGCTTCTTTGTTTGTATATATATGGATTAGAACCGAAAACGTCAGTAGCGTAATTTTCCTGTCGAAGGGCGGTTGAGCCCGAAAGCTTGAAATAAATTTATTTGCTAAAGATACTCATCCCTCAAGCTTATTGATTTTTAAACACACTCAATCATATTAGAGTATCAAGCATGTAGAGCTTGTTGATGGTGTGGGTGAAGTAGAATGCGTCTGCTTTTGTCATTAAGACTGGGAGCACTACTCAGTGGAAGGCCGACTTAGCTCCAAAAGAAATGGTCGCCTCTGACATGAGGAACAGACACCATGTGCAGCTGCTCCTAACGTGGAGTACAAACGCTGCTCATCCTGTATCCCTGATGTCCTTACAGGGTACTATCAGCCGGGCCAGCTGAGCCCAGGTTTTTCAGTGAGCTTGTTACTGCTCCCCCTCCTTCTTTTTCATCCGGGCTTGGGACCGGCAAAGGCGGAGTTATATGTATAGTTAAAACATAGACGGAAATCTTGCCGGGAGGGAATTGATCTACAAAATCAAATTTATCTATTTTGCAGCGACGGTCAATAGATGGCGTCTAGTTTTGACGGGAGAGGCGTCCTGTGATTCTGTAGATCAATATCCTCCCGGCAAGATTTCCATCTATGTTTTGGCCATAGATTTGCCAACTAAACACCTCTTTGGCGGATTGTGAAGATTACATTAAATCACTTATGTATCCCATGGAATGGACTGATGGGGGCCATTAGCCTGAAACCATGGTCTCTAGGTGGACACTTCTCCTAGGTGTTCTTTTACCGGAGAGTTACTAAATAGAAAAAAATGTTAATTTTACAAATGAAAACTGTCCTTTGTAGAGAGATGTCCGCTAAAGGAAGGTTCTACTGTTTATATTAACATCAGACTCGAAGCCCGAAGGGATGTCTAGATAATATATGAGCGAGAGAGATTGTGCGACATTACGTCGTTCCAAGGCCATCCAAGTGACAACACTTACACATCCAGTTGAAAGTGGCCTTCCTTACGTCAAAGGACTTTGGATGTAAACTGTAAAGATATTTATGGACCTTGTATCATCCTAGCCGCAATCAAATATATCATTATCATAACATTTTTTATCAATTAACTAAGTGTGCAATAGTTACCCAAAAATTCGTTGTTGTTTTATCCCAATGGCCGGCTCAAATCTTTTGTACATTATGTAAATAATATTTTGTTTTCCTTGTTCTACTCGCCTTAAGCCAGGTATTACTTTTATCAAATTATGTCTTTTTTTATATATATTCCTTTAACTCAATTAAATTACTGATCAAAACTATTTTTCATTATCATACTTTAAAGATTTCAACCACGACTGCATTTCCATACCATAATCCTCAACATGATCTAAATTAAAGAAACTTTTTATCTGATATTAATTTTTACTTTTTCAAATTAACTAAGTAAAACATAGTACAAATGTGACATTGTACTGGGATAAGGTGCCTAAATTAAGAAAAAAGGCATCTCCTTATCGTGTAACTGAAAGTTGCTGATGGCTTGCGCCATTTATCGGAATAAATATAAACTATTCGTTGATTTTTTTTCAATTATTCCTGAATTGGCCAAATACCCATTCTTTCTTTCTTTTTTTTTTTTGAATCAATAAAAGCTAACAGGATACATGTTTCGGTCTATTGAGGTACAGCTTGCACCACGCTGACGTGGGCCAACAGCCCGAAACGCGTATTTAATTAGCTTTTCTTGATTAATCAAGAATGGATATTTGGCCAATTCTGGAATATATAATTTTAAAAAATCAACGAATAGTTGATATTTATTCCGATAAACAATTTAAACAATAATTATGATTCTTTTAATCAATTGTTACAAAAGGGGAAAATATATAATAAGATAGTAAATAAAGGGTAGATAAAATGTAGGGGAATATATATAGTCGTGTATGTGTACAAATTTCTTCAGTAAGGAAGGTTTCCCCACCTTGAGAGAGTTCTCCTCCAGACATAGTCTTCACTCCTCAGTTCCACACCGAGGAAGTACCTATAGATGTGTATATGTACAAATTTCTTCAGTAAGGAAGGTTTCCCCACCTTGAGAGAGTTCTCCTCCAGACATAGTCTTCACTCCTCAGTTCCATACCGAGGAAGTACCTATAGATGTGTATGTGTACAAATTTCTTCAGTAAGGAAGGTTTCCCCACCTTGAGAGAGTTCTCCTCCAGACATAGTCTTCACTCCTCAGTTCCACACCGAGGAAGTACCTATAGATGTGTATGTGTACAAATTTCTTCAGTAAGGAAGGTTTCCCCACCTTGAGAGAGTTCTCCTCCAGACATAGTCTTCACTCCTCAGTTCCACACCGAGGAAGTACCTATAGATGTGTATGTGTACAAATTTCTTCAGTAAGGAAGGTTTCCCCACCTTGAGAGAGTTCTCCAGACAAGGTCTTCACTCCTCAGTTCCATACCGAGGAAGTACCTATAGATGTGTATGTGTACAAATTTCTTCAGTAAGGAAGGTTTCCCCACCTTGAGAGAGTTCTCCTCCAGACATAGTCTTCACTCCTCAGTTCCACACCGAGGAAGTACCTATAGATGTGTATGTGTACAAATTTCTTCAGTAAGGAAGGTTTCCCCACCTTGAGAGAGTTCTCCTCCAGACATAGTCTTCACTCCTCAGTTCCACACCGAGGAAGTACCTATAGATGTGTATGTGTACAAATTTCTTCAGCAAGGAAGGTTTCCCCACCTTGAGAGAGTTCTCCAGACAAGGTCTTCACTCCTCAGTTCCATACCGAAGAAGTACCTATAGATACGTGTCTTGGCAGATGCCAGGATGGCCAGGGCGTCATCGTCTAGGCCATGCTTTTACTCCGATAGATGGCGCAAGCCATCAGTAACTTCCAATATACACGATAAGGAGATGCTTTTTCCTTTATTGACTAAGTTTCAATAAAATATGTTGAAATGTCAAACACATACCGAGATATATTCACTCCTCTTCCATTACCCCCAAGAAAGTGAGAGTCACAAATAGAACACCATTGGATAGTGGGCTACCGAAGTCTGTACGTCTGACTCAAGTAGGACATCAGGAAATATTGTTTCCGACAACATCGCCCACACAGTTGTTTGCCTCTCTCTCAGTGGAATTTCTCCTTTAGGAAGAAGACACTACGCCAAAATTACACTTCTAATATCTTTAGTGATCCATATGTTTAATTTGTTGTCTTTTTTTAAGAAGAAAACTTCCGTAAATATGTAAATATAGAAGCATAGGGTGCCTCTCCCGTCAAAATATATCTATATGCAAATATGTGGTGTTGTCGTCTTGTCCACCATGGAAAGGGGGGTGCCATTGCTCCGTTAGTCAGCCACATTTCAGAGTTCCCTGTTCACGGTTACTGTAGCGGTTCACGACACCGTACTACAGGGCAGTCCCTTACTTGTGCTGGTTCTCCCGCCCACCATGTAGAGAAGGACTTCTGGGCAGGATGTAAATATGTATATTTTGCATTAGATAATTACCCTTATGGTCAAAACTGGGCAACTCTGTGCTTCACTTCCATCAATAATTGACAATATGACCCAGAATAAGTATATTGCTACGGCGTTTTATGGTTTCCACAAGTCCATATCTCAGAAGAAGGCCAAGTGACACTCACTCCTCACTTTCTTATGGCTACTCTTTTTGTGTTGTTTTTCTTGCTTCCCTCTTTCTCTTTCTTGTTTTTTTTTCTTCTGCCTATATCGTTATTTCCTTTGTCTCACTGCTTTCTTCTTATGTATACCTCTGGTGAATCCTGTATAGGGTCAGTGACCCTAAATAAAGGCTTTTTGTTGTTGTTGTTGTTGCATTAGATAATTAACATAATTTATTGACATCTCATCAATACATACCAAACTACATAGTCTGTACTATTGTTTTAAAATTATAATTGCATATATACATTCAACCAGCACGCATCATCCACCACGCACGTATATTTTCAAAATTTTGTTTTTCAAACAGAAATAATGTAATATATTTTTCTCTCAATATATAATAAGTATTTAAAATATGTATATATTAATAGGTGTATGCGTGTATATGTGTGTATATATGTATATATTTTTAAATTTAATGATGTAACTGTAAATAAAATTCAAAGAATATCTCTATATGTAAATAATATTTATGAATCTTTCTAAGTCGCTTTCTGTGTATCTTTCCATGATGAATATTTTCTTTGTTATATTTGTATGTACATTTAGCGCAAGTGTCCCTAGGGGGACATAGCGTTTTGAATTGAAATAAAAAGTGCATATAAAAAATTGTATTAATTATTAAGTTGTTAACGTGATAATCCTGTTGAAGGACTGACAAGTCCGAAAGCTCGAAAATAAAAAGTTGCATAAGAAACTTAACCCTCGAAGCTTTATTTATTTTATAATATATATGATGCATTAACGCGCCATTTTTTTATTCAAAGGAAAACCTAAAAATTCAATATTTACAGCGGTATGGTAGATTAAACTGGCGAAACCGCTGAGAGGGTTTACCACTGATGAGCATTAGAGAAGTTGATCGGTTGAGGTGTCGACCTCCTTCAAGGATGACAAACACTCTGGGTACAGAAATAGAATTGGCAGATAAATCAGCTCGGTAGATAAGATAAACAACAACCTCCTGGCATTGTTCACTGCTTGCTACCCACTCTGTCCATTCTTCGACAACTTTCATGTTTTCTACTGTCGCCTCAAAGTGCATATCCATAGTTTGCCTTACAATACCATAAGATTCCACCCAAACTTCTGAACCCCACTCTCTCCATTCTTCGACATCTTTTATGTTTTCTACTGTCGCCTCAAAGTGCATATCCATAGTTTGCCTTACAATACCATAAGTTTCCACCCAAACTTCTGAACCCCACTCTCTCCATTCTTCGACATATTTTATGTTTTCTACTGTCGTCTCAAAGTGCATATCCATAGTTGCCTTACAATACCATAAGAATCCACCCAAACCTCTGAACCCCACTCTCTCCATTCTTCGACATCTTTTATGTTTTCTACTGTCGCCTCAAAGTGCATATCCATAGTTTGCCTTACAATACCATAAGATTCCACCCAAACCTCTGAACCCCACTCTCTCCATTCTTCGACATCTTTTATGTTTTCTACTGTCGCCTCAAAGTGCATATCCATAGTTTGCCTTACAATACCATAAGATTCCACCCAAACCTCTGAACCCCACTCTCTCCATTCTTCGACATCTTTTATGTTTTCTACTGTCGCCTCAAAGTGCATATCCATAGTTTGCCTTACAATACCATAAGATTCCACCCAAACTTCTGAACCCCACTCTCTCCATTCTTCGACATATTTTATGTTTTATACTGTCGTCTCAAAGTGCATATCCATAGTTGCCTTACAATACCATAAGAATCCACCCAAACCTCTGAACCCCACTCTCTCCATTCTTCGACATCTTTTATGTTTTCTACTGTCGCCTCAAAGTGCATATCCATAGTTTGCCTTACAATACCATAAGATTCCACCCAAACCTCTGAACCCCACTCTCTCCATTCTTCGACATCTTTTATGTTTTCTACTGTCGCCTCAAAGTGCATATCCATAGTTTGCCTTACAATACCATAAGATTCCACCCAAACTTCTGAACCCCACTCTCTCCATTCTTCGACATATTTTATGTTTTCTACTGTCGTCTCAAAGTGCATTTCCATAGTTGCCTTACAATACCATAAGAATCCACCCAAACCTCTGAACCCCACTCTCTCCATTCTTCGACATCTTTTATGTTTTCTACTGTCGCCTCAAAGTGCATATCCATAGTTTGCCTTACAATACCATAAGATTCCACCCAAACCTCTGAACCCCACTCTCTCCATTCTTCGACATCTTTTATGTTTTCTACTGTCGCCTCAAAGTGCATATCCATAGTTTGCCTTACAATACCATAAGATTCCACCCAAACTTCTGAACCCCACTCTCTCCATTCTTCGACATATTTTATGTTTTCTACTGTCGTCTCAAAGTGCATTTCCATAGTTGCCTTACAATACCATAAGAATCCACCCAAACCTCTGAACCCCACTCTCTCCATTCTTCGACATCTTTTATGTTTTCTGCTGTCGCCTCAAAGTGCATATCCATAGTTTGCCTTACAATACCATAAGATTCCACCCAAACCTCTGAACCCCACTCTCTCCATTCTTCGACATCTTTTATGTTTTCTACTGTCGCCTCAAAGTGCATATCCATAGTTTACTTTACAATACCATAACTCATATTCCACCCTTCAACATTAAATGTGGTGTTACCTCGGAAAAATAACTATCTTCATTATACAAATTTCATGCCTTCTTTGGAATTCTACTGTTGCCTCAAAGAGAGCATGTCCATAGTTTGCCTTACAATATTATAATGTGGTGTTATCTTTGAACCCCACTTTTTCCATTCTACAACTTTTTTTTCTATGTTTTCTATGGAATTCTACAGTCTACTCATAGAGATCATGTCCATAGTTTGTTTAACAACCATAACGAATGTGATGTTACCTCGGAAATAACTCTCTTCATTCTACAAATTTTCTATGGAATTCTACAGTCTACTCATAGAGATCATGTCCATAGTTTGTTTAACAACCATAACGAATGTGATGTTACTTCGGAAATAACTCTCTTCATTCTACAAATTTTCTATGGAATTCTACAGTCTACTCAGAGATCATGTCCATAGTTTGTTTAACAACCATAACGAATGTGATGTTACCTCGGAAATAACTCTCTTCATTCTACAAATTTTCTATGGAATTCTACAGTCTACTAATAGAGATCATGTCCATAGTTTGTTTAACAACCATAACGAATGTCATGTTACCTCGGAAATAACTCTCTTCATTCTACAAATTTTCTATGGAATTCTACAGTCTACTAATAGAGATCATGTCCATAGTTTGTTTAACAACCATAACGAATGTGATGTTACCTCGGAAATAACTCTCTTCATTCTACAAATTTTCTATGGAATTCTACAGTCTACTCATAGAGATCATGTCCATAGTTTGTTTAACAACCATAACGAATGTGATGTTACCTCGGAAATAACTCTCTTCATTCTACAAATTTTCTATGGAATTCTACAGTCTACTCATAGAGATCATGTCCATAGTTTGTTTAACAACCATAACGAATGTGATGTTACCTCGGAAATAACTCTCTTCATTCTACAAATTTTCTATGGAATTCTACAGTCTACTCATAGAGATCATGTCCATAGTTTGTTTAACAACCATAACGAATGTATTGTTACCTCGGAAATAACTCTCTTCATTCTACAAATTTTCTATGGAATTCTACAGTCTACTCATAGAGATCATGTCCATAGTTTGTTTAACAACCATAACGAATGTGATGTTACCTCGGAAATAACTCTCTTCATTCTACAAATTTTCTATGGAATTCTACAGTCTACTCAGAGATCATGTCCATAGTTTGTTTAACAACCATAACGAATGTGATGTTACTTCGGAAATAACTCTCTTCATTCTACAAATTTTCTATGGAATTCTACAGTCTACTCAGAGATCATGTCCATAGTTTGTTTAACAACCATAACGAATGTGATGTTACCTCGGAAATAACTCTCTTCATTCTACAAATTTTCTATGGAATTCTACAGTCTACTAATAGAGATCATGTCCATAGTTTGTTTAACAACCATAACGAATGTGATGTTACCTCGGAAATAACTCTCTTCATTCTACAAATTTTCTATGGAATTCTACAGTCTACTAATAGAGATCATGTCCATAGTTTGTTTAACAACCATAACGAATGTGATGTTACCTCGGAAATAACTCTCTTCATTCTACAAATTTTCTATGGAATTCTACAGTCTACTAATAGAGATCATGTCCATAGTTTGTTTAACAACCATAACGAATGTGATGTTACCTCGGAAATAACTCTCTTCATTCTACAAATTTTCTATGGAATTCTACAGTCTACTAATAGAGATCATGTCCATAGTTTGTTTAACAACCATAACGAATGTGATGTTACCTAGGAAATAACTCTCTTCATTCTACAAATTCTCTATGGAATTCTACAGTCTACTAATAGAGATCATGTCCATAGTTTGTTTAACAACCATAACGAATGTCATGTTACCTCGGAAATAACTCTCTTCATTCTACAAATTTTCTATGGAATTCTACAGTCTACTCATAGAGATCATGTCCATAGTTTGTTTAACAACCATAACGAATGTCATGTTACCTCGGAAATAACTCTCTTCATTCTACAAATTTTCTATGGAATTCTACAGTCTACTCATAGAGATCATGTCCATAGTTTGTTTAACAACCATAACGAATGTCATGTTACCTCGGAAATAACTCTCTTCATTCTACAAATTTTCTATGGAATTCTACAGTCTACTCATAGAGATCATGTCCATAGTTTGTTTAACAACCATAACGAATGTCATGTTACCTCGGAAATAACTCTCTTCATTCTACAAATTTTCTATGGAATTCTACAGTCTACTAATAGAGATCATGTCCATAGTTTGTTTAACAACCATAACGAATGTGATGTTACCTCGGAAATAACTCTCTTCATTCTACAAATTTTCCATGGAATTCTACAGTCTACTAATAGAGATCATGTCCATAGTTTGTTTAACAACCATAACGAATGTGATGTTACCTCGGAAATAACTCTCTTCATTCTACAAATTTTCTATGGAATTCTACAGTCTACTAATAGAGATCATGTCCATAGTTTGTTTAACAACCATAACGAATGTGATGTTACCTCGGAAATAACTCTCTTCATTCTACAAATTTTCTATGGAATTCTACAGTCTACTCATAGAGATCATGTCCATAGTTTGTTTAACAACCATAACGAATGTGATGTTACTTCGGAAATAACTCTCTTCATTCTACAAATTTTCTATGGAATTCTACAGTCTACTCAGAGATCATGTCCATAGTTTGTTTAACAACCATAACGAATGTGATGTTACCTCGGAAATAACTCTCTTCATTCTACAAATTTTCTATGGAATTCTACAGTCTACTCAGAGATCATGTCCATAGTTTGTTTAACAACCATAACGAATGTGATGTTACCTCGGAAATAACTCTCTTCATTCTACAAATTTTCCATGGAATTCTACAGTCTACTAATAGAGATCATGTCCATAGTTTGTTTAACAACCATAACGAATGTGATGTTACCTCGGAAATAACTCTCTTCATTCTACAAATTTTCTATGGAATTCTACAGTCTACTAATAGAGATCATGTCCATAGTTTGTTTAACAACCATAACGAATGTGATGTTACCTCGGAAATAACTCTCTTCATTCTACAAATTTTCTATGGAATTCTACAGTCTACTCATAGAGATCATGTCCATAGTTTGTTTAACAACCATAACGAATGTGATGTTACTTCGGAAATAACTCTCTTCATTCTACAAATTTTCTATGGAATTCTACAGTCTACTCAGAGATCATGTCCATAGTTTGTTTAACAACCATAACGAATGTGATGTTACCTCGGAAATAACTCTCTTCATTCAACAAATTTTCTATGGAATTCTACAGTCTACTAATAGAGATCATGTCCATAGTTTGTTTAACAACCATAACGAATGTGATGTTACCTCGGAAATAACTCTCTTCATTCTACAAATTTTCTATGGAATTCTACAGTCTACTCATAGAGATCATGTCCATAGTTTGTTTAACAACCATAACGAATGTGATGTTACTTCGGAAATAACTCTCTTCATTCTACAAATTTTCTATGGAATTCTACAGTCTACTCAGAGATCATGTCCATAGTTTGTTTAACAACCATAACGAATGTGATGTTACCTCGGAAATAACTCTCTTCATTCTACAAATTTTCTATGGAATTCTACAGTCTACTAATAGAGATCATGTCCATAGTTTGTTTAACAACCATAACGAATGTGATGTTACCTCGGAAATAACTCTCTTCATTCTACAAATTTTCTATGGAATTCTACAGTCTACTAATAGAGATCATGTCCATAGTTTGCCTTACAATACCATAATTAAGATGCCACCCTTCAACATTGAATGTGGTGTTATCTTTAAGCCCCTAAGCCTAGCCCTTAGCCTCTAAACCCCTACACGCTTGTTCGGCGGTACATATACTAAAATTGGAACGATACAGAGAAGATTAGCATGGCCCCTGCGCAAGGATGACACCCAAAATCGTGAAGCCGTTCCATATTAAGCCCCACTCTCTTCATTATAAAACTTTTATTTTATGTTTTTCTATGGAATTCTACAGTATACTCATGGAGCATGTCCATAGTTTACCTTACAATACCATAACCTTTTGAAAATAGAGCATTTTTAAACACCATAATTAAGATTCCATCCTTCAATATCGAATGTTATCTTTGAACCCCACTTTCTTCATTATGCAACTTTTATGTTTTATTTTACGTTTTTATACGCAAGTTTTTCCTTAAAATTTCAGGAAGCCTCTAGGACCAAATATTTGGTCGCAGTGGTACAGCCTGCACCACGCTGACGACGGCCAACAACCCGAAACGCGTTCGTGGTTGTTTTTTCTTGATTTGTCAAGAAAATGGGTTGGCCAAATATCAGGGAACAGGTTAGTTGATTTCTGTTCCGCTAGATGGTGCTCTGCCATCTAAAAAACTCACGTGTGTAGGTCAGGATATGCTTTTTTGTGTGTGTTTTCTATCTAATTCTACTGTTGACAAGTCTCAGTGATTAATTAATTTCTTCATTAATTAGAAGCTACCGTATTCATTATAATAACAAAATTGCAGTAACACATGAAAACTCCGAGGATAAGTTTCTTTATTTCATAAATGATATCTCGAGCTTTCGGGTATCGTAAACCCTTCGAAGGGTTTACGATACCCGAAAGCTCGAGATATCATTTATGAAATAAAGAAACTTATCCTCGGAGTTTTCATGTGTTACTGCAACTTATACATCAGAGGATTCTATCTTACGATAATAACAAAATACAGTTAAACCTGTGTATAGCGCCCCCTCTAAATAGCGCCTTCCTCTCCATAGCGTCCGATTTTAAATACGTAGTACGATGCGATTTACATTAAAAGTGACCTGTCTATAGCACACCCTCTCTATAGCACCCTATCTTAGTGAGTCCCAAGAGGGGGCGCTATAGACAGGTTTAACTGTACATTTAAAAAATCCTTAATGCTATATCAAATGTGTTTGATAACTTGGAGTGTTCCCGAGTGTGTGCTCAATGGACGATACAAGGTTTGTTTACTGACGTCATTGGACCTTTGATAAGGGCAGTGTTGGTAAAACATTGGCTTGCTCATATCCATCTTATGGGGTCGGTGGAAGGATGTTCTAAACTGTTGGTTTTCGACCGCTACGACCCGGGTTCGATTCTCGCATTGGGCACTTTTTTTCTGATAAAAAAAATACTTCAATGGTTTTCGATTCTTGCAAAGGTATAACCCCACCAACGAGTGCAAGTAACTAAATGGGGGCTCTGTCACATTTGTATGTGCAAAGTCGAACTGCTTTTCACATATGTAGACATGTGGTGCACTTACAGTAAAAGCAGTCGCCTACTTCTACCCACCATGATTATCATGGCCTGTACCATGTGTAGACATGTAGTGCACGTACAGTAAGTAAAAAGCAATCGCCTTCTTCTAACCACCATGATTATCATGGCCTGTACCATGTGTAGACATGTAATGCACGTACAGTAAGTAAAAAAGCAATCGCCTTCTTCTACCCACCATGATTATCATGGCCTGTACCATGTGTAAACATGTAGTGCACGTACAGTAAGTAAAAAGCAATCGCCTTCTTCTAACCACCATGATTATCATGGCCTGTACCATGTGTAGACATGTAGTGCACGTACAGTAAGTAAAAAGCAATCGCCTTCTTCTAACCACCATGATTATCATGGCCTGTACCATGTGTAGACATGTAGTGCACGTACAGTAAGTAAAAAGCAATCGCCTTCTTCTACCCACCATGATTATCATGGCCTGTACCATGTGTAGACATGTAGTGCACGTACAGTAAATAAAAAGCAATCGCCTTCTTCTAACCACCATGATTATCATGGCCTGTACCATGTGTAGACATGTAGTGCACGTACAGTAAGTAAAAAGCAATCGCCTTCTTCTAACCACCATGATTATCATGGCCTGTACCATGTGTAGACATGTAGTGCACGTACAGTAAGTAAAAAGCAATCGCCTTCTTCTACCCACCATGATTATCATGACCTGTACCATGTGTAGACATGTAGTGCACGTACAGTAAGTAAAAAGCAATCGCCTTCTTCTACCCACCATGATTATCATGGCCTGTACCATGTGTAGACATGTAGTGCACGTACAGTAAGTAAAAAGCAATCGCCTTCTTCTAACCACCATGATTATCATGGCCTGTACCATGTGTAGACATGTAATGCACGTACAGTAAGTAAAAAGCAATCGCCTTCTTCTAACCAGCATGATTATCATGGCCTGTACCATGTGTAGACATGTAGTGCACGTACAGTAAGTAAAAAGCAATCGCCTTCTTCTAACCACCATGATTATCATGGCCTGTACCATGTGTAGACATGTAGTGCACGTACAGTAAGTAAAAAGCAATCGCCTTCTTCTAACCACCATGATTATCATGGCCTGTACCATGTGTAGACATGTAGTGCACGTACAGTAAGTAAAAAGGCATGGCCTGTATCACGTGTACTAGGGATATAAGCAAAAAATAATAATAAATTTATTTTTCAAAAAGGTAACAAGTTTTTCTCTAAAAATTGTAGCGAATGGTCAGTTTATTTACATATTTTTATTTACAACTTTAATAAATAACAACAGTAAAAGTAAACAAAGATATTTACATTTGCTATCTTGACTCCTGGTCAGTGCTGTGGCCCTTGCCGTTATGGTCCCCTGATGTCCTGCAGCCCTCCAGCAGTCTTTCTATGGCAATAATAATAATAATAAAAACTCCAACACTCTCACTGTGTATATAAGAGAGCTGCCACCACGTACAAACACCACGGGGAGATGGGGAACTGCTAAATTTGCAATACCTACCTTCCTATTTGGATCCATTCCAACAATCAAGGAAGTTCGTCGCCCCGATATACCTACCCACCCCCATACGTCTTCACACCACACGGTATGTTGATGAGGGATTGCTATAAAGACAATTTTTTATTGACATCTTGTCATTGCATGCAAAGTGCACAGTCTGCACTATTTAAAAATATATAATTAAATATATATACATGATACTATGTACAATGAATATGGCTTCTCTGTCTCCGCTGCAGAGTTTGGTGGAGAATCACCAGTGGGTCTCCAGCGACACCACGTAATTCGCGATCAGGAGTGCTATAAACAAACAGACACAATCTAATCCTGCATTGGACAACGTTTTCAAAAGTAAATATTGCCACGTGGGAAATTAGGAAAGACTGAGTTCGGGAGAGAGAATATGTTTTTACGGGCTACTCTCCAAAGTGTATGTTTTTTGAGCTCAAATGAATGTAGCAATCAGACTAGCCACAATACACTATATCAAAGTATCAAGGTGCTCCCAGTCTTAATGACAAAGGCAGACGCATTCTACTTCACACAGTCATGATGGTTGTCAAACAATTTTGATACCCTAATATGATTGAGTGGAGATAAGAAAGAAGAACAAAAAGACCAAGGTGCTACACGCAACCAAGATTGTTCAAAAAAGGTTAGAAACAAACTTCGGGATGACACAGCAATTTATTTAAGACAATAACAAACTCTAAATGAAAATATACAAGATATGCAAAGAGGGAAGTTTACATATCAAAATTAATAAACATCAAAATTTGATTATCTGTTAATAAAATAATAAATAATTTGGTACAATATTGCTTCAATGACTACCGATTATTGCAAAAGTCCAACCCCAACAGTGAGTGCAAGTAACCAAACAGGGCTCGTGGCTCACTTGTAAGTGGAAAAGTCGAATTAATTTCACATATTTTATTTTATTATTACAGAAGCACGAAGTCTATCAGACTATTGTGCTATATTAGAATTATTTACATATATATATTTAATTATTTACACGATGTAGCGATTTATAAATCTGTGTACAAATAGCTCTAAACTTGCCAAAGTTTACATAAGATTGAGCATATACAGAAATATGGCAATATGTCAAAGTAAGCAAGTTCAATTTGGTTAGTTAGAGGGCAAGCCAACAAAATATGGTGTTTTAACATCTAGACAGCATTCACATGTTGGATCATTTATAACTCTCAATTTCACATGTTAAGCATATTTACGCAAGTTTGGTCTTTAAATACCCATTTCTTGATTTCACAGGAAGCCTCTGGGACCAAAATATTTTTTGGTCGTAGTGGTACAGCCTGCGCCACGCTGACGAGGGCCAACAGCCCGAAACGCGTACGTGGTTAACTTTTCTTGATTTATTAAGAAAATGGGTTGGCCAAAAATATCAGGGAACAGGTTAAATCAACGTTTAGTTTATTTATATTCCACTAGATGGCGCTCTCTGCCATTAAAATAAACGTTCATGTTATTGGTCAGGATATGGCTAATTTGGTTTTGATTTCTAAACGTGATGTACCTACAGCAGTCGCTAAATATCCACCATGATTATCATGGACTGGATTTGTGTACCTATTGAAGAAATTTCTCAGGTCTTCACCATGTATTGATAGCGTATTTTAATAGAAACACTAGTGGTTTTTGGATGTTCTATTTAACGATTGTTGTTGTTACTTTGCCTCTGTCTCTTTCAAAACGGACGACCGCCGACATCAAAGACTTTTCACTTCCTTAAGTTTTGTCCACGAGTGTATATCTTAACTGCAGTACCGATAAAGAGTTTTTATACCCGCAGTTTCATCACGGAGTGTTTTAGAAAGATGGATATAGGATAAACTGTTGACATTTCTCGTTCTGCTATTTCCTCTTTCGTTTTTTAGGTCAAAGATTTTATTGGTTTTTTATCTTTCTCTATTCCATCCCACGCACTCTTTCTACACTCCCTAGCATTAATACAAAAAACACTCTTATAAATTAGATAGTAAAAAGGCATATAATGGATTGAATAAAAAGATGTATTTGTCAATATTTCGGCTGGCTGAACGCCAACCTTTATCAAGGCATTACATTTTTGTATACACAAACTCGTGCCGCATAGTGTTATAATATCACAGTTGAAATAATTTTAAAAAATACAAAGTAGTTTGGGGATATTTTTTATATAATTAATTTTTAATGCACATAATAATAATTGATAAACACTCAAAAATAATTTTTTTAATGCACAAATTTCCCCCACCTACTTTGTATTTTAAAATTATTTCAACTGTAATATTATAACACTATGTTGTTGATACAACGATGCCTCGATAAAGGTTGGCGTTCAGCCAGCCGAAGTATTAACAAATAAATATTTTTATTCAATCCAATATATGACTTTTTGTAAATTAAGTTTAATTGCCATCTATCGTTAAAATTTTACATAAATAAATGGCAATGTGTTTCTTTTAAATATCATCAAATATTATCTCTACAGACCTTACTGCAATGATATAAGTTATTGAATGAGAGGGCTTGGCTCATCAGTAGTGAACCCTCTCAGCGGTTTCGCCAACTTAATCTTTAGACCGCTCTACTATTGTATTGGATTGGTTTGGAATATACCCTGTGTTTTCTATGGAAGGCAGCTTAGGGGTGTTTAGTGAACTATGGACATATGGACTCGTTGGTTTACTATCTAATGATTTAAGTATGAATTTCTCTACTTTCAGAAATCTTATAAATATATTCTTAATATAGACAGATGGCGCTTTATTGCTTTGTATTAATTTATACCTAACTGACCTTGTCCTTATTGTTTGCGAAAGAGCATTGTTATTAGCAAATATTTAAATGTAATTCTACTGTCCTAAAAGCTTATGTCCATAGTTTACTTAAATACAATTTCTAAGATTCCACCTTTCAATGTAACATATAAAAACAGAATGATCCAATACAGTATTAGAGCTCTAAAGAAGCGGTCTGGTAGATTAAATTGGTGAAACCGCTGGGAGGGTTCACCACTATTGAACCAAGCCCTTCCAATATTTTTCCATCGCAGTAAGGACAGTAGAAGTTTGATTTATTTGTATAAGATAGGCACAATTTGGATTATAGATTATAAACACAAGGTAATAAGACGAAATCCAAATAAATAAATAGTGTTACCATCTTCAGACAAAAGTACTGAATTATTATTTTTGTCTGAAGATGGTAACAACGCTGTTACCGAAACGTCACACACTATTTATTTATTTGGATTAGATCTTATTACCTTGTAAAACAATACCTGAAGTTACACCGCATGAGTTTCTTTTCAATAAAAAATCAAAATTTATTTCAAGGTGAAATATTGACTATTTCTAACCTTTTTGGATGAGGTATGAAAGGGTGAATTATGAAGAGTAATGATGAACGTAAAAATAAAAGTGTCCAGGGATGGGAATTATTATTTTATTTTTCCGTTCATCATTACGCTTCATAATTCACCCTTTCATACCTCATCCAAAAAGGTTAGAAATAGTCAATATTTCACCTTGAAATAAAATTTTGATTTTTCATTGAAAAGAAACTCATGCGGTGTAACTTCAAGTGTTGTTTTACAATCACAAGCCACAGTGTATTATTTGAAATGAAGGCGATAAAAACGTGGTAATTTTCTTTTAATGGTAAAAAGCAAGCTTTCAGCAAGAATGCCCTTCTTCAGGTTACAACTTGGAAATATTTTAAAACTGTGGATATGAAAGATAGCCCAATACAGTAGGTAATAGTTCAGCTGGGGGGATTGGCGAGGTAAAACACGGAGTATTGGGGTGGGAGGTCGATTTTTCGGTTGAAACTGGGCGTGCAGTGCGAGACCAAAGATTCAAGGACTAGGCGCTGATACTTGTTCCCGACGCCCTTGTAAACGCATACGCCAATCCCCCCAGCTGAACTATTTACCTACTGTATTGGGCTATCTTTCATATCCATAGTTTTAAAATATTTCCAAGTTGTAACCTGAAGAAGGGCATTCTTGCCTGAAAGCTTGTTTTTACCATTAAAAGAAAATTACCACGTTTTTATCGCCTTTGTTTCAAATATTATTGCGTGGCTACGTCATGTCTGATCCTAACAGTGTATTATATTATTACCTTGTGTTTATTTGTGAAAGAAACACTCGCGTCTTATTATGTTTTCATTTGTTGTAGATAGATGGCGCGTTATTGCTTTGTATTAACCCATTAGTAAGATTCTGAGAGAATTGAGTTGCACAAGTAGAGAGATCTTAAGTTTCCAGAGGTGTACAGGTTTAGAGTCCTATCCGGTGAATATGAAGGTCACGGACTGGAGATACTGGTCTAATTGTGGTGTGGAGTCGTCACTCCAGCTGGCCTCAGTTTGGTAGGACCTTGTTGGACGGGACATTCTACGGTTCGTAAACCTTCTACTGGATAACTGCATATTGGTAGCTGTATTACATATACCTAGTACACGTAGTACACACCATGATAATCATGGTGGGTATTTAGTGACTGATTTTACTGTAAGTACATCACATATCTACACATGGTACAGCAGCCATGATAATCATGGTGGGTAGTTAGCGACTGATTTTACTGTAAGTACATCACATATCTACACATGGTACAGCAGCCATGATAATCATGGTGAGTATTTAGCGACTGATTTTACTGTAAGTACACCACATGTCTACACATGGTACAGCAGCCATGATAATCATGGTGAGTATTTAGCGACTGATTTTACTGTAAGTACACCACATGTCTACACATGGTACAGCAGCCATGATAATCATGGTGAGTATTTAGCGACTGATTTTACTGTAAGTACACCACATGTCTACACATGGTACAGCAGCCATGATAATCATGGTGAGTATTTAGCGACTGATTTTACTGTAAGTACACCACATGTCTACACATGGTACAGGCCATGATAATCATGGTGAGTATTTAGCGACTGATTTTACTGTAAGTACACCACATGTCTACACTCGGCCGTGCGGCCACGCGTCGCGCGAGCTCCTGAGTTTTTCGCCTCAGGCGGGCGAAAAGTGTCGCGGATGGCGACAAATTTTATACGGGCTGAAAGCCCGTCAAAAGCCGAGCAAAAGCCTGTAAGGCACGGCGAAAAAGCACAACCATGTGCTGAACTATCTAAGAAAGAAGATTTTCAGAAGAAAACTTCAAATCTCTTCAACAAAAATCAAAACTATGCAAATCCGCCCGCCGGCGGACATCATGCAAATCCGGCCGCGCCGACCGACTTCGTTACTGCCTCGTTTTCCGAGGCCGCTGCCCAAGCCAATAGAAGCTGGGCAGACTTAGCGGAGGACAACAATCACGAATCTGAGGAACCTTTCATCACTGTCCAAGGAAAGAAAAGACGCCGTGGCTCGGCGGAATCACCTGCGGCGGCTGCACCTTCCTCTAACATCAGAGGCGCAGGAGCCATTCGCCGGCCGCGATCATCCACGGGATGGGCACCGCGGGCGGAGGAAATCAGGACCACCCGAGCGCACATCGCGGAGGCCAGGGCGCGGCAGGCGTCTTCCACCGAGGACCACTGCGTTTATGTAGAGCGCAGCCCTGAACTGGAGCCCTTTCACTACATGAGGGCAATTGAAAGGATGTTCGGAGGGACCAGGGAGGTCTTCCAACTGACAAAAATGAACGGCCACTTCCTGGTGGGACTGGCTAACAGAGGCATGGCCGAGCGCCTCATCAACGAGGGCCTCGAGGTGGAGGGAACACTCCACAGGGCCTTCCCGTTCCGCAAGAGGGCGGAGCGAATTACAGTGGGCAACCTCCCCTTCTTCGTGGGGATGCAGCCGTCATCAGCGCCCTTTCATCTTTTGGGCGGGTCACATCTATCGCCCCCAAGCTGATGAAGGCTGGCCCATACATCTACAACGACGGCCGCCGAGAGGCGTTTATAATCTTCCGCGAAGGAATGACCATCGAGAGGCTGCCCACCCGCCTCGACATCACCATCAAAGGCGAGGCCTGGCCCGCATACCTGTCCTCCGGGATTAGGTGCTCCAGGTGCCGTGGCCAAGGACATCGCAGGGCCAACTGCCCCCTGCTTGCAGGGCTAGCTAACAACACCAGATTGGCCCCACCAACCACTCCTGCCGCCGTTCCATCAACAACCACCTCTGCACCGCCTTAGAGGTCAGCGGCCCAGCCTCCTACACCGGCGTCCTCCAGTCCAGCCAGAGAGACTCCCGGCACTTCTCCTGCGGCCCGAGCTGTAACTACATCTACAGCACCTCGACCATCTCCGCCGGTAGCCCCGGCCGTACCTATGGAGGAGGCGCCTTCTACCCCTCCACCTGTGACCCCTGCCTCCGTCCCTGCAGGCGCCTGGGGGTCCCGCCCAGAGGACCCTCGGGTCTGCAGCCCCAACACCGGACGTGGAGATGTCCATCGTGGAGGAGACCTTTGCGTCATCCACGTCTTCAGCAAAGAACGCTACGAGAGTCGACCTCGATGCGTTCATCGAGGGGCACCCCAGCGTGTCATTCGCTGAGACGGACGCCCTTGGTCTTGGGCGGGAGGAGGTCCTGGACCTCCTCTCCTCGAGGACCAAGGCGCAAAGGAAAGGACCCCTCCTGTCGCCTCCGCAGTGCGACGCCCTCGTCGGCGTGATCGGGCAAATCTTGAATCTGAGGCCCGGAGCAGCCAGCAACCTGTACAAAGTCCTCGGACAAGTCAAGGCTGAACTCAGGACAACACCAGCAGAGCCTCCAACACCCCCACTGCCTGCGCCTCGGCCTTCTGGACCAACGCCACCTACTCCCCACAGCGAAGAACTGATGCCTGCTGTGATGACACCTCCGCCGCCTGCCCTGGAGGATAATCCGGACCTGGCCCAATGGGAGATGTCACTATCTCTGTATCAGATCTTCATGAAAGAACCCGACTTGGGGCCTACGTCCAAATCGGGAATCGACCAATCAGAACTCACGGATGCGACCCTTAACCCCAGGGACAGGGAGGAACTCATCGAGCAACTTTTGCCCAGGCAAAGGAACATTCTGGCTCAGATCCTTGACGCTCTCTTGGAGCGCGCTCTGGACTTGGATCCTTTTCTTCGCGGGAAGCTTTCTGAGCTCAGGGCCTCCTTGCCTCCCTAACCCAGACCCTCTTTGAGGGCACCCCCTGTTGTTTTGTTGCTGTAAATACTTTTTTATTGCTTAACTCTCCGGAGTGTTCTTAATTGACTAAGAGGTCAATAAAGTAATTTTAATTGTCAAAATTGTCACATGTCTACACTCGGCCGTGCGGCCACGCGTCGCGCGAGCTCCTGAGTTTTTTCGCCTCTGGCGAGCGGAATAACGTCGCGGATGGCGACGAATTTGGCACGGGCTGAAAGCCCTTCAAACGCCGAGCAAAAGCCTGTAAGGCACAGCGAAAAAGCACAACCATGTGCTGAATTATATAAGAAAGAAGATTTGCAGAAGAAAGCTTCAAATCTTTTCATCAATAATCAAAACTATGCAAATCCGCCCGCCGGCGGACATCATGCAAATCCGGCCACGCCGACCGACTTCGTTACTGCCTCGTTTTCCGAGGCCGCTGCCCAAGCCAATAGAAGCTGGGCAGACTTAGCGGAGGACAACAATCATGAATCTGAGAACCCTTTCATCACTGTCCAAAGAAAGAAAAGACGCCGTGGCTCGGCGGAATCGCCTGCGGCGGCTGCGCCTTCCTCTAACATCAGAGGCGCAGGAGCCATTCGCCGGCCGCGATCATCCACGGGATGGGCACCGCGGGCGGAGGAGGTCAGGACCACAAGGGCGCATATCGCGGAGGCCAGGGCGCGGCAGGCGTCCTCAACAGAAGACCACTGCGTCTATATAGAGCGCAGCCCTGAACTGGAGCCCTACCACTACATGAGGGCCCTTGATAGAATGCTCGGAGGGACCAGGGAGGTCTTCCAGATGACAAAGATGAACGGTCACTTCCTGGTAGGACTGGCCAACAGAGGCCTGGCCGAGCGCCTCGTCAACGAGGGCCTCGAGGTGGAGGGAACTCTCCACAGGGCCTTCCCGTTCCGCAAGAGGGCGGAGAGAATTACGGTGGGCAACCTCCCCTTCTTCGTGGGGGATGCAGCCGTCATCAGCGCCCTTTCATCTTTCGGGCGAGTAACATCCATCGCCCCCAAGCTGATGAAGGCAGGCCCATATGTCTACAACGACGGCCGCCGAGAGGCGTTCATCATCCTCCGCGAAGGAATGACCATCGAGAGGCTGCCCACCCGCCTCGACATCTCAATAAAGGGCGAGGCCTGGCCCGCATACCTGTCCTCCGGGATTAGGTGTTCCAGGTGCCGTGGCCAAGGACATCGTAGGGCCAACTGCCCCATGCTTGTAGGGCGAACCACCGCTCCTGGACCGGCCACACCAACCTCTCCCACCAGCGTCCCACCAGCGACTGCGCCCAGGCTGCCTCAGCAGCCATCTGCCCGGCCTCCACCTCCGGCGTCCCCCAGTTCAACCATGGAGGTCTCCGACGTGCCTCCCGCGAGCCGAGCTGCGCCCCTTCCACCTGCTGCACTCCAGCCATCACCACCAGCGCCTTCGGCCTTACCTTTGGAGGACACGCCCCCTGCCCCTCCACCAGGGACCCCTGCTCCGTCACTGCGAACACCTGGGAGTCGCGAGCCTGCGGCCCCAACAACGGACGTGGAGATGTCCATCGTGGAGGAGACCTTTGCGTCCTCCACGTCATCGGCAAAAAACGCAACGAGAGTCGACCTCGATGCGTTCATCGAGGGGCACCCCAGCGTGTCCTTCGCTAAGACGGACGCCCTTGGTCTTGGGCGGGAGGAGGTCCTGGACCTCCTCTCCTGGAGGACCAAGGCGCAGAGGAAGGGACCTCTCCTGTCGCCTCCGCAGTGCGACGCCCTCGTCGGCCTGATCGGGCAAATCCTGGACCTGAGACCCGGAGCAGCCAGCAACCTTTACAAAGTCCTTGGACAAGTCAAGGCTGAGCTCAGGACAACACCAGCAGTGCCTCCAACACCCCCACTGCCTGCGCCTCGGCCTTCTGGCTCAACGCCGCCTACTTCCCACAGCGAAAAACTGATGCCTGCTGTGATGACACCACCGCCGCCCGCCCCGACGGAGATGGAGGAGGATGACGAGTCAACGTTAATCACGCAGGAGATAACTATGATTGTTGAAATCTTCAGAAAACTGAAGCACACAACCTGCCTAAGGCCCCTATATCAATCAGGGATTAATATGAGTGAACTTATGGATGCCGTTCTATGCCACGATGACAGAATGTCCCTCATGGCGAAACTCTCACCTGCGAAGAAAACAGTCCTCGCTGAGTTCCTTAGGCGCGGCCATAGAACAGGCCAGGATTGCCATCCTAACGTTGGCTCCGATCTGTATAGGCTTCAGTGGCGATGCCTTAATTCCTGACGACTGAATTAATTGTAAATATTTTTCACCCTCCTGATTGAGTGTTAACGTTGACTGACAGTCAATAAAATTATTTTCATTGTCATTGTCACATGTCTACACATGGTACAGGCCATGATAATCATGGTGGGTAGTTAGCGACTGCTTTTACTGTAAATGTCTACACTCGGCCGTGCGGCCACGCGTCGCGCGAGCTCCCGAGTTTTTCGCCTCTGGCGGGCGAAAAGTGTCGCGGATGGCGACAAATATGGTATGGGCTGAAAGCCCGTCAAAAGCCGAAGACAAGCCTGTAAGTCTCGGCTCTAAAGCACAGCCCAGTGCGGAAATAACAGCAAAAGACGTTTTGCAGATCAATTCCTCGATGAATTCAAAAGAAAATGAAAACTATGTAAATCCGCCCGCCGGCAGCCAGGATGCAAATTCTGCCGCGCCGGTCGACCTTGCGGCTATTCCAACTGCTAACGCCGCTGCTCAAGTCCGGAGAAACTGGGCTGACATCACAGAAGAGGTGAATCCTGGAGCTGAGGAAGGATTTACCCTCGTCCAGGGTAGGAAGAGGCGCCGTGGCTCGGCAAATTCGCCTACGGCAGCTGCACCATCCTCCAATGCTGGAGGTTCCAGGACCATTCGCCGACCTCAACCATCGGCGGGTTCGGTGCCGCGGGCCCAGGAAATCAGGGTCACCAGAGCACACATCGCGGAAGCCAGGGCGCGGCAGGCGTCCTCCTCCGAGGAACACTGTGTGTACATCGAACACAGCCCCGAACTGGAGCCCTTCCACTACCTTAGGGCACTGGATAGGATGCTCGAGAAACTGCCGGAGTCATCCAGATCACCAAGGTGAACGGCCACCAGCTCCTGGGACTAACCAACAGAGGCCTGGCCGAGCGCCTCATAAGTGAGGGCCTCGAGGTTGAGGGAACACTCCTCAGGGCATTCCCTTTCCGCAAAAGAGCGGAAAGGATTACAGTGGGTAACCTCCCCTTCTTTATAGGAGACTCCGCTGTCATCAACGCCCTCTCTCCATATGGGCGGGTCACGTCCATCGCCCCTAAGCAGATGAAGGCGGGCCCCTACGTCTACGTCGATGGCCGGCGAGACGTCTTCATCACCCTACATGAGGGGATCACCATCGAGAGGCTTCCAACCCGCCTCGACATCAACATCAAAGGCGAGGCCTGGCCTGCGTACCTGTCCTCGGGCATCAGGTGTTCCAGGTGCCATGGACAAGGGCATCGGAGGGCCATCTGCCCCCTGCTTGCAGGGCTGGCCAACAACACCAGAATGGCCCCACCGACCACTCCTACTGGCGTCCCACCACCGACCACCCCTGCACCGCCTCAGCGGTCAGCAGCCCAGCCTCCTGCGCCGACACCCTCCAATCCAGCCATGGAGGTTTGCAGCGCTCCTCCCGTGGCCTGAGCTGTGCTCCACTCATCCGCAACTCGGCCATCTCCACCAGCGGCCCCAGCCTTTCCTATGGAGGAGACGCCTCCTGCCCCTCCACCAGTGACCCCTGCTCCGTCCCTGCGAACACCTGGGAGTCGCGAGCCTGCGGCCCCAACACCGGACGTGGAGATGTCCATCGTGGAGGAGACCTTTGCGTCCTCCACGTCATCGGCAAAAAACGCAACGAGAGTCGACCTCGATGCGTTCATCGAGGGGCACCCCAGCGTGTCCTTCGCTAAGACGGACGCCCTTGGTCTTGGGCGGGAGGAGGTCCTGGACCTCCTCTCCTCGAGGACCAAGGCGCAGAGGAAGGGACCCCTCCTGTCGCCTCCGCAGTGCGACGCCCTCGTCGGCCTGATCGGGCAAATCCTGGACCTGAGACCCGGAGCAGCCAGCAACCTGTACAAAGTCCTCGGTCAAGTCAAAGCTGAGCTGAGGACAACACCAGCTACAGTGCCTCCATCACCCCCACTGCCTGCGCCTCGACCATCTGAGCCGGTGCCGCTCACTTCCCATGGCAAACAACTGTCACCTGCTTCCAGAACACCCCCGCTGCCCGCCCCGACGGAGATGGAGGAGGACGTTCCAATGACGGAGGAGGAGCGCTGTGCACCCCCACCGCCTGCGCCTCGGCTTGCTGGGCCAATACCACCCGTTCCCCATGGGGACACGACGACACCGCCCACTCCCCTTGGGAAAGAGACGACACTGGCCATGACGGCACCTCCGCCTCCACTGTCAGACCATCTGATCAAGGCGGACCTGGATAGAAAGTGTCTGGGTCAAATACGTGACCTACTCGAAGAGCTGAACTATCAACATGCCTTAAGGCCCTTAATTAAGAAAGGGATAGACCTAGACAACATCGCATTTGCGATCGTATGGCGCGAGAATAGGGAGTATCTCCTCGAGATTCTCTCACCTAGACCCAGACACAGAGCCATTCTCGCCGAGTTTCTCGACACTGTCGCCGAGCATGCTCGCGATCACCATCCCCTGATTCAAGGCGGAATATCAAAGCTCAAGCTGGCTATGGGCTCCTGACGGTCCAGACTTTTGTAAATATTTCCTGCTGACTGTGTAATTGTTGACTAAATAGTCAATAAAACTTGTTTTTCATTGTCACATGTCTACACTCGGCCGTGCGGCCACGCGTCGCGCGAGCTCCTGAGTTTTTCGCCTCTGGCGAGCGGAAAAATGTCGCAGCAAGCGACAAATTTGGTATGGGCTGGAAGCCCGTCAAAAGCCGAGCAAGGGCCTGTAAGGCACGGCTTGAAAGCACAACCATGTGCAGAAATATCTGCAAACCAAGATCTGCAGAACAAAAATCCAATAGTTTTGACTAAAAATCAACACTATGCAAATTTTCCCGCCGGCAGCCAGGATGCAAATACTGCCGCGCCGGTCGAACTTGCGGCTATTCCAACTTCTAACGCCGCTGCTCAAGTCCGGAGAAACTGGGCTGACATTACAGAAGAGGTGAATCCTGCAGCTGAGGAAGGATTTACCCTCGTCCAGGGTAGGAAGAGGCGCCGTGGCTCGGCAGATTCGCCTACGGCGGCTGCACCATCCTCCAATCCCGGAGGCTCTAGAACCATTCGCCGACCTCAACCATCGGCGCGTTCGGTGCCGCGGGCGCAGGAGATCCCGACAACCAGGGCCCACATCGCGGAGGCCCGGGCGCGGCAGGCGTCCTCTGCTGAGGAGCACTGCGTCTACCTGGAACACGGCCCCGAACTGCAGCCCTTCCATTACCTGAGGGCGCTGGACAGGCTACTTGGAGGAACCGCCGGAGTCGTCCAAGTCTCCAAGGTAAACGGCCACCAACTCCTGGGGCTGGCCAACAGAGGCCTCGCCGAGCGCCTCATAAACAACGGCCTTGAGGTTGAGGGCACTCTCCTCAGGGCTTTCCCTTTCCACAAAAGAGCGGAGAGGATAACGGTGGGCAACCTCCCCTTCTTCGTGGAGGACTCAGCCATCATCAAGGCCCTTGGGCCCTATGGGCGCATTACATCCATCGCGCCCAAAATGATGAAGGCCGGCCCATACACCTACACCGACGGCCGCCGTGAGGCGTTCATCGTCCTCCACGAGGGAGTGACCACCGAGAGGCTCCCCACCCGTCTCAACATCACCATCAAAGGCGAGGCCTGGCCCGCTTACCTGTCCTCCGGCATTAAGTGCTCCAGATGCCACGGGCAGGGGCACCGCAGGGCCAACTGTCCCCTGCTTGCAGGGCGAACCACCGCTCCTGGACCGGCCACACCAACCTCTCCAACCAGCGTCCCACCAGCGACTGCGCCTAGGCTGCCTCAACAACCATCTGCCCAGCCTCCACCTCCGGCATCCCCCAGCCCAACCATGGAGGTCTCCGACGTACCTCCCACAAGCCGAGCTGCACTCCATCCACCTGCAGCACTCCGGCAATCACCACCAGCGCCTTCGGCCTTACCTGCGGAGGATGCGCCTCCTGCCCCTCCACCAGTGATCCCTGCTCCGTCCCTGCGAACACCTGGGAGTCGCGAGCCTGCGGCCCAAACACCGGACGTGGAGATGTCCATCGCGGAGGAGACCTCTGCGTCCTCCACGTCATCAGCAAAGAACGCAACAAGAGTCGACCTCGATGCGTTCATCGAGAAGCACCCCAGCGTGTCCTTCGCTGGGACTGACGCCCTTTGTCTTGGGCGGAAGGAGGTCTTAGACCTCCTCTCCTCGAGGACCAAGGCGCAGAGGAAAGGACCCCTCCTGTCGCCGCTGCAGTGCGACGCCCTCGCCGGCCTGATCGGGCAAATCCTAGATCTGAGGCCCGGAGCAGCCAGCAGCCTTTACAAAGTCCTCGGACAAGTCAAGGCTGAGCTCAGGACAACACCAGCAGTGCCTTCAACACCCACACTGCCTGCGCCTTGGCCTGCTAAGCCAACACCACCCGCTCTCCACGGGGAAAAGACGTCGCCGGACATCGCGACACCTCCACCTCCACTGTCTACCGAATTCATTGATGCCTGCTACGACCAGGCAAATGACATAATTTATGAATTAAGCCGTGAGCGCTACTCGGAGCCTTTATCCGATATAGGAGTCACAGAGGGTGGCATCGTAGAGGCAATTATATTCCCCGAGGATAGAGAACCTCTCTTCAGGCGCCTCTCCACTCAGAAGAGAACCATTCTCACCGAAATCATCGGCGCTGCCATTGAGCGCGCTCGGAACTCAGATCCCTTTGTGCGTGAGGGCCTACACATACTCAGGAAAATGCTCCCCCCCTGATCTGTAAATATTTCCTTGATGGAGTGTAACTATTGACCAGATCGTCAATAAAGTCTGTTTTAATTGTCAATTGTCACATGTCTACATATGGTACAGCAGCCATGATAATCATGGTGGGTAGTTATAGCCACTGCTTTTAATGTAAGTACACCACATGTCTACACATGTGTCATGCCTACAAACCATTAACAAAATTACCATATATTCAAAATCAAATAAATTATCTCTCTCCATCTCTCAGATTTATTATAACATATATATAACATATATGTATATATGTATTATATTTACACTATTTTTTATAAGCCATCAGCAACTTTCAGTTGCACGATAAGAAGATGCTTTTTTTTTCTTGATTTATACACCTTATCCCAGTACAATATAAAATTTGTACTATCACGCGTTCTCACACAATTCTAGCCTTAATTACCCTTTTCAGGATGCCTCAATGACAAGTTTTTTTGGTCGTTGAGGTACAGATTACACTACGTTGACGAGGACCAACAGCCCGAAACGCGTACGTGGTATATAAAGGCGCTAAACGTATGACAGCAGGCAGGCAGGCAGAGTTGAACGGCATGGCGGAAGTGCTGGAGCGGTTCCAAGGTTAGCGCTGCCACGAAAACAAACCGACCTTGGCCACTAGATGGCATGGTGCTTATTTACTGGTTGTTGTTTCATCGCCGGTCTATATGTAAATAGGATAATCTTACAAACGACCTCCATCGGCTGCTCATATATTTCACTCTCCTATACATTTTTTTTTCATTCCTTTTTTTATATATATAATTAATTTTCTGCTCGATATATATATTTATTGATTTTTTTATTATTTACATATGTACGTGTAATACAATCATAATTTTGTTACTCGTACCCCTTTTTTTTATATATTGAAAATTAAAATAAAAATTAATAAAAAAAAAAAAAAAGGCCTAGCAGGGGATCGAACCCTGGATCTTTGGTTTACAAGACCAACGCCTTACCACTTGGCCACTAGGCCGTTAACTCAAGGCCGGCAGATTGGTTTTTGTGATATGTTAACGCTAATTACTATTTCGGTTTGTGATTTTTTTTTTTTACTAATATTATTATTTTTTTATTATATATAAATTAATATATATTTTTAAATCAATCATTCATATGGTATTTATGAAATTATATGAAAAAGTACAAACAAGTTTCAATTTTAGTAATAAACCAAACCTAATACACATAGCTATAGGATAGCTGTAACAGCAAACCTATGTGAGAGAGGGAAAGGGAAAAAAAAGGGTTATATAAAAGAAGGCACGCATGCGCATTGAGGATTTCCTCAGTTTTTTTTTCTTCGTGTCAACAACAAAGTGGTATCTCATACAGATGACTCTCTTGTGAGCTACCCATTTCTGTGGGAGAACTGGAGACCAATGTGATACCTACAATATATACGTTAGGTTAGGTTTGGTTAGGTTTTTTTTTAAAACAACAACAAAAACCTTTATTAAGACACTATTGTCTTACAAGGGGATTCCCCTAAAAGGTTATATATGTACATGAGTGAGGAGGAAAAGCAATTTAGAGGGGAGGGGGAGCAATCAGCCGTTGTCTGTGGAGTTGAACATTTCTTCCCTCATTATATCAATCACCTTGAAAATTTTAAAATATTTATAAACAAATGTTTTATCCAGCAGGAAAGTAGTGAAGATTTTATATACTTGTTGTTCATTGTAGTGAGTTAGCCCCGAAATTTCGGGAATTTCCAGTCTCTTTTCATGTAGGAATGGGCAATGGAATAGATAGTGGACCAAATTGTCTTTAAGTTTGGTTAGGTTAGGTTAAGATAGGTTAGGTTAGGCTAGGTTAGGTTAGGTTAGGTTAGAATGATGTATTAGCACACACCATCTTTTTAAATAACGTTAAACTCTTTTTGACTCGTATTGTGTTTCTTTTTTTAAAATGAAATAATTTCTACTGTCCTTAATGCAATATATGATAAAATTATGATACATTAGCGCGCCATCTGTTATCAAAATTCTAAACTATTATAAACGCGTATGATTCTTTTTTAAAATAAAAAATTTAATAAGGGCAGTTGAAATTGTTTATTTTTAAAAAGAATCATACGCGTCTATAATAGTTTCGAATTTTGATAATGATAAAATATTGGAGGAGCCTGAGTTCATTCGTGGTGAACCCTCCAGGCGGTAGATTAAACTGGCGAAACCGCTGGTAGGGTTTACCACTGATGAGCCAGGCCCTCCAATTATTTTTTTTATCATTTCAGTAAGGACAGTATAAATTTGTTTTATTTTTAAAAAAGAAACACAATACACGTAATAAATTAAGAAAAAGGCATTTCCTTATCGTGCAACTGAAAGTTACTGATGGCTAGCGCCATCTATCGGAATAAATATCAACTATTCGTTAATTTTTTTATCGTTGAAAAATCAACGAATAGTTGATATTTATTCCGATAGATGGCGCTAGCCATCAGTAACTTTCAGTTGCACGATAAGGAAATGCCTTTTTCTTAATTTATTCATATTATTCGAGTACAATTTTAAATTTGTACTTTTTTTTTTTCACGTAATACACTGTTTATTTTTTTATAGGTTATTTCTAAATTTCAGTGGTAGTGTAAGTATTGCTGTGTATCGTGTTCCCTTTACATAACTTTTGGTAGAGAATTTGGTGCATACACTTACACACCTATTTACATATTGTAACGTATAAATCTTGGAATATGTATTTATTGATGGCGTCAGTACGTCAATTATCAACCCAACTATAAAAAAGTCAGTGGAAGAGTAGGTAACACCCTCGATTCCTGACAGTCATGAACCGGGATTGAATCCTGCGTTAACATATATTTTGTTTAATATGTGAATAATCTTAATATATTATTCATTGTTTCAATGATCATGAACTAGGTTGCTCTTGTTGAGCGGTACCTATTAATGTGATTTTGAACTGAACAACCAAACTATCTACAGCTAGGAAATCTTGAATAAACAAGCAAAGAAATATTTTTATGATGATTTTACAAATACAGAGTAATATATATTTTTATAATCTATTGAATATATTTTCATTGAATAATATTAAATTAAATAATAAAATATTTCTTCGCCATAATATTAAGAAGAAAGGTGATCTCACAACTAAAAGTTACTGATGGCTTGTGCCATTCAATAGAATTCAAGATTAGGAAATGTCTTTTTTTCTTAATTTATCCAACTAATCCAAGTGCAAATTCACTTTTTGCTATTTTTGACATATTTACATATAACACGCACTCATGCAGCTTACGTCTGTGGACGAGTGGGTAACACCCTCGATTCCCGACAGTCATGAACCGGGATTGAATCCTGCGTTAACATTTTGTTTAATATGTGAATAACCTTCACATTCATTGTTGTAAATATCATAAACTAGGTTGTTCTTGTTGAGTTGTACCTAATAAAGTGATTTTGAACCGAACTCATGCAGTACAATCATATGTTCACTAACACACATGACATACACGCACATATAGCAGGTTATGTGTGGTATATACACCTATCCCCCGATTTACACGGTAGATACGTTCCTGAGAAAAACGTGTAAATCGAGGGATAGGTGTATATTAAACTGTCAAATCTAAATAGGTGTTCGCCCCCCTCATGAATCAGAGCCTCCCAATATTCTTTTCAACATAGGTAGTATAGAGTAGAATATCGCATTTTAGTATAGTGCGATAAAAACAAAAAAAAACTTATTTGGAAAACCGTGTAAAAGCGAAAACGTGTAAAACAAGTACCGTGTAAATCGGGGGATAGGTGTATATTATATAATCTAAAATACAGGTATTTTATTTTTTTAAACAACTATTTATTTTCATCATTGACTGTTCTACATTTTTGACCATAGATTTAGAACATAATACTTTGAATAGAGAGGAGTTGTTTGTAAATATGTAATGTTAACCTACCTTTTTTTTTTAAATCACGAATATAGAATTCATTTTATAAATTCTACATCCCTGTGATAATATAATTTTATGTGTAATTTGCATCAAGTAATTCAAAATAAAAACTACTTGATATATAAGTAAATAATTTATTTCCTATTTTTCACGACTGCACCTCCAATTCTATCTTTTTCAACAACAAAACAAAATAATTCATAACAACGCTCTGCAATCTAAAAAGCACATGTGCTCATGGTCAGGAAATGCCTTCTTTATTTTTAATATATATCCGCGCCAAGGTTCCTCCGACCTAAATACAGCGGATCTAGCTGGCAAGAACCACTAGTATCAGCTATCGGATGTTGATTCCTCTTATCTCTGGCCCGTGTCGCGGGGTCCAGAAGGTTCGACAGAGAAATTCTGGCCTTTCACAAGTTAAATAGCTTTTTTTTTTTTTAAACGAGTCTACCGTTATTTTACATAACTCCTCTTCCTTCCTCTGTTCCTAAACACATCCTGTTTCCCAACCACATCATTCTGCTCACACAGTCATAGTAAAATGACTTTCAGCTCAATTTGGAATTCCTGGAAATGAAAGAGACCTCCTTTGTATAATCAAACCTCAATGCTAACAAGAATGGAATCTATTGCTGCACATGACCTGGTACAGAGCAGAAGGGACAAGCACCAAGCCTGTCCTCCCATGGTAACAGCTGTCCTTGATTTCCAGACTTAAGTCAGGTCAACTACGGATATTTGTAAAACAATTTTTATCAAGGGAGAATTATCATATAAAAGTTACTAGATGAAAGAGACCTCCTCCATACCATCAAGACCCAATGCCAACAAGAATGGAAATCTAATGCTGCACATGACTGGTACAGAGCAGAATGAACAATCACAAATTCTGTCCTCCCAAGGTAAACGCAATTCTTGATTTTCAGACTTAAGTCTGGTCATCTACAGATCTTTGTAAAATATTTTTTATCAAAAGAGAATTATCACATAGATGTTACTAGATGAAGAAGATAACTTCCCTACGATTAAGACCCAATGCCAGCAAGAATAGAAATCTATTGCTACATACGACTGGTACAAAGCAGAATGAACAAACACAAATTCTGTTCTTCCAAGGTAAACGCAATTATTGATTTCCAGACTTAAGTCTGGACATCTACAGATATTTGTAAAACAATTTTTATCAAGGGCGAATTATCACATAAAAGTTACTAGATGAAAAAGACCTCCCTACGATCAAGACCCAATGCCAACAAGAATAGAAATCTAATGCTGTACATGACTGGCACAAAGCAGGAGGGACTAGCACCAATTCTGTCCTCCCAAGAGAACAACGATCTTTGATTTCCAGACTTAAGTCATCTACAGATAAAACAATTTTATTGATATCCATCAATAGCGAATTATCATATAAAATTACTAGATGAAAAGACAACTTCCATATGATCAAGACCCAATGCCAACAAGAAGGGAAATATATTGCTACATACGACTGGTACAGAGCAGGAGGGACATGCATCAATTCTGTCCTCCCATGGTAACCGAAATTCTTGATTTCCAGACTTAAGTCATATACAGATCTTTGTAAAACAATTCTATTTGCATACATCAATAGCGAATTATCATATAAAAGTATTAGATGCAAAGACAACTTCCATACGATCAAGACCCAATGCCAACAAGAAGGGAAATCTATTGCTGCACATGACTGATGCAAAGTAGAAGGGACATCAATGCTGGCCTCCTAAGAGAACATCTATTTTCCAGACTTGGGTCATCTACAAGACAATGACTTTCCAGAATGGTTGCAAGGTTTTCCCACTATGTACTAAATGTAACTCTCAACCTGTAACCTCACAAACCACATCATTGACTGTATTGACTCATTCAACAATGTATCCCCAGCACACACAACATAAAAAAAACTGAAGACCCACAGACTTGAAGACACCTGTATAAGATGGAATGGGGGAGATAAGAAAGAAGATTTATTCTTTATTTTTAGTGTTTCGTATCTTCCCATCCATCACCCAACTTTCCTTTTCCACATTACATCTCTCAGTTGATTCTCCACAACTACTTCAAGCTATTTCCTCTCCTACTACAATTAGAATTACAATTTCACATTTGTACTATTTTTTTCACGTAATACACTGTTTATTTTTTTTATAGGTTATTTCTAAATTTCAGTGGTAGTGTAAGTATTGCTGTGTATCGTGTTCCATTCACATAACTTTTGGTAGAGAATTGGGTGCATCTAGATACACACATATTTACATATTGTAGCGTTGAAATCTTGGAATATGTATTTATTGTCAGTACGTCAATTATCAACCAAACTATCTACAGCTAGGGAATCTTGAACAACCAAGCAAAGAAATACTTTTATGATGATTTTACAAATACAGGGTAATATATATTTTTATTTTACACAAATAAATTTACTGGCAATACGCTTTTTCTAAATGTCATTAAATATTATCTCTACAGACCTTACTGCAATGATATGAGTTATTGCAGTAATTGCAGTAAGGTCTGTAGAGATAATATTTAATGATATTTAAAAGAAGCGCATTGCCAGTAAATTTATTTGTGTAAAATTTTAAAGATAGATGGCAATTAAATTTAATTTACTAATATATTTTTATAATCTGTTGAATATTTTCATTGAATAATATTAAACTATAAATTATAAATTATATTTATCTATCAATACATTTTATAAAACATATAAATATACAAGATAATTATGTATATTTACATAAAGTAATATCCGGGTAATTGGCTTCTGAGCGCTCCAGGAATATATATCTCGCTTTACATAATATGATAATAATAATATAACATAATAATAATACAGTAAAACTTGTATAATTCGAAAATTTATCTTGGTCCCTAGAATTTACTTTAAATAGAATTTCCGTTTTTAATTCGAATTTTTGGATAATTCGATTTTTTTTTTGGTCCCTTGGGCTTCGAATTATCTAAGTTGGCCTATAATAATATTTACATATTAAGATAATTATAAATTTACAATAACAAAGATTTTAAAAAAGCTATGTACATTCACACTAGGTGGAATGCGACAAATAATAATAATAATAAAAAAAGTTGTGCTGCAATAAATTCAAGCAGACGAATGTTCAACATGAAAATATATAAATGTTCTATCAATAAATTAAATAAAAAAAAAATCTAAATAAATTTAGTTATAGTTTACATAGTATGACCAAAAAACACGTAAATTATTAAATAAATAAAATTAAAAAATAAAAAGCTCACAGAAGAATCAATGAATTAAAAAAAAAGTATTTGACACCACTAATAAAGATTACAGACGATAAATTCTTTAGCCCCCCACACCCATTTCTATCTATATAGAGAATTTATTTATCTTACCGTAAATAAGGCTTATGATCATCTGAGATAAATGACACTTTATAAATAGGCAAGGAGGGGAGAGAGCTTCTTTTTCTAATTTATTGATTCAAGTTGGTCCCCCTGGAGAGAACCAGTTTGGCCATTTTCTTCTACAGACTTCGAGAAAGAGGCCGCCGGCCACCTCTTTCCAATGAGGAGAAAAAATCCAAGTGGAGAAAAAAGTAGAATGGATTTTAGTCCTTTAGATATAAAAAGACGGCACTGTGTGAGATTTAAGTTTTTTTTTTTTTTTTTATTGAATAGTTTGGTAATGTTGGTTATAAAGGAAATATGTAAATTTGGTGATCATTTTTTGATATTTATGTGTTTCTTATACTATACAAATATATATGTCTTTTTATTTAAATATTTATTTATGGATTGTTCTATTTTCAATACAAACGACTAGTTGTAAATTAGTAAATACTATTTATAAATTAACATGCCAAATTTGTCAACTATCATATATAGGACAAACGTGTAATCCATTAAATATACGAATAAACCTACATAGAAACCACGCTAAAAAATCAATTGGTAATATATATATGAAAGAATACAATCAATTACATACTTTTAACAACTTTAAGATAGAAATACTAGACATATGTCAAAACAAAAAACAACGACTATTATTAGAAAACAACTACATTTATAAACACAACACATTATTCCCTTATGGACTTAATGACGAATTAAACTACACATACAAACCACAAACAGAAGAAATTTCAACTTATGAAATCAGCTGCAAATACAAAAAAAAAATGAATTTAAAACTAAACCTAATAAAACTAGAGGTAAAACTACCAATAAATTAGGTTACATTGAATTTGAAGAATTACTGGACCCAAAACAAATGTACACTAACAACTTCGTCGATAAATTTATTAAAACATTATTTAAACTAAATAATAATAAATTTATCAAACTTATAGAATATATTAAAATTCATAATCTGACTAACAGATTAATAGATATCACACATGACATCTTTAAATACAGAAAAATTAAACAATCTACTAATAACATTAATATTATCATTAAATTTAATAACAATTTATTTAAGCATATTAAATTTAATGATATTTTTAATAACCAAAACATCAATAATCTTTTCCCTATAAAAAATTTAAATTTCAAAACAATCTGGAGATACAACAAAAATATAGGTAATTTAGTTTGCAATTATAACCAATTTATTAATAATTTGGCAATTTTTAAAAAAATTAAATGTAATTGCAACAACTATATTGATAGATATAAGTTCTCAGGTCATATATTAACTAGCAATTTTCTTTTTTAAATCCAGAATATCAGGATATTTTAAATAAAGGGTATAAATATATACCTCAAATTAAACACAATTATAATAATACAATTAAATCTATATTAAAAGATATAGATATTTTCATAAATAAAACTAGTATAAAATACAGTATTCCAGAATTTACTTTTCTGGAATGGAAACATAATATTAAAAAGGAAATTATAAATTATTATAATAATACACTTAAATACACAAAACCTAATTCAGATATTCCTTCTTTTAAAGAAAATATAATTAATTTACAGAAGGACTTTATTATCACTCCTATAGATAAATGTTCCAATAACTTATCTATAATTTGTAAAAATCTATACCACGATATACTAAAAAAGGAAATTGATAATAATCATAAATACACTTTTGCTAGAACTACAGCCACAAAAATCAAAAAAGACATCAAAAACGTTGAAAATTCACTAAAAATTTATAATCACTACAAAAATCCAAACATACCAAAGTTCTATATAATTCCTAAACTACACAAAAAACCTATTTCTTTCAGAACAATCACATCTGGTATAAATTCAGTTATAAAAAACATTGATATACAATTAGCTTCAACACTACAATTTATTATAAATAAATTAACTAATAAATATAATTATAAATTTATCGACTCAAATAAAAAATCATTAACTATTTAATGAACAATTGGACAAACATTGAAACAGTACACACATTTGACTTTGAGGACCTATATTCTAAAATAAATTTAAGAGATCTAAATAATAAAATAACCAATATTTATTTAACGAAATCATTAATGACAAAACTTTCCACATTAAAATTATTCATAACAGATATAAAACAATTAAATTAGATCTTAAAACAGCAAAAACTCTACTGGAAACATTTTTAAATTTTAACTATATAGAATTTAAAAATAAAATATATATTCAATCAGAAGGCGTTCCCATGGGAACTTCTTCAAGTCCTTTATTAGCAAACCTAATATTATTCTGGTACGAAAGAGAATACTTTCTACAAAATAATGTTAATTGGCAAATGTTCCGTTATGTAGATGACATCATAATATTTAATAATCCACAGTTCAAAAACTTAATACCTAAAATATATCCTAAATACTTGAAACTTAAGAACAATGAAAAAATTTATAGAAACAAAAAAGTTAACTTTTTAGACCTAAATATAGACCTTACAAATAATGCTATTAAAATTTATAATAAAAAAGTAATTATAATTTCAATATTATAAAATACTGTAATATGAATTCTAATATATCATTAAATTGCTGTAAAGGTATATATTTTGGTCAGTTTCTAAGATTTTATAGAATAAATAATATATTAGAAAATTTCATAGAAGATGTTAAAATTTTAACATGGAATTTATTAAAAACAAATTTAGTATCAGACAAGTAAAATATTTCAACAGTATATCAATTATAAAATACTTTAAAAAAAATAAATGGAAGTATCCATTTATTAAATCAACTTTCTATAATTTCTCTCAATAATAACTAATACAAATTTATAATCTTTAACAATTAGTTAAACTTAAATTAAATAGCTGATTTGAAGATTTTTTCACAAGATTTTTAAAGTAATATTATATAGAGTTCATTTTGTTTAATCTCCAATTTCTGGGGAGGAAAATGGAAATTAAATAAAAGTGAATTTTCACAATTAATAGCTTTATTAAACTCTAATAATTTGCCTTTTTTAAAGGAATATTGAAAGATGAATAAGTGTTGAATCAGTTATATTAATATAACTGGCTGTAAAGATTATAAAGTTTGGATTTCTTCCCTTAACTATCTTTTCTTTCTTCTTTGGATGTCTTGTTGTTCTAAAACTTCAGAATAAGCGGTCTAATTTTGTCCCCCCCCCCCACAACATGTGTCATCCAGAAATAGATGTTTACAGTTGAAGGCGTCGCGGACGAGGTAGGTTCACAGTTGGAATTTGTTAACACTTATATTTGTTATATCTGTTCATATAAATGTTTCACTGAAGTAACTTTATATTAACACATAAAATCCGGTTGAAAAGAGATCTATGACATAATAGAGAAGGGATGAAATGTAGCTGGTCTTCTATTTGAGAATTCCCGGTCCAGCAGATCTCTTTTTCCAATAATTATTCCAATTAAAATTTTTTTGTATATGTCTGGTCTACCATTAGGGTTTCAAATCATAATAACCAAACTTATAACAAAAGTTAATTCATAGTATAAGATATATTACTAAATACAACTATTTATATTCATATTTTAAAATAAAAAAATTTAAAAAATCATAAAAAAAAAGGATAAAATATAAAATTATAAATATATATATATATATACTAACAATCTTATCTACCTTCTTTACAAAACTTTTTGTTTTCTTATTATTAGTTTGATTAAAAGTGCATGGTTCTGTCTTTCTCTCTTTTCTCTAACTACTAAAATTTATAATATCATATATATTCTCACTTCTATTATTCTATATATAGGTTAGAGTATGTCTAAATGACGTGTAAAAGCCGATGCAAAAGACGTTACGTTGTTAAATTTTATTGTTATTAATTATAAATATATAATTAACTAGATGATGTTTTAGAAGTAAAGGACTTTTTTTTTCTCTCTATCTATACTAAATAATAACAATTTACAAATTTTATAATTTGAATTTAAATAATCAAAATAATGAAGATAATTTTAATACAAAACTTAAATATAAAACTATACAACTATTTATTGTTATAATTAATTTAGATTTAGCTTGCTAATCTAACCAAATCTACTTGATATGATTTATCATTCTTATCAGTTTGCTCCTTGAGTTTTAAATGTGGAATCACTGTTATATTTTTGTTATATAGTTTTTACACTATATATATATATGTCGTAGCTGTTGTGGTCGAATGAAAGGGCGCAGCCATTGTGTATGTATGCTTCGAAAAAGAACTTGTTCCACACTCGTGAGCCCGAGCGCGCTGGCTCCCCCGTTTATTTTATACAGATTTATAGATGGATTAATTTGCATTTACATTTAAACATACTTTTTTTATGGTGAAAATGAATTATATATCTTGGCCATTTTTTTATATATAAATTATGACATATATATATATATATATATATATATATATCGAATATTTTAAAACTATAATAATGACACTTTTAGTATATTGTCACATATCTCCCAATTGGTTAAAGCCTATGCCTTGAAATATCCTACCCATCTTTTAAAATGTACACCGTTTTCTATTTGCTACCACCCCCATATTTTGTATATATGCCATATCTTTATTAATATAACCTGTACACCCTTTTTGTATATAAACTAAAATTGGTGACGTCAAAATAAAGATCCAAAGAGAGAGCGGTCAGCTGATGGCAGGGACAGAGGGGTGGAAAAGGCAACGCTCAGCCCATGTGGGGTCCCGAGGGACATTCTTATAGAGACCCCCTGTAATCAGGAACAGGGGTCGGCAGATGGTTCTAGAAGGTGTCTCTCGGCAGACGGCTTCTGTCTA
>CP092863.1:154192460-154260283 GCA_030710605.1 Cordylochernes scorpioides | reverse complement strand
TGCCAAAGTTTACATAAGATTGAGTATATACAGAAAGATGGCATTATGTCAAAGTAAGCAAGTTCAATTTGGTTAGTTAGAGGGCAAGCCAACAAAAGATGGTGTTTTAACATCTAGACAGCATTCACATGTTGGATCATTTATAACTCTCAATTTCACATGTTAAGCATATTTACGCAAGTTTGGTCTTTAAATACCCATTTCTTGATTTCACAGGAAGCCTCTGGGACCAAAATATTTTTGGTCGTAGTGGTACAGCCTGCGCCACGCTGACGAGGGCCAACAGCCCGAAACGCGTACGTGGTTAACTTTTCTTGATTTATTAAGAAAATGGGTTGGCCAAAAATATCAGGGAACAGGTTAAATCAACGTTTAGTTTATTTATATTCCACTAGATGGCGCGCTCTGCCATTAAAATAAACGTTCATGTTATTGGTCAGGATGTGCCTAATTTGTTTTTGATTTCTAAACGTGATGTACCTACAGCAGTCGCTAAATATCCACCATGATTATCATGGACTGGATTTGTGTACCTATTGAAGAAATTTCTCAGGTCTTCACCATGTATTGATAGCGTATTTTAATAGAAACACTAGTGGTTTTTGGATGTTCTATTTAACGATTGTTGTTGTTACTTTGCCTCTGTCTCTTTCAAAACGGACGACCGCCGACATCAAAGACTTTTCACTTCCTTAAGTTTTGTCCACGAGTGTATATCTTAACTGCAGTACCGATAAAGAGTTTTTATACCCGCAGTTTCATCACGGAGTGTTTTAGAAAGATGGATATAGGATAAACTGTTGACATTTCTCGTTCTGCTATTTCCTCTTTCGTTTTTTAGGTCAAAGATTTTATTGGTTTTTTATCTTTCTCTATTCCATCCCACGCACTCTTTCTACACTCCCTAGCATTAATACAAAAAACACTCTTATAAATTAGATAGTAAAAAGGCATATAATGGATTGAATAAAAAGATGTATTTGCCAATATTTCGGCTGGCTGAACGCCAACCTTTATCAAGGCATTACATTTTTGTATACACAAACTCGTGCCGCATAGTGTTATAATATCACAGTTGAAATAATTTTAAAAAATACAAAGTAGTTTGGGGATATTTTTTATATAATTAATTTTTAATGCACATAATAATAATTGATAACACTAAAAAATAATTTTTTAATGCACAAATTTCCCCCACCTACTTTGTATTTAAAAAATTATTTCAACTGTAATATTATAACACTATGCGGCTCTGTTGATACAACGATGCCTCGATAAAGGTTGGCGTTCAGCCAGCCGAAGTATTAACAAATAAATATTTTTATTCAATCCAATATATGCCTTTTTGTAAATTAAGTTTAATTGCCATCTATCGTTAAAATGTTACATAAATAAATGGCAATGTGTTTCTTTTAAATATCATCAAATATTATCTCTACAGACCTTACTGCAATGATATAAGTTATTGAATGAGAGGGCTTGGCTCATCAGTAGTGAACCCTCTCAGCGGTTTCGCCAACTTAATCTCTAGACCGCTCTACTATTGTATTGGATTGGATTGGTTTGGAATATACCCTGTGTTTTCTATGGAAGGCAGCTTAGGGGTGTTTAGTGAACTATGGACATATGGACTCGTTGGTTTACTATCTAATAATTTAAGTATGAATTTATCTACTTTCAGAAATCTTATAAATATATTCTTAATATAGACAGATGGCGCTTTATTGCTTTGTATTAATTTATACCTAACTGACCTTGTCCTTATTGTTTGCGAAAGAGCATTGTTATTAGCAAATATTTAAATGTAATTCTACTGTCCTAAAAGCTTATGTCCATAGTTTACTTAAATACAATTTCTAAGATTCCACCTTTCAATGTAACATATAAAAACAGAATGGTCCAATACAGTATTAGAGCTCTAAAGAAGCGGTCTGGTAGATTAAATTGGTGAAACCGCTGGGAGGGTTCACCACTATTGAACCAAGCCCTTCCAATATTTTTCCATCGCAGTAAGGACAGTAGAAGTTTGATTTATTTGTATAAGATAGGCACAATTTGGATTATAGATTATAAACACAAGGTAATAAGACGAAATCCAAATAAATAAATAGTGTTACCATCTTCAGACAAAAGTACTGAATTATTATTTTTGTCTGAAGATGGTAACAACGCTGTTACCGAAACGTCACACACTATTTATTTATTTGGATTAGGTCTTATTACCTTGTAAAACAATACCTGAAGTTACACCGCATGAGTTTCTTTTCAATAAAAAATCAATATTTATTTCAAGGTGAAATATTGACTATTTCTAACCTTTTTGGATGAGGTATGAAAGGGTGAATTATGAAGAGTAATGATGAACGTAAAAATAAAAGTGTCCAGGGATGGGAATTATTATTTTATTTTTCCGTTCATCATTACGCTTCATAATTCACCCTTTCATACCTCATCCAAAAAGGTTAGAAATAGTCAATATTTCACCTTGAAATAAAATTTTGATTTTTCATTGAAAAGAAACTCATGCGGTGTAACTTCAAGTGTTGTTTTACAATCACAAGCCACAGTGTATTATTTGAAATGAAGGCGATAAAAACGTGGTAATTTTCTTTTAATGGTAAAAAGCAAGCTTTCAGGCAAGAATGCCCTTCTTCAGGTTACAACTTGGAAATATTTTAAAACTGTGGATATGAAAGATAGCTCAATACAGTAGGTAATAGTTCAGCTGGGGGGATTGGCGAGGTAAAACACGGAGTATTGGGGTGGGAGGTCGATTTTTCGGTTGAAACTGGGCGTGCAGTGCGAGACCAAAGATTCAAGGACTAGGCGCTGATACTTGTTCCCGAAGCCCTTGTAAACGCATACGCCAATCCCCCCAGCTGAACTATTTACCTACTGTATTGGGCTATCTTTCATATCCATAGTTTTAAAATATTTCCAAGTTGTAACCTGAAGAAGGGCATTCTTGCCTGAAAGCTTGTTTTTACCATTAAAAGAAAATTACCACGTTTTTATCGCCTTCATTTCAAATATTATTGCGTGGCTACGTCATGTCTGTCCTAACAGTGTATTATATTATTACCTTGTGTTTATTTGTGAAAGGAACCCTCGCGTCTTATTATGTTTTCATTTGTTGTAGATAGATGGCGCATTATTGCTTTGTGTTAACCCATTAGTAAGATTCTGAGAGAATTGAGTTGCACAAGTAGAGAGATCTTAAGTTTCCAGAGGTGTACAGGTTTAGAGTCCTATCCGGTGAATATGAAGGTCACGGACTGGAGATACTGGTCTAATTGTGGTGTGGAGTCGTCACTCCAGCTGGCCTCAGTTTGGTAGGACCTTGTTGGACGGGACATTCTACGGTTCGTAAACCTTCTACTGGATAACTGCATATTAGTGGCTAAATTACATATACCAAGTACACGTAGTACAAACCATGATAATCATGGTGGGTATTTAGTGACTGATTTTACTGTAAGTACATCACATATCTACACATGGTACAGCAGCCATGATAATCATGGTGAGTATTTAGCGACTGATTTTGCTGTAAGTACACCACATGTCTACACATGGTACAGCAGCCATGATAATCATGGTGAGTATTTAGCGACTGATTTTACTGTAAGTACACCACATGTCTACACATGGTACAGCAGCCATGATAATCATGGTGAGTATTTAGCGACTGATTTTACTGTAAGTACACCACATGTCTACACATGGTACAGCAGCCATGATAATCATGGTGAGTATTTAGCGACTGATTTTACTGTAAGTACACCACATGTCTACACATGGTACAGGCCATGATAATCATGGTGGGTAGTTAGCGACTGCTTTTACTGTAAGTACACCACATGTCTACATCGACCGTGCGGCCACGCGTCGCGCGAGCTCCGTGATTCTCGCCTCTGGCGAGCGGAAAAATGTCGCGGCAAGCGACAAATTTGGTATGGGCTGAAAGCCCGTCAAAAGCCGAGAAAAAGCCTGCAAGGCACGGCTCACTAGCACAACCATGTGCAGAATTATCCGCAAATCAAGATTTGCAGAACGAAATCCCAATAGTTTTGAGAAAAAAATCAAAACTATGTAAATCCGCCCGCCGGCAGCCAGGATGCAAATTCTGCCGCGCCGGTCGACCTTGCGGCTATTCCAACTTCCAACGCCGCTGCTCAAGTCCGGAGAAACTGGGCTGACATCACAGAAGAGGTGAATCCTGGAGCTGAGGAAGGATTTACCCTGGTCAAGGGTAGGAAGAGGCGCCGTGGCTCGGCAAATTCGCCTACGGCTGCTGCACCATCCTCCAATGCTGGAGGTTCCAGGACCATTCGCCGACCTCAACCATCGGCGGGTTCGGTGCCGCGGGCCCAGGAAATCAGGGTCACCAGAGCACACATCGCGGAAGCCAGGGCGCGGCAGGCGTCCTCCTCCGAGGAACACTGTGTGTACATTGAACACAGCCCCGAACTGGAGCCCTTCCACTACCTTAAGGCATTGGATAGGATGCTCGGAGGAACTGCCGGAGTCATCCAGATCACCAAGGTGAACGGCCACCAGCTCCTGGGACTGACCAACGGAGGCCTGGCCGAGCGCCTCATAAGTGAGGGCCTCGAGGTTGAGGGAACACTCCTCAGGGCATTTCCTTTCCGCAAAAGAGCGGAAAGGATTACAGTGGGTAACCTCCCCTTCTTTGTAGGAGACTCCGCTGTCATCAACGCCCTCTCTCCATATGGGCGGGTTACGTCCATCGCCCCTAAGCAGATGAAGGCGGGCCCCTACGTCTACGTCGATGGCCGGCGAGACATCTTCATCACCCTACATGAGGGGATCACCATCGAGAGGCTTCCAACCCGCCTCGACATCAACATCAAAGGCGAAGCCTGGCCTGCGTACCTGTCCTCGGGCATCAGGTGTTCCAGGTGCCACGGACAAGGGCATCGGAGGGCCATTTGCCCCCTGCTTGCAGGGCAGGCCAACAACACCAGAATGGCCCCACCAACCACTCCTGCAGGCGTCCCACCACCGACCACCCCTGCACCGCCTCAGCGGTCAGCAGCCCAGCCTCCTGCGCCGGCACCCTCCAATCCAGCCATGGAGGTTTGCAGCGCTCCTCCCGTGGCCCGAGCTGTGCTCCATCCATCCGCACCTCGGCCATCTCCACCAGCGGCCCCAACCTTACCTATGGAGGAGACACCTTCTGCCCCTCCACCTGTGACCCCTGCTCCGTCCCTGCAGGTGCCTGAGGGTCCCGTGGGCCCTCGCTCGGCCATTTCACAAAATCCAGAGCCGCCTCCCGCTCGGCCGGACTTCGTTGCCCCGCGCGACCCTCTGCGCGCCCAGAAGACCCTCGGGACTGCGGCCCCAACACCGGACGTGGAAATGTCCATCGTGGAGGAGACTTTTGCGTCCTCCACGTCATCGGCAAAGAACGCAACAAGAGTCGACCTCGATGCGTTCATCGAGAAGCACCCCAGCGTGTCCTTCGCTGGGACGGACGCCCTTGGACTTGGGCGGGAGGAGGTCTTAGACCTCCTCTCCTCGAGGACCAAGGCGCAGAGGAAAGGACCCCTCCTGTCGCCTCCGCAGTGCGACGCCCTCGCCAGCCTAATCGGGCAAATCTTGAATCTGAGGCCCGGAGCAGCCAGCAACCTTTACAAAGTCCTCGGACAAGTCAAAGCTGAGCTGAGGCCAACACCATCCGCAGTGCCCACACCTCCACTGCCTGCGCCTCGACCATCTGATCCGGTGCCGCTCACTTCCCACGGGAAACAACTGTCACCTGCTCTCAGAACACCCCCGCTGCCCGCCCCGGCGGAGATGGAGGAGGACGTTCCAATGACGGAGGAAGAGCGCTGTGCACCCCCACCGCCTGCGCCTCGGCTCGCTGGGCCAATACCACCCGTCCCCCATGGGGATTCGACGACACTGGCCATGGCGACACCTCCGCCTCCACTATCCACCGAAATGGATAGAGCTCTGATGGACAAGCGCTGGGAGGCGCTAAGAGATCTAATGCATGAATTGGATCGTGAATTCGAACTCGACTTGGAGCACCGATTCCAATCGCGGGTTGACGTGGATGACATCATAAGAGCAATCCTATACCCCGGGGATAGGGAGCCCCTCATCAAGCGCCTACCCACTCGGGATAGGTACACCCTCGGTGGATTGATGAGCACCGCCATCAGGCGCGCTCGGGAATTAGACCCTTCTATACTCGGAAGTATGTACGCACTCAGGAAATTACTACCTGCTTGAGTCCAGACGACCCTCGGTGAGGACACCGCCTTTGAACATTGTTACTTAACTCTTTGTAGTTTGCCGATTGTCTAAGATGACAATAAAAAATTGTTTAATTGTCAAATTGTCACATGTCTACACTCGGCCTTGCGGCCACGCGTCGCGCGAGCTCCTGAGTTTTTCGCCTCTGGCGAGCGGAAAAATGTCGCAGCAAGCGACAAATTTGGTATGGGCTGGAAGCCCGTCAAAAGCCGAGCAAGGGCCTGTAAGGCACGGCTTGAAAGCACAACCATGTGCAGAAATATCTGCAAACCAAGATCTGCAGAACAAAAATCCAATAGTTTTGACTAAAAATCAACACTATGCAAATTTGCCCGCCGGCAGCCAGGATGCAAATTCTGCCGCGCCGGTCGACCTTGCGGCTATTCCAACTTCTAACGCCGCTGCTCAAGTCCGGAGAAACTGGGCTGACATTACAGAAGAGGTGAATCCTGGAGCTGAGGAAGGATTTACCCTCGTCCAGGGTAGGAAGAGGCGCCGTGGCTCGGCCGATTCGCCTACGGCGGCTGCACCATCCTCCAATCCCGGAGGCTCTAGAACCATTCGCCGACCTCAACCATCGGCGCGTTCGGTGCCGCGGGCGCAGGAGATCCCGACAACCAGGGCCCACATCGCGGAGGCCCGGGCGCGGCAGGCGTCCTCTGCTGAGGAGCACTGCGTCTACCTGGAACACGGCCCCGAACTGCAGCCCTTCCATTACCTGAGGGCGCTGGACAGGCTACTTGGAGGAACCGCCGGAGTCGTCCAAGTCTCCAAGGTAAACGGCCACCAACTCCTGGGGCTGGCCAACAGAGGCCTCGTCGAGCGCCTCATAAACAACGGCCTTGAGGTTGAGGGCACTCTCCTCAGGGCTTTCCCTTTCCGCAAAAGAGCGGAGAGGATAACGGTGGGCAACCTCCCCTTCTTCATGGAGGACTCAGCCATCATCAAGGCCCTTGGGCCCTATGGGCGCATTACATCCATCGCGCCCAAAATGATGAAGGCCGGCCCATACACCTACACCGACGGCCGCCGTGAGGCGTTCATCGTCCTCCACGAGGGAGTGACCACCGAGAGGCTCCCCACCCGTCTCAACATCACCATCAAAGGCGAGGCCTGGCCCGCTTACCTGTCCTCCGGCATTAAGTGCTCCAGATGCCACGGGCAGGGGCACCGCAGGGCCAACTGTCCCCTGCTTGCAGGGCGAACCACCGCTCCTGGACCGGCCACACCAACCTCTCCAACCAGCGTCCCACCAGCGACTGCGCCTAGGCTGCCTCAACAACCATCTGCCCAGCCTCCACCTCCGGCATCCCCCAGCCCAACCATGGAGGTCTCCGACGTACCTCCCACAAGCCGAGCTGCACTCCATCCACCTGCAGCACTCCGGCAATCACCACCAGCGCCTTCGGCCTTACCTGCGGAGGATGCGCCTCCTGCCCCTCCACCAGTGATCCCTGCTCCGTCCCTGCGAACACCTGGGAGTCGCGAGCCTGCGGCCCAAACACCGGACGTGGAGATGTCCATCGCGGAGGAGACCTCTGCGTCCTCCACGTCATCGGCAAAGAACGCAACAAGAGTCGACCTCGATGCGTTCATCGAGAAGCACCCCAGCGTGTCCTTCGCTGGGACTGACGCCCTTGGTCTTGAGCGGAAGGAGGTCTTAGACCTCCTCTCCTCGAGGACCAAGGCGCAGAGGAAAGGACCCCTCCTGTCGCCTCTGCAGTGCGACGCCCTCGCCGGCCTGATCGGGCAAATCCTAGATCTGAGGCCCGGAGCAGCCAGCAACCTTTACAAAGTCCTCGGACAAGTCAAGGCTGAGCTCAGGACAACACCAGCAGTGCCTTCAACACCCACACTGCCTGCGCCTTGGCCTGCTAAGCCAACACCACCCGCTCTCCACGGGGAAAAGACGTCGCCGGACATCGCGACACCTCCACCTCCACTGTCTACCGAATTCATTGATGCCTGCTACGACCAGGCAAATGACATAATTTATGAATTAAGCCGTGAGCGCTACTCGGAGCCTTTATCCGATATAGGAGTCACAGAGGGTGACATCGTAGAGGCAATTATATTCCCCGAGGATAGAGAACCTCTCTTCAGGCGCCTCTCCACTCAGAAGAGAACCATTCTCACCGAAATCATCGGCGCTGCCATTGAGCGCGCTCGGAACTCAGATCCCTTTGTGCGTGAGGGCCTACACATACTCAGGAAAATGCTCCCCCCCTGATCTGTAAATATTTCCTTGATGGAGTGTAACTATTGACCAGATCGTCAATAAAGTCTGTTTTAATTTTCAATTGTCACATGTCTACATATGGTACAGCAGCCATGATAATCATGGTGGGTAGTTATAGCCACTGCTTTTAATGTAAGTACACCACATGTCTACACATGTGTCATGCCTACAAACCATTAACAAAATTCCCATATATTCAAAATCAAATAAATTATCTCTCTCCATCTCTCAGATTTATTATAACATATATATAACATATATGTATATATGTATTATATTTACACTATTTTTTATAAGCCATCAGCAACTTTCAGTTGCACGATAAGAAGATGCTTTTTTTTTTCTTGATTTATACACCTTATCCCAGTACAATATAAAATTTGTACTATCACGCGTTCTCACACAATTCTAGCCTTAATTACCCTTTTCAGGATGCCTCAATGACAAGTTTTTTTTGGTCGTTGAGGTACAGATTACACTACGTTGACGAGGACCAACAGCCCGAAACGCGTACGTGGTATATAAAGGCGCTAAACGTATGACAGCAGGCAGGCAGGCAGAGTTGAACGGCATGGCGGAAGTGCTGGAGCGGTTCCAAGGTTAGCGCTGCCACGAAAACAAACCGACCTTGGCCACTAGATGGCATGGTGCTTATTTACTGGTTGTTGTTTCATCGCCGGTCTATATGTAAATAGGATAATCTTACAAACGACCTCCATCGGCTGCTCATATATTTCACTCTCCTATACATTTTTTTTTCATTCCTTTTTTTTATATATATAATTAATTTTCTGCTCGATATATATATTTATTGATTTTTTTATTATTTACATATGTACGTGTAATACAATCATAATTTTGTTACTCGTACCCCTTTTTTTTATATATTGAAAATTAAAATAAAAATTAATAAAAAAAAAAAAAGGCCTAGCAGGGGATCGAACCCTGGATCTTTGGTTTACAAGACCAACGCCTTACCACTTGGCCACTAGGCCGTTAACTCAAGGCCGGCAGATTGGTTTTTGTGATATGTTAACGCTAATTACTATTTCGGTTTGTGATTTTTTTTTTTTACTAATATTATTATTTTTTTATTATATATAAAATTAATATGCATTTTCATATCAATCATTCATATGGTATTTATGAAATTATATGAAAAAGTACAAACAAGTTTCAATTTTAGTAATAAACCAAACCTAATACACATAGCTATAGGATAGCTGTAACAGCAAACCTATGTGAGAGAGGGAAAGGAAAAAAAAGGGTTATATAAAAGAAGGCACGCATGCGCATTGAGGATTTCCTCAGTTTTTTTTTTCTTCGTGTCAACAACAAAGTGGTATCTCATACAGATGACTCTCTTGTGAGCTACCCATTTCTGTGGGAGAACTGGAGACCAATGTGATGTCTACAATATATACGTTAGGTTAGGTTTGGTTAGGTTTTTTTTAAAAACAACAACAAAAACCTTTATTAAGACACTATTGTCTTACAAGGGGATTCCCCTAAAAGGTTATATATGTACATGAGTGAGGAGGAAAAGCAATTTAGAGGGGAGGGGGAGCAATCAGCCGTTGTCTGTGGAGTTGAACATTTCTTCCCTCATTATATCAATCACCTTGAAAATTTTAAAATATTTATAAACAAATGTTTTATCCAGCAGGAAAGTAGTGAAGATTTTATATACTTGTTGTTCATTGTAGTGAGTTAGCCCCGAAATTTCGGGAATTTCCAGTCTCTTTTCATGTAGGAATGGGCAATGGAATAGATAGTGGACCAAATTGTCTTTAAGTTTGGTTAGGTTAGGTTAAGATAGGTTAGGTTAGGCTAGGTTAGGTTAGGTTAGAATGATGTATTAGCACACACCATCTTTTTAAATAACGTTAAACTCTTTTTGACTCGTATTGTGTTTCTTTTTTTAAAATGAAATAATTTCTACTGTCCTTAATGCAATATATGATAAAATTATGATACATTAGCGCGCCATCTGTTATCAAAATTCTAAACTATTATAAACGCGTATGATTCTTTTTTAAAATAAAAAATTTAATAAGGGCAGTTGAAATTGTTTATTTTTAAAAAGAATCATACGCGTCTATAATAGTTTCGAATTTTGATAATGATAAAATATTGGAGGAGCCTGAGTTCATTCGTGGTGAACCCTCCAGGCGGTAGATTAAACTGGAGAAACCGCTGGTAGGGTTTACCACTGATGAGCCAGGCCCTCCAATTATTTTTTTTATCATTTCAGTAAGGACAGTATAAATTTGTTTTATTTTTAAAAAAGAAACACAATACGCGTAATAAATTAAGAAAAAGGCATTTCCTTATCGTGCAACTGAAAGTTACTGATGGCTAGCGCCATCTATCGGAATAAATATCAACTATTCGTTAATTTTTTTATCGTTGAAAAATCAACGAATAGTTGATATTTATTCCGATAGATGGCGCTAGCCATCAGTAACTTTTAGTTTCACGATAAGGAAATGCCTTTTTTCTTAATTTATTCATATTATTCGAGTACAATTTTAAATTTGTACTATTTTTTTCACGTAATACACTGTTTATTTTTTTATAGGTTATTTCTAAATTTCAGTGGTAGTGTAAGTATTGCTGTGTATCGTGTTCCCTTTACATAACTTTTGGTAGAGAATTTGGTGCATACACTTACACACATATTTACATATTGTAACGTATAAATCTTGGAATATGTATTTATTGATGGCGTCAGTACGTCAATTATCAACCCAACTATAAAAAAGTCAGTGGAAGAGTAGGTAACACCCTCGATTCATCACAGTCATGAACCGGGATTGAATCCTGCGTTAACATTTTGTTTAATATGTGAATAATCTTCATATATTATTCATTTTGTTTCAATGATCATGAACTAGGTTGCTCTTGTTGAGCGGTACCTATTAATGTGATTTTGAACTGAACAACCAAACTATCTACAGCTAGGAAATCTTGAATAAACAAGCAAAGAAATATTTTTATGATGATTTTACAAATACAGAGTAATATATATTTTTATAATCTATTGAATATATTTTCATTGAATAATATTAAATTAAATAATAAAATATTTCTTCGCCATAATATTAAGAAGAAAGGTATTTCCTGATCTCACAACTAAGAGTTACTGATGGCTTGTGCCATTCAATCGAATTTCAAGATTAGGAAATGCCTTTTTTTCTTAATTTATCCAACTAATCCAAGTGCAAATTCACTTTTTGCTATTTTTGACATATTTACATATAACACGCACTCATGCAGCTTACGTCTGTGGACGAGTGGGTAACACCCTCGATTCCCGACAGTCATGAACCGGGATTGAATCCTGCGTTAACATTTTGTTTAATATGTGAATAACCTTCACATTCATTGTTGTAAATATCATAAACTAGGTTGTTCTTGTTGAGTTGTACCTAATAAAGTGATTTTGAACCGAACTCATGCAGTACAATCATATGTTCACTAACACACATGACATACACGCACATATAGCAGGTTATGTGTGGTATATACACCTATCCCCCGATTTACACGGTAGATACGTTCCTGAGAAAAACGTGTAAATCGAGGGATAGGTGTATATTAAACTGTCAAATCTAAATAGGTGTTCGCCCCCCTCATGAATCAGAGCCTCCCAATATTCTTTTCAACATAGGTAGTATAGAGTAGAATATCGCATTTTAGTATAGTGCGATAAAAACAAAAAAAACTTATTTGGAAAACCGTGTAAAAGCGAAAACGTGTAAAACAAGTACCGTGTAAATCGGGGGATAGGTGTATATTATATAATCTAAAATACAGGTATTTTATTTTTTTAAACAACTATTTATTTTCATCATTGACTGTTCTACATTTTTGACCATAGATTTAGAACATAATACTTTGAATAGAGAGGAGTTGTTTGTAAATATGATGTAATGTTAACCTACCTTTTTTTTTTAAATCACGAATATAGAATTCATTTTATAAATTCTACATCCCTGTGATAATATAATTTTATGTGTAATTTGCATCAAGTAATTCAAAATAAAAACTACTTGATATATATATATATATATATATATATATATATATATATATATATATATATATATATAAGTAAATAATTTATTTCCTATTTTTCACGACTGCACCTCCAATTCTATCTTTTTCAACAACAAAACAAAATAATTCATAACAACGCTCTGCAATCTAAAAAGCACATGTGCTCATGGTCAGGAAATGCCTTCTTTATTTTTAATATATATCCGCGCCAAGGTTCCTCCGACCTAAATACAGCGGATCTAGCTGGCAAGAACCACTAGTATCAGCTATCGGATGTTGATTCCTCTTATCTCTGGCCCGTGTCGCGGGGTCCAGAAGGTTCGACAGAGAAATTCTGGCCTTTCACAAGTTAAATAGCTTTTTTTTTTTTAAACGAGTCTACCGTTATTTTACATAACTCCTCTTCCTTCCTCTGTTCCTAAACACATCCTGTTTCCCAACCACATCATTCTGCTCACACAGTCATAGTAAAATGACTTTCAGCTCAATTTGGAATTCCTGGAAATGAAAGAGACCTCCTTTGTATAATCAAACCTCAATGCTAACAAGAATGGAATCTATTGCTGCACATGACCTGGTACAGAACAGAAGGGACAAGCACCAAGCCTGTCCTCCCATGGTAACAGCTGTCCTTGATTTCCAGACTTAAGTCAGGTCAACTACGGATATTTGTAAAACAATTTTTATCAAGGGAGAATTATCATATAAAAGTTACTAGATGAAAGAGACCTCCTCCATACCATCAAGACCCAATGCCAACAAGAATGGAAATCTAATGCTGCACATGACTGGTACAGAGCAGAATGAACAATCACAAATTCTGTCCTCCCAAGGTAAACGTTGATTTTCAGACTTAAGTCTGGTCATCTACAGATCTTTGTAAAATATTTTTTATCAAAAGAGAATTTTCACATAGATGTTACTAGATGAAGAAGATAACTTCCCTACGATTAAGACCCAATGCCAGCAAGAATAGAAATCTATTGCTACATACGACTGGTACAAAGCAGAATGAACAAACACAAATTCTGTTCTTCCAAGGTAAACGCAATTCTTGATTTCCAGACTTAAGTCTGGACATCTACAGATATTTGTAAAACAATTTTTATCAAGGGCGAATTATCACATAAAAGTTACTAGATGAAAAAGACCTCCCTACGATCAAGACCCAATGCCAACAAGAATAGAAATCTAATGCTGTACATGACTGGCACAAAGCAGGAGGGACTAGGAGGAAATCTTTGATTTCCAGACTTAAGTCATCTACAGATAAAACAATTTTATTGATATCCATCAATAGCGAATTATCATATAAAATTACTAGATGAAAAGACAACTTCCATATGATCAAGACCCAATGCCAACAAGAAGGGAAATCTATTGCTACATACGACTGGTACAGAGCAGGAGGGACATGCATCAATTCTGTCCTCCCATGGTAACCGAAATTCTTGATTTCCAGACTTAAGTCATCTACAGATCTTTGTAAAACAATTCTATTTGCATACATCAATAGCGAATTATCATATAAAAGTATTAGATGCAAAGACAACTTCCATACGATCAAGACCCAATGCCAACAAGAAGGGAAATCTATTGCTGCACATGACTGATGCAAAGTAGAAGGGGCATCAATGCTGGCCTCCTAAGAGAACATCTATTTTCCAGACTTAGGTCATCTACAAGACAATGACTTTCCAGAATGGTTGCAAGGTTTTCCCACTATGTACTAAATGTAACTCTCAACCTGTAACCTCACAAACCACATCATTGACTGTATTGACTCATTCAACAATGTATCCCCAGCACACACAACATAAAAAAACTGAAGACCCACAGACTTGAAGACACCTGTATAAGATGGAATGGGGGAGATAAGAAAGAAGATTTATTCTTTATTTTTAGTGTTTCGTATCTTCCCATCCATCACCCAACTTTCCTTTTCCACATTACATCTCTCAGTTGATTCTCCACAACTACTTCAAGCTATTTCCTCTCCTACTACAATTAGAATTACAATTTCACATTTGTACTATTTTTTTCACGTAATACACTGTTTATTTTTTTATAGGTTATTTCTAAATTTCAGTGGTAGTGTAAGTATTGCTGTGTATCGTGTTCCATTCACATAACTTTTGGTAGAGAATTGGGTGCATCTAGATACACACATATTTACATATTGTAGCGTTGAAATCTTGGAATATGTATTTATTGTCAGTACGTCAATTATCAACCAAACTATCTACAGCTAGGGAATCTTGAACAACCAAGCAAAGAAATACTTTTATGATGATTTTACAAATACAGGGTAATATATATTTTTATTTTACACAAATAAATTTACTGGCAATGCGCTTCTTCTAAATATCATTAAATATTATCTCTACAGACCTTACTGCAATGATATGAGTTATTGCAGTAATTGCAGTAAGGTCTGTAGAGATAATATTTAATGATATTTAAAAGAAGCGCATTGCCAGTAAATTTATTTGTGTAAAATTTTAACGATAGATGGCAATTAAATTTAATTTACTAATATATTTTTATAATCTGTTGAATATTTTCATTGAATAATATTAAACTATAAATTATAAATTATATTTATCTATCAATACATTTTATAAACATATAAATATACAAGATAATTAAGTATATTTACATAAAGTAATATCCGGGTAATTGGCTTCTGAGCGCTCCAGGAATATACATATCTCGCTTTACATAATATGATAATAATAATATAACATAATAATAATACAGTAAAACTTGTATAATTCGAAAATTTATCTTGGTCCCTAGAATTTACTTTAAATAGAATTTCCGTTTTTAATTCGAATTTTTGGATAATTCGATTTTTTTTTTGGTCCCTTGGGCTTCGAATTATCTAAGTTGGCCTATAATAATATTTACATATTAAGATAATTATAAATTTACAATAACAAAGATTTTAAAAAAGCTATGTACATTCACACTAGATGGAATGCGACAAATAATAATAATAATAAAAAAAGTTGTGCTGCAATAAATTCAAGCAGACGAATGTTCAACATGAAAATATATAAATGTTCTATCAATAAATTAAATTTAAAAAAAATCTAAATAAATTTAGTTATAGTTTACATAGTATGACCAAAAAACACGTAAATTATTAAATAAATAAAATTAAAAAATAAAAAGCTCACAGAAGAATCAATGAATTAAAAAAAAAGTATTTGACACCACTAATAAAGATTACAGACGATAAATTCTTTAGCCCCCCACACCCATTTCTATCTATATAGAGAATTTATTTATCTTACCGTAAATAAGGCTTATGATCATCTGAGATAAATGACACTTTATAAATAGGCAAGGAGGGGAGAGAGCTTCTTTTTCTAATTTATTGATTCAAGTTGGTCCCCCTGGAGAGAACCAGTTTGGCCATTTTCTTCTACAGACTTCGAGAAAGAGGCCGCCGGCCACCTCTTTCCAATGAGGAGAAAAAATCCAAGTGGAGAAAAAAGTAGAATGGATTTTAGTCCTTTAGATATAAAAAGACGGCACTGTGTGAGATTTAAGTTTTTTTTTTTTTAATTGAATAGTTTGGTAATGTTGGTTATAAAGGAAATATGTAAATTTGGTGATCATTTTTTGATATTTATGTGTTTCTTATACTATACAAATATATATGTCTTTTTATTTAAATATTTATTTATGGATTGTTCTATTTTCAATACAAACGAATAGTTGTAAATTAGTAAATACTATTTATAAATTAACATGCCAAATTTGTCAACTATCATATATAGGACAAACGTGTAATCCATTAAATATACGAATAAACCTACATAGAAACCACGCTAAAAAATCAATTGGTAATATATATATGAAAGAACACAATCAATTACATACTTTTAACAACTTTAAGATAGAAATACTAGACATATGTCAAAACAAAAAACAACGACTATTATTAGAAAACAACTACATTTATAAACACAACACATTATTCCCTTATGGACTTAATGACGAATTAAACTACACATACAAACCACAAACAGAAGAAATTTCAACTTATGAAATCAGCTGCAAATACAAAAAAAAAATGAATTTAAAACTAAACCTAATAAAACTAGAGGTAAAACTACCAATAAATTAGGTTACATTGAATTTGAAGAATTACTGGACCCAAAACAAATGTACACTAACAACTTCGTCGATAAATTTATTAAAACATTATTTAAACTAAATAATAATAAATTTATCAAACTTATAGAATATATTAAAATTCATAATCTGACTAACAGATTAATAGATATCACACATGACATCTTTAAATACAGAAAAAAATTAAACAATCTACTAATAACATTAATATTATCATTAAATTTAATAACAATTTATTTAATCATATTAAATTTAATGATATTTTTAATAACCAAAACATCAATAATATTTTCCCTATAAAAAATTTAAATTTCAAAACAATCTGGAGATACAACAAAAATATAGGTAATTTAGTTTGCAATTATAACCAATTTATTAATAATTTGGCAAATTTTAAAAAAATTACATGTAATTGCAACAACTATATTGATAGATATAAGTTCTCAGGTCATATATTAACTAGCAATTTTTCTTTTTTAAATCCAGAATATCAGGATATTTTAAATAAAGGGTATAAATATATACCTCAAATTAAACACAATTATAATAATACAATTAAATCTATATTAAAAGATATAGATATTTTCATAAATAAAACTAGTATAAAATACAGTATTCCAGAATTTACTTTTCTGGAATGGAAACATAATATTAAAAAGGAAATTATAAATTATTATAATAATACACTTAAATACACAAAACCTAATTCAGATATTCCTTCTTTTAAAGAAAATATAATTAATTTACAGAAGGACTTTATTATCACTCCTATAGATAAATGTTCCAATAACTTATCTATAATTTGTAAAAATCTATACCACGATATACTAAAAAAGGAAATTGATAATAATCATAAATACACTTTTGCTAGAACTACAGCCACAAAAATCAAAAAAGACATCAAAAACGTTGAAAATTCACTAAAAATTTATAATCACTACAAAAATCCAAACATACCAAAGTTCTATATAATTCCTAAACTACACAAAAAACCTATTTCTTTCAGAACAATCACATCTGGTATAAATTCAGTTATAAAAAACATTGATATACAATTAGCTTCAACACTACAATTTATTATAAATAAATTAACTAATAAATATAATTATAAATTTATCGACTCAAATAAAAAAATCATTAACTATTTAATGAACAATTGGACAAACATTGAAACAGTACACACATTTGACTTTGAGGACCTATATTCTAAAATAAATTTAAGAGATCTAAATAATAAAATAACCAATTTATTTAACGAAATCATTAATGACAAAACTTTCCACATTAAAATTATTCATAACAGATATAAAACAATTAAATTAGATCTTAAAACAGCAAAAACTCTACTGGAAACATTTTTAAATTTTAACTATATAGAATTTAAAAATAAAATATATATTCAATCAGAAGGCGTTCCCATGGGAACTTCTTCAAGTCCTTTATTAGCAAACCTAATATTATTCTGGTACGAAAGAGAATACTTTCTACAAAATAATGTTAATTGGCAAATGTTCCGTTATGTAGATGACATCATAATATTTTATAATCCACAGTTCAAAAACTTAATACCTAAAATATATCCTAAATACTTGAAACTTAAAAACAATGAAAAAATTTATAGAAACAAAAAAGTTAACTTTTTAGACCTAAATATAGACCTTACAAATAATGCTATTAAAATTTATAATAAAAAAAAGTAATTATAATTTCAATATTATAAAATACTGTAATATGAATTCTAATATATCATTAAATTGCTGTAAAGGTATATATTTTGGTCAGTTTCTAAGATTTTATAGAATAAATAATATATTAGAAAATTTCATAGAAGATGTTAAAAATTTAAACATGGAATTTATTAAAAACAAATTTAGTATCAGACAAGTAAAATATTTCAACAGTATATCAATTATAAAATACTTTAAAAAAAATAAATGGAAGTATCCATTTATTAAATCAACTTTCTATAATTTCGCTCAATAATAACTAATACAAATTTATAATCTTTAACAATTAGTTGAACTTAAATTAAATAGCTGATTTGAAGATTTTTTCACAAGATTTTTAAAGTAATATTGTATAGAGTTCATTTTGTTTAATCTCCAATTTCTGGGGAGGAAAATGGAAATTAAATAAAAGTGAATTTTCACAATTAATAGCTTTATTAAACTCTAATAATTTGCCTTTTTAAAGGAATATTGAAAGATGAATAAGTGTTGAATCAGTTATATTAATATAACTGGCTGTAAAGATTATAAAGTTTGGATTTCTTCCCTTAACTATCTTTTCTTTCTTCTTTGGATGTCTTGTTGTTCTAAAACTTCAGAATAAGCGGTCTAATTTTGTCCCCCCCCCCCCACAACATGTGTCATCCAGAAATAGATGTTTACAGTTGAAGGCGTCGCGGACGAGGTAGGTTCACAGTTGGAATTTGTTAACACTTATATTTGTTATATCTGTTCATATAAATGTTTCACTGAAGTAACTTTATATTAACACATAAAATCCGGTTGAAAAGAGATCTATGACATAATAGAGAAGGGATGAAATGTCGCTGGTCTTCTATTTGAGAATTCCCGGTCCAGCAGATCTCTTTTTCCAATAATTATTCCAATTAAAATTTTTTTGTATATGTCTGGTCTACCATTAGGGTTTCAAAACATAATAACCAAACTTATAACAAAAGTTAATTCATAGTATAGATATATTACTAAATACAACTATTTATATTCATATTTTAAAATAAAAAAATTTAAAAAATCATAAAAAAAAGGATAAAATATAAAATTATAAAAATATATATATATATACTAACAATCTTATCTACCTTCTTTACAAAACTTTTTGTTTTCTTATTATTAGTTTGATTAAAAGTGCATGGTTCTGTCTTTCTCTCTTTTCTCTAACTACTAAAATTTATAATATCATATATATTCTCACTTCTATTATTCTATATATAGGTTAGAGTATGTCTAAATGACGTGTAAAAGCCGATGCAAAAGACGTTACGTTGTTAAATTTTATTGTTATTAATTATAAATATATAATTAACTAGATGATGTTTTAGAAGTAAAGGACTTTTTTTCTCTCTATCTATACTAAATAATAACAATTTACAAATTTTATAATTTTAATTTAAATAATCAAAATAATGAAGATAATTTTAATACAAAACTTAAATATAAAACTATACAACTATTTATTGTTATAATTAATTTAGATTTAGCTTGCTAATCTAACCAAATCTACTTGATATGATTTATCATTCTTATCAGTTTGCTCCTTGAGTTTTAAATGTGGAATCACTGTTATATCTTTGTTATATAGTTTTTACACTATATATATATATATGTCGTAGCTGTTGTGGTCGAATGAAAGGGCGCAGCCATTGTGTATGTATGCTTCGAAAAAGAACTTGTTCCACACTCGTGAGCCCGCGCGCGCTGGCTCCCCCGTTTATTTTATACAGATTTATAGATGGATTAATTTGCATTTACATTTAAACATACTTTTTTTATGGTGAAAATGAATTATATATCTTGGCCATTTTTTTATATATAAATTATGACATATATATATATTTAAAAAAAATATAGATTAAGAAAGATTATATTAGAAACGGACAGAAAACTTTTAAATGCGAGAATAAAAAACTGTCACTTTTATTTAAATAATTATAAAATAAAGATGGAAATTTTAATCCCCAAGTTGAAGGCAATATTACCTAATGATCTATTTGACAATTTGAATAAATATTTGGACACCAAATCCCAAAACAAAACAACATTAATTCGCAATATTCAGTCAAATAAACTAGAAAAATGGACACAAAAAATTCAACCTAAATCACATCATGTTGTGAATCTGTCAAAACAGTCGATTTCGCCTGATATTGTAACACTTTTATCTAAAGGATTGAATTTTGTTCCATCACAAAAAATACATATTCCAAAAACCTTAGCCTCTATAGAAAATTCTATAAAGCTTTTACCCGATGACGATAAATCTAAAGTTAGAACAGAAATAACACCGATTATTAAGAAAATAGAAAGACAAAATAAGACCAATTTACAACAAGATGAAAGAAAGGCAATCAATCTATTAAGACAAAACAAAGATATCACACACACACACAAAAGCCTTTATTAAGACACACAGGTCTTACAGAGGATTCTCCTTGGGGTTACAAAACGGAGAAACCTATGAAAGTGGGAAATAAAAAATGGAGAAAGATTATATACATTTGGTAAATATATACAGATTATAAGAAAGAATAAAAAATAAGAAGAATAAAAAAAAAAAAATCAAAAAAAGAGAAAAGAAAAAAAAAAAATTTTTGGAAATATGGATGGGAGAAGTGGAGAGCGAAAAGAGGAAAGAAAACAGGTATTTACATATGGAACAAGATGGAACAGCGCAGGTGGGCCATGTATTTTTTAAGAAATCTTTAAGAGATTTCCCAGGAAATCCTCGTGTTCAGGGTTGTAAGGTAAACACCGTTTTATCATTGTTAACTTATCGTATCTGCCTAAACAAATAATTGGATGTTGGTTCTGTCTTTCTTATCAAACAGAAATTTTTGGTATGTTTGAATGTTCGGTTAAGTCTTTCTTTTTTACAGCATTTTTATGGAAGTTATATAGATTTAGAGCTACTGAACTATTGTCTATAAAGTTGGATAATAAAGAATATAATGTGAAGTGTGTATGGCCTATCTTAGAGAAGAGTATTTTTCTTTCCGTGTCAAGAGGCATGCATTCAAATATATAATGTTCTAATTCATTTTCGGTTCTATTTTTGCATAGTTGGCAATACAAGTCTTCTGTCCTTAGATATTTTATATGGTCTTCTCGATATAAAACAAATAGAATTCTCAATTGCGCAATGAGGCGTTTAGCCGGCAGTGGGAGTTCACTTAGTAGATAGTTCTCTGCTGCGAATGTTTTATGTAAATATTTGTAGTGTGTGTGTAGCTTCGAATTGGTTATTCTTGATTGGTCGGTTTGGATAGACTGTTCTATAGTGATTCTGATAATTTGAGGTATTGCTTTCTGTAGAATATTGGGGTCTGAACAATTCTTTAACCACATGAATCCAGTTGAGTTTAGGATATTCATTAAATTTTCTGTAAAACCTATAAAGGCATTCGTCAGAGTGGACGTTTCCCATAATTGGGCTAGACAGATTGCGGGCAATCTGGATTTTTCCATTTTTAATATTCTTAACCAGAACTTTAGAATTAGTTTGGTTGCTGTGACTCCTAGTGAGAAGCGTCCGGTTTCCATGCGTAGTATGTAGCCTGGTGTGTTACTCGGCAAGTTCAATAGTCGTCGGAGATAGTTATTCTGAATTTGGTCCAAGATTTTGTACTTTTCGTTTGCCCAAATTGGAGCAGAATACAGCAGAGTTGACAGGATAATCGAGTCTAATAGTTTCATTGATGAACCAAATGAATTCAACCTGGATTTCTCCATAATTTTCCATACTTCGCCGGTAGCTGCAAGCGCTTTGCCTTTAAAGTATGAAGCCACTTGACTAAACGAGATTGTTGTTGTGAGGGGATAGCCAAGATAGAGATATTTCGATGTCACTGTCAACAGTTGGTCTCCCCAGAACCATTTGTCCGATTTTGCAGGGCGGCCACCATTTCGGAAAACCATTATCTTGGATTTTGATTCGTTCAGGGTTAGATGATTTGTTTCGAAGTATTTTTTCAACATGTTGATTTTTATTTGTAGATTGATTTTTGATTCTCCTATGAGAATTATGTCGTCGGCATACATCAAAAGGTGGACCGTTCCAAAATTGGGGAGGTATATGCCTGGTAGAGTAGAGTCATTAAAAATGTTGATTAAATCAGTTACAAAGAGTATAAATAGATAGGGTGATAAGGGTTCTCCTTGTAACACTCCCGATCGGATTTTGATGGGTTCAGTAAATAGTCCATTCCATCTCACCGTCGTTGTCATTTGTTCGAAGTAGTTCCTGATAAGGTTAACAAAGCGGAAATCCAGACCTAATTCACCCAATTTTGACCACAGAAGTGAGTGGGGAACAGTGTCAAAAGCCTTTTTTAGGTCCACAAAAAAAGCATAGAGTTTTCTTCTTTTACGTCTGAGAGTCAGCTGTATCAAGGACAACAGTGTGAATATGTGATCTTGACAGGAGTAGCCTTTTCTGAATCCGGCCTGGTTTTCTGGAATAATTGATCTACCTTCAATCCAGTTGCGTAATCGCGATTTTAGTATTGATGTGAAAAGTTTTGACAGATTACTAATAAGGGCAATTCCGCGGTAGTTTGATGGATTATCCCGGTCACCGCTTTTAAAAATAGGATGGATGATAGATTTAGACCATATTAAGGGATATGAACCAGAATTAATGATTCTGTTGAATATATTTTTTAGAGTAACAAGGTGTTCGAAAGGTAGGGTCTTTAATGCTTCATTCGGAATTTCGTCAGCGCCACAAGCTTTTTCATTTGCCAGACTGGAGATTTCTCTAGTTATTTCTGTTATGGAGATTTCACAGTAGAGTTCAGGATCAATTCGTGAGAGAGTAGATAGGTCGCTTCCTATCGTCGTTTCAGCAGAGAGCAGTTTGTTGTAAAAGCATTGCCACTCTAAAATTGTTATATTTCCTTGTATATAGCTTTTGTCTTTCAAGGTAGCTATAGTTTTCCAAAAGTTTGCGGAGTCACGGGCATTTTTAAGAAGTTCTTGTTTTTCCTGAAGATATTTTTTCTTGTTGAAGTTTATTAAGGTCGTGTACCTTTTCCTATTTGAGACATAAATATTGCGGTCTACGTCAGTGTTCGTTTCCTTAAAGGTTGTGAGGCTTGCCTTAGCAGATTTTTTGGCTAAATAGCATTCCCTGCTATACCAGGGTTTCGATTTTGGGCGGCCAGGTCTGACCTTAATGCGCATATCTGCAGCAAGCATTGCGTTTAGTATTTGTTTAGAAAATGTATTAACTAGGCTGTCAAGATTCTGGTCTGTAGAGACTTGATTGTTGTCAAGATTCTGCGAAAAGAGGGATGTGTTATCAGGTGCCCATCTGTATCTTTCAAAGCAGGGATAGACGGTTTCTTTCGTTCGTTTGAGATTAGATAAGTTAGACATGTTTATTGTTAGTGGAAGGTGGTCCGAGTATGGGTTATTATCTACTTTGAGGTCAACAACGTGCTCCAGCAGGGAATATGAGACAATAAAATAATCGACAACAGATGAGCCACGACTTGAGATAAATGTGCAGTTTCCAGTTTTGTCACTTATAGTTCTGCCATTAATTATTGTCAGTAGATTATTATCTAGGAAGTTTATGAGTTGTTCCCAATGTTTGGAAAGCACTGGGTCTCTAGATTTGCGTTCAGGTGAAAGAAGTAAGGGACGTTCTAGTGGGTTGTGTAGGTATCCATAGGTGCCGGTACGGATGTTTATGTCACCCGCTAGAACTATTTCATAGCCGTTAGCCAACCTATCTTCGACATGTTTGGATAAAGTAATGAAGTTTGACAGTTGAGATTCGTTTGGAGAAATATATGTAAATATATAACAAATTTGTATGTTGAAACAACGCTTGAAAGGTATAGATATCCAATTATGCTCTACAACGACTTTCTCCAACATAGTTTTTAGTTTATTTTTAATTCCTACTATTATTCCACCCGAGCATCTTCCCAGTTTGGAGCTTCTAGTTGCCAGTGATTCGAATAAGTGGAATCCTCTGGGGCCGTTTTTTAAGTGATGGTCACACCAGGTTTCGGTCAAAGCAAATATTTCGTATCTCTCTAAGTGACTATAAAGAAGAGGAAAAACTGAATTGAGTCTATACAGCCCGTTAACGTTCCAGCAGGTCAGTGAAAAGGTATCGTTGGGTTGACTATTTACAAGTGATTGTTTCCTAACTGCTTGCTACAATGAATGTCCATTGGCATCTACAATTTGTCCATCACAGACCTTATATGCTATGTCATTAATTATTAATTTGTTGTCCCTTAGCTTAGCTAGAGTGCCTCTTTCGACGAGTTCTTTTCTTTTGACATTCAAAACGCGCCGTTGTTCTCTCGTCTTCATGCTATAGTCTTTCGATAGTGATATCTTAGTTCCTCTTAAATTGAAAGCAGCTTTAAATAGAGTTGATCTATCGTTTTGTTCTGGGACTTCAATCAGGATCGGTGCACCGGGTTTTCTGGATAATCGGTGGCATCGCGTGATGTTTATCTTCTCCTTTGTTTGCATATTTTCTTCGATAACCTTCCGTATCCGTTCTCGGCAGTCCTCGTTATTATCTTGTTCTATTCCATAAAAAATGAGGTTCCTTTCTCTGTTCTTTGCATCCAAGTATTCAAGCTGGTCTTCTAAGTCTTTTATTTTTTTGGAGTTTTGAGAGAGTGCTACCTTTGTAACGGCAGAAGATTCCTCTAGTTGTTGCAGTCTTTGGTTTATATTTTCTACTCTATCGTCGATTGCCGAAAGACGGGATTCCAGCCTCTCACCCCAGCTATCCAGCCTTTTGGTGAGTGCATTTATCAGATCTTTGATATCTTTATCCCTATCTAAGCTTGTTTCCAACGTCGTTTGTTTGGACATCTTGGGGCCTGGGTTTTGTTCAATGCCAGCTAATATTAAGAGCATTAAAACTACACATATAAGGTGAAAGTTTCGGAAATATTTTGAGAGTGAAAGATTCACACGTGATAAGCAAATCTCTTTGCCGCCGTGTGTATCCGGCTTGAAAGTATGTAAATTTGGCTCAGAATTCTTGTCTAATAGACATAAAATTATGGTGGTAAGATATATTGGATATGTAGGTTTCATTTCAGATAGATTGAATTTGCACTTTAGTAAAAATAGAGAAAATATTTTAGTCAGACAGTTCACTTACCGAGAGCGACGTTGCGTGCTGCCTATTCGTTTCCACAAAACAAAGATATAATCATAACACCTTCCGATAAAGGAAGGAATACTGTAATCATGGATAACTCTGAATATAACTCTAAAATCGAACAATTACTACAAGATAAAGAAATTTACGAAGAATTATCAAAGGATCCACTACCTAATATCACTAAAGAATTTAATAAAAAACTAAATAAAATTATACGCACACATAAGCTTAATAAAAAATCGTTCGAAAATTTAAAAGCAGAAGAAAAAACTCTACCCAACTTTTACGGCCTACCTAAAATCCATAAGCCAAACATCCCATTACGACCAATAGTGAGCTATGCTGGTTCTCCTCTTTACCCTCTCACAAAATTTCTATCTTCAGTAATCTCTCCATTCCAAAAGCAACTACCTCACACAGTCCCCAATCCCATAGTAGCTGTTGAAGCTATCAAAACCGTTCAAATATCAAATGACAGCAGGATGGTTTCCTTCGATATAGAATCTCTATACACCTCAATCCCGCACGATGAAGCACTCCTGGCCCTCCGATCATTTCTTGAAATCCACCCAGAAATAGTTCCTCCCCTTTCTAAAGAAGCATTAATAGATTTAATCAAACTTTGTTTAGACCATAGTTATTTCAGTTTCAAAGACAGATTCTTCCGGCAAATTAAAGGCCTACCAATGGGCAACCCGATTTCATCTGCATTAGCCAACATATTTATGAATGAAATAGATGAAAAAATAATTAATTCAAACCAATTTAAAATAATATTATGGCTACGATATATTGATGACATTTTTTGTCTAACAGAAACAAACATTGAAAGCTTCTTACGTTTTCTCAATAGTCTCAAACCTTTTTTAAAGTTCACACATGAAAAAGAAAACAATAATTCCCTAGCCTTTTTGGACATTCAGCTTAAAAGAAATCAATATAACATAGAAACTTGCATATACAGAAAACCTACTCACACCGGAAACTATTTAAATTTCAGCTCCTTTGGCCCTATACATAATAAAATCGCCGTAGTGAAATCTCTTACCAAGAGAATAGAAACACATCACTCAAATAGAAATAGTGCAACAGAAGAAAGAAATAGAATTTTCAAAGAATTGATAAATAATAATTATCCTAAAAAATTTATTGAAAAACATTTTCATAAACAAAGAGCTATATCTTCAAATAATAGTCGTGATCAGTCTCAAAAAAGATATTGCTCTATTCCATATAGCTACGGCTCAGAGAGAATTGCCCGAATTTTAAAGAGATATAATATAATTACAACATATCAATCTGCACAAAATCTACAACAAATCTTACGCCACTCAGATACAAAAAATATTTCAAACCAAGAAAATACAACCAATGTAATTTACAAAATTCCCTGCCAAACATGTCAAGCTACATACATTGGAGAAACAGGTAAATCACTTAAAGATCGTATTAATCAACATAAAGCAGCTTTAAAAAACTACAAACCATTATCCCTCCTAGTTGACCACTCCATAAATAATAGCCATATACCTGATTTCAAACAAGCATCAATTATATACAAAAATATTACAGAAAAGCATTGTAGACTGTTTTTAGAAAGTTGGGCTTCTGCCGAAGACAAACACAGTATAAACAGAAAAATTGATTTTCCAGAAATTTATAAAGAATTCATATCCTAATTGATTGTAAATAACTATGTATATACTTTTAATTTACTCATTTATTACCCTTAAAATTTTATCATTAATTTAGAATTAATATGTATGCACACAATTATTTACGGTTACACTGTTATATATAAATCTCTATTTCAAGCACAATGTGTAGACAAAATAATAATAATGGTATTTATCTGTAATAATGTATATAATTATTAGCTGTATATATATACTGAATGTAATGTTTAAATCAAAGATACAATTCTTTCATTGGCCTTGTAGAACGAGAGTGGTGTACACGTGCGCGCATGCTTTAGTGGAAACACAAACATCCTCGATAAAGAGAGGCGAGTTGCCCCTCGAAATATTGGAATAATAAATTCATTATAAATCCAATATATGCATCTTTTTTTAAAATATAATTTTAATTATGGATTGCTCAATCTTCAAAATATATATATATATATATCGAATATTTTAAAACTATAATAATGACACTTTTAGTATATATGTCACATATCTCCCAATTGGTTAAAGCCTATGCCTTGAAATATCCTACCCATCTTTTAAAATGTACACCGTTTCTATTTGCTACCACCCCCATATTTTGTATATATGCCATATCTTTATTAATATAACCTGTACACCCTTTTTGTATATAAACTAAAATTGGTGACGTCAAAATAAAGATCCAAAGAGAGAGCGGTCAGCTGGTGGCAGGGACAGAGGGGTGGAAAAGGCAACGCTCAGCCCATGTGGGGTCCCGAGGGACATTCTTATAGAGACCCCCCTGTAAACAGGAACAGGGGTCGGCAGATGGTTCTAGGAGGTGTCTCTCGGCAGACGGCTTCTGTCTAACACACAGTCTCTTCCTACATGTCTCGGGGATAAGCATCCAAGTTTGTGTCATGGCCTCTACCTCTGTCCCGTGGGCTGTCCCCGATCACTCTCGGTGTTAACATCTAGCCCTGCCTCTGCTTCTTGTTGTCCTCGTGTGGGAAGAACATCAACACTCGCCTCACGTACACGACTGCCAGTTCATCCATACGTCGGCACATTTGAAACAATATTACATATATATATCTGAAAATAGAGCAATCCATATTTATATCTTTTAGATAATAAAGATTATTATTGTATTAAATAAAAATATTTATTTTCAATAATTTGGTTAGCTAAACGCTGATATATTGGCAAATAAAATGTTTTATTCAATCTAATATATGTCTTTTTATTATCTAGAAAAAATCATCCTATTTAAATATTATCTTAAAATTATGGAAGCTATAACTATTAGAAAATAACGTTGGACCCCAGATAATACACCTTCTTTTGTGAATATTTGAAACTATTTTAGACGCGTATGATTCTTTTGAAAATTAAACAATTTCTGCTGTCCTTCCTGCAATGGAAAAAATTAAAGGGAGGTCCTGGCTCTTCAGTGGTGAACCCTCCCAGTGGTTTCGCCAGTTTTATCTACCATACCGCTGTTATATTACATTTTTCGGAACTTCCTTTTATAGTGATCCTGAGCTGGACTCTTTGAATTGGTATTTTAGATGAACTATTGATATAAGCTTTGAGGACAGCAGAATTACATACAATAATAAATATATAATATGCTTCGAGCAATCGCTCTTCCGCAAAAATCAAATTGAGTGTTTTATTTGAACAAATATATTATGATGTATTAGCGCGCCATATTTTGTGTCTAACCCACATGCTATTTCAAATGTTCCTCAGATGAGAGGATGAGAGATGGAAAAGAATAAGCCACAACACCATTTTTAGCAAATTCAGACAAAAAGAGCCAACCTGTATACCATAGTTTCTGGCTCTCATCAGTACTATGGGGAGGGCAGATTGCTGTGGTGAACCAATTAACCAGATTGTTCCAAGTCGACAGTGAGTCAGGAAGTAGAACTGTAGTCTTGTAGTCTAGTGTAGTGTTTGTAGACGGTGTAGTACAAAATATAGAGAAAAGAAGAAGAGATGATCTACAGTTTGTAGTTATTCCTGGCAGTGAGTCAGGAAGTAGAGATGTAGTCTTGTACTCCAAGTAGTGTTTGAAGACTGTGTAGTACAAAAGCTGGACAGAAGAAGAAGAGATGATCTACAGCTTGTAGTTATTCTTTCAGTAAGTCAGGAAGTAGAGATGTAGAACTGTAGTCTTGTACTCCAAGTAGTGTTTGTAGACTGTGTAGTACAAAAGTTGGACAGAAGAAGAAGAGATGATCTACAGTTTGTAGATATTCCCGGCAGTGAGTCAGGAAGTAGAGATGTAGTCTTGTACTCCAAGTAGTGTTTGTAGACTGTGTAGTACAAAAGTTGGACAGAAGAAGAAGAGATGATCTACAGTTTGTAGATATTCTTTCAGTAAGTCAGGAAGTAGAGATGTGTAGAACTGTAGTCTTGTACTCCAAGTAGTGTTTGTAGACTCTGTAGTACAAAAGTTGGACAGAAGAATAAGAGATGATCTACAGTTTGTAGATATTCCCGGCAGTGAGTCAGGAAGTAGAGATGTAGTCTTGTACTCCAAGTAGTGTTTGTAGACTCTGTAGTACAAAAGTTGGACAGAAGAAGAAGAGATGATCTACAGTTTGTAGCTCTTCCCGGCAGTGAGTCAGAAGGTAGAGATGTAGTCTTGTACTCCAAGTAGTGTTTGTAGACTGTGTAGTACAAAAGTTGGACAGAAGAAGAAGAGATGATCTACAGTTTGTAGATATTCTTTCAGTAAGTCAGGAAGTAGAGATGTGTGTAGAACTGTAGTCTTGTACTCCAAGTAGTGTTTGTAGACTGTGTAGTACAAAAGTTGGACAGAAGAATAAGAGATGATCTACAGTTTGTAGATATTCCCGGCAGTGAGTCAGGAAGTAGAGATGTAGTCTTGTACTCCAAGTAGTGTTTGTAGACTGTGTAGTACAAAAGTTGGACAGAAGAATAAGAGATGATCTACAGTTTGTAGATATTCCCGGCAGTGAGTCAGGAAGTAGAGATGTAGTCTTGTACTCCAAGTAGTGTTTGTAGACTCTGTAGTACAAAAGCTGGACAGAAGAAGATGAGATGATCTACAGTTTGTAGCTGCCGGGAAGGCAGTGAGTCAGGAAGTAGAGATGTAGTCTTGTACTCCAAGTAGTGTTTGTAGACTGTGTAGTACAAAAGTTGGACAGAAGAATAAGAGATGATCTACAGTTTGTAGTTATTCTTTCAGTAAGTCAGGAAGTAGAGATGTAGAACTGTAGTCTTGTACTCCAAGTAGTGTTTGTAGACTGTGTAGTATAAAAGTTGGACAGAAGAATAAGAGATGATCTACAGTTTGTAGATATTCCTGGCAGTGAGTCAGGAAGTAGAGATGTAGTCTTGTACTCCAAGTAGTATTTGTAGACTCTGTAGTACAAAAGCTGGACAGAAGAAGATGAGATGATCTACAGTTTGTAGCTGCCGGGAAGGCAGTGAGTCAGGAAGTAGAGATGTAGTCTTGTACTCCAAGTAGTGTTTGTAGACTGTGTAGTACAAAAGTTGGACAGAAGAATAAGAGATGATCTACAGTTTGTAGTTATTCTTTCAGTAAGTCAGGAAGTAGAGATGTAGAACTGTAGTCTTGTACTCCAAGTAGTGTTTGTAGACTGTGTAGTATAAAAGTTGGACAGAAGAATAAGAGATGATCTACAGTTTGTAGATATTCCTGGCAGTGAGTCAGGAAGTAGAGATGTAGTCTTGTACTCCAAGTAGTATTTGTAGACTCTGTAGTACAAAAGTTGGACAGAAGAAGAAGATATGATCTACAGTTTGTTTCCTTCAGAAAGGACATATCACTACCGCAGAGATCTACAAGAACACCTGACCCCGTTAATCCTCAGCTGAGAAGATGAAGATACATATTTACATATTGGTATTGAAACTCATCAATATATTCAGTGGAGCAATACAATCCTACTGGAGCATTAAGACAATCTGTCTAATTGCTGTTTAGCATGCATTAGCGTGACGCTTGTTGCACCAAGTTTGGTGGTGGTGGTAGATTTGAGACGATGCAATCTCTTCACTTCCTGCTACATTGTTTTTTTTTATTACATAACTGGATAGGATGCAAATATCCTCTCTCTAATGGGCTATGAATAAATTTCAGGTTTATTTATATAAATATACCCGGCTTCGCCAGGTTTTTACCCGGGTGAAAGTTTCTTTAACAATGAAATCAGTAGTAGCAACTAAATACATTACCATTGTCACCCTGTTTCTAATGAAAATATGTAAATTAGTTAGTATTTGGCTTAATTTGAATAGCCCATCTTTTAAACGGCATCTTTATTTATATACAAGGTATGTCCCATAAGTTCCCGGACTGGTCCATAAAAAAAAAAGGTAAGATTTTTTTATATTTTTTTATTAAAACTTTTCAAAGTAATCCCCCCTTGCTTCAACGCACCAGCGCCATCGTTTCTCCCAATTGTCGAAACAGTTTTTATAAGCCTCTTTTGGAATGCTCTTCAATGCTAACGGCGATTTTTCTATTATGTCATCCCTGGTGTCAAAATGTCTTCCTTTTAGAACTGCTTTAAGTTTGGGTAACAGGAAAAAGTCATTTGGTGCGATGTCTGGGAAATAGGGTGGTTGAAGTAGGATTTGTGTCCCGTTTTTCGCCAAAAAGCTAGTCATCAAGTGCGCTGTGTGAGGGCGAGCATTGTCATGGTGTAGGATCCAGCCACCATTAGTCCATTTTTCTGGCCTTTTTTTCGAATCGCTTCCCTTAGACGGCGAAGAATGCCCAAATACATTTCCTTAATAACTGTTTGGCCTGCAGGAAGATACTCGTGATGAACAATGCCCTTGTTATCCGAAAAAGCGACCAGCAACACCTTGTTTCTGGATTTTTTGGGTCTAGGCTCACCCTAACCTCTCCACTCGGCAGATTGAGGTTTAGTTTCAGGGTCATAGCCATAGACCCATGTCTCGTCGCCTGTGATTATCTTGTCTTTCCATTCTGGATCCGTTCTTGTCATTTCCATCATGTCCTCACAGGTTGCAAGCCGACACAGTTTTTGCTCATTGGTGAGGATTCTTGGGATGAATTTTGCAGGAGTCTTTTTGAGCTTCAAATCTTCGGTTACGATCCTTCCAATCGTTGTTTTAGAGATGCCTGTGTCTTGCTCTAGCTCCAGCAAAGTGGTTCGAGGATTTTCTTTTATCAAATCGGTGATTTTTTGCACATTTTCATCAGTCCTTTGAAATTTTGGGCGTCCTTGACGAGGATCATCTTCAATGGAAATTCTGCCAGCTTTAAATCTAGAATGCCATTCAAAAACAGTTGTTCTCTTTGGGGCGTCATTGGGGAATGCTTTATTAAGCATTTCAAAAGTTTCGGTTGCTGATATTTGAAGTTTCACACAAAATTCTATGCAAATCCTCTGCTTCAATTTTTGTTCCATCGTAAAATCGCCGCAGCGCTAGGTGTGACCTTTAAATAAATTAGAATAACCTTGGCGCGCGCGCAAGTACCGCCTCGATATTGGTACCACCGTGTAGCCAGATATTTTTTCTATAATAAACTGTCAAATTCATTTACATTTTTCATTTATTTATTTTTTATGGACCCAGTCCGGGAACTTATGGGACATACCTTGTACTAACTTGTGTGAGATACCATCGCATATGTCAACTTCTCTCTTCAGCTCTGGATGATGAAATACTGATTGTTAGACACTTTAAGTTCTGCACAGAAGCTGGGCGCATGAGAAAGAATGCAGGGCAAAGGATACTGGAGGTTGACCTATCTGTAAATAGGTAACTGAATGTGAGACAAACTTTATTTTTTTGTAAATGTTTCCTCTTCCCTCTCCTCTTGTTGATGTGTAAATACGGCGAATCCTATATGGGGCGGAATGCCCTAAATAAAGGCTTTTGTTTGTTTGTTTTGTTTTGTTCACTAACTTGTATGTTAAATTTATGAATTTGTCATTAGTAGTTTTAAAAGAAAGGAGTGAAATTGGCTTTAAACCTTCCTTATATATATATATTTACATATTTACATACCTTTACTTTTTGTATATATATAGAGAGAGAAATATACATGCTCCAAAAGTGTAATGAAGTGTGATGTCAAACAATCAGAAATTTCAACTACGTATTATTTAAAATGAAAGGATTTAAAAGCACGAATGTTTCTTTTATACATAATACAAACTTCTACTGTCCTTACTGCGATGAAATAATATAATGGGAGGGCTTGGCTCATCAGTGGTGAACCCTCCCAGCGGTTTCGCCAATATAATCCACCAGACCGCTTCTCAGAGCTATAATACTGTATTGGACGATTCTGCTTATATACGCAGCACTGAAGGGTGGAATCTCAGAAATGGTTTTCAGATATGTCAAATATTTGAATGTAATTCTACTGTTCTATAAGCTTATGTCCATAGTTTTCTTGAAAACCATTTCTGAGATTCCATCCTTCAGTGCTGCGTATATAAGCAGAATCGCCCAATACAGTATTAGAGCTCTGAGAAGCGGTCTGGTGGATTAAATTGGCGAAACCGCTGGGAGGGTTCACCACTGATGAGCCAAGCCCTCTCAATATATTATTTCATCGCAGTAAGGACAGTAGAAGTTTGTATTATGTATAAAAGAAACATTCGTGCTTTTAAATCCTTTCATTTTATATGTATAGATGGCGCGTTATTGCTTTATGTTACGTATTCTTTATTCTAAATCAAATTTGACTCAATATAGGTGGACGTTTTATTTTTCAGATAATTTGATTTTTAAAAAAATGATGCAAATATATATAACCAGGGATATTTGGAGTATTTTAATTAAATTGCTAAAATGAATGGTCATCACAAACACACCGTTTATTTTACTCATTTCCACCAAAGTACAACTATAGTTAAAAATAGAAGATATATAGGAAGCGTATATATGCACATAAGATATTGCATATTTACAATATGCAAATTTTAAAAATAAATTTTTAAAGTATATTACATTCGTGAAGACAAAACTTAAGGAAGTGGAAAGTCTTTGATATTGCCGGTCGTCTATTTTTTTTTTTTTGGGGACAGAGGATGTTCACACTTGGTTACCTCGTGTGTCTTCAATAAAGGTCACTGTAATATATTTCAGAGTTATTGTCTCAATCCCGATATACATGCTGAAAGGTACAACTTCCTTAAGTTTTGTCCATGAGTGTATATTTAGGAGGGCTGTTCGATAAATAAGATTGAAAAAAATCTTGTTTTTGGATTTTTTTTTTTTCAACATAGACCTCAATCAGCTCCCGTAGAAAGACATCTTGCCAGAAAGCTTGTACCATTGTTTACTTATATATAAAGAAGTTCTTCTCCCTGACTTGTGTTTCTTCTTCTGCTGTGATTTCTTTAATAAAGTTCCATATCTTAAAAACGTGGTGTTTTCTATCTTCGCTAGTTCTTTCAAGTAATTTTTTCCCCCATTTGTGAGTTTGTCAAACTTGCACCGAAATGGTCCCACACATTCTTCCACGTCCTGCAGCTCTCCTCAGTCCTAATTATCCATCTTATTTACATATATTCAAGCTATGCAACTTTTTCTTCTTGTTGAAGTGTCTTCCACCGTGTTATCGTTAATTTCATTTCAAATTGTCTTCTACGAAACTTCCATTCCGTGCTAAATACCATGATGAATGTGTGTGTACGTAGTTTGTGCAGTTGATCAAAATTAACTCATATTTGCATATTTTAAATACCTCTTTCCCTTATCATACCTCATTTTTTGTTTTTTTTTTTTACAATGTTCGATTTCTGGAGTTATCTCAAAACGCCTAAATGTTTTATTTTTTCGGTTCGGTTCCAAAATCACTTTATTAGGTACCGCTCAAAAAGAGCAACCTAGTTTATGATATTTACAACAATAATTAATATATGAAGGTTATTCAGATATTAAACAAAATGTTAACGCGGGATTCGATCCCAGTTCATGACTGTCGGGAATCGAGGGTGTTACTCACTCGTCCACCGACGTATTGTTTTATTTTTTAAAAATGATTATTATTGGCATTTTTCTCAGGATTTTGCATTGATTCATACCTTAACATACAATATTTATACAGTATTTTGTACATATATAGCAATAATACGCCATCTATATAATACAAATGAAAACACCAAAACGCGAATGTTTCTTTTCATAAATAAATCAAACTTCTACTGTCCTTACTGTGATGAAAAATATTAGGAGGGCTTGGCTCATCAATGATGAACCCTCCTAACGATTTCTCCAATTTAATCTACCAGACCGCTTCTTCAGAGCTCTAATACTGTATTGGATCAATCTACTTTTATATGCAACACTGAAGGGTGGAATCTTAGAAATATTATTTAAGAAAACTATGGGCATAAGCTTTTAGAATTTAGAAACACCAAAACGCGAATGTTTCTTTTCACAAATAAAGCAGACTTCTACTGTCCTTACTGCGATGAAAAAATATTGGAAGGTATTTTGTGCAGAATTTCCATTTTTTGAAAAGAAACTTCTCATTTTTTTCGACATCATTTTTTTTTTTAGTATTATAGATGTGCAATGCATTGTTGTTAAAAAGTATTTCCTCACAACTTATTCTCTTCTGTCTTCCTTTAAATAAATCTTCCTGCCCAACTCTTTGTTGACTTTCTGGAGAAATCTTATAATCGGCTTTCACCAACTTATCCTGACTTCCTTTTAGCAATTCTTTATTGCCACAGGTTTAAGACATCGTGGTGAGGACTCAACTATATTCTGAGAAATATCATCAACAACAAGCCTTTTATTGAGGACCTATGTCCTACACAGGATTCTCACTGGTGATTACCGCCCAGAAAATTTTAGTTATTTACATACATCGTTCATTACATATCTATCTACATACGGCTCTATTTTCTCCGTGTTTCTTCTCTTGTGCGCAGCCCTGTAAAACTTGTACAGGACCAATGTATTACATACAGGTGGATAATTGCATAGAAAGTTAAGTTATTTATTTACATATATCCTTCATTTACATATCTATTTACATACGGCTCTCTTTTCTCAATGTTTCTTCTCTTGTGCGCAGCCCTGTAAAACTTGTACAGGGACAATGTATTACATACAGGTGGATAATTGCTTAGAAAAAATGAGTTATTTACATATATCCTTCATTTACATATCTATTTACATACGGCTCTCTAGTCTCAATGTTTCTTCTCTTGTGCGCAGCCCTGTAAAACTTACAGTACAGGACCAATGTATTACATACAGGTGGATAATTGCATAGAAAAGATGAGTTATTTATTTGCATATATCCTTCATTTACATATCTATTTACATACGGCTCTCTTGTCTCAATGTTTCTTCTCTTGTGCGCAGCCCTGTAAAACTTACAGTACAGGACCAATGTATTACATACAGGTGGATAATTGCATAGAAAAGATGAGTTATTTATTTACATATATCCTTCATTTACATATCTATTTACATACGGCTCTATTTTCTCCGTGTTTCTTCTCTTGTGCGCAGCCCTGTAAAACTTGTACAGGGACAATGTATTACATACAGGTGGATAATTGCATAGAAAACATGAGTTATTTACATACATCGTCATTTACATATCTATTTACATACGGCTCTATTTTCTCCGTGTTTCTTCTCTTGTGCGCAGCCCTGTAAAACTTGTACAGGGACAATGTATTACATACAGGTGGATAATTGCTTAGAAAAAATGAGTTATTTACATATATCCTTCATTTACATATCTATTTACATACGGCTCTCTAGTCTCAATGTTTCTTCTCTTGTGCGCAGCCCTGTAAAACTTACAGTACAGGACCAATGTATTACATACAGGTGGATAATTGCATAGAAAAGATGAGTTATTTATTTACATATATCCTTCATTTACATATCTATTTACATACGGCTCTCTTGTCTCAATGTTTCTTCTCTTGTGCGCAGCCCTGTAAAAACTTGTACAGGGACAATGTATTACATACAGGTGGATAATTGCTTAGAAAAAATGAGTTATTTACATATATCCTTCATTTACATATCTATTTACATACGGCTCTCTTGTCTCAATGTTTCTTCTCTTGTGCGCAGCCCTGTAAAAACTTGTACAGGGACAATGTATTACATACAGGTGGATAATTGCATAGAAAACATGAGTTATTTACATACATCGTCATTTACATATCTATTTACATACGGCTCTATTTTCTCCGTGTTTCTTCTCTTGTGCGCAGCCCTGTAAAACTTGTACAGGGACAATGCATTACATTCTGAAGAAATACTGCCTTCGAGAAAAATTACAATTTGACATTAGAACGGGTGTACAATTTTTTCACTAGTTAACAACTACAGCCGCTCAAAAACTTGATGGATTTTGATTTCATCGTTCGCTTAAGTTCATCTGAGGATTTTTGCGGGTTCTTCTCTAAAAGATATATATATATATAACATTATCTCAATATTGATTGTGTGGTTAGTTTTTGCTTTTCTATCTTCATTTGCGGTAAATCCATGTATAATAAATTTCCTCCAATTTACCCAGACTAATCTATTAGCTTGATTGTCTTTGTATATTTTTTCCTGTATATAAATATCATATTGCCATTAAGGTACAATTACCGTTATTCCTGTATGTATCCTACATTTCTGCTTGGAGAATCTGTATAAGACTGAAAGGTCTTAATAAAGCTTTTTGTTGTTGTTATTACTGGTACTATTACTGTTATTCCTGTATGTATCCTACATTTCTATACTCGGAGAATCTGTATAAGACTGAAAGGTCTTAATAAAGATTTTTGTTGTTGTTATTACTGGTACTATTACTGTTATTCCTGTATGTATCCTACATTTCTGCTTGGAGAATCTGTATAAGACTGAAAGGTCTTAATAAAGCTTTTTATTATTGCTTTTACTGGCACTATTACTGTTGTTCCTGTATGTACCCTACATTTCTATACTCGGAGAATCTGTATAAGACTGAAAGGTCTTAATAAAGCTTTTTGTTGTTGTTATTACTGGTACTATTACTGTTATTCCTGTATGTACCCTACATTTCTATAACTCGGAGAATCTGTATAAGACTAAAAGGTCTTAATAAAGTTTTTTTGTTGTTGTTATTACTGGTACTATTACTGTTATTCCTGTATGTACCCTACATTTCTATAACTCGGAGAATCTGTATAAGACTGAAAGGTCTTAATAAAGCTTTTTGTTGTTGTTATTACTGGTACTATTACTGTTATTCCTGTATGTACCCTACATTTCTATAACTCGGAGAATCTGTATAAGACTAAAAGGTCTTAATAAAGTTTTTTTGTTGTTGTTGATATTTATAACCCAGGGAAAACAGGGAAGTCCAGCTCACCAGTATGGACTAGTTGCTAAGCGCTTTTACTCACGTCCTGATTATACTACATATGTACTAGAATTAATTTAAAAGAAATGTTTTTAAAGTGAACTTTTAGATCAGTATTAATATTCGAATGTAATTCTTTTATACATTTTTCCTTTTCCACCTATACTGAGTGATCCTTGTAGGTTTGGTGAGCTGGCGGCGGTTGTTTCCAAGGATTATTCATCTGGCACGCGGTGAGATAAGGTTATTTGGTTAGGAGATAAGATATGGAGGGCTGTCCGATAACCTGTTTACCAGGGTGATAGTTGTGTTCGGCCTTGGCAGAGGATAGGACATGGATAGTATTGGCACATGTCCTGGCTACGTCAAGACAGTCCTCGAGAAACTCTCGCCTTGAAACAAGATAATTCTCTCCAAATTCCTCAACAATTTTTGCCATTGCCAATTGCCATTGAGCATGTTGAGGACAAGAACTCCGTAATTTGCAAGAGCTTGTCCAAACTCAAAGCGGCTTGTAGCGTCTGATAGGATCCAAAGACCAGCTTTTTTTTTTTTGTCGTTGAGGTACAGCTTGCACCACGCTGACGAGGGCCAACAGCCCGAAACGCGTACGTGGTTAGATTTTCTTTGGTTAATCAAGAAACGGTAATTGGATAAATCCGGAATAATTTAAAAAAATCAACGATTAGTTCATATTTATTCCGATAGATGGCGCAAGCCATCAGCAATTTTCAGTTGCACGATCAGGAAATGCTTTTTTTTCCCCTTACTTTCTAGAAACATACACTCATGGACAAAATTTAAGGGATTTGTATCTTTCATTATTATCTATCTTTCATTAAAAAAAGCCTGTATATAAGACTATATAAATATTTTAATTATAGTTATTAATTGATTGGAATACACATCTCACGGTAGAAAGGAAAAGTTGCATATGTGAATTCAGGGATACTATTGAAAGGTGTGAGTTTCGAAAGAACTTGCATATGTGAATTCAGGAATACTATTGAAAGGTGTAAGTTTCGAAAGAAGTTGCATATGTGAATTCAGGAATACTATTGAAAGGTGTAAGTTTCAAAAGAAGTTGCATATGTGAATTCAGGAATACTATTGAAAGGTGCAAGTTTCGAAAGAAGTTGCATACGTGAATTCAGGAATACTATTGAAAGGTGTAAGTTTCGAAAGAAGTTGCATATGTGAATTCAGGAATACTATTGAAAGGTGTAAGTTGCGAAAAAAGTTGCATATGTGAATTCAGGAATACTATTGAAAGGTGTAAGTTGCGAAAGAAGTTGCATATGTAAATTCAGGAATACTATTGAAAGGTGTAATTTTCGAAAGAAGTTGCATATGTGAATTCAGGAATACTATAAAAAGGTTTTTTTTTCGAAAGAAGTTGCATATGTGAATTCAGAAATACTATTGAAAGGTGTAAGTTGCGAAAAAAGTTGCATATGTGAATTCAGGAATACTATAAAAAGGTGTAAGTTTCGAAAGAAGTTGTATATGTGAATTCAGAAATACTATTGAAAGGTGTAAGTTTCGAAATATATTGCATATGCGAATTCAGGAATACTATTGAAAGGTGTAAGTTTCGAAAGAAGTTGCATATGTGAATTCAGGAATACTATTGAAAGGTGTAAGTTTCGAAAGAAGTTGCATATGTGAATTCAGGAATACTATAGAAAGGTGTAAGTTTCGAAAGAAGTTGCATATGTGAATTCAGGAATACTATTGAAAGGTGTAAGTTTCGAAAGAAGTTGCATATGTGAATTCAGAAATACTATTGAAAGGTGTAAGTTGCGAAAGAAGTTGCATATGTGAATTCAAGAATACTATAGAAAGGTGTAAGTTTCGAAAGAAGTTGCATATGTGAATTCAGGAGAACTATTGAAAGGTGTAAGTTTCGAAAGAAGTTGCATATGTGAATTCAGGAATACTATTGAAAGGTGTAAGTTTCGAAAGAAGTTGCATATGTGAATTCAGAAATACTATTGAAAGGTGTAAGTTTCGAAAGAAGTTGCATATGTGAATTCAGGAATACTATAGAAAGGTGTAAGTTTCGAAAGAAGTTGCATATGTAAATTCAGGAATACTATTGAAAGGTGTAATTTTCGAAAGAAGTTGCATATGTGAATTCAGGAATACTATAAAAAGGTGTAAGTTTCAAAAGAAGTTGCATATGTGAATTCAGGATACTATAAAAAGGTGTAAGTTTCGAAAGAAGTTGCATATGTGAATTCAGGAATACTATTGAAAGGTGTAAGTTTCGAAAGAAGTTGCATATGTGAATTCAGGAATACTATTGAAAGGTGTAAGTTTCGAAATATATTGCATATGCGAATTCAGGAATACTATTGAAAGGTGTAAGTTTCGAAAGAAGTTGCATATGTGAATTCAGGAATACTATAAAAAGGTGTAAGTTTCGAAAGAAGTTGCATATGTGAATTCAGAAATACTATTGAAAGGTGTAAGTTTCGAAATAAGTTGCATATGCGAATTCAGGAATACTATTGAAAGGTATAAGTTTCGAAAGAAGTTGCATATGTGAATTCAGAAATACTATTGAAAGGTGTAAGTTTCGAAAGAAGTTGCATATGTGAATTCAGAAATACTATTGAAAGGTGTAAGTTTCGAAAGAAGTTGCATATGTGAATTCAGAAATACTATTGAAAGGTTACCAAATCATTTTCAACACAGCTTCCGAATCTGATATTTGTTAGAATATTTTGTAACATCTCTCCTTCCCTCCCTCGTGTTTAGAAGATGGGCGGTATAGGATTTCTCTGCTGAACAAACAAACACAACACTTCCTCTTTCAGAAAGATCTCTCGACATTATGTAAAGTTGGGTAACCCCCACAGACGACTAGGGTTATACCCACCATTTGTATATATATTCCTATTTACACCACCTATATGTAAAGTACAATACCTAATTGCACAGAGCCAAAGAGTATTTTTGATTTTAAAACAAAATTATTGACAACCACCGACAATAGTCTTTCTTATCTCTCTCAATCATATTAGGGTACCAAGCCTGTAGAGTTGACTTCTATAATGACTGGCTGAAGTAGAATATGTCTGTCATTAAGACTGGGAGCACTACTCAGTAACAGGCCGACTTAGCTCCAATATGAAATGGAGGCCTCTGACATGAGGAACAGACACCATGTACAGCCGCTCCTAACATTGAGTTCAGACATCCTGTATCCCTGGAGGCCTTACAGAGTACTATCTGCCGGCCCAGCTGAGCCCAGGTTTTTTAGTGAGCTTGTTACTACTCCCCTTCCTCCTTTTATCATCCGGGCTTGGGACTGGCAAAGGCGAAGTTTCCGTCAATAGTAAATCCTACAATTACAGTTAGGAGATTATGCTAAGGTGCAGAAACTATACACACCGCTATTGTTGTTGCTGTCGTGTCCAATGAAGAACTTCACGTGTCTCCATGCATATACACTCATGGACAAAACTTAAGAAAGTTGTACCTTTAAACATGTATATAGGGACAATAACTCTGAAAGATATTATAGTGACATTTATTGAAGATACACGAGCTAACCTAGTGTGAACAAAATTGTCTGTCTCCTTAAAAAAAAAAAAGACAGGCGACAGCAAAGACTTACTATTCCTTAAGTTTTGTTCATGAGTGTCTATTACACCAATCGCAATGTTCTCTTTATCTTGTTTGAACTTCATTAGGAAAAGGATGTCGTTGCCATGTTTTTCACCTTGGACCAGAATTTGGTCAAATACTCCAAGGGTCTAGGGGGAACTGGTGTGGTCGGACTACCTCCCCGGATGGCGACAGGGATGGTATATATGTAAAGAGGGAAATGTGACATCGCCCACACGAGTGAGCAAGTGAACGGACAACCAACCGATTGTATTTCCGATAATATTTATCTTTCCCAAATGGTCTGAAGACTTATCTAGAGGAGTGGCATTCTTCACATAAGCTCTCCACCCGGGATTTTTCCTCTATTTGCATATTTACTCAACATGGTTTTTTTCCACTTCGAAGTTCGATATTTTGAATTTGCATAATGGAGACCATGGTATTTCAGATTTATAGTTCGTTAGCGTAATTTTATAGATTCCTTCAACTTGAAGATTCCAGGGGACAGCATCCAGTCTGTGGCCGTGGTAGTCCTGTAGTTTACTGGGTTGGTGGATAGATGGTCTGAACCATTGGTTTTCGACCGCTACGACCCGGGATCGAATCCCGCATTGGACACTTTTTTTCTTCTGATAATTCTGATTTTTCACATGTGTATATGTCATAATATATACTCTTCCAGGAATAATAAAGCAAACCTAGAGCCAGCCCAGAGAGAGACGGGAGGGTAAAGTCCGGTCACTTTAGACCTCAGCGACATTCCAAGGGGCGACCAAAGGGGCCCGTTACTTGGAACCTCGGGACTATTAGGACAGTTGAGGATTGTGTTCGACTCGAACGGCCTCCCGTCTGTTGCCGGGCCCGTCTCTCTCTCTGGTTGCCTGGGTTCCTCTACCAACTTGTGGTGTGATTATTTCTCTTCCCACCTTATTATATTGCCAAATATACATGTGGTGTACTTACAGTAAAAGTAGTCGCTAACTACCCACCATGATTATCATGGCCTGTACCTTGTTCTTATACCTACCACTAGAGTCAAATCTATAATTGCGTCTTAGATAATTGACAAATGGGTTTCTTTAACAGTAGATAAAGTTGTTAAAATTGAAGAAGCTGCTTTTCAAAGGGATATTACCTCAGTTGTTGACGTGTCCAATGAACAGATGTCTCCGTACATCTCTATCACAGCAATGTTCTCTATCTTGGGTGTGTAAAGTTCTGGGTCAATTTTCTGTTGTTGTTGTGTCCAATGAAGCGCCTCAGATGTCTCCGCACATCTCTATTACAGCAATGTTCTCTATCTTGGGTGTGTAAAGTTCTGGGTCAATTTTATGCACTTGAGTTTTATAGAGAACACCATTTTGGTTATATAATTGAGTTGTAAATTATTTACATAAACCTTTTTTAACACTTTTTTTAAAACTTCAATCGAAGAGAGAAAGTTGGAATATCTGGTATCCAGTGGTTGACCACCAGGCAAAGCTAGCAGGTTTGAGGCAGTTCCCCTATCTGTGAGCAAACATCCCATTATCATCACCCTATCTATGTTCTGGATTGAACTTCTTTCTCTCCTTCTGAATTCTCTCTCTCAGTATTCTGACATTCTTCAATGGACACTTTTTTTTTAAATAGACAATTAACATAATTTTATTGACATCTTGTCAATACATGCAAAAAGTGTACAGTCAGTTTTTTTTTTAATGAAAGGATCCTTTTTTTTTTTCATTAAATATCTTCAGTGACCCTATGAGAATATTGTAGGTGTCGATTTGCATAACATATATCTACATACATATTGGTGATCTATGCAAATCACGATTTCGTACAAATTTGCATATTTTCTTGAGATGTTCCCGTCACATGTGAGCTTTAGTATGATGATGTTATTGGACTAGCAAGATATTTTTGACCAAATTCTTTATCTATTCTCCCAATATATAGATGAACGAAACAATCTTTGTTTATTTAGACGTCACACACATTGAAGGGGGTAATACGTAGAACTGATGAGTCCTGAAGTGGCCCCAATGCTCATTTTCTCTTCTCAATCTCTATTAAAGTTACACACATTGTATAATTATTTACATAAATTGATACTAAAACCTGCCAGAGAGAATATGTAGATAAGTAGAATTAAATATAATTTATATGAAAGATAGTTGTATTAGAGAAGGAGTAATGATAATTAAAAACAAATTATAAAAATATTACTTTTAAGATATCATTTTATATATATATGAAAAAACAATAGAAAAAATAAAAATAAATAAGTGGGTCAGATGTTGATATTTAATGGTAAAATAATAAAATTTGGCAATTATTTGTAAAATAAATTATTGGTAAAATAAAAAATATGATATTTTGATCCAATATATGCCTTTTTATTTAAAGATTTATTTATGGATTGCTCTATTTTCAAAAAATATATATTAAAAACAAAGTAGGCATATCCTGACCAGGAGCACATATGCTTTTCAGAAGACAGAGCGCCATCTGGTGGAACAGAAATCAACTCAACATTGATTTAGCCTGCTCCCTGATATCTGGCCAACCCAATTCCTTGATAAATGAAGAAAAGCCATATATATATATATATCTATATTAATAAAATGCAAATTTCATAAGAGGACATCACTAAAAACTTTCGTTACAATGCATCAATTTCGACCAAATTTTCAACATTTATGTAAAACGAGATGGAGCAGGTTTTGCTTAACGTCAAAATATTTTTCCCTAACATTAACATGCGTAACTTCGCTGTTATCGATTAAATACAAAAAAATCAACAGAGTTAATTTTATTTATATATGAATACAAAATTAAATTTCAACAGAGTTAATATTTTTACATACTAGCTAATAATCTCAATCTAAAAATATAATATAAAAAGCCAACAATGAAGAGTGAATGTAAGATAAAAAGCCAACAATGAAGAGTAAATGTAATATAAAAAGCCAACAATGAAGAATGAATGTAAGATAAAAAGCCAACAATGAAGAGTGAATGTAATATAAAAAGCCAACAATGAAGAATGAATGTAAGATAAAAAGCCAACAATGAAGAGTGAATGTAAGATAAAAAGCCAACAATGAATAGTAAATGTAATATAAAAAGCCAACAATGAAGAATGAATGTAAGATAAAAAGCCAACAAAGAAGAGTAAATCTACTTATATAATTGCCTTATTCTGTCTGTGTGAAGTTCACTGTGTGAAGTTCACAGATAGATTTTGGTCAGAATATAATATAAAAAGCCAACAATGAAGAGTAAATATGATATAAAAAGCCAACAATGAAGAATGAATGTAAGATAAAAAGCCAAAAATGAAGAGTAAATGTAATATAAAAAGCCAACAATGATGAGTAAATATAATATAAAAAGCCAACAATGAAGAATAAAGGCAATGTGACACGGCAATGTGACACGGGAAAAAATGTTCACTAGATAAAACTATGATTTTCTAATGTAGAAAATTAGGAAAGACAAAATTCAGGATGACACGGCACACAGGGACCGGGGAAAAATGTTCACTTTATCGAGAGATTCAAATTTACGAGTTTCAAATTATCAAAATATATCTTTTTTTTTAAAATAAGTTTTTAGAGAATTGTTTTAACAAATGTTCGCTAGACAAACCTTTACTCGGGTAAAACCCCGGGCGAAGCCGAGTACGTTTTATAAGTTTATAGAGAATTGTTTTAACAAATGTTCGTTAGACAAACACTCACTCGGGTAAAACCCGGGCGAAGCCGGGCACATCCGCTAGTATATATATATATATATATATATATATATGTACATATTATATTAGAGTAGCCAATATGTAAAAAGGGTTATTTGCGCGGTCCACCGCATTAATCCTATAAGGAGGTTAGCGATATATTCACAACCCGTCATTTAACCAAAATAGTCAAATCGTTATAATTGCCTCCAGCTTACTGTCCTTTGTGTCGATGCTAATCTCCGCTTATTTATTTATTCTATGATATATCATCATCATCATCGGGGCCACGCGCCCCCGAGCTAGCAACCGACCCCGTTGTCTGAATGGAGAATTAAGCTTTTCTCTCTCTAAAGCTAATTTATTATTAGTAGTTTTAAAACTTTTTGACCGAGTGACTTGGAATATGTATTAGGTCTACGACAGATAGAGGATATTTATATTTGGAATAAGTAGTTGTAAAGATATAGGTTATTTTGTTATGTGATGCAGAAGATAAACAGATTGATTTGCATAGCGTTGAAAGTAATGAAAGGTTTGAAGATATAGATGTCTTAACTCCGATATTTATCCGATTTATTCACTGATGCCAGTAGTACCAGACTTCTTAGAATATATCATTGTATTTGCATATTGCTTCTCTTTATGTAAATATCTTCGGTAAATGCTCTATATCAGAGTAGCCCATCTCTCCAGTAAATAACTGGTACATTGACCTGTCATATGTGTAATTCTACTGTCCTAAAAGATTATGTCCATAATTTGTCTAAATACCATTTCTAAGATCCCATCCTTCAGTGTAGCATATAAAAGCAGAATGATCCAATACAGTATTAGAGCTCTAGATAAATATTTCTATTTATTTATGTATTCCTGACTCCGCTGTGGAACTAAGAATTTTTTATTATTATTATCCCAAGTACACGTGGTACAGGCCATGATAATCATGGTGGGTAGTTAGCAACTGCTTTTACTGTAAGTACACCACATGTCTACACATGGTACAGGCCATGATAATCATGGTGGGTAGTTAGCAACTGCTTTTACTGTAAGTACACCACATGTCTACACATGGTACAGGCCATGATAATCATGGTGGGTAGTTAGCAACTGCTTTTACTGTAAGTACACAACATGTCTATACATATGAAAAGCAACTCGACTTTTACACTTACAAAATATGCCAGAGCTCCCGTTTGGTTACTTGCATTCGCAGGTGGGGTTAAACTTTTGAAAGAATTGGAGGCCATTGGAGCATTTTTTTGTTTAATTATAAAAATAGCGCCCAATATGGGATTCGATCCTGGGTCGTAGCGGCCGAAAACCAACGGTTTAGACCATCCTTCCATTCACCCAGTTAACTACAGGACTACCATGGCCACAGACTGGTGTTGTCCCCTGTTTTCTCCAGGTTGAAGGAATCAACGACGCTAACGAACTATAAACCTGACATACCATGGTCTCCGTTATGCAAATTCAAAATATCGAACTTAGGAGTGGAAAACCAACGGTTTAGATCACTCATCCATTAAAGGAACTAAGTACCAAAATAATCAGTTATCCAAGTTGGTCTTCAGACTTATTGTCTTGTTGTGTACATCCAGCTTGATCAGATCAACGCCAGACTGAGTTAAACCTTCACTTTCAGCTTTAATTTTATTGGCTGCCGCTCAAACAGAATAACCCAATTGTGTCATAATATAATCACACAGAAAATTAGGAAAGACAAACTTCAGGATGACACAGCAATTTATTTATGGCAAACACGAACTAAAATTGCATATAAAATGGAAAGATCAGGAGATAATACCAATCACCTATATGAATATAATATCTATATGTAATTATAGCTCTATATTTACATATTTTCCATAAAAAAGATTTTACCTCTTTTTAACCGATCATTTTCTGCATATACGTTGTAAATATGTATAGTTAACTTACCTATTTTTTAATTCACGAATAGAGATTTCATTTTATAAATTCTATATTACTGTGAAAAAAATAATTTTATGTGTAATTTTCTTCAAGCTATTGCTGAACGAATAAGTAGAATTAAATATAATTTATATGAAAGATAGTTGTAAATTAATGATGATTAAAAACAAATTATAAAATATTATTATTTGGGTATCAAAAAGGTTTTAATTTTTTATGTAACAATATAGGGTTATAACAAGTTCAAGTATTAATTTACAACTATCTTTCATATACATTATATTTAATTCTACTATATCTGTATTTAAGACTGAAGGTCTTAATAGAGATATGGATTGATAGCTGAGGATGTCTCTCACTTGGAAAGGAAACATTGTAGCTGGGGTCAACGCAGGCGTCACTCTCAAGAGTCCATCAATTTCGGGGCACATTTAAATGCAAATATCCCCACGCCCAGCAACTGGGGGGACGTGAGGGGAATCCACCCCCCGGGGCTGGCCCCTGGGTGACTGCCTGATTCCAATATGGCTGTATTTGCATATGTGTCCATTCCTGTTTTATCACAGTATTCTCCGATTCTCTTCGTGATACTCAATTGATAAAGCTACTGTAATATATAAAATGTTTATATGGTTTTGACCAAGGACTTGGTTGTTGTTGTGTGACGTAATCAATATATAGCGTGAGATGTTTTTAGTTCTTATGATAATTCTGTAATAATATTATACAAATATATAACAGTAACATACAATCTCTAGAAACTACATTACCTTATTGGATATTAGGTATAAGAGTACATAACAATTAAAATGCACAACTATTTTATAATTTAATTTACAAGTGATAATATACAAGCATGGTAATGGGCTGATGACTAGGCAAATATTTATAATGATTAACAACAGAGTATTCAAAATAATTTTTCTGTGGCAATATTCAAAACAAGGGAAATTTAGTACTTTTTGTTGTTTATAGTTTTTTTTTTACTCTCCAATATCAATTTTTTAACACGCGCAGTAGATGTATGCATCATCCTAATTGTTCTACACCTATTCCAAACCTATTCACTCAATTACATAAAATCTCATAAAATTTACATTAAAAAATTACATTCTTCCTATTCTTAAGATTCGGGCATCTTAAAAAAACTCTTCAACAGATATTTCTTTCCCTAGAACTATAAACTGTCACTTGGTAAATTTCGTAGCTGAAAAAAAACTTGGTGTTATATATTTTTTAAAAATTATATTGCCAGTTATGTGTTGCCAGTACTGACAAAGTTGCATATCTCCCATATCTGTGTTGCCAGTGCTGACAGAAAGTTGCATATACTCCATATCTGTGTTGCCAGTGCTGACAGAAAGTTGCATATCTCCCATATCCGTGTTGCCAGTGCTGACAGAAAGTTGCATATCTCCCATATCTGTGTTGCCAGTACTGACAAAGTTGCATATCTCCCATATCCGTGTTGCCAGTACTGACAAAGTTGCATATCTCCCATATCCGTGTTGCCAGTACTGACAAAGTTGCATATCTCCCATATCCGTGTTGCCAGTACTGACAGAAAGTTGCATATCTCCCATATCTGTGTTGCCAGTACTGACAAAGTTGCATATCTCCCATATCCGTGTTGCCAGTACTGACAAAGTTGCATATCTCCCATATCCGTCCGTGTTGCCAGTACTGACAAAGTTGCATATCTCCCATATCCATGTTGCCAGTACTGACAAAAGTTACATATCTCCCATATCCGTGTTGCCAGTACTGACAAAGTTGCATATCTCCCATATCCGTGTTGCCAGTACTGACAAAGTTGCATATCTCCCATATCCGTGTTGCCAGTACTGACAGAGTTGCATAGCTCCCATATCCGTGTTGCCAGTACTGACAGAAAGTTGCATATCTCCCATATCCATGTTGCCAGTACTGACAAAAGTTACATATCTCCCATATCCGTGTTGCCAGTACTGACAGTGTGCTCTGTACAGCCGAGGCTGACGAGCCGCTGCGGGTGGCCCACGCAGGAAGCATGCTCGTCCAAATCTTCTCATCCCTCTGCGTCAAAGACATCGGCTACCGTCAGCGTATGTTGGCCAGGCTCACCGCGGCCTTCCAGGTGTGGGTACGTGAGGGTAAGCCGCCCAAGGAGATCCGACGGCCCCTGGCGGACTACAGGACCCTACACGGACTGCCAGTGTCCATGTTGCCCACCCTGGCTGACACCGCTCTGTTCCTGCTGGTGTGGGCCACTCAGTGTCCCTTGCCTGACCTGCGACGCTGGTGCCTAGACACCCTTATTCTACTCGAGGTAACGTCTTTTCTTTTAACCAAATACTCTCCTATATCGATATAAACTAATAACACGCCCCATCTATATATAGGAAAATGTAAACATTAAGACATGAATGCTTCTTTTTACGCATAAATCAAACTTATGCGCTCTTACTGCGATGAAAAAAATATATATTGGGAGAGCTTGACTCATCAGTGGTGAACTCTCCCAGCGGTTTCACCAATTTAATCTACAAGACCGCTTAAATACAATTTCTCATATACCACCTTTCACATATAAGCAGAATGATGTTGTTATATTACCATTAAATGTGATTAGCTTTATAAATATATAATAATATTGCTTATTACTGGTACTATTACTGTTATTCCTGTATGTACCCTATATTTATATACTCGGAGAATCTGTATAAGGCTGAAAGGTCTTAATAAAGCTTTTCGTTGTTGTTATTACTGGTACTATTACTGTTATTCCTGTATGTATCCTATATTTCTATACTCAGGAGAATCTGTATAAGACTGAAAGGTCTTAATAAAGATTTTTCGTTGTTGTTATTACTGGTACTATTACTGTTATTCCCTGTATGTATCCCTATATTTATATACTCTGAGAATCTGTATAAGACTGAAAGGTCTTAATAAAGCTTTTCGTTGTTGTTATTACTGGTACTATTACTGTTATTCCTGTATGTACCCTATATTTTCTATACTCTGAGAATCTGTATAAGACTGAAAGGTCTTAATAAAGCTTTTCGTTGTTGTTATTACTGGTACTATTACTGTTATTCCTGTATGTACCCTATATTTCTATACTCGGAGAATCTGTATAAGACTGAAAGGTCTTAATAAAGCTTTTTGTTGTTGTTATTACTGGTACTATTACTGTTATTCCTGTATGTACCCTATATTTTTATATACTCTGAGAATCTGCATAAGACTGAAAGGTCTTAATGAAGCTTTTTGTTGTTGTTATTACTGGTACTATTACTGTTATTCCTGTATGTACCCTATATTTTTATATACTCTGAGAATCTGTATAAGACTGAAAGGTCTTAATAAAGCTTTTTGTTGTTGTTGTAATAGAGTGTCATATTACCGTAGGGATGGTTTAAGTGTCAGAGAATCCACATTAAGAGAGAAAACCGTTATAAGAGAGTAATCAGCAGGGAAAAAAAAGAGTCCTAGGAATGGGATCAAGGACTGAGGTCCAGGGAAGGTTGATGTCACCGGATGATCCACGATTGAAACTCCACTTATCTGGAGGGCTGGCTGTTGCCATTAGCTGGGTCGAGATAGGCGGAGGCCATAGCAACAGTCGGCCGTTTGTTACGACGTCTTTCGACCATCGCTGTTTGCCTATAAGGATTCTAAATAACAAGGGAGTTTCTATGTAGATACAGCTTAGCCTTTAACCAATAGCTGCGAGTGGAATTAGGGATAAGATACACTTAGATTCACTAGTCTCCAATGTCCGCTACCTGTAGGAACTTCCTCGCCAACAGCCGGCCGTTTGTTACGACGTCTTTCGACCATCGCTGTTTGTCTACAAGGATTCTAAATAACAAGGGAGTTTCTATGTAGATACAGCTTAGCGCTACGTACTTTATCACCAGTAGCTGCTAGTAAAATTAAGGATTAGATGGTTTGTTACGACGTCTTTCGACCATCGCTGTTTGTCTACAAGGATTCTAAATAACAAGGTAGTTTCTATGTAGATACAGTTTAGCGCTACGTACTTTATCACCAGTATCTCCTAGTGGGATTATGGATTAGATGTCTTTAATGTCGGCCACCTGAAGAATCTTCCTCGCCAACAGTCGGCCGTTTGTTACGACGTCTTTCGACCATCGCTGCTTGTCTACAAGGATTCTAAATGACAAGGGAGTTTCTATGTAGATACAGCTTAGCGCTACGTACTTTATCACCAGTATCTCCTAGTGGAATTATGGATTAGATGTCTTTAATGTCGGCCACCTGAAGAATCTTCCTCGCCAACAGTCGGCCGTTTGTTACGACGTCTTTCGACCATCGCTGCTTGTCTACAAGGATTCTAAATAACAAGGGAGTTTCTATGTAGATACAGCTTAGCGCTAGCTGCTAGTGAAGTTAGGGATAAGATACACTTGCCTTAATGTCCGCTACCTGAAGGAACTTCCTTGCCAACAGCTGGTATAACCGTTTGTTACGACGTCTTTCGACCATCGCTGTTTGTCTACAAGGATTATAAATGACAAGGGAGTTTCTATGTAGATACAGCTTAGCGCTACGTGCTTTATTACCAGTATCTTCCAGTAGAATTAAGGATTAGATGTCCACAATGTCGGCCACCTGAAGAATCTTCCTTGCCAACAGCCGGCCGTTTGTTACCACGTTTTTCGACCGTTGCTGCTTGTCTACAAGGCGTCTAAATAACAAGGGAGTTTCTATATAGATTCAACGTGATGCTATTTAACCAGTAGCTGCTAGTGGAATTAAGGATTAGATACAGTTAGATTCACTTACCTCCAAGGAAAAAGAAACCCACACCTTGAATATTAAACAAGCCATAAAAAACCTCAAGAACAAGATCCCTCAAGGATCTAAGAACACAAAGATACTAATATAAAATCGTTTTGAAAATAGAGAAATCCATATTTGATTCATTAGATAATAAAAATATTGGATTTAATAAAAGATTTATTTGTCAATATTTCGGTTGGCTGAACGCCAAACCTTTATCAAGGCATTACATTTTTGTATACACTTATCGGTTCAAATTCACATTAATAGGTACCGCTCAGCAAGAGCAACCTTGTTCATGATAATTGAAACAATGAATAATATGTGAAGGTTATTCAAATATTAAACAAATTTTAACGCGGGATTCAATCCCGGTTCATGACTGTCGGGAATCGAGGGTGTTACCCACTCGTCCACCGACTGATATTTTGTATACACTTATAAACAACTTATACACAACTAAATATTTTATTAAATCCTATATATACTTTTTTATTATCTAATTAATATAAAATATAATTGAGTACTTGTATATAACCAAACATCCCCCATTGTAAATATGATAATATAGGTTGTTGCTCTTTTTGAACGGTACCTAATAAAGTTATGTTGGAACATGGAAGTGTTCTCTGTAACGTCCTCGTATTTTTTTTTTTTTTTTTGACGTTATCAGCAAGAGAGAGAAAATATCTTTATTTACTGGGCTGCTAGCCAAAATAAATGATTTTTGAGCCCCCCGCGTAAAGCGGAATATATAAAACCACTATGACCAGGCTGGAGAGGCTAGGGACAGGATCACCATCAGGGAAGAGGCAGGTTAGGCCGGATTGGGTCCGCGGAGGTCAGGAGGCAGGAAGAAGGCGGGAGGACTAGAACTTTGCAGTTCTAGCTCTGGCAGTTGGGCAAGACATTGATCTTGCCTCGTGGTCGGCAGAGAGGCCCTTGGCTAAGCAGTTGGCACTCTTGGCCGTGCGCGGGTTGGCGAGAGTTGGACAGCTTCGGCCTTGGTGGTCACCAGAAGCGCAGTTATCAGCAAGTAGTATCTGGAAGTTTAATAAGAAAAGTCTTTATTTCTTTTAAGGCTAACCACAGACATAGGAAGGAAATATCTTTATTAACGGGGCTGCTAACCAAAATAAATGATTTATGAGCCCCGATGGACGCATAAAACGGAATATATACAAAGCACTGTTGGAGAGGCCTGGGGATGGGTGGCCAGGGGATCATCGCCAGGTGAGGCCAGGAGAGCCGGGATGTAGAGGAGGGGGGCAGGGTGGTGATCCGCGGAGATCAGGGAGATACGGGTCCAATAGTGTTGAGCCCAGGGGTGACCGTGGAGAGCAGACAGACCGCAATAATTAAAGTATATGATTTTTAAGCCCAAAATAATGTAGCAAGCAGACAAGCCGCAATGCACTATATCAAAGTACCAAGGTGCTGCACGCAACCAAGGTTGTTCAAAAAGGTTAGATTCCCCAGGCCAGGGAACCACAGACATAAGTTTACATGTGGATATTTATTACAATAAGTAAATTAAATTTAATTGCCATCTATCGTTAAAATTTTACACATATAAATTTACTGGTATTGCGCTTCTTTTAAATATCATCAAATATTATCTCTACAGACCTTACTGCAATGATATGTTATTGAATGAGAGGGCTTGGCTCATCAGTAGTGAACCCTCTATAGTGACCAATAAGCTTATTATGTCCATAGTTCACAAAACACCCCTAAGCTGCCTTCCATAGAAAATACAGGGTATATTCCAAACCAATCCAATACAATACTAGAGCGGTCTAGAGATTAATTTGGCGAAACCGCTGAGAGGGTTCACTACTGATGAGCCAAGCCCTCTCATTCAATAACTCATATCATTGCAGTAAGGTCTGTAGGGATAATATTTGATGATATTTAAAAGAAACGCATTGCCAGTAAATTTATATGTGTAAAATTACAATAAGTCAAAAAGACAACTCCACAGAGTACCATCAGTGATGTGCTCACTGATCATTTACGATACAGGAATATCCTGTAGGAATGCCGTTACAATCTCCTAAGGTATTTGACATACCAAGTAACCTTCCTATGACCTCCAGGTATAAGAAGTTTAGTAGACATGATGTCTCGTCTGATCCCCCGACATATAAAAAAAATCCCTCGCGGAACTTGTTAAAACGTCTGGACAAAATAATTTTCACCAAATTTGCATATGGCCGACTTTTTTCTCTCCCTCCGCCGCGAGCAGTCATTATGACTTTTTTCCTGGTGGAATTATTTACTACACTGGTCGACCTTCTTTCTTTGTTTTTTATCACCGAGATTCACTTGGCAGCTAGACGTATATATGGTCACGATTGACGAAAAAAAAGGGCACCTCTCCCTTTAAAAATGCTTCAAAATGTTTTTTTTTTTTTTAAATACATGGTAGAATCAAAAAGTTCGCGAACTTAAAAAAAAATTAAAATAAAACAACTTTTGAAAAATGTAAAATCAATTTTAATGTAAAGAACAAAGCCTAAACTATAATTTAATTTAGCAACGCCGGTAAATGCGCATGCGTTGTTTTCATTTTAGACATATTTTTGTTGTAAGTATTTAGCTCGCGTTGGTTTCTGCAATGTCATCATTTGAGCAAGGGGCAAAAATATTAAATTTTTAAAAAGCAATATAGCCAAATTAACTTTTGTACTATTTTTTCATACAAACATCAGTTTACCAAAGCTAGTGTTGTTGGCTTTGTCACCGATCCGAGGCCGCTAGTTTGCAGCGACGGTCAATAGATGGCGTCTAGTTTTGATAAAAGTTATGTGGCGCTGAGTTTGTTGTTTACATAAATATGTTATGAAAATTCGAAACTATTATAGACGGGTATGATTCTTTTAAAAATTAAACAATATCTACTGTCCTTACTGCAATGGAAAAAATAATGGGAGGTCATTGCAATGGAATTGCCTTAAAGGACAGTAGAAATTGTTTAATTTTTAAAAGAATCATACGCGTCTATAATAGTTTCAAATTTTCATAACAGATGGCGCGCTAATGCATCATAATAGATATATTGTAATACCATGAAAAAGGTTGGCATTCAGCCAACTGAAATATTGGTAAATAAATTATATTTTATAAAAATTCAAAACTATTATAGACGCGTAATATTCTTTTTAAAATAAAACAATTTCTACAGCCCTTACTACAATGTAAAAAAAAAATAATAATAATAATTAATGGGAGGGCCTGGCTCATCAGTGGTGAACCCTCCCAGCGGTTTCGCCAGTTTAATCTACCATACCGCTGTTATATTGCATTTTTGGAACTTCCTTTTATAGTGATACTGATGCTATACTCTTGGAATGGGTATTTTAGATGAACTATGGACATAAGCTTTGAGGACAGTAGACATATGTGGCTCTTCATTAGACACAACAACAGAAAATTGACCCAAATATTATTCATTGTTGTAAATATCATAAACTAGTGTAAAAAGAATCATACGCGTCTATAATAGTTTTGTAATTTTGATAACAGATGGTGCGCATTATAATACAATTTATATTTTGATACAATATATGTCTTATAAACGGGGTTATAATCCTATGGTAGGTACAGGCACATGGATCCTACGACAGAGCCTGTCGCTAGAGAGTTGTCAACGAGACATAGGAGCCTTGGCGCGACCTTGGGGAATAGATAAGCAACTTATCTTTGATATGATGCGTCAGCTTTTAACGCTTCCTCAACCGATGGCCTTATCAGGAGGGAAAACAAGCCTTGGAACAGACCTCTTCCTGGTTCCACCTTGATCCATATTTACATATTACACATTTGCATAGTGGTTTTATTATTATTTTACTTATTTATTTAATTTTTTTTTTAGTTAAACATTTATTTATTTTTTTTCCTTCCCTTAATTGTCGTTTTTTTTGTTCCAAAATTACTTTATTAAATACCGCTCAACAAGAACAACCTAGTTTATGATATTTGCAACAATGTGTGAAGGTTATTCACATATTAAACAAAATGTTAACGTGGGATTCAATCCCGGTTCATGACTGTCGGGAATCGAGAGTTTCACCCACATGTCCACCGACTCTTGTTGGAAGAATTAGAGAACAAATATTTGTAACAATTTGAAATGATAATCATTATTAGTGCTTAATTTTAAATCTCTATTAGCTCCGTAAACAATTAGTACAAAAGTGAAATTGTATTGAAATCAAGTGGATTTATTAAGAAAAAAGGTATCTCCTTATTGTAAAACTGAAAGTTCCTGATGGTTTGCGCCATCTGTCGGAATATAAATGAACGAATAGTATATTTATTAGATATAAAGGATTCTTCTCAGTAAAATATGTAGCGATTTAATAAAATGAAAGAAGACAAGTTTCTTTAATCATTTAACGACGCAAGCTTTCGGGCAAAAACCCTTCAACAGGCAAGCTAAAGCATAAATACGACACAATGAATGGGTTTTTGGCCAATTCTGGAATAATTTTAAAAAATCAATGAATAGTTGATATTTATTCCGATAGATGGCGCAAGCCAGCAAGCAAGATCTTAGGATAGTTTGTTTTATGTGTAAAAAAATAATTCGTGCTTTAATGGTGTCATTTCTTATACAGTAGAACCTTCCTGTAAAGGACATCTAGTTACAGAGCCAAAGTGTCCTTTAGGGAGAGGTGTCCTCTTACTGGAGAGCTACTAAATAGTAAAAATGGTAATTTTGCAAATAAAACTGTCCTTTATAGAGAGGTATCCTCTAGCGCGAGTGTCCTCTCATGGTGTTTCTACTGTATAATAGATAAACGCGTTTTCCCTCATAATCTTTTTCTAACCTTATTTATTCACATTTTTTAGTCATATTTCCAGTTATAATACAATATAATATAATGCGGCTTTGATTGTTAAACGACATTTGAAATACTATCCCGCAAGTGTTTCTTTTAAACAATAATTCAAAAATTTTTATTTCAAAGAGAAATAACGATTATTTCTAACCTTTTGGATGAGGTGTGAAAGGGTGAATTGTGAAGAGTAATGATAAACGGAAAAATAAAAGTGTCAGAGATGGGAACTGGACACTTTTATTTTTCCGTTTATCATTACTCTTCACAATTCACCCTTTCATATCTCATCCAAAAGGTTAGAAATAATCGTTATTTCTCCTTGAAATAAAAATTTTGAATTTTCGTTTAAAAGAAACACTTGCGGGATAGTATTTCAAATGTCGTTTTACAATTTCCAGTTCTATTTCACTAAAATGACCGTAAAAAATGGAACAAAGGTACAGGGTAGTACGGGTGTTCTAACACATAGAAAATTCTTGCTGGAACCGATGGTTTTGATGGGGATGTAATCAACAGATTTATTAATGACTCCATCACAATTAGCACGCCGCCATTTTTGATTTGTTGAGGTTCCCCGCGAGACAAAAAGATTTAAGACTTTGCTCCTGAACCGGTAATTAATTTTTAAAAAGTCCATTAGGTAGCAAGAAGTATTAGCTCTGTCTGATTAGGGTTTGTTTAGGAGCGGAAAAAAATTAATTAGCATATTCTCTCCTCTTCACTCAGCTTACTCTGTGATAAAGTTTTTCTCTCTTCGCTCTTTCTGAACTTTTGGGTATTATTTCTTGATTATTAATGGTGTTTTTTTAAAGCAAAATAATTTTTAGTAAAAAATAACAAAAAAAGCCTTTATTAAGGACACACGTCCCATACAGAATTCTCCCAGATACAGAAGTAAACAGTTATCTACAGAAAGTGAGATTAACATCGACCTTTCTTCATGTTGGATCCATCATCTGTGTTGTGTCTATTGTCTGTGTTGTTTTATAGAATTTGGGAAAAGATCATGTATTGGAAACCATATTCTTTATTTTTACTCAACAATCATATCAGGGTATCAAGTTTGTAAAGCTTTTTGATGGTGTCTATTGGGGATGAGTAGAGCTCATCAATGAATGAGTCAATACAGTCAATAATTAACACAAAGCAATAACGCGCCATCTATACATATAAAATGAAAGGATTTAAAAGCACGAATGTTTCTTTTATACATAATACAAACTTCTACTGTCCTTACTGCGATGAAAATATATACTGGGAGGGCTTGGCTCACCACTGGGTTCCACAGGGTTCACCACTGATGAGCCAAGCCCTCCCAGTATATTTTTTCATCGCAGTAAGGGCAGTGGAGGTTTGTACTATGTATAAAAGAAACATTCGTGCTTTTAAATCCTTTCATTTTACAGTCATTAATGTAGTTTGGGGTTACAGGTTGACACTTAGTACATAGTGGGAAAACCTTGCAACCATTCTGGAAAGTCATTGTCCGTAGATGACCAGACTTAAACCATACATGCTAAAAGTTATAACTTCTTAAGTTTTGTCTCCCTGAGTGTAGATTAAGGCTAAAAAAGAATGTCTTAAGGAAAGACAGATGTGACAGATTCTACTCTTCGAGCGTCGACAACGTGACGGTGTGTCTACTAAGTACCTGACCAATCAGTAAGGTCGACAGTGCTATCACGTGATCATCTACCGTTTCAAGTCATTGCCCCTTTCAGCACCCTCCCTCCCGCAGCGACTTTTATAATCTACCACATGGGGGTGCATTTTTAAGTAGGATTCTCGTACTTCCGTTTATGGCACGGTGTTCCCAGGGGATAGACATGGAATTGTTAAATAGCTGTTAAAAAATCGAAAGAATATATATAACAACAAAAATCTTTTTTAAGACCTTTTAGTCTTATACATGATATGTTGTGAATTGTAATTTTTTGACTCTTCAGACTCAACCGGGGGTCGGTGGAAGGCTGGTTAAACCTTTTGGTTTTCGACCACTACGACCCGGGTTCGATTCCCACATTGGACACTTTTTCTGTTTAAAAAAAAATGCTCCAATGGCCCCCCGATTCTTGCAAAAGTCCAACCCCACCAGCGAGTGCAAGTAACCAAACTGGCACATTTGTAAGTGCAAAGTCGAACTGCTTTTCACATGTATAGACATGTGGTGCTCTTTCAGTAAAAGCAGTCGCTAATTACCCACCATGATTATCATGGCCTGTACCATGTGTACTAGGGATAAGCAAAAAAAAAAAGGTTTGCCGGCCCCTTGGTCTAACTACTATGATCAGTTTATCTGTAACTTGTAAAGTCTTTCCTTTCGTCTCTGATCTCTGTGTCAAGCAACAGCTCAAATTAAATCATTGTAGATGGAGATTGACTTTCCCGCATTCATATTTTATTATAATTTATCCACCTGATCCAGGTACAAATTCACTTTTGTTCTATTTTCACATTGTTTGGTGTTCTCACGTCCTTCCAACCTAAATTCTTGTTTCATGGTTTTTCAAGATGGCCCAACAATCAGCTTATATTGGTCGTTGAGATACAGCTTGCACCACGCTGATAAGGGCCAAAAGCCCGAAACGCGTACGTGGTTAGCTTTTCTTGATTAATCAAGAAACGGTATTTGGCCAATTCTCTGGAATAATTAAAAAATCAACGATTAGTTGATAGTTATTCCGATAGATGGCGCAAGCTATCAGCAACTTTTAAGTGTAATATCAGGAAATGCCTTTTTTCTTAATTATATATTCATTTTAAAATTCTACAAGGGACCGCAGTCACCGTTCGGAGGAGATTAATGGATTCGCCGAATGTCGTGATCCATTTGGATGAGGAAAGAGAAGACTAGAACGCGGCTGATTCCACAATCGCCTTTTCAGTGATATGCTAACCTATGTACGGTGTGGCCACTGGACATGTGTCGGACCTGGAGGCTGTTGTTGGGTTCTGTGCTGCCTTAAGTATAGAACTCCATCTATGCTACCTTCCATGGCAGAATCTGTATAAGACCGGTGGTCTTAATAAAGCTGTATGTATGTATTTTAAAACTATACTTGATAAAGCACAATTACCTTGACGTATGTACGGTGTGGCCACTGGACATGTGTCGACCTGGAGGCTGTTGTTGGATTCAGTGATGTCTGTAGTATAGGAGCTACATCTATACTTCCTTCCTACGGTGAATCTGTATAAGACCTGTGGTCTTAATAAAGCTGTATGCCTATATATTAATTATTAATATCATAATCTCTGGTGAGGTTTAATGACTCATGATTTAGATGTTGTACCTAAATTATCAAAGATTGCGTGAAAACGTCCTTACAACTTCAGAATCATTTATAATGCCTTGATAAAAGCTTTATTTTTAATATCTACTGACAATGGTAAAAGCTTTATTATATATTTATCTTGAAGAAGACAAAGATGTGTAGGGGACATGTAAAAATTATTGTTTTTTTATTTCTATTTTATGTAAATTTTATTTGCTTTTGAAAATTCATATTTTTTTGTTGCAAATATGCAAATTTTATTATCTAATATATATATATATATATATATATATTGTAGCGTAGAAATCAAGCCTTGAAATATCCTAAGATGTAAAAGTATTTATTGATGACGTCACGGCGACAAGTCGGCAATTATTAACAAGTCAGCAAAAAACTATTTACAGCTAGAGAATCTTGAGCAAGCAAGCAAAGAGATATTTTGATAATTATTTTACATGAAAGATTAATATATATTTATATAATCTGTTGAATAGTTTCATTGAATAATTTAATTAATAAATTATTTCTTCGTCACATAGCCTCCTCCTATAAAGAGCATCGACCCGATGCTCAGAAGGAGACTTACATCCTCAGTCTCAAGGCTCGAGAACGGGTGATAGGGCCTGAGATCTCTACGCGGGTCTGTGGTTGTTGTGTTCGTTCAGTGGGGATGTCTTCTTCCTGGAAGTTTGTCGAGTCATCTTCTGGGTCCTCTTCTAGGTGGTCCTCCTGGTCCTCTGGGTTTAAATATGGTTTCATCCTACAAATGTGAACTAAATCTTTTGTTTTACGACGACCTTGCTGGTTTCCGAATGTTTCAACTTCATAGGTCACATCAGATATTTTTCGGGTTACTTTGTATGGGCCGAAGTAACGTCTCATTAGTTTCTCCGAATATCCCACTTTACGCACAGGGATAAAGATCCATACAAGATCTCCAGGCTGATAAATTATATTTCTGTGATGGGCGTCATAGCGTTGTTTATTGCTATCTTGAGATCTCATGGAGTGGATACGTGCCAGTTTTCGTGCTTCTTCGGCTCTTGCCCCTAGAGTTTGGATGAAATCGTCGTCTTCTGGCAATAACTTGGGGAATAACACGTCCAGTGGAGTCTCGGCTTCACGCCCGTGTACAAGGAAAAATGGGGTGAACCCAGTTGACTCTTGTTTTGCTGTGTTGTATGCAAATGTAACGAATGGAAGAATCCTGTCCCAATCTTTCTGGTTGACATCTACATACATGGACAGCATGTCTGCTATGGTCTTATTCAACCTCTCCGTGAGGCCGTTTGTCTGGGGGTGATAGGCGGTCGTCTTCCGATGGGTTATTCTGCACTGGTTGTTCAGATCACTTATCATTGAAGATGTGAAGTTCCTTCCTCTATCCGTGATTAATTCCCTCGGCGCGCCGTGCTTTAAGATGACATCTTCAATGAAGAATTTGGCAACTTCCATGGATTCACTTGTGGGTAGGGCTTTAGTTATCGCATATTTCGTTAGGTAGTCCGTACATACAATAATCCAACGGTTGCCACCTTCTGATGTTGGAAATCTCCCAGGAGATCCATTCCTACCTTTTCAAAAGCAACTTCAGGAACAGGTATTGGCTGTAAGTGCCCTGAGGGGAGTTGGGGCTGATGTTTACGCCTCTGACAATCTGAACAGTGTGCCACATACTTTCTAACCGTTCTATACATTCCGGGCCAGTAATACTTTTTTCTTATTCGGTCATAGGTTTTAGTAAATCCGAGGTGACCAGCAGTGGGTGAATCATGGAAATTTTTCAGTAATTCCTGCCTTAAATGGCGTGGAACCACCAAAAGCCATGGTTTCCCCATTGGATCATAATTTTTTCTGTAGAGCGTGTTATCGATTTTTACAAAGGTATTATTAGGAGTACTTTGTAATTGGTCAGCAATTTTTCTAAGAGCTTGATCATTCATCTGCTCTTCGCTAAAGTTCTGCAAAGTCACTATGCTTGGAATATCTTCCTCCATATCTTCACTGTATTCTAATGGACTTCTTGATAAGCAGTCTGCGTCCTGATGTTTCCTTCCGCTCTTATACACGACAGTGACGTCAAACTCTTGCAGCCGAAGGGCCCATCTTGCTAACCTCCCACATGGGTCTTTGAGGTTGGTCAGCCAGCACAAAGAGTGGTGGTCTGTAACAATAGTGAACGGCTGTCCAAAGACATATGGTCGGAATTTATTGATAGCCCAAATGATGGCAAGGCATTCCCTTTCTGTGGTTGAATAATTTTTTTCTGCCTTATTTAAGGTTCTGGATGCATAAGCAATGGCTCTTTCCTTTCCCTTTTGTATCTGCACTAATACTGCTCCTATTCCGTAGTTGCTTGCGTCAGTGTGTATTTCGGTTGGGGATGAGTAATCAAAATGTCCAAGAGCGGGTTCGGAAATTAACGCTGACTTGAGAGCTTCAAATGCATTTTGCTCTTCCTGGTTCCAATTAAATGCTGAGTCTTTCTTCAAAAGGTCATTCAAGGGTTGGGCTACGTGGGCATAATTGGGTATGAAGCGGCGGTAGTAGGATGAAAGGCCAAGAAAACTTCTAACTTCCTTCAATGACCTTGGCGTAGCGAAGTCGCGGACTGCTCGAATCTTTTCTTGGTCGGGACGAATTCCATTTTCACTCACCTCATGTCCAAGAACCGTGATAGTTTTTGCGCCAAACTTGCATTTCTTGGAATTGAGACATAATCCGGCTTTCTTAAGGCAATTTAATACAAGTTGAAGGCGTCTTAGATGTTCTTCAAAGCCATCTGAAAAAACGATGATGTCATCGAGGTAACACAAGCAAATAGTCCACTTAAGACCCTTCAGAAGATTATCGATCATTCGTTCGAAGGTAGCTGGAGCATTACATAACCCAAATGGCATTACTTTGAACTCGTACAGTCCATCTGGAGTTATAAATGCTGTCTTCTCACGGTCCGATTCTTCTACGTCGATTTGCCAGTACCCTGATTGGAGGTCCATGGAAGAATAAAATCTAGCTCCCCGTAAGCAGTCTAAAGTGTCGTCGATCCTTGGGAGAGGGTAGACATCCTTTTTTGTTATTTTGTTAAGGCGGCGGTAATCGACGCAGAATCTCCAGCTTCCATCCTTTTTTCTTATCAATACTACAGGTGAGGCCCACGGACTTTCAGAGGGCTGAATGATGTCAAGTTTTTCCATCTTGTTTACCTCATCCTGAATAATTTGGCGTTCTCTTGGTGCAACTCGGTAAGGTCTTTGTTTGGTCGGTAGGTGGTCCTCCAGTGTTAATTCGGTGTTTAACATTGACGTCCTTGAATTGTTTTCTTTTATTAAATTCGAAAATATCTGTATAGTTTTTTAACAAATTTCTTAATTTTTCTTTTTGAGATTCATCAAGCGAATCATCTATAAAAAATTCCGAGGTTTTTGGGTCTTCAGAATGTTCCGCCTCTGTTTCAACTTGGTTACAATCGGCTAGAGTACATAATTGACTATCTTCGATGACAGCACTATCGGCTACATGCATCCCCTGTGGGATTAGTTTCGGATATGGACTCCAATTCACCACCCAAAGTTTACCTCGGTTATTGGTAAGTGAAATGACAGAGGAGGGAGCCGTTAGTTCTCTTTCCAGCAATAGCTCTTTTCGACATTCTGCCACCACAATTGCGTCATTAGGAATGTCACGACTTGCTACTTCTATTAACTGAATAGAGGCGGGTTCGATTCTATATTCCAATTCCGAGTAGAGAGGTGAGCTGTTCTTAGGGGTATCCTCAAAAAGACATTTTTCTAAGAAGAGTGTGTCGTCAGCTGAATCAATTATCGCCCTAGATAACTTCAAAAAGTCCCAACCAAGAATAACTTCGTGACTACAGTCTTCCATAACGACAAATTCAAAGCTTTCCTGTAGTCCATTCAAGTCCAGTTTCAGTGTGCAGCGTCCTTTTGGTCTTACAATTTTACCGTTGGCTACTCGTAATGTGACGTCAGTTTCGGCAAACATTATTTTTTTTAGTTTGAGTCTGAACCTCTCAGAAATGACAGAATATGAGGCTCCTGAGTCGACGAGGGCACGCGTCATTTTTCCTTCTATTTTAATGTCTATGTAATTTTCTTTTAATTCTAATGTAGTCGATAAGGGAGGATTTATAAATTTTGCGGCCTTACCTCCAAAATAGGACGCATCTTCTAGTTTTCCTGACGGGAACGGCGAGGCGACTGGCTGGCTCTTCTATCAGGAGACGAATATTGTCCTTTTCGGCCAGTGTGAGGAGATGGGCTTCGGTAGCGGCGTCTATTTTCTCTTGGCAGGTCGTCGTTGGGCTCTTGGCTGCTCCGAGAATTATAGAATGTTCTAGGCTCTAGCCTATCTCTCTGTTTGTAATTCCAAGTTTGTTCTCCTTCATATTCTCTCCTCCTGTCACGGCAGTAGCGCACGACGTGGCCAGGGCGTCCGCAGTGGAAACAGATTGGCTTACCTTCCGTGGTTCGCCATTCGTTGGTATCGCGTCTTCCGTTTAATTGTTTTGGCTGCTGCGGTCTAGGTTGGAAATTTCTGGGTTGGAACTCGTACCTAGGGCTTGGTAATGGCCTTGGCGCTTTATTTTGAGGGACACTTCTAGAAATTGGCGCAATTGTTTTTTCAATTTCTTGCTGCACCATATGTTCAATTGCAGAAATTTCTGGTTCTTCTCTAGGAGAGGCTAATGCTCGCTGTACCTCCTCGCGAACTATTTGCCTAATCATAGATTACAGATCTGCCCTGTCATCATGATCACTGAGAGACGCCACATTTGGTAGTCGCTCGCACCTGGTTGGGGTCACTCGCTTACAATGTAGCGCTTCAATGCGGCGACACTCGGTGACGAATTGTTGAGTGGTATGTGCATCTCTTGGGAGAAGTGCCTGGTAGAGCTCCTCTGCTATCCCTTTCATCAAATGGGATATTTTATCTTGCTCATTCATATGAGGGTCTACCTCTTTGCAGAGGCGCAGGACGTCTTGAATATAAAATTCGGTGCTTTCACCTTTTAATTGTGCGCGAGTTTTTAAGGTTTTCTCTGTTCGTAACCTCAAGTTTTCGTTTTTTTCCGAAAACTGATTTTAACTGGGACATGAACTCCGTCCATGTCAGGATGCTCTCCTCATTGTTCTCAAACCATTTGAGAGCAGTGCCGGTCAAATAAAAGTAAACGTTGGCGAGACAAAGTGTTTCATCCCATTGGTTATGCTTCGCCACACGTTCATACTTTTTCAACCAGTTATGGGGATCTTCAGAACCCTCACCAGAGAACATTGAGGGGTTTCTAGGTAGATGTTGTATAAAAAATGAACCTACCTGATTTGTTGCTTCTTTCTTGATGGTCATGGTTGTTTCTTCTTGCTCAACCGAATCAATTTTACGTTTTTTTCTGAATGGGTATCGATCCAGCTTCTTCACCAGTTGTAGCGTAGAAATCAAGCCTTGAAATATCCTAAGATGTAAAAGTATTTATTGATGACGTCACGGCGACAAGTCGGCAATTATTAACAAGTCAGCAAAAAACTATTTACAGCTAGAGAATCTTGAGCAAGCAAGCAAAGAGATATTTTGATAATTATTTTACATAAAAGATTAATATATATTTATATAATCTGTTGAATAGTTTCATTGAATAATTTAATTAATAAATTATTTCTTCGTCACAATATATATATTTTCTATTTAATTGGATTCATTCTTCTTCTCATTCTTTTTTTGATTGTCTGAATAATAGCAATAGCGAGGTGTAGCCATAGTGATTGCAATAAAGAGGCTTGATTTTATAAGGTAATTGTTTTATGTAGATTGTCGTTAATTAACCACCACAGATGTTTTGTTGAAACGCCGAGAAGACAAGACCTTTTCTTGGACGAAGTATCTTTTTATTTTAATTAACAAATCATTGTGAAGTTACTAATAATCAGAGAGTATTTTTTAAAGACTGGAACATCACTTTGTCGTCTCCTGTGATGAAATAAGAACATAATATACTGTTAATATATGAATGTCACCTGGTCGGTTCACGTCACATGTCGTGAGGACTCGGGCAGGTGATGATTTGGGGAACAGATGCTTCCACTTCCGCGTTCCCTGTAAGATAAAAGAGGATGAACACCATTTGTTGGCTATCTAAAAAAACTAACAAGGAAATGTACCGAGGAACAAACTTTTGACTGTCCTTACTGCGTTAAAACATTTTAGAAGACTTGGCTCATCAGTGGTGAATTCTCCCAGCGGTTTCGCCAGTTTAATCTACCAGACCGCACTTTTTAAAGCTCTAATACTGTATTAGAATATTCTGATTACAGTAAAGGGTGGAATCTTGGTTATGGCGATTACAGTAAGGATAGTAGAAATTTTGCTTCATTTGGTATTAAAGATATGTATAACCCAGGAACCACACAGAACTATCCAGGAAGTATCAGCTAGTGCTAAGTAACAACTGAGATGATTTCTGAGTTGACCAAGGAAGTTCCATGTTGACCATAGATGTAAGGTGGGTCATTCCAAGCAGGATTGGTTTTAAAAGAAATATTCGTCCTTTAATAAAAAGGATTGTCACGTGTGGCTACTGGACATACGTCGGACCTGTAGGCTGTTGTTGGGTGCTGCGCTTCCTGGAGTATAGGAGTTCCATCTATGCTTCCTTCTTCCTGTAGTGAATCTGTATAAGACCTATGGTCTTAATAAAGCTGTATGTATGTTATCTAAACAACTGGACATGCGTCGGACCTTGGAAGCTGTTGTTGGGTTCTGTGCTGACTGGAATATAGGAGTTCCATCTATGCTTCCTTCCTATGATGAATCTGTATAAGACCTGTGGTCTTAATAAAGATGTATGTGTATATCTAAACAACGCGATAGGCGTCGGACCTGTAGCTTATTGTTGGGTTTTGTGCTGCTTGGAGTATAAGAGCTCTATCTATTCTTCCTTCCTGTGGTATATCTGTATAAGACCTGTGGTCTTAATAAAGCTGTGT
>CP092863.1:154062473-154190569 GCA_030710605.1 Cordylochernes scorpioides | reverse complement strand
TCTACTGAGGGTGGGCCACATGGTCTCTCCATATCTCCTTCCTTCAATGTCTTCCTCTACTGAGGGTGGGCCACATGGTCTCTCCATATCTCCTTCCTTCAATGTCTTCCTCTACTGAGGGTGGGCCACATGGTCTCTCCATATCTCCTTCCTTCAATGTCTTCCTCTACTGAGGGTGGGCCACATGGTCTCTCCATATCTCCTCCTTCAATGCCTTCCTCTACTGAGGGTGGGCCACATGGTCTCTCCATATCTCCTTCCTTCAATGCCTTCCTCTACTGAGGGTGGGCCACATGGTCTCTCCATATCTCCTTCCTTCAATGTCTTCCTCTACTGAGGGTGGGCCACATGGTCTCTCCATATCTCCTTCCTTCAATGTCTTCCTCTACTGAGGGTGGGCCACATGGTCTCTCCATATCTCCTTCCTTCAATGTCTTCCTCTACTGAGGGTGGGCCACATGGTCTCTCCATATCTCCCTCCTTCAATGCCTTCCTCTACTGAGGGTGGGCCACATGGTCTCTCCATATCTCCCTCCTTCAATGTCTTCTTCTACTGAGGGTGGGCCACATGGTCTCTCCATATCTCCCTCCTTCAATGTCTTCTTCTACTGAGGGTGGGCCACATGGTCTCTCCATATCTCCCTCCTTCAATGTTCTACTGAGGGTGGGCCACATTGTCTCTCCATATCTACCTCCTTCAATGTCTTCTTCTACTGAGGGTGGGCCACATGGTCTCTCCATATCTCCTCCTTCAATGTCTTCTTCTACTGAGGGTGGGCCACATGGTCTCTCCATATCTCCCTCCTTCAATGCCTTCCTCTACTGAGGGTGGCTGGCCACATGGTCTCTCCATATCTCCCTCCTTCAATGCCTTCCTCTACTGAGGGTGGCTGGCCACATGGTCTCTCCATATCTCCCTCCTTCAATGCCTTCCTCTACTGAGGGTGGGCCCACATGGTCTCTCCATATCTCCCTCCTTCAATGTCTTCTTCTACTGAGGGTGGGCCACATGGTCTCTCCATATCTCCCTCCTTCAATGCCTTCCTCTACTGAGGGTGGCTGGCCACATGGTCTCTCCATATCTCCTTCCTTCAATGTCTTCCTCTACTGAGGGTGGCTGGCCACATGGTCTCTCCATATCTCCCTCCTTCAATGTCTTCCTCTACTGAGGGTGGCTGGCCACATGGTCTCTCCATATCTCCCTCCTTCAATGCCTTCCTCTACTGAGGGTGGCTGGCCACATGGTCTCTCCATATCTCCCTCCTTCAATGCCTTCCTCTACTGAGGGTGGCTGGCCACATGGTCTCTCCATATCTCCCTTCCTTCAATGTCTTCCTCTACTGAGGGTGGCTGGCCACATGGTCTCTCCATATCTCCCTCCTTCAATGTCTTCCTCTACTGAGGGTGGCTGGCCACATGGTCTCTCCATATCTCCCTCCTTCAATGCCTTCCTCTACTGAGGGTGGCTGGCCACATGGTCTCTCCATATCTCCCTCCTTCAATGCCTTCCTCTACTGAGGGTGGCTGGCCACATGGTCTCTCCATATCTCCCTCCTTCAATGTCTTCCTCTACTGAGGGTGGCTGGCCACATGGTCTCTCCATATCTCCCTCCTTCAATGTCTTCCTCTACTGAGGGTGGCTGGCCACATGGTCTCTCCATATCTCCCTCCTTCAATGTCTTCCTCTACTGAGGGTGGCTGGCCACATGGTCTATCCATATCTCCCTCCTTCAATGTCTTCCTCTACTGAGGGTGGCTGGCCACATGGTCTCTCCATATCTCCCTCCTTCAATGTCTTCCTCTACTGAGGGTGGCTGGCCACATGGTCTCTCCATATCTCCCTCCTTCAATGTCTTCCTCTACTGAGGGTGGCTGGCCACATGGTCTCTCCATATCTCCCTCCTTCAATGACTTCCTCTACTGAGGGTGGCTGGCCACATGGTCTCTCCATATCTCCCTCCTTCAATGCCTTCCTCTACTGAGGGTGGCTGGCCACATGGTCTCTCCATATCTCCCTCCTTCAATGCCTTCCTCTACTGAGGGTGGCTGGCCACATGGTCTCTCCATATCTCCCTCCTTCAATGCCTTTCTCTACTGAGGGTGGCTGGCCACATGGTCTCTCCATATCTCCCTCCTTCAATGTCTTCCTCTACTGAGGGTGGCTGGCCACATGGTGTCTCCATATCTCCCTCCTTCAATGCCTTCCTCTACTGAGGGTGGCTGGCCACATGGTCTCTCCATATCTCCCTCCTTCAATGCCTTCCTCTACTGAGGGTGGCTGGCCACATGGTCTCTCCATATCTCCCTCCATCAATGCCTTCCTCTACTGAGGGTGGCTGGCCATATGGTCTCTCCATACTTCTTCCGCCATCCTCTCCTCGTGTCGTCCAGTCCATAGATCGTCTGTGTATCTAGCACATTTACATACTGTACTTTTAACACATTACATCCCAAGATGAGCCAGGCCCTCCCATTAATTTTTCCATTGCAGAAAGGGCAAGTAGAAATTGTTTTATTTTTAAAAGAATCATACTGTAGCATATTTACATACTGTACTATTAGGATATTACATTTCTTCAATTCCTCGTAGGTGTGTCGTCCAGTCCATAGATCGTCTCCCCGTCGTCTCCTTCCCCCCGGAGATAAATATCCATAAGGTTTGAACCAATTGATACTCAATAGAATTATTCGTTGCAATCACTCTTTGATTGAATCTATCTCACAATACCCCTCATTTTAATGTTATTACCTTTCCCCCTCCCTATTCCCCGGATCTTACTCCCTTTGTCTCCCTTTGTACGAGAGGGATTGTATAATCCCTACCAAGAGACCAACTTAATTACAAGATGGAAATAGCTACTTGTTTCTGTTCTTTACCGATGTTTCACCTTTAGCGTGTTCCTTATACATTTAATGTTCAACTTTCGCGTTTCTAAGATTATATTTAAAAAAAATGTTTCTTCACACACAAATTTTGTAATATATTCATCTTAATATGGTAAATATAGTTTTAAAATATATACACATACGTACAGCTTTATTAAAACACCGGTCTTATACAGATTCACCACAGGAAGGAAGCATAGATACAACTCCTATACTCCAGACAGCACAGAATCCAACAACAGTCTCCAGGTCCGACATATTAGAAACATAAACTAGTAATTCATAGTTGGAATATATTTGAAAATACTTATCAGAAATCACCATAACCAAGATCAATAATAATAAACAGAAAGCCATATACACTCATGGACAAAATTTAAGAAAGTTGAATTTTTAACATGTATATCGAGGCGATAACTCTGAATTTTTTTAATACAATGACCTTTATTGAAGACACACGATATAACCAGGGGTTAACAACCTCTGTCTCCTTTTTAAAAAAAATGATAATAATAATAAAATAATAATAATAGACGACCGTCGACTTCAAAGACTTTCCACTTTCTTAAATTTTGTCAATGAGTGTAGTTAGTTTGGAAACTATTCCTGTATTAACGAGACAACTTCCTGGGTTTATATAGAAATTGGTGTTTAATCCTAATTGATTGATAGAAGCCACAGTGTGTGGGTCTATTGATGATTTATAATAGGAAGGAATGATCTTTCGTTCTCTTGACAAATTCCTTTGTCAGTTTAGAATCTACGAACAATCTGTAGCTATCTTCTCGACAGTGTCTTCTCGACATTTATCCTTCTATAGAATGTCTTGGACACATCTTTGTAGATAATTCATGTCAATTGCGTACAGTCGTTGTCAGGTACTGACTAAATCTAACATACGAATTTACACAAAGATAAAATGTAACTAAAAATCTTCTTTCTTATCTCCAATCAATCATATTAAGGTATCCTTGTAGAGCTTGTTCATGGTGTCTGTGCTGGGAATGAGTGGAGCTCATCAAAAGAGATTTGACAACTATCATGAATGGGTGAATGCTTTTGTCATTAGGATGCATTAGCGCGCATCTGTTATCAAAATTCGAAACTATTATAGACGCGTATGATTGTTTATAAAAAAAAAAAGAATCTAACGCGTCTATAATAGTTTCGAATTTTGAAGACTTATTAGATTTATAGAGTTATTGTCTCAATCCCGATATACATGGTAAAAGGTACAACTTCCTTAAGTTTTGTCCATGAGTGTATATTGGTTATCTCGTGTGTCTTCAATAAAGGTCACTGTAATATCTTTCAGAGTTATTGTCACAATCCCGATATACGTGGTGAAAGGTACAACTTCCTTAAGTTTTGTCCATGAGTGTATATTGGTTATCTCGTATGTCTTTAATAAAGGTCACTGTAATATATTTTAGAGTTATTTTCTCAATCCCGATTTACATGGTAAAAGGTACAACTTCCTTAAGTTTTGTCCATGAGTGTATATTGGTTATCTCGTGTGTCTTCAATAAAGGTCACTGTAATATATTTTAGAGTTATTTTCTCAATCCCGATTTACATGGTAAAAGGTACAACTTCCTTAAGTTTTGTCCATGAGTGTATATTGGTTATCTCGTGTGTTTTCAATAAAGGTCACTGTAATATCTTTTAGAGTTATTTTCTCAATCCCGATATACATGGTAAAAGGTACAACTTCCTTAAGTTTTGTCTATGAGTGTATATTGGTTATCTCGTGTGTCTTCAATAAAGGTCACTGTAATATCTTTCAGAGTTATTGTCTCAATCCCGATATACATTCTGAAAGGTAAACTTCCTTAAGTTTTGTCTATGAGTGTATATTGGTTATCTCGTGTGTCTTCAATAAAGGTCACTGTAATATCTTTCAGAGTTATTGTCTCACAATCCCGATATACATTCTGAAAGGTACAACTTACTTAAGTTTTGTCCATGAGTGTATATTGGTTATCTCGTGTGTCTTCAATAAAGGTCACTGTAATATCTTTCAGAGTTATTGTCTCAATCCCGATATACATTCTGAAAGGTACAACTTACTTGAGTTTTGTCCATGAGTGCATATTGGTTATCTCGTGTGTCTTCAATAAAGGTCACTGTAATATCTTTCAGAGTTATTGTCTCAATCCCGATATACGTGGTAAAAGGTACAACTTCCTTAAGTTTTGTCCATGAGTGTATATTGGTTATCTCGTGTGTCTTCAATAAAGGTCACTGTAATATCTTTCAGAGTTATTGTCTCAATCCCGATATACATTCTGAAAGGTACAACTACCTTAAGTTTTGTCCATGAGTGTATATTGGTTATCTCGTGTGTCTTCAATAAAGGTCACTGTAATATCTTTCAGAGTTATTGTCTCAATCCCGATATACATTCTGAAAGGTACAACTACCTTAAGTTTTGTCCATGAGTGTATATTGGTTATCTCGTGTGTCTTCAATAAAGGTCACTGTAATATCTTTCAGAGTTATTGTCTCAATCCCGATATACATTCTGAAAGGTACAACTTCCTTAAGTTTTGTCCATGAGTGTATATTGGTTATCTAGTGTGTCTTCAATAAAGGTCACTGTAATATCTTTCAGAGTTATTGTCTCAATCCCGATATACATTCTGAAAGGTACAACTTCCTTAAGTTTTGTCCATGAGTGTATATTGGTTATCTAGTGTGTCTTCAATAAAGGTCACTGTAATATCTTTCAGAGTTATTGTCTCAATCCCGATATACATTCTGAAAGGTACAACTTCCTTAAGTTTTGTCCATGAGTGTATATTGGTTATCTAGTGTGTCTTCAATAAAGGTCACTGTAATATCTTTCAGAGTTATTGTCTCAATCCCGATATACATTCTGAAAGGTACAACTTCCTTAAGTTTTGTCCATGAGTGTATATTGGTTATCTAGTGTGTCTTCAATAAAGGTCACTGTAATATCTTTCAGAGTTATTGTCTCAATCCCGATATACATTCTGAAAGGTACAACTTCCTTAAGTTTTGTCCATGAGTGTATATTGGTTATCTAGTGTGTCTTCAATAAAGGTCACTGTAATATCTTTCAGAGTTATTGTCTCAATCCCGATATACATTCTGAAAGGTACAACTTCCTTAAGTTTTGTCCATGAGTGTATATTGGTTATCTAGTGTGTCTTCAATAAAGGTCACTGTAATATCTTTCAGAGTTATTGTCTCAATCCCGATATACATTCTGAAAGGTACAACTTCCTTAAGTTTTGTCCATGAGTGTATATTGGTTATCTAGTGTGTCTTCAATAAAGGTCACTGTAATATCTTTCAGAGTTATTGTCTCAATCCCGATATACATTCTGAAAGGTACAACTTCCTTAAGTTTTGTCCATGAGTGTATATTGGTTATCTAGTGTGTCTTCAATAAAGGTCACTGTAATATCTTTCAGAGTTATTGTCTCAATCCCGATATACATTCTGAAAGGTACAACTTCCTTAAGTTTTGTCCATGAGTGTATATTGGTTATCTAGTGTGTCTTCAATAAAGGTCACTGTAATATCTTTCAGAGTTATTGTCTCAATCCCGATATACATTCTGAAAGGTACAACTTCCTTAAGTTTTGTCCATGAGTGTATATTGGTTATCTAGTGTGTCTTCAATAAAGGTCACTGTAATATCTTTCAGAGTTATTGTCTCAATCCCGATATACATTCTGAAAGGTACAACTTCCTTAAGTTTTGTCCATGAGTGTATATTGGTTATCTAGTGTGTCTTCAATAAAGGTCACTGTAATATCTTTCAGAGTTATTGTCTCAATCCCGATATACATTCTGAAAGGTACAACTTCCTTAAGTTTTGTCCATGAGTGTATATTGGTTATCTAGTGTGTCTTCAATAAAGGTCACTGTAATATCTTTCAGAGTTATTGTCTCAATCCCGATATACATTCTGAAAGGTACAACTTCCTTAAGTTTTGTCCATGAGTGTATATTGGTTATCTCGTGTGTCTTCAATAAAGGTCACTGTAATATCTTTCAGAGTTATTGTCTCAATCCCGATATACATGCTGAAAGGTACAACTTCCTTAAGTTTTGTCTCCATGAGAGTAGTGGTTCATTATTGCCTTATATTCAAACTAATTCATTAACTACTCTTATCTCGATGCGACAACCACATTCAGTAAAGAAATAAAACTTTACAAATTGTGTGTGAAGATTCAAATTCCTTGGCTTGTAATTCGTTCTTTAATTGACTTACTTTGGTTCCCGCTGTTTGATTCTCCCAAAATTCTGTGTTCTCCTTCAACGCCTTTCTCTACTGAGGGTAACCACATGGTCTCTCCATATCTCCTTCCTTCAATGCTTTCCTCTACTCAGGTTGCCACATGGTCTCTCCATATCTCCTTCCTTCAATGTCTTCCTCTACTCAGGGTGGGCAAAATGGCCTCTCCATATCTCCCTCCTTCAATGTCTTCCTCTACTGAGGGTGGCTGGCCACATGGTCTCTCCATATCTCCCTCCTTCAATGTCTTCCTCTACTCAGGGTGGGCCACATGGTCTCTCCATATCTCCCTCCTTCAATGTCTTCCTCTACTGAAGGTGGGCCACATGGTCTCTCCATATCTCCCTCCTTCAATGTCTTCCTCTACTGAGGGTGGCTGGCCACATGGTCTCTCCATATCTCCCTCCTTCAAAGTCTTCCTCTACTGAGGGTGGGCCACATGGTCTCTCCATATCTCCCTCCTTCAATGTCTTCCTCTACTGAGGGTGGCTGGCCACATGGTTTCTCCATATCTCCCACATTCAATGCCTTCCTCTACTGAGGGTGGCTGGCCACATGGTCTCTCCATACTTCCTCCGCCATCCTCTTCACCTCCTCGTGTCGTCCAGTCTATTGTTTTAGATCGTCTGTGTAAAATTCTATATACTCAGGTAAAAAATGAAAAGCTTGGTGAACGTTTGATTCCCTGCGACCAGAGAATGTCCAGGAACTGACGTCATTTGGACTTGAAACAATCGTCCAATGTCGCAAAGACAATGCGTCGGAAACAATCAATTTTATTTGAGGAAACCTTGACCTCTGAACTCTTCCCTTCATCCGAGACCACCGTCGTGTCAATCATCCTCGTGCACGATATCCCATTGGAACAACAAGCTCCGTGGACTGTGGCCTGTTGGACCTGAGTTCACTTACCTCTCAGCAGTACGGACTGGTTAGTTTCTGATAGTATGGAAATAACACCTACACTCATGGAGACAAAACTTAAGGAAGTTGTACCTTTTAGTATGTATATCGGGATTGAGACAATAACTCTGAAAGATATTACAGTGACCTTTATTGAAGACACACGAGATAACCAATATACACTCATGGACAAAACTTAAGGAAGTTGTATCTTTTACCATGTATATCGGGATTGAGACAATAACTCTGAAAGATATTACAGTGACCATTATTGAAGACACACGAGATAACCAATATACACTCATGGACAAAACTTAAGGAAGTTGTACCTTTCAGCATGTATATCGGGATTGAGACAATAACTCTGAAAGATATTACAGTGACCTTTATTGAAAACTCACGAGATAACCCATATACACTCATGGACAAAACTTAAGGAAGTTGTACCTTTTACCATGTATATCGGGATTGAGACAATAACTCTGAAAGATATTACAGTGACCTTTATTGAAGACATACCAGATAACCAATATACACTCATGGACAAAACTTAAGGAAGTTGTACCTTTTACCATGTATATCGGGATTGAGACAATAACTCTGAAAGTTATTACAGTGACCTTTATTGAAGACATACCAGATAACCAATATACACTCATGGACAAAACTTAAGGAAGTTGTACCTTTTACCATGTATATCGGGATTGAGACAATAACTCTGAAAGTTATTACAGTGACCTTTATTGAAGACACACGAGATAACCAATATACACTCATGAACAAAACTTAAGGAAGTTGTACCTTTTACCACGTATATCGGGATTGAGACAATAACTCTGAAAGATATTACAGTGACCTTTATTGAAGACATACCAGATAACCAATATACACTCATGGACAAAACTTAAGGAAGTTGTACCTTTTACCATGTATATCGGGATTGAGACAATAACTCTGAAAGTTATTACAGTGACCTTTATTGAAGACACACGAGATAACCAATATACACTCATGGACAAAACTTAAGGAAGTTGTACCTTTTACCATGTATATCGGGATTGAGACAATAACTCTGAGAGATATTACAGTGACCTTTATTGAAGACACACGAGATAACCAATATACACTCATGGATAAAATTTAAGGAAGTTGTACCTTTTACCATGTATATCGGGATTGAGACAATAACTCTGAAAGATATTACAGTGACCTTTATTGAAGACACACGAGATAACCAATATACACTCATGGATAAAATTTAAGGAAGTTGTACCTTTTACCATGTATATCGGGATTGAGACAATAACTCTGAAAGATATTACAGTGACCTTTATTGAAAAACATACGAGATAACCAATATACACTCATGGACAAAACTTAAGGAAGTTGTACCTTTCAGCATGTATATCGGGATTGAGACAATAACTCTGAAAGATATTACAGTGACCTTTATTGAAGACATACGAGATAACCAATATACACTCATGGATAAAATTTAAGGAAGTTGTACCTTTCAGCATGTATATCGGGATTGAGACAATAACTCTGAAAGATATTACAGTGACCTTTATTGAAGACACACGAGATAACCAATATACACTCATGGAGAAAACTTAAGGAAGTTGTACCTTTTACCATGTATATCGGGATTGAGACAATAACTCTGAGAGATATTACAGTGACCTTTATTGAAGACACACGAGATAACCAATATACACTCATGGATAAAATTTAAGGAAGTTGTACCTTTCAGCATGTATATCGGGATTGAGATAATAACTCTGAAAGATATTACAGTGACCTTTATTGAAGACATACGAGATAACCAAGTGTGAACAACCTCTGTCTCCTTCAAAAGGATTATAGATACTTTGAGACTATTCAACAAACCCAAAATCATCAGGCAAAGACTTTTCAAATTCAAATTTGTATTTATGGATATATTGCTGACATATGATTTCATTAAATAAGTTTCAAACTGGTATCAATTAAACTTAGTTAAATAAATTTAAAAAAGAAGGGCATATACTTATCGTATAACTGAAAGTTGCTGATGGCTTGCGCCATCTATCGGAATAAATATCAACTATTCGTTGATTTTTTTTTTTTTTTATTATTCCACAATTGGCCAAATACCCATTATTGATTAATCAAGAAAAGCTAACCACGTACGCGTTTCGGGCTGTTGGCCCTCATCAGCGTGGTGAAAGCTTAGTTAAGTGTTTTAGTAAACATAGTGCCAGATAAATCGACCACGTAAAAAGAAATGTATTTAATGATAAAGCAAAATTTAGATTATAGATTATAAATACAAGGCATAAGACCAAATCCAAATAAATAAATAGTGTGTGACGTTTCGGTAACAGCATTGTTACCATCTTCAGACAAAAGTACTGAATTTAGTACTTTTTTCAGTACTTTTGTCTTAAGATGGTAACAACGTAGTTACCGAAACGTCACACACTATTTATTTATTTGGATTTGGTCTTATGCCTTGTATTTGAAATGCCTTTAAGTAGTCGAGACTATAATCAACCAACTGTTAAAGTACAAAGTCACAATATTTCCTTTAAAAAAATAATAAAAGTGTACAATACGGGATTCGAACCCGTGCTGTTACTATCGAAAAATCGACGGTTTATACCACTGCTCCAACAACGCTCAAATAATTTTATTTGCATAAGAAAATAGTATATTTTCCAATATGTAGATGGCGAGCTAATATGTAAATGGTTTATATGTAACTAGGTTTATTTACATAATCACCGGGATGATCCAACATGTGGTGAGGTCACCTGATGGCCTCCAGAAATCGATCAAGTTGATTAACGACAGACGATGAAAAATGATTTCACACACAGACGATCGATGTTATAAGAAAAATTATCGCCATTTTGGTGAATGGTGGTGTGAACTGAGATTCTCCTCTTTAAATCCTAACGTTTTATTTATGTTTATTATTATCCCTAGTACACGTTATACAGGCCATGATAATCATGGTGGGTATTTATAGACTGATTTTACTGTAAGTACACCACATGTCTACACATGAATACAGGCCATAATAATCTTGGTGAGTAGTTAGTGACTGCTTTTACTGTAAGTGCACTACATTTCTACACATGAATACAGGCCATGATAATCTTGGTGAGTAGTTAGTGACTGCTTTTACTATAAGTGCACTACATTTCTACACATGAATACAGGCCATGATAATCTTGGTGAGTAGTTAGTGACTGCTTTTACTGTAAGTACACCACATGTCTACAAATGTGAAAAGCAGTTCGACTTTTGCACTTACAAAATATGCCAGAGTTCCGTTTGGTTACTTGCACTCGCTGGTGGGGTTGGAATTTCGGAAGCCATTTAAGTATTTTTTTTTTTATTATTAGAAAAAAAAAAGTGCCAAATGCGGGGTTCGATCCCGGGTCGTAGCGGTCGAAAACCAACGTTTTAGACCATTCATCCACCGACTCCCTAGAAAATATTATGACCTGGTACACTCTTCAAGGCATACTGACCAGTTTAATTAACACCACTTAGAAACTTAATTAATATTCCAACTCCACCGGTGAGTTCAAGTAACCGGCTCTGGTATACTTGTAGGCGTAAAATTCGAACTGATTTCTACACCTGTAGACATGTGGTGTACTTACAGTAAAAACAGTCGTTAACTACCCACCATGATTATCATGGCCTGTACCACGTGTAGACATGTGGTATACTTACAGTAAAAGCAGTTGCTAACTATCCACCAGGATTATCATGGCCTGTACCATGTGTAGACATTCCTTACAGTAAAAGCAGTTGCTAACTATCCACCAGGATTATCATGGTCTGTATCATGTGTAGACATTCCTTACAGTAAAAGCAGTTGCTAACTATCCACCAGGATTATCATGGCCTGTACCATGTGTAGATATGTGGTGTACTTAGAGTAAAAGCATCGCTAAATACCCACCATTACTATCATGGCCTGTACCATGTGTAGACATGTGATATTCTTCAGTAAAAGCAGTTGCTAACTACCCGCCATGATTATCATGGCCTGTACCATTTGTAGATATGCATTTACAGTAAAAGCAGTCGTTGACTATCGACCATGGTTATAATGACTGATATACCACGTGTACTAGATATAAGAAAAAGATGTACACTCTCCACATCAGACGAAGAAAGTTGGCAGAACGCTACCGGATGGTACACGAACAACGGTGGACCAATGAGAAAACGGCCGGATGTTTTCCAGCAGAAGATGGCAAGCCACGCCCCTCTCTGTTGTTGCTACTTCCTTAATTGGCACCACAACAGTTCCATCTGTTGGTCATTTACGGTGGATTACGTGATAAATGTGGCCTTCATCACTTGTAGATACTGACTACAGTGGAGCTACTTACACGCCAATGTAGATAGCACTTTGTCTACAGCTTGCTGCTTTGAAATAGACCTTTGATGTTTTAAACAAGACGTATCAGGATATAAAAATTTCTAGCACGTAATTTTATGAAATGTTTTTGCTCAGGGTCTCTATAATTTTTACATAGCTGCAGTTAGAAGAAAAGAGCTCTTTTGAATATGTATTCTTTCCTATTTATTTCTCTATATAAAAAAATGCATAAAGACTTCCATATTTGCATATATCTATTTGTAGTAGAGTCCAGTATACCCATAACTTACAGGAAACTGTATATAACAAGGATCTATCTAATGATTTAAGTATGGATTGCTCTATTTTCAGAACGATACTGTATCTATGTAATTATATAGTTCTCTATATTTACATATTTACCGTGTAACTGTGTAAATTCGAATTCCTTTCGTCCTATATTTGTTCCACTTCTTTTTCTTTATCTCTCAATGTAACGTCCTCGTATTTGTTGGTTGACGTTAATCAGCAAGAAGTACTTGGAAGTTTAAAAAGTCTTTATTTCTTTTAGGCTAACATTGTCATATATATCACATGTAAACTTATATGTAATAATTAATAGATTATATCCGATGTTAGCCTAAAAGAAATAAAGACTTTTCTTTTTAAACTTCCAAGTACTTCTTGCTGATTAACGTCAACCAACAAATACGAGGACGTTACACTCAAGATATTATATATATATATATATATATATATATATGACTAAAGGTCTCTTAATATATGTATTGATTGATTGATATAGCTCTATATTTACATATTTCCCATATAAATTTGCATATTCTAATTTCTTTCTTCTTCTCTTTTCCAACCATTGTTGTAGCTCTTAGGAGAAATATGTATATACGTCTTCTTTAGTTTTAGGTTGATTACTTGATTTTCCAAGCTTTGTATTTGAAGACTTTGTCTCTCGGAGAAAGATAACAAATTGATTACAAACGGTGAACAAACCTTAGTAACTATGACAATATAGCATCCCAAAGTGTTTGTTGTTTACCTCTTGTTTGTTTGGTTTATGTTAATTTCATGGAGCAGTGATATGAGTCGTCGATTCTCGACCGCCAGGAACAGGGATCAAATCCCACATTGGACACATTTTTTTATTCCGAAAAAAAAAAAAAAAGCTTCTATAGCATCCGATTTATGCATAAGTCCAAACCCACCAGTGATTGTATGTAAATATAAAGCTATCACGATCAATCAATACATCTATTAATAGACCTTTAGTCTTATATATACAGATTCCTGAGAGATACAGAAAAGTGGGACAAATAGAGGGAGAAAGAAATTTCGAATTTGCAAAGTCAAAACCCACCGGTGATTGTAAGGTATAAGTATGGGTGTAAATTGTTATAAATAGCCTTTATGGACAGTGTAAGGCATATATAAATATATAAAATACGCCTTCTACTTTCCAAAAATGCTTTCAAAAATATTGGGAAGGCCTGGCTCATCAGTGGTGAACACTCCCAGCGGTTTCGCCAGTTTAATCTACCATATCGTTTTATAAAGAGCTCTACATTTGTATTGAACGATTCACATATGAAAAAAAAAAAAGAAAGAAAGATTATCGTACGTTTATCGTTTCATTTCTTGAACATACCCAACAAGAATAGACAAAACTACCTGCACTGCATGCCAAGGACCGCCTGATATTCAACACCGCTACCTCGAATGTCCAGCTGCGAAACGTTTTATCAACAAAGAATCGACCCCCTATACAGGTTCAGCTCTCTTAACTTCATCTTCGACAAGGAAAAGGTTGAATTACATCGTGTTTTAAATAAGGCAAAATACAATATATATATAAATTTTATGTAGATATTGATTTCAATTGGACCCCCACTAACATTTAAAACCTGTAACGACGTTTAGATAACCTAATAAAGATACCTTTTGTTGTATTTCTTGAACATGGATGGCGAGTTATTGCCTTGTGTACATTTATGGAGTGAAGATGGAATTGCATGAAATGGCAGAAACCATGATGTTGGCTTCAAGTCATCACCACAAGAAGAAGACATAAATACTCCTGGGAAATCTACAAAATGAACTCAAACATCAATCCTATTGGATAACTGCCGAGTCACCATTACTGGTTGGTTAAAGTCTAATTCCTTACATAGCATCAGTTCTTCCTTCTTGTAACTCTATCCCATAGTTAATGTATACAGTTTGGAGTGTTTGTAAACAACTTCTGATAGATTAAATTTGGGGAAAACGCTGGAAGGTTTGATCACTGATGAACCAACCCTTCCCAATATTTGTTCCTTCGCAGTAAGGATAATTGAGATTTGTGGGACAAAATAAATATTCGTGTTTAAATAATTTCGTATATCATTTTATTGGTTGTAAGTAGGTCTGGATAAAATATAGCTACATTAACTATTTTTATTTATTTAATTATCGATATTTCAGTAACTAGCTGTCTTTTTTTTTATTTCTTTGGATCACAGGGATTCTAAAATAACCATTCCCCTGCGGAGAGGGATAGCGAGTCACTGAATGTGGCTGTGTTTTTTACCAAACCAACTTCCAGCCAACAAAAATGATCTCCAAAAACTTCCTTCTAAATATTATTTTTCACATATCTTCTTTCGTATTCCCCACTGTCTAAAACTTAGGTAAGTCATGAAAGCGATGTTATCATGTTGTTGTTGTCGTGTCCAATGAAGAACCTCAGATATCTCCGTACATCTCTATCACAGCAATGTTCTCTATCTTGGGTGTGTAAAGTTCTGGGTCAATTTTCTGTTGTTGTTGTGTCCAATGAACAGTTGTCTCTGTGTATCTCTATCACAGCAATGTTCTCTATCTTGGGTGTGTAAAGTTCTGGGTCAATTTTCTGTTGTTGTTGTGTCCAATGAAGAACCACAGATGTCTCCGTACATCTCTATCACAGCAATGTCCTCTATCTTGGGTGTGTAAAGTTCTGGGTCAATTTTCTGCAAGGCTGCGGCCATTGCTGGGCATGAGAATATGTGAGTAGGTGTTAGTTCCACACCAGAACAGTTATTACATGTCCTGTAGGTTCTTGTGCCATCTGGATGTATTGTCATTCCTTTATAGTGTTTTGTTCTAAGTCTTGTTATAGTTTTTGTCAGTTTTCTCTCAGAGATGTTATCATGATGGGTATATGTAAATTTGTCGTTGTGTCAGACAATCTGTAAGTGGTACTCAGCTTCAGAGAGGGTACATTCCTAAAATGGAAGAACAGACATCTTTGATGCCGATACTGCCATAGATTCAAATTACCGGAAATATACACAGTCGACTCTCAATAATTTGAAACTCGCTAATCTCTCGATAATTTGAAATGTTTTCCCTTTAAAAATACTCAATAAGTTGAATAAAATCAATATTAATTGGTCTTCTCGGTAATTTTAAATTGAAGGAATAGTATCTTGCCACAAATGAACCTTTGTGAATAACTGTACAAATGTTTAAAATAATAAATCACGAATTTTAAGATCAAACTCTTTGTTTGAGAAAGGGTAATAAACGAAAAAACGCCCAATAAATTTATTACTTTAAAAACTTGCGGTAAATCACTTATGTATGTATATCACGAAACTGCCAAAACTTCAAACTCTTGTTTACTTGATTTTTTCCCCTCCTTCCCTCTTGGTTGTTTAAACTCCTGTTATTTTGAACTCTTGATAAATTGAATATTTTCCCTTGAGTTTCAAATTATCGAGACTCGACTGTACTTTCATTCTTTATATATATGTGGTAATATAATAAGATAGTAAGAGAAATAATCACACCACAAGTGGGAAGAGGAACCCAGGCAACCAGAGAGAGAGAGAGAGAGGGAGACGGGCGGCCGTTCGTGTCGCACACAATCCCTAACTGTCTTCAAAGTCCCAAAGTGTTAACTGACCGGACCTCAGAAGCCCCTTGGAATGTCGCTGGTGTCTAAAGTGACCGGTCCTTACCATCCCGTCTCTCTCTGGGTTGTCTGTAGGTTGGCTTTATTATTCCTGGAAGAGTATATATTATGACATTTATATGGCACGCGCTATTGCTTTATAACAGTTTATGTACTATAGTATCATTCCTTTTATAGTATGAATAACACACAAGGCTAAGGTGACATGTGTGTGATACAGACCCACGGTGTACCTCGACCTTTATAACAGTTTATGTACTATAGTATCATTCCTTTTATAGTATGAATAACACACAAGGCTAAGGTGACATGTGTGTGATACAGACCCACGGTGTACCTCGACCTTTATAACAGTTTATGTACTATAGTATCATTCCTTTTATAGTATGAATAACACACAAGGCTAAGGTGACATGTGTGTGATACAGACCCACGGTGTACCTCGACCTTTATAACAGTTTATGTACTATAGTATCATTCCTTTTATAGTATGAATAACACACAAGGCTAAGGTGACATGTGTGTGCTACAGACCCACGGTGTGCCTCGACCTTTATAACAGTTTATGTACTATAGTATCATTCCTTTTATAGTATGAATAACACACAAGGCTAAGGTGACATGTGTGTGATACAGACCCACGGTGTGCCTCGACCTTTATAACAGTTTATGTACTATAGTATCATTCCTTTTATAGTATGAATAACACACAAGGCTAAGGTGACATGTGTGTGATACAGACCCACGGTGTACCTCGACCTTTATAACAGTTTATGTACTATAGTATCATTCCTTTTATAGTATGAATAACACACAAGGCTAAGGTGACATGTGTGTGACACAGACCCACGGTGTACCTCGACCTTTATAACAGTTTATGTACTATAGTATCATTCCTTTTATAGTATGAATAACACACAAGGCTAAGGTGACATGTGTGTGACACAGACCCACGGTGTACCTCGACCTTTATAACAGTTTATGTACTATAGTATCATTCCTTTTATAGTATGAATAACACACAAGGCTAAGGTGACATGTGTGTGACACAGACCCACGGTGTACCTCAACCTTTATAACAGTTTATGTACTATAGTATCATTCCTTTTATAGTATGAATAACACACAAGGCTAAGGTGACATGTGTGTGACACAGACCCACGGTGTACCTCGACCTTTATAACAGTTTATGTACTATAGTATCATTCCTTTTATAGTATGAATAACACACAAGGCTAAGGTGACATGTGTGTGACACAGACCCACGGTGTACCTCGACCTTTATAACAGTTTATGTACTATAGTATCATTCCTTTTATAGTATGAATAACACACAAGGCTAAGGTGACATGTGTGTGACACAGACCCACGGTGTACCTCGACCTTTATAACAGTTTATGTACTATAGTATCATTCCTTTTATAGTATGAATAACACACAAGGCTAAGGTGACATGTGTGTGACACAGACCCACGGTGTACCTCGACCTTTATAACAGTTTATGTACTATAGTATCATTCCTTTTATAGTATGAATAACACACAAGGCTAAGGTGACATGTGTGTGACACAGACCCACGGTGTACCTCGACCTTTATAACAGTTTATGTACTATAGTATCATTCCTTTTATAGTATGAATAACACACAAGGCTAAGGTGACATGTGTGTGACACAGACCACGGTGTACCTCGACCTTTATAACAGTTTATGTACTATAGTATCATTCCTTTTATAGTATGAATAACACACAAGGCTAAGGTGACATGTGTGTGACACAGACCCACGGTGTACCTCGACCTTTATAACAGTTTATGTACTATAGTATCATTCCTTTTATAGTATGAATAACACACAAGGCTAAGGTGACATGTGTGTGACACAGACCCACGGTGTACCTCGACCTTTATAACAGTTTATGTACTATAGTATCATTCCTTTTATAGTATGAATAACACACAAGGCTAAGGTGACATGTGTGTGACACAGACCCACGGTGTACCTCGACCTTTATAACAGTTTATGTACTATAGTATCATTCCTTTTATAGTATGAATAACACACAAGGCTAAGGTGACATGTGTGTGACACAGACCCACGGTGTACCTCGACCTTTATAACAGTTTATGTACTATAGTATCATTCCTTTTATAGTATGAATAACACACAAGGCTAAGGTGACATGTGTGTGACACAGACCCACGGTGTACCTCGACCTTTATAACAGTTTATGTACTATAGTATCATTCCTTTTATAGTATGAATAACACACAAGGCTAAGGTGACATGTGTGTGACACAGACCCACGGTGTACCTCGACCTTTATAACAGTTTATGTACTATAGTATCATTCCTTTTATAGTATGAATAACACACAAGGCTAAGGTGACATGTGTGTGATACAGACCCACGGTGTACCTCGACCTTTATAACAGTTTATGTACTATAGTATCATTCCTTTTATAGTATGAATAACACACAAGGCTAAGGTGACATGTGTGTGATACAGACCCACGGTGTACCTCGACCTTTATAACAGTTTATGTACTATAGTATCATTCCTTTTATAGTATGAATAACACACAAGGCTAAGGTGACATGTGTGTGACACAGACCCACGGTGTACCTCGACCTTTATAACAGTTTATGTACTATAGTATCATTCCTTTTATAGTATGAATAACACACAAGGCTAAGGTGACATGTGTGTGACACAGACCCACGGTGTACCTCGACCTTTATAACAGTTTATGTACTATAGTATCATTCCTTTTATAGTATGAATAACACACAAGGCTAAGGTGACATGTGTGTGACACAGACCCACGGTGTACCTCGACCTTTATAACAGTTTATGTACTATAGTATCATTCCTTTTATAGTATGAATAACACACAAGGCTAAGGTGACATGTGTGTGACACAGACCCACGGTGTACCTCGACCTTTATAACAGTTTATGTACTATAGTATCATTCCTTTTATAGTATGAATAACACACAAGGCTAAGGTGACATGTGTGTGACACAGACCCACGGTGTACCTCGACCTTTATAACAGTTTATGTACTATAGTATCATTCCTTTTATAGTATGAATAACACACAAGGCTAAGGTGACATGTGTGTGACACAGACCCACGGTGTACCTCGACCTTTATAACAGTTTATGTACTATAGTATCATTCCTTTTATAGTATGAATAACACACAAGGCTAAGGTGACATGTGTGTGACACAGACCCACGGTGTACCTCGACCTTTATAACAGTTTATGTACTATAGTATCATTCCTTTTATAGTATGAATAACACACAAGGCTAAGGTGACATGTGTGTGACACAGACCCACGGTGTACCTCGACCTTTATAACAGTTTATGTACTATAGTATCATTCCTTTTATAGTATGAATAACACACAAGGCTAAGGTGACATGTGTGTGATACAGACCCACGGTGTACCTCGACCTTTATAACAGTTTATGTACTATAGTATCATTCCTTTTATAGTATGAATAACACACAAGGCTAAGGTGACATGTGTGTGACTACAGACCCACGGTGTACCTCGACCTTTATAACAGTTTATGTACTATAGTATCATTCCTTTTATAGTATGAATAACACACAAGGCTAAGGTGACATGTGTGTGACACAGACCCACGGTGTACCTCGACCTTTATAACAGTTTATGTACTATAGTATCATTCCTTTTATAGTATGAATAACACACAAGGGCTAAGGTGACATGTGTGTGACACAGACCCACGGTTGTACCTCGACCTTTATAACAGTTTATGTACTATAGTATCATTCCTTTTATAGTATGAATAACACACAAGGCTAAGGTGACATGTGTGTGACACAGACCCACGGTGTACCTCGACCTTTATAACAGTTTATGTACTATAGTATCATTCCTTTTATAGTATGATAACACACAAGGCTAAGGTGACATGTGTGTGATACAGACCCACGGTGTACCTCGACCTTTATAACAGTTTATGTACTATAGTATCATTCCTTTATAGTATGAATAACACACAAGGCTAAGGTGACATGTGTGTGATAACAGACCCACGGTGTACCTCGACCTTTATAACAGTTTATGTACTATAGTATCATTCCTTTTATAGTATGAATAACACACAAGGCTAAGGTGACATGTGTGTGACACAGACCCACGGTGTACCTCGACCTTTATAACAGTTTTGTACTTTAGTATCATTCCTTTTATAGTATGAATAACACACAAGGCTAAGGTGACATGTGTGATACAGACCCACGGTGTACCTCGACCTTTATAACAGTTTATGTACTATAGTATCATTCCTTTTATAGTATGAATAACACACAAGGCTAAGGTGACATGTGTGTGACACAGACCCACGGTGTACCCGACCTTTATAACAGTTTATGTACTATAGTATCATTCCTTTTATAGTATGAATAACACACAAGGCTAAGGTGACATGTGTGTGATACAGACCCACGGTGTACCTCGACCTTTATAACAGTTTATGTACTATAGTATCATTCCTTTTATAGTATGAATAACACACAAGGCTAAGGTGACATGTGTGTGACACAGACCCACGGTGTACCTCGACCTTTATAACGTTTATGTACTATAGTATCATTCCTTTTATAGTATGAATAACACACAAGGCTAAGGTGACATGTGTGTGACACGGTGGACCCTCGACCTTTATAACAGTTATGTACTAAGTATCATTCCTTTTATAGTATGAATAACACACAAGGCTAGGTGACATGTGTGTGACACAGACCCACGGTGTACATCGACCTTTATACAGTTTATGTACTATAGTATCATTCCTTGTATAGTATGAATAACACTACAAGGCTAAGGTGACATGTGTGTGACACAGACCCACGGGGTACCTCGACCTTTATAACAGTTTATGTACTATAGTATCATTCCTTTTTATAGTATGAATAACACTCAAGGCTAAGGTGACATGTGTGTGACACAGACCCACGGTGTAGCCTCGACCTTTAGAACAGTTTATGTACTATAGTATCCATTCCTTTTTACACCTAGTCTGTGTAACACCACCCACGTGTGCCCCCTAAGGTTGTACTACATCCTTTGTGACCCAGCTAGTGACATTACACAGACCCACCACGGAGTGCCTCGCCTTTATAACAGTTTTATGTACTATAGTATCATTCCTTTTATAGTATGAGTACTCACACAAGGCTAAGGAGGACATGTGTGTGATACAGACCCACGGTGTACCTCGACCTTTATAATCAGTTTATGTACTATAGTATCATTCCTTTTATAGTATGAATAACACACAAGGCTAAGGTGACATGTGTGTGATACAGACCCACGGTGTGCCTCGTCCCTACGCCAACTCGGAAGGTCCAAGTGCCTTTGTCCCAGCCAGCGAGGTAGGTACACTCAGCAGGAAATACCATTTCAACCTCCCACTGGTTTAATTACTATGGTTAATTTACTGCTTCTTTACCTAGTCCATCTCCAGCCAATCACAGCCTGGGGATTGATTAATATCTCTCAACAGTTTCCATAGAGTATATCATATAGCTTTGTTGATTTAAGAGTATTGTTTACTACATACTGGGACAAGAAACCATTGTTGACTTTTCATAAAGTAACGAAAAATAATGCAAAAGTGTGTCAATTTGTACTGAGATCATGTTGATAAATATAGAAGAAAAGCATTTTCTCATTGTAAAATCGAAAGTTTGCTGATTGCTTGCGCCATCTATCGGAATAAATATAAACTAATCGTTTTTTAAAATTTTTATTATTATTGAATATCCTAAACTCAACTGGATTCATGTGGTTAAAGAACTGTTCAGACCCCAATATTCTACAGAAAGCAATACCTCAAATTATCAGAATCACTATAGAACAGTCTATCCAAACCGATCAATCAATCAAATTTTTATTATTATTATTTCAGAATTTTGGGCCAAATATTTATTAGCCATTAGCAAATTTCAGGAAATATGTTTTTTAAATTATTCCATATTTGTGAATAAATAGTAAAAATGTGAAATTGTACTGGGATAAGGTGCATAAATTAAGAAAAAGACATCTCCTTATCGTGCAACTGAAAGTTGCTGATGGCTTATGACATCTATCGGAATAAATATCAAGTGTTGATATCAGCATGTATATCGGGATTGAGACAATTCATGTGTTAAGCGTCTTTACGCAAATTTGACCTTAAATACCCGTTTCTTGATTTTTCGAGAAGCCATTGGGACCAAAAATTGCCTCCGTTTCCAAAAAAAATAGACGACCGACGACATCAAAAACCATCCACTTAAGTTTTGTCCATCAATGTATATATCAATTCCTATATATTCACGAATAATATATATATACATATAAAATAATAGAAATAATCGATATAAAAGCCTTAATGTAGCTTTCTCTTAATATAGGCTAACTAAAGATAATCTATATATATAAAATTGAATGTCTGTCTGTGTGTGTGTGTGTGTCCTCTATGGATTCAAAAACCATACATCCAATCGCCGTGAAATTTTGGGATATTATTAGGTGAATCCCCGGAAAGGTTTAGGAAAAATAATATCTTGAATATCTTAAATATCCTTAGAGTTATTTGCAGATTTGTAGCTTTAACTCGCAAGCAGATAGGCTTAGGTCTGCCCCCCACCTGGCGCGCGGGGAGCGGGTGACCTCTGGGAACTACGTCCATCTTCCATAAACGACCATGATTTTATTCAACTTATCGAGTATTTTTCAAGGGACCGGGAAAATATGTAGATAAAACGATGATTTTGTAATGTAGAAAATTAGGAAAGACAAAATTCAGGATGACACGGCACACAGGGACCGGGAAAAAATAATCACTTTATCGAGAGATTCACGACCATGATTTTATTCAACTTATCGAGTATTTTTCAAGGCACCGGGAAAATATGTTCACTAGATAAAACGATGGTTTTGTAATGTAGAAAATTATGAAAGACAAAATTCAGGATGACACGGCACACAGGGACCGGGAAAAAATGTTCACTTTATCGAGAGATTAAAATTTACGAGTTTCAAATTATCAAAATATATCTTTTCTTTTTATAAGTTTATAGAGAATTGTTTTAACAAATGTTCGTTAGACAAACATTTACTCGGGTCAAACCTCGGGCGAAGCCGGGTACGTCCGCTAGTTAGGAATAAAATATAAATCATCCTAAAATATCATTTTAAAAAGAAATTTTAAAGGTCACCCCTCAAGCAGTCGTGGCCGAGTGGTTAAGGCGATGGACTTGAAATCCATTGGGGTTTCCCCGCACAGGTTCGAATCCTGTCGGCTGCGTTTTTTTTTTTTTTTTTCAAACATTTTTCAGTATAGAAAATAAAATTAGATTCCTCTACTAAACGTCTATAACTGGCTCATTTATTATTATTATTATTTTTTTTTTAAGTACGTAAGAAAAAATGCAGCAGTATTATCAACACCTTTTTTTTTGTAGACATCAAATTTCGATTACCAATAACTATATTGAAAGATTATAAACTTAAATGAGCTTTTTCTATAAAACATGTTTATTTTCTCTTGATGAGTTTATAATTTATAATATACTTTTTTTTTACACCTTTACATATTTTCTCTATTTTTATATACACCTATCCTCCGATTTACACGGTAGATACGTTCCTGAGAAAAAAACGTGTAAATCGTAGGATAGGTGTATATTAAACTGTCAAATCTGAATAGGTGTTCGCCCCCTCATGAATCAGAAGCCTCCCAATATTCCTTTCAACATAGGTAGTATAGAGTAGAATATCGCATTTTAGTATAGTGCGATAAAAACAAAAATATATATATATTATTTGGAAAACCGTGTAAAAGCGAAAACGTGTAAAACAAGTACCGTGTAAATCGGGGGATTATACTTTTCCACAATATTTGATCTAAGAAGAGTTAAATGGTCAAAGATGATATTTACATAGTTTTTGCCCCCAAAATTGTATATTGGCAAATTTTACATATACTCGGAATCAAAAATTACGTTTTATGATTTTGGTAGTTAAAAATCCTCATATATCACCAATTGTTGATATAATAAGGACATTATGTATAAATATTATAATTATAACCATTATTAGCGCTTTATTAATTATCTCTATTTTAAAAGAAACATTTCTACAGCCATTAAACGAAAGGATGAAAAATTTATTAATATCTCTTTTCACAATCTCTAATATCTAGCTGCGGGCACACCAACGTCCTTCTACTGGAGAAAAAACGATATCATTTTTCACACATAAATATATATTCTTTTAAAAAATAGAGCAATCCATAAATAAATCTTTAATTAAAAATGCATATATTGGATCAAAATATCATTTATCTTACCAATATATGCCTTTTAATTAAAAAAAAAAAATAAAATAAAATAATTAAAAAGGCATATTATAAAGGACTGCGGCGGGTGATTATAAACAATAGTAAATATTTCTCTTTGAAATAAATATTGATTTTTCATAGAAAAGAAACTTATGCGGTGTAACTTTAAGTATTGTTTATAAAAAGTCATATATTAGATCAAAATATCATTTATTTTACCAATATTTCAGTTAGCTGAACGCCAACCTTTATCAAGGTATTATAACATATTAATGTGTGTCAACAACAAACTCAGCGCCACATAACGTCAACAGCATTAAGTTTTTAAAAATATTTTTGCTTATATTCAATAGGGAGATGTTATAATACCTTGATAAAGGTTGGCATTCAGCACCCTGAAATATTGGTAAAAATAAATGATATTTTGATCCAATATATGTCTTTTTAATTAAAGATTTATTTATGATTGCTCTATATATATCATATAATCATATATCAAGGTATTATAACATTAATATGTAAGCAATAGTTACCCAGAAATTATTTGAAAAAGTAAAAATTAATATCAGGTAAAAAGTCTCTTTTAAATTAAATTTGCAAGCTTTCTAGCAAATATACTGTTCTTCAAGCACTGGTATCATCAAAAATAAATAGCATCAATAGAAAAATTGACCTTCCAACCCAATATATCCCTGACAAATAATCTAAATATTAATAATTATTGGAATATATATATATATATATTTAATCCCAGTATAATATCTATTACTTTAGCTGGTAACAGTCTGATGCACGCCCACACATGCTAATAACAAAAGTTTTCAATTATTCTGTATATATATTATTTAGAGATTGTACATAGAATATCAGCCCGTTGAAAAACAGTATATTTGTTCGAAAGCTTGCAAATTTAAATTAAAAAGAAACTTTTTACCTGATATTGATTTTTACCTTTTTCATATAACATTAATATGTTACACATTGTGACCCACATTAATATGTTATAATACCTTGATAAAGGTTGGCGTTCAGCCAACTGAAATATTGGTAATATAAATGATATTTTGATCCAATATATGCCTTTTTAATTGCATATATATAAATATATACATCTATACGAAAGTGTATAAAGAACGCATTCATATATCACCTTTAGGAATATATATTTCCGGTATATTTAGAATATATTGATTTCCCCAATTTGCATCTATTCAGTATCCACTGAGAGCAATCATCAAATACAATTTCCTCCGTTTTGAAAGATTGCTCAATATATTTCCAATTTTTTTTTCTTTCTCCTAAAAGCTCTCTCTCCAATAAGGAAGAACAACAACAAAAATCAATTTGAGCGGGCACAATTGAAAGATTCATTTAGCATTTTAAATGAGATTTTTGCCTTTCGGATGAAGGAACGCTTTATTTTCCTTCCAAGATAAATGAAAAGACGTATTTTGAGATTTTTTTTTATTTCTTGGTGAACAATCAATTGACCTTCTTTTTTCCCCTCGATTATCTTATAAAGTCATTCGGCCAAAGTGCGTGTTGACATCCATTTTATTCAGTCTTGTTGTTTATTTCTCTTTAAATTGTTGATTTGTTGTTGTCGTGTCTCCAATAAGGAGACTCAGATATCTCCGTACATCTCTATCACAGCAATGTTCTCTATCTTGGGTGTGTAAAGTTCTGGGTCAATTTTCTGTTGTTGTCGTGTCCAATGAAGAGCCTCAGGTGTCTCCGTATATCTCTAAAACAGCAATGTTCTCTATCTTGGGTGTGTAAAGTTCTGGGTCCATATAAATTTTATGCCTTTGTTGTGTCCAATGAAGAGCCTCAGATGTCTCCGTACATCTCTATCACAGCAATGTTCTCTTTCTTGGGTGTGTAAAGTTCTGGGTCAATTTTCTGTTGTTGTCGTGTCTCCAATAAAGAGCCTCAGATGTCTCCGTACATCTCTATCACAGCAATGTTCTCTTTCTTGGGTGTGTAAAGTTCTGGGTCAATTTTCTGTTGTTGTCGTGTCCAATGAAGAGCCTCAGGTGTCTCCGTATATCTCTAAAACAGCAATGTTCTCTATCTTGGGTGTGTAAAGTTCTGGGTCCATATAAATTTTATGCCTTTGTTGTGTCCAATGAAGAGCCTCAGATGTCTCCGTACATCTCTATCACAGCAGTGCTCTTCATTGGAAAATGGATGCCGTTGCCACGTTAGTCACCTTGGACCAGAATTTGGTAAAATATTCCAAGGGTCCAGGTGGGACCGCAGGGACGTGTGGGGTCGGACTTCTCCCCCCTTTTGTTTATTTGTGTTATTATTGTATAAGGATACTGCTGCCGAAATATTATAACTCTACAGGTCTGTTATTCTTATATATAAAAGCACAGTGCGCCTCTCCCGTCAAAATAGATGTTAAAACTAGACGACATCTTTTGACCGTCGCCGCAAAGAGGAGCCATGCTAATATTCTCTGTATCCTTCCTATTGTAGTAGTTGTACCGCCGAACTGGTATCACGGGGGCCATGCTCTCTGTGTCCTTCCTATTGCAGTAGTTGTACCGCCGAACTGGTATCACAGGGGCCATGCTCTCTGTATCCTTCCTATTGCAGTAGTTGTACCGCCGAACTGGTATCACAGGGGCCATGCTCTCTGTATCCTTCCTATTGCAGTAGTTGTACCGCCGAACTGGTATCACGGGGGCCATGCTCTCTGTATCATTCCTATTGCAGTAGTTGTACCGCCGAACTGGTATCACGGGGGCCATGCTCTCTGTATCCTTCCTATTGCAGTAGTTGTACCGCCGAACTGGTATCACAGGGGCCATGCTCTCTGTGTCCTTCCTATTGCAGTAGTTGTACCAACGAACTGGTATCACGGGGGCCATGCTCTCTGTATCCTTCCTATTGCAGTAGTTGTACCAACGAACTGGTATCACGGGGGCCATGCTCTCTGTATCCTTCCTATTGTAGTAGTTGTACCAACGAACTGGTATCACAGGGGCCATGCTCTCTGTATCCTTCCTATTGCAGTAGTTGTACCAACGAACTGGTATCACGGGGGCCATGCTCTCTGTATCCTTCCTATTGTAGTAGTTGTACCGCCGAACTGGTATCACAGGGGCCATGCTCTCTGTGTCCTTCCTATTGCAGTAGTTGTACCGCCGAACTGGTATCACAGGGGCCATGCTCTCTGTATCCTTCCTATTGCAGTAGTTGTACCGCCGAACTGGTATCACAGGGGCCATGCTCTCTGTGTCCTTCCTATTGCAGTAGTTGTACCAACGAACTGGTATCACGGGGGCCATGCTCTCTGTATCCTTCCTATTGTAGTAGTTGTACCAACGAACTGGTATCACGGGGGCCATGCTCTCTGTGTCCTTCCTATTGCAGTAGTTGTACCAACGAACTGGTATCACGGGGGCCATGCTCTCTGTATCCTTCCTATTGTAGTAGTTGTACCAACGAACTGGTATCACGGGGGCCATGCTCTCTGTATCCTTCCTATTGCAGTAGTTGTACCGCCGAACTGGTATCACGGGGGCCATGCTCTCTGTGTCCTTCCTATTGCAGTAGTTGTACCGCCGAACTGGTATCACAGGGGCCATGCTCTCTGTGTCCTTCCTATTGCAGTAGCTATACCGCCGAACAAGCCTCTACAGCTAGGTACTGTAAACGAATAGGTGAAGAATTCACCAAGTAGTCAACTTTCTCAAAAACTTCCAGTGACCATACACTTCTACCCTATAGCATGACGAAGACAATGAAGGTTTCTCCCGTAAGGAAAAAAAGAAGAACACAAATGGCTAGTGCAGCCATCCTTTCTATTGTGTACAATTTCCCCAGAAAGCGCACACTGCATTGTCAGTGCACACTACAAAGAAACTGCTCCTGGACTGTGTGTGAAAAAAGCAGCCTCAATGAGCTCTATTGTCTTCACAAATCCTTTTTTTAAAGTACTAAAGAAGTTTCTAATTGTCTTCACAACTGCTTTCATTAATTTACTCTCATATAAAATATCTTTAAAAAAGATGATCGAATTAAAAATGTGTATACAGTAGAATATTTGGACAATTTGAGAGCGTCTTTAATTTGAATCTTGGTCGCTAGAATTTACTATAAAAATCTGCCTTTTTTTCATTAATTCATGTATATTAATAATTCAGTTTTGAACTTTTTTTATATTGCATATATATATAACTTGTTATAACTCTATGTTGTTACTTAAAATAAAATAAAAACAACTTTTTGATACCCTTAAATAATATTTTTTATAATTTGTTTTTAAATATCATTACTCCTTCTCTAATACCAACAATCTTTCATATAAATTATATTTAATTCTACTTTATCGTTTTCAGTGATAACTTGCTATACTGACATTATACTCTCAATTCGACATCAAATTTTCTTTAACTTCTTTAAATATTATAAAACCTTTTTATATATTGTTGCACCAGGCTGCGGTTTGACAGATTCTTCAGTCTTCATTCACTCCTCAGACATGTCTTGTATCTTTCCAGAACGTGTCTCAACCATTCTACAAGGTTAAACAAGTCAATAATAAGACAACTATATATTTAGGTAGCACCTAGAATATCTCTTTATTTATCACATCAATGTTTAAAGCAGGTATTCAGTGTGTTTCAAAATACAAATGGTTTATAGTACATAATATTTTATAGTAATATTCTGTTTTATAAAAATAAATAAATATATAATTTAAATTTGAAATATATGGAAAATGATATTATAAATAATTTTTAAAATACGCGCATTAATCATGATGCAACAATATATATTCATACAATTATTGCACATAATCTAAATTTTAAAAAATGTAAATTTACAGCAACTAAAGTTATTCTTAATAAAGGAATTGATTGAAAATACGAGGTTTTAAGCATTTTATTATAAACGTTTTTTTAATTCTAATTTTTGGATGATTTAATTTTTTTTTTGTGTGTGTCTTGGGTTTTGAATTATTCAAGTTAGACTATATTATATATAAAGAAGGAAAAGGTAAATTTTGAAGAGAAGTTTGCCAGGAAAAAAAAACCGTTTTTTTTTTTTTTTTTAAGTCTAGTGAGATATTGAAGCAGTGAATCAAATCTATGCTAGAGAGTGTTTTTCTGGAGACAAATAAGTTTTTCCTTCTTCCCTTCCTAGCTTGCTCAAGAAACTAATTGAAGATAAACAATTTGACAATTAAAATAATTTTATTGACATCTTGTCAATACATACAAAGTACACAGTCTTCACTATTAAAAAAAAAAAGATAATATGGATTATAAACACTATGTACAATGAATATGGCACCTCTGCCAGCGCTGCAGAGTTTGGTGGAGAATCGCCAGTGGGTCTCCAGCGACACCACGTATTTCGTGATCTACTAAGAATACGTAGATCGCGTACTTCGCCACTGAGGAGATGGTGATGGCGGGGTCCTCGAGACCAACTGGAAAGATCCAGGACTGCAGGTCCGGCCGATGATGGAGAACACCTCTCGGATGACAAGACGAACGGCGCTGCAGGACCAGAAGATAGACTGGTATATTTATGTAAAGTTGTCTTCGGGACAAGAGCTGTCAGCTTCAGTTACCATTTGTTAATAATCCCTTCGGTAAAATTATAAATAAAAGACAATTCGCTGAGGGAAAAGTTTATTTTTATATTTAACGGCAACAGCAGTCACCGTTCGGAGGAGATTAATAGAATCGCCGTGGTCCATTTGGATGAGGAAAGTGAAGACTAGAACGCGGCTGATTCCACACTCGTCTATTCAGTGATTGGCTAACCATGACGTATGCACGAAGGAACGTGTGGCCATTGCACATGTGTCGGACCTGGAGGCTGTTGTTGGGTGCTGTGCTGCCTGGAGTACAGAGGTTCTATCTATGATTTCTTTCTTCCTGTGGTGAATCTGTATAAGACCTGTGGTCTTAATAAAGCTTTGTGTGTATTATATATAACGGTAATACAAGTTTTCGGGCTCAACAGTCCTTCAACAGGTTTAACAACGTTTATCCTTCCTATTGTAGTACTTGTACCACCGATAAATAAGATTCCACCCATCATTGCAGCCTATATAAGCAGAATCGTCCAATACAGTATTGGAGCTCTTTAAAGAAGCGGTCTGGTAGATTAAAAAAAAAAAAAAAAAAAAATTGGCAAAAACGCTGGGAAGGTTCACCACTGATGAACTAATCCCCCCAAATATATTTTTTCATCGCTGTAAGTACAGTATATGTATATAAAATGAAGTAGGAAATATGAGATATATATGCCAAAATACTGATTTACATCTTCTTCTTTATATCAAGTAAGAAGTTTCAGAAGATGAGTTTCTTTTAATTGTAAAACATTACAAGCTTTCGGGCAATGCCCTTCTACAGGTAAAATAAAAATAAAAACAAAAATTAAAGGTAAATTAAGGTAACTAAACAACTGAGAATTATTGATCCCATTCTCTTCCCTCTCAGTTAACCTCTCCCGTTTCCTCAAACCCTTTGGCATCCGTACCTTTTTTACCAACACACCTAACCTCCACTCACTCCTTAGGCATCCCATCACAAAAACCGACTCCCCCACTGACCCTCTAACATCTACTGGCGCGGTCTACTCGGTCTCATGCCAACAGTGCCCTGCCACCTATGTAGGTGAGACCGGTAGGACCATCGCCATTAGAATGTCCGAGCACACACGCAACATCACCAACCGAGATCCCCGTTCCCTCATTTTTCAACACATTGCATCTTCTGGCCATTCCTTTGACACTGCTAACCCAACCATTCACTACAGAAATATCTCCAACCTACACCAAAGATTAGTTCTGGAATCCATTGTTTCCTCCAAGCTACACAGCATAAATAGAAAAATAGACATTCCCGCAATCTACACAAACTACATCTCCAACTGAATTTTTCAGATTCTACCTCTGGTATATTAATAACCCCCCTTCCACCACCTCAGTCACACCGGTCAAAAACGGTTTTTCTCTCACTAATCATTCATAGATGGCAGTCCATAGCATAGTCATTAACCACACAAATTTACCCGTAATAGTTACTTAGATATATTTAATTATGTAATATCATTGTAATAATTTTTCTAACTCTCTAATTTTTCAAATATTAACACAGTTTTAATTCATTCAGATCCAGACGCGCGAGTAGTCTCACGCGAGCGTGTATTTATATCTTATTTTGTTTTTGTTTTATATGGTTAGCTGTTATATATTTAAATTGTTTAATTCTCAGTTGTTTAGTTACCTTAATTTACCTTTAATTTTTGTTTTTATTTTTATTTTACCTGTAGAAGGGCATTGCCCGAAAGCTTGTAATGTTTTACAATTAAAAGAAACTCATCTTCTGAAACTTCTTACTTGATATATCTTACTGGAAGAGTCTTTGACCTTTAATCTTCTTCTTTCTTATCTCCACACTGGGTGAAGTAGATGCGTCTGCCTTTGTCATTAAGACTGGAAGCACTACTCAGTAGCAGGCCACTGACTTAGCTCCAAAAGAAATGGCCGCCTCTGACATGAGGAACAGACGCCATGTACAGCTGCTCTTAACATGGAGTACAAACACTGCTCATCCTGTATCCCTAGAGTCCTTACAGGGTACTATCAGCCGGGCCAGCTGAACCCAGGTTTTTTAGTGAGCTTGTTACTGCTCCCCCTCCTTCTTTTTTATCCGGGCTTGGGACCGGCAAAGGCGGAGTTCTGATTTACATAATACAGTTTAATCCTTGAAAAAATAATGAATTTGTATGACAGCCTGTTGAAGGAGGTTAATGTCCGAACGTTCGTAACTCTTCAATAAAGAAACTATATCATTTTTTACCTTTGGTCTTTTTTTTTAGAAATGATATCCTATGGTTCTTCCTGTTGTAATACACTTTGTATGTCGAATGAACTAAAAGGAAACGTTTGTGAAAGAGTATTAACTCGAAAGCTTTGCGGATTTCTAATAAATTCTTGAAGAAACACTTATTACGAAACTCTATAATATATACTTTTTTTCTGTAATATACTAAGTGATGTAATAGCTTTCACAATATACACTTATTGAGATGAAACTTAAGGAAGTTGTACCTTTCAGCATGTATATCGGGATTGAGACAATAACTCTGAAAGATATTACAGTGACCTTTATTGAAGACACACGAGATAACCAATATACACTCATGGACAAAACTTAAGGAAGTTGTACCTTTTAGCATGTATATCGGGATTGAGACAATAACTCTGAAAGATATTACAGTGACCTTTATTGAAGACACACGAGATAACCAATATACAATCATGGACAAAACTTAAGAAAGTTTTACCATGTATATCGGGATTCAGACAATAACTCTGAAAGATATTACAGTGACCTTTATTGAAGACACACGAGATAACCAATATACACTCATGGACAAAACTTAAGGAAGTTGTACCTTTTACCATGTATATCGGGATTGAGACAATAACTCTGAAAGATATTACAGTGACCTTTATTGAAGACACACGAGATAACCAATATCCACTCATTGAGATAAAACTTAAGGAAGTTGTACCTTTTACCATGTATAACGGGATTGAGACAATAACTCTGAAAAGTATTACAGTGATCTTTATTGAAGACACAAGAGATAACCCATATACACTCATGGACAAAACTTAAGGAAGTTGTACCATTTAGTATGTATAACGGGATTGAGACAATAACTCGGAAAGATATTACAGTGACCTTTATTGAAGACACACGAGATAACCAATATACACTCATGGACAAAACTTAAGGAAGTTGTACCTTTCAGCATGTATATCGGGATTGAGACAATAACTCGGAAAGATATTACAGTGACCTTTATTGAAGACACACGAGATAACCAATATACACTCATGGACAAAACTTAAGGAAGTTGTACCTTTCAGCATGTATATCGGGATTGGGACAATAACTCTGAAAGATATTACAGTGACCTTTATTGAAGACACACGAGATAACCAATATACACTCATGGACAAAACTTAAGGAAGTTGTACCTTTTACCATGTATATCGGGATTGAGACAATAATTCTGAAATATATTACAGTGACCTTTATTGAAGACAACACGAGATAACCAATATACACTCATGGACAAAACTTAAGGAAGTTGTAACTTTCAGCATGTATATCGGGATTGAGACAATAACTCTGAAAGATATTACAGTGACCTTTATTGAAGACACACGAGATAACCAATATACACTCATGGACAAAACTTAAGGAAGTTGTACCTTTTAGCATGTATATCGGGATTGAGACAATAACTCTGAAAGATATTACAGTGACCTTTATTAAAGATACACGAGATAACCAATATACACTCATGGACAAAACTTAAGAAAGTTGTACCTTTCAGCATGTATATCGGGATTGGGACAATAACTCTGAAAGATATTACAGTGACCTTTATTGAAGACACACGAGATAACCAATATACACTCATGGACAAAACTTAAGGAAGTTGTACCTTTTAGCATGTATATCGGGATTGAGATAATAACTCTGAAAGATATTACAGTGACCTTTATTGAAGACACACGAGATAACCAATATACACTCATGGACAAAACTTAAGAAAGTTGTACCTTTTACCATGTATATCGGGATCGGGACAATAACTCTGAAAGATATTACAGTGACCTTTATTGAAGACACACGAGATAACCAATATACACTCATGGACAAAACTTAAGGAAGTTGTACCTTTCAGCATGTATATCGGGATTGAGACAATAACTCTGAAAGATATTACAGTGACCTTTATTGAAGACACACGAGATAACCAATATACACTCATGGACAAAACTTAAGGAAGTTGTACCTTTTAGCATGTATATCGGGATTGAGACAATAACTCTGAAAGATATTACAGTGACCTTTATTTAAGACACACGAGATAACCAATATACACTCATGGACAAAACTTAAGGAAGTTGTACCTTTTAGCATGTATATCGGGATTGAGACAATAACTCTGAAAGATATTACAGTGACCTTTATTGAAGACACACGAGATAACCAAGTGTGAACAACCTCTCTCTCCTTAAAAAAAAATATATATATAAACGATCGGGACGTCAAAGACTTTCCTTTATCTTAAATTTTGTCCATGAGTGTAGGGCCCACAAAGTAACTTTGTTTGGAGCGGAAAGAATAGCCAATAGCAACAAGCCATTTATTAGGGACCTATACCCTACACAGGATTCACCAAGATACATAAATGCATAGAAAAGATGAGTTAGTTATTTACATATAACCTTCATTTACATATCTATTTACATACGGCGTTCTTTTTTCAATGTTTCTTCTCTTGAGCAGCTTTGTAAACGAAGAGCTTTTTCTCTTTCGCTGATGTTTGGTGAGAATGAATTAAGACATAACCAAGGTTCTCCTGGAGGGTTGACCCCCCCCCCCCCCGCCAACGACAAACCTGAGAGTCTGTCTACCAAACGCTTGTAAGATGTGTCACGAGATGGTCAATTGGTCAAATCCCAGGAATAAGGTATTTCTCAGAAGTTTACAGCGAGAGACGTAACCCTCACTTTCTGTTCGATATAAACCTTTTATTACGGGTTTTTTTTCACTGGAAATATGGGGACTGTATCTTACTTTTCGAACAGGACCCTCATGGACAAAAAACCTTCAATAACTGCGGTTCCGGAACATATCAGAACTGACAATAGAGGACCTCAGGCCTATAACTACCATCACAAAATTGGAGAGGAGTGGACTTCGGGAATTGGTTTAACCATGGAGATAAGCACCACCACGGTTTTTTCTCCATTCAGACAAAGGTTTGATTATAGATTCAACTAAAGTCAGCAGGGGTCGGTGGAAGGATAGTCTAAACCGTTGGTTTTCGACCGCTACGACCCGGGATCGAATCCCGCATTGGATATTGTTTTCTGATTAAAAAAATGCCCCAATGGCCCCCGATTCTTGCAAAAGTCTAACACTACCAGAGAGTGCAAGTATATAAACGGGGCTCTGGTACATTTGTAAGTGCAAAAGTCGAACTGCTTTTTATATGTGTAGACATGTGGTTTACTTACAGTAAAAGCAGTCGCTAACTACCCACCATGATTATCATGGCCTGTACCATGTGTAGACATGTGGTTTACTTACAGTAAAAGCAGTCGCTAACTACCCACCATGATTATCATGGCCTGTACCATGTGTAGACATGTGGTTTACTTACAGTAAAAGCAGTCGCTAACTACCCACCATGATTATCATGGCCTGTACCATGTGTAGACATGTGGTGTTTACTTACAGTAAAAGCAGTCGCTAACTACCCACCATGATTATCATGGCCTGTACCATGTGTAGACATGTGGTTTACTTACAGTAAAAGCAGTCGCTAACTACCCACCATGATTATCATGGCCTGTACCATGTGTAGACATGTGGTTTACTTACAGTAAAAGCAGTCGCTAACTACCCACCATGATTATCATGGCCTGTACCATGTGTAGACATGTGGTGTACTTACAGTAAAAGCAGTCGCTAACTACCCACCATGATTATCATGGCCTGTACTATGTGTAGACATGTGGTGTACTTACAGTAAAAGCAGTTGCTAACTACCCACCATGATTATCATGGCCTGTACCATGTGTAGACATGTGGTGTACTTACAGTAAAAGCAGTCGCTTACTACCCACCATGATTATCATGGCCTGTACTATGTGTAGACATGTGGTGTACTTACAGTAAAAGCAGTCGCTAACTACCCACCATGATTATCATGGCCTGTACCATGTGTAGACATGTGGTGTACTTACAGTAAAAGCAGTCGCTAACTACCCACCATGATTATCATGGCCTGTACCATGTGTAGACATGTGGTGTACTTACAGTAAAAGCAGTCGCTAACTACCCACCATGATTATCATGGCTGCTGTACTATGTGTAGACATGTGACAATGACAATTAAAATTACTTTATTGACCTCTTAGTCAATTAAGAACACTCAGGAGAGTTAAGCAATAAAAAAAAGTATTTACAGCAACAAAACAACAGGGGGTGCCCTCAAAGAGGGTCTGGGTTAGGGAGGCAAGGAGGCCCTGAGCTCAGAAAGCTTCCCGCGAAGAAAAGGATCCAAGTCCAGAGCGCGCTCCAAGAGAGCGTCAAGGATCTGAGCCAGAATGTTCCTTTGCCTGGGCAAAAGTTGCTCGATGAGTTCCTCCCTGTCCCTGGGGTTAAGGGTCGCATCCGTGAGTTCTGATTGGTCGATTCCCGATTTGGACGTAGGCCCCAAGTCGGGTTCTTTCATGAAGATCTGAAACAGAGATAGTGACATCTGCCATTGGGTCATGTCCGGATCATCCTCCAGGGCAGGCGGCGGAGGTGTCATCACAGCAGGCATCAGTTCTTCGCTGTGGGGAGTAGGTGGCGTTGGTCCAGAAGGCCGAGGCGCAGGCAGTGGGGGTGTTGGAGGCTCTGCTGGTGTTGTCCTGAGTTCAGCCTTGACTTGTCCGAGGACTTTGTACAAGTTGCTGGCTGCTCCGGGTCTTAGGTCCAGGATTTGCCCGATCATGCCGACGAGGGCGTCGCACTGCGGAGGTGACAGGAGGGGTCCCTTCCTCTGCGCCTTTGTCCTCGAGGAGAGGAGGTCCAGGACCTCCTCCCGCCCAAGACCAAGGGCGTCCGTCTTAGCGAAGGACACGCTGGGGTGCCCCTCGATGAACGCATCGAGGTCGACTCTCGTTGCGTTTTTTGCCGATGACGTGGAGGACGCAAAGGTCTCCTCCACGATGGGCATCTCCACGTCCGGTGTTTGGGCCGCAGGCTCACGACTCCCAGGTGTTCGCAGGGACGGAGCAGGGGTCACTGGTGGAGGGGCAGGAGGCGTCTCCTCCATAGGAAAGGCTGGGGCCGCTGGTGGAGATGGCCGAGGTGCGGATGAGTGGAGCGCAGCTCGGGCCACGGGAGGAGCGCTGCAAACCTCCACGGCTGGATTGGAGGGTGTCGGCGCAGGAAGCTGGGCTGCTGACCGCTGAGGCGGTGCAGGGGTGGTCGGTGGTGGGACGCCAGCAGGAGTGGTCGGTGGGGCCGTTCTGGTGTTGTTGGCCAGCCCTGCAAGCAGGGGGCAGTTGGCCCTGCGGTGCCCCTGACCGTGGCATCTGGAACACTTGATGCCGGTGGAGAGATAAGCGGGCCAGGCCTCGCCTTTGATGGTGATGTTGAGGCGGGTGGGGAGCCTCTCGGTTGTCATTCCTTCGTGAAGGACGATGAACGCCTCGCGGCGGCCGTCGGTGTAGGTGTACGGGCCGGCCTTCATCATTTTGGGCGCGATGGATGTGATGCGCCCAAAGGGCCTAAGGGCGTTGATGATGGCTGAGTCCTCCACGAAGAAGGGGAGGTTGCTCACCGTTATCCTTTCCGCTCTTTTACGGAAAGGAAACGCTCTGAGGAGAGTGCCCTCAACCTCAAGGCCGTTGTTTATGAGGCGCTCGGCGAGGCCCCTGTTGGCCAGTCCCAGGAGTTGGTGGCCGTTTACCTTGGAGATCTGGATTATTCCGGCGGTACCTCCAAGCAGCCTGTCCAGCGCCCTCAGGTAGTGGAAGGGCTGTAGCTCGGGGCCGTGTTCCAGGTAGACACAGTGCTCCTCGGAGGAGGACGCCTGCCTCGCCCGGGCCTCTGTGATATGGGTCCTGGTTGTCGGGATCTCCTGTGCCCGGGGCACCGATCTCGCCGATGGTTGAGGTCGGCGAATGGTCCTGGAACCTCCAGCATTGGAGGATGGTGCAGCAGCCGTAGGCGAATTTGCCGAGCCACGGCGCCTCTTCCTACCCTGGACGAGGGTAAATCCTTCCTCAGCTCCAGGATTCACCTCTTCTGTGATGTCAGCCCAGTTTCTCCGGACTTGAGCAGCGGCGTTGGAAGTTGGAACAGCCGCAAGGTCGACCGGCGCGGCAGAATTTGCATCCTGGCTGCCGGCGGGCGGATTTACATAGTTTTGCTTTTTTCTCAAAACTATTGGGATTTCGTTCTGCAAATCTTGATTTGCGGATAATTCTGCACATGGATGTGCTAGTGAGCCGTGCCTTGCAGGCTTTTGCTCGGCTTTTGACGGGCTTTCAGCCCGTGCCAAATTCGTCGCCATCCGCGACGTTATTCCGCTCGCCAGAGGCGAAAAACTCGGGAGCTCGCGCGACGCGTGGCCGCACGGCCGAGTGTAGACATGTGGTGTACTTACAGTAAAAGCAGTCGTTAATTACCCACCACGATTATCATGGCCTGTACCATGTGTACTTGTGATAAAAAAAAAAACCTAAAGTCAGCAACGTTTAGTTACGCGAAAGGAGATACATTTTATTCTTAATATTTGCTATCTCATCTTTTTCATTTTCTCCCATCATTACTCTTGTTTTCTTAAACTACCCAAATGTAGATTTAAGTTCTAGAAGGACGATATAAAAACGAGAGGATATCAGAAACTTCAGACAGGACGTGAATCACGGAAAGGTATTTCTCTCCAATCATTTTATTTTCTACAACGTATCTCGAGTTTTTTTTTTTTTTTTGTGAATGTCTAACGTCCAGGTGATAGCATCACAGTAATCTGATTTTTTAAAAATTTATCAAACAACAAGACGTGACAATATTGAAATATTTTTCGCCTATTACAGAGAGGAAACAACACAAATTATAACTTATAATTAAATTAAGAAAAGAAAAAAAAGTCATCTTCTTATCGGGTAACTTGAAAGTTACTGATGGCTTGCGCCATCTATCGGAATAAATATCAATTATTCATAATACACCATTATATGTGATTAGCTTTAAAAATAATAATAATAATATTGCCTATTACTGGTACTATTACTGTTATTCCTGTATGTACCCTACATTTCTATATATTGTTGTTATTACTGGTACTATTACTGTTATTCCTGTATGTACCCTACATTTCTATATACTCGGAGAATCTGTATAAGACTGAAAGGTCTTAATAAAGCTTTTTGTTGTTGTTATTACTGGTACTATTACTGTTATTCCTGTATGTACCCTACATTTCTATATACTTGGAGAATCTGTTTAAGACTGAATGGTCTTAATAAAGCTTTTTGTTGTTGTTATTACTGGTACTATTACTGTTATTCCTGTATGTACCCTACATTTATATATACTCGGAGAATCTGTATAAGACTGAAAGGTCTTAATAAAGCTTTTTGTTGTTGTTATTACTGGTACTATTACTATTATTCCTGTATGTACCCTACATTTCTATATACTCGGAGAATCTGTATAAGACTGAAAGGTCTTAATAAAGCTTTTTGTTGTTGTTATTACTGGTACTATTACTGTTATTCCTGTATGTACCCTACATTTCTATATACTCAGAGAATCTGTATAAGACTGAAAGGTCTTAATAAAGCTTTTTGTTGTTGTTATTACTGGTACTATTACTGTTATTCCTGTATGTACCCTACATTTCTATATACTCGGGGAATCTGTATAAGACTAAAAGGTCTTAATAAAGCTTTTTGTTGTTGTTATTACTGGTACTATTACTGTTATTCCTGTATGTACCCTACATTTCTATATACTCGGAGAATCTGTATAAGACTGAAAGGTCTTAATAAAGCTTTTTGTTGTTGTTATTACTGGTACTATTACTGTTATTCCTGTATGTACCCTACATTTCTATATACTTGGAGAATCTGTATAAGACTGAAAGGTCTTAATAAAGCTTTTTGTTGTTGTTATTACTGGTACTATTACTGTTATTCCTGTATGTACCCTACATTTCTATATACTCGGAGAATCTGTATAAGACTGAAAGGTCTTAATAAAGCTTTTTGTTGTTGTTATTACTGGTACTATTACTGTTATTCCTGTATGTACCCTACATTTCTATATACTCAGAGAATCTGTATAAGACTGAAAGGTCTTAATAAAGCTTTTTGTTGTTGTTATTACTGGTACTATTACTGTTATTCCTGTATGTACCCTACATTTCTATATACTCAGAGAATCTGTATAAGACTGAAAGGTCTTAATAAAGCTTTTTGTTGTTGTTATTACTGGTACTATTACTGTTATTCCTGTATGTACCCTACATTTCTATATACTCGGGGAATCTGTATAAGACTAAAAGGTCTTAATAAAGCTTTTTGTTGTTGTTATTACTGGTACTATTACTGTTATTCCTGTATGTACCCTACATTTCTATATACTCGGAGAATCTGTATAAGACTGAAAGGTCTTAATAAAGCTTTTTGTTGTTGTTATTACTGGTACTATTACTGTTATTCCTGTATGTACCCTACATTTCTATATACTCGGAGAATCTGTATAAGACTGAAAGGTCTTAATAAAGCTTTTTGTTGTTGTTATTACTGGTACTATTACTGTTATTCCTGTATGTACCCTACATTTCTATATACTCGGGGAATCTGTATAAGACTAAAAGGTCTTAATAAAGCTTTTTGTTGTTGTTATTACTGGTACTATTACTGTTATTCCTGTATGTACCCTACATTTCTATATACTCGGAGAATCTGTATAAGACTGAAAGGTCTTAATAAAGCTTTTTGTTGTTGTTATTACTGGTACTATTACTGTTATTCCTGTATGTACCCTACATTTATATATACTTGGAGAATCTGTATAAGCTTTTGTTTATTCGCTTTGTAAAAAAAAGTACAAATTATTAGGATAAGGTTCATAAATTAAGAAAAGAAAAAAAGGGCATCTCCTTATCTGACAACTGAAAGTTGCTGATGGCTTGCGCCATCTATCGGAATAATTTTATTTAAGCCATCAGCAACTTTCAGTTGTCCAATAAGGAGATACCCTGTTTTCTTTTATTACATTATTTTCTCTAATGCAAGTATTTATCTGATGTTACGATACCCTAGCGCGCCATCTGTTATGAAAATTAGAAACTATTTTAGACGCGTAAGATTCTTTTTGAAATTAAACAATTTCTACTGAAATAGAACAAGGGGGTCTGTAGAAATTGTTTAATTTCAAAAAGAATCTTACGCCTTTAAAATAGTTTCTAATTTATCTGGTGTCCAGAGAATGGATCCAAAGTTTTCCACTGGGAGGTTTATGACATAGTAGGGGTTTGTTGTTTGGCGACATTCCGTGATTTGTCAACTGAAACTTGACCATGTAAACACCCGTTAGGGAAATGTGATCTGTGAAACAGGAGGTGCTTGCTGGGGTTGGTGTAGCGACCGTTTACCTAACTTGTAACTGGTCGTTTGACAGTATCTTCATGAGAATTCTAAGATAAATGTCAATAGAAAATTTTTTTACACACTCTTTGTTTGACTTTCATGTTTAGAATCGAAATATTTTCACGAATTTATGTAAAAAATGGCATCTTTTCTGATCATATTAATTGTTTTGTTTTGGTTATCCCTAATACACGTGGTAATGTCCATGATAATCATGGTGGGTAGAAGTAGGCGACTGCTTTTACTGTAAGTGCACCACATGTCTACACATGGTATATACACCACATGTCTACACATGGTATATACACAATATTGTGAAAACATCAAGCATCCTATGAAAAGTTTTTTTTTAAATTTTAATTGACAAATATCTAGCTTTCGAGCACGAAAGCCCTTCTACAGGAGGAAATATTTGCCTAGAGGTCTGATGTTTTCACTTTAATATTGATACATGGGATTATTTTATCCAATCTTCTGTATATGTATTACTAAAAATTGCTTATGACTTCGCTCATCTACCGTAATAAAGACTCATTCTTGAAAAATCAAAAAAAGCCAACCATGTACGCGTTTCGTGTTATTGTTCCTCGTCAGAGTGGTGTAGGCTTCCAGGAAGTCTATAGGATTAGTTTTTTTTTTTTGATCGTTGAGGTGCACTCGACAATATAGCTTCAAAAGTTTCGATAGCTTCAAAAATAATGCACGTAAAGTATGCAAATTTAATATTGATGTCAGGGAAATTGAACAAGTTCAATCCTTTACTTATATTGGAAACATAATAAATGAGGATATATATTCAATAAAGGTCACTGTAATATCTTTCTGAGTTATTGTCTCAATCCCGATATACATGCTGAAAGGTACAACATCCTTAAGTTTTGTCCATGAGTGTATATTGGTTATCTTGTGTGTCTTCGATAAAGGTCACTGTAATATCTTTCAGAGTTATTATCTCAATCCCGATATACATGGTAAAAGGTACAACTTCCTTAAGTTTTGTCCATGAGTGTATATTGGTTATCTCGTGTGTCTTCAATAAAGGTCACTGTAATATCTTTTAGAGTTATTGTCTCAATCCCGATATACATGCTAAAAGGTACAACTTCCTTAAGTTTTGTCCATGAGTGTATATTGGTTATCTCGTGTGTCTTCAATAAAGGTCACTGTAATATCTGTTGATATTTATTATTTCAAATATTAATTTTCATTCTATGATTTGATTAATCTGTGGACTATTTTATTCTGTGGTGTTGATTGTGTGTATATATATAGGTATTTTTCTTTGAGTGAGTGTGGTTGAGAATCTGTGTGGAGACGTATGAGTTTTCTTAGAGTTTCTTCAAATTTATCATAGTAATTTAACTTCATTGTTTTTCATACTTTTAATAAAGAAGTTTTAAGTATAAATAGAGAGTGATTATTAAGATTCTCCCAACAATTGGTAGCAGAGAGCGGTTGAATTTAAATTTATGCAAATCAAGATTAATTGAAAAATTTTTAGAAAAAATAAAAGATGCAAAATTTTAATTTATCTCCAATAGAAAAACTTTCAGACAAAAACTACTTGATCTGGGCAAATCGAATTGAAAGTGAATTACGGGGATTAAAATTATGGAGAAGAATTATAGAAGGAGAAGAAGTTGAAAAGCCAATAGAAACAGAAAAGAAATTTGATGAAAAAATGAAAATCTGGGAAGACTGGGATGATGACAATGCCATTGCAAGAAATTTGATGAATAGAACAATGAATGACACTCAAGTGCTAAAATACTCGAGCGAAAAAAGTGCCAAGAAATTATGGAATATAATTGGAGAAGAAATGGCATCAAAAAATGAAGACTTGCAGATGAAAAATAAAATAGAATTGTCAAAACTAAAAATGAACGAAGATGAAACGGTGGATGACTACTTAAATAGAGCAATAATTATAAAGAGCAAAAGCATTCAAGCAGGAGATGAGATTAAAGATAGAGAGTTAATTTGCTTCGTTTTGGAAGGGTTGAGAGTTGAATTTGATTTTGACATAAAAATTATAAAATCAGACAGGCAAAATAATATGAACACTATAAGACAAATCCTGAGGGAAACAGAAGAAAAATTAAAACTTAGAAAAGAAGAAAAACGGCAAACAGAAATAGCATCTAAAGCTAGAGAGGGCCGAACGGGAAGACGAAATTTTGCTGTCAAATGTTTCAACTGTGGAAAGATAGGACACATTTCTAGAGAGTGCAGAGGCAAGATCAAATGTTTTAAATGTGGAGGATTTGGTCATAAATCGGAAATATGTAGAAAGAATAAAAGTGAAGAGAATGCAGAGCATAAATATAATGGGCCTAGGAGAGGAGTAAACAGGAGAAATTATAGAGAGTCTACAAATCATGTGATGGAGACAAGTGAAGTTAATCACGAAGAGGAAGATCAAGGGGATGAAAAAATTAGATGGAAAATGGATTCTGGAGCCTCTAGCCATATGGTCAGTGGGAAAGAATTATTTATAGAGTATGAAAAGGAGGAGAGAATTATAGCAACAGCTGAGAAGGGTGCAGTGATGAAATCATCGGGAATTGGAGCTATAAGAATGAAGTCGAATGTAGATGAGGGATTCATTAAATTTGAAAATGTTTTGCATGTGCCTGATTTGAGAGAGGGTTTATTGTCGGTTGCAAAAATTGTGGATCATGATTTAAATGTATTATTTAGTAAATATAAAGCTGAGGTAATAGGTAAAGATGGTGAGATTTTATATGAGGCAAGGAGAAATGGTGATAAATTTGAAGTCGAAGGAATCCTAAATATGGAAATAGCAAGAAAAGCAGAAGTAGATGATATGCTATGGCATCAAAGACTTGCTCATGTAAATTTTCAAAAATTGAAAGAAATGTATGATAATTCAACTGTATTAGGATTGAAAAATTTACATAATAACAAAGCGAATTGCGAATCTTGTACATTAGGAAAAATTCATAGAAAATCTTACAAAAGTATACGATATAATCAATCTGAAGATATTTTGGATCTATGGCATACCGACATAGTTGGACCTTTAAATGATTCTTTTGGATATAAATATTTCATTACGATTGTTGATGACTATAGTAATTTTACTTTCGTTATACCAATTACTAATAAATCTCAAACAGCAGATTCCATAATAAACTTGATTATCCAAGAGGAAAGACAGACTGGAAAGAAATTAAAGAGAATTCGAAATGATAATGGTGGAGAGTATATTTCAAACTATTTGAGGCGATGGTTATCTAGTAAGGGCATCAAGCAAGAATTTACTACAGCTTATACTCCTGAAAGCAATGGAAAAGCCGAAAGATTCAATAGAACCATAGTTGAGTCAGCTAGAACCATGCTAATTGATTCTAAATTACCTTTAAAATTTTGGAGCGAAAGTGTTAAGGTGGCTGTTCATATAAATAATAGAATTAAAATCAAAGAAATGAATACAACTCCTTTCGAGATATACAAAGGATGGAAACCAAACATTGTTTACTTAAAAAGGTTCGGAAGCGAAGCTTATGTTCATATTAGAAAAGAAAAGAGAAAGAAGATGGAACCAAAAGCTCATAAAGGGATCATGATGGGCTATAGTATGATAAGAAAAGGCTATAGAATATATTTACCAGAAATGGATGAAATTCATGAAGTATCAGACGTTAAATTTAATGAAGCTAAGTTAGGATATTATTTAATGAATAATAGAGGTAGAAATCTTGATGAAAATGAACTTTTCTTTTTTTGTAGAGAAGACCAAAATTTGATTTCTCACGGGAATGAATACTATGGTGGTAATAGAGAAGACCAAGCAGAAAACTTTAACATCGATGATGAGCATATTCCTCAAGATGATAATGATATAGATTTGAGTGAAGTAGAGGAAATACCTGCTGATGAAATAATTACTCCACGTAGAAGAGGACCAGAACCAGGAATGACGAGAGAAATGAGAGAAGAACGAGATCTTTGTTTGAGAGAAACGGAGGAAGAGGAACTTATAAAAAAGGGTGTGAGGAGATCTGAAAGATTAAGACTAATAAAGAATAAGGAAAATGTTTCTGATAGAACTTTTGAAATTAAATGTCCGAGGGATTACCAAGAAGCACTGAATTCTGATGATAGAAAACAATGGATTAAAGCCATGGAAGATGAGATGCAAAGGATTAATAAGTTAAAAGTTTGGAGATTGATAGATAGGCCTAAAGATAAAAAATTGATCAAAAGTAGGTGGATTTTTTCAATTAAGAAAAATAGTGATGGATCAATTAAAAACTTCAAAGCGAGGCTAGTAGCTACTGGATATGATCAAATACTGGGTAGTGATTACCACGAAATTTATTCTCCAACAATAAGACCTGAGACCATAAGAATTCTAATAAAAATAGCTGCAATGAAAAAAGTTATTCCTCAGCAAAAGGATGTTCAAACAGCCTTTTTATATGGTGATTTAGAGGAGGAGATCTTTATGCTTCAACCTCCTGGATATGAAAAGGGAAACAATAAGATTTGTTATCTAATGAAAAGTATTTATGGCCTTAAACAAGCGAGTAGAATGAGGAATAAGAAATTAGATGAATTATTAACCAATGCAGGAATGAAACAATCTGCGAATGATCCATGTTTATATTATTGCAATTTTAGAAATCATTTCTTATATCTGGGAATTCATGTGGATGACATACTAAGTGTAGGATCTGGTGACGATTTTGAGGAAAATATTTGGAAAAAGATAAAAAGAGAGATAGATATCACGGATTTAGGAGCTGCAAAAAACTTTCTTGGAATGGAATTTGAATATAGGGATGATAGTATTTTTATAAATCAAAAGAAATATATTGAAGAAATATTGGAAACCTATAATTTGCGTGATTGCAATCCTTCGAAAACTCCGTTATGCATTTCTACAAATTATGATTTATTTGAAAATAGTAAATCGATTGATCAAAATCACTATCAATAAATTGTTGGAAAATTGATTTACATAGCAACTAGAACAAGACCGGACATTTGTTATGCTATAAGCAATATGAGTAGATTTAATAAAGATCCTAGAGAGGTTCACATGAATGGATTGAAGAGGATATTAAGATATTTGAAGGGAACTGTGAATTATGAATTGATTTATTCTAGGGGAGATTCAAGTATTGTGACTTATACTGATGCGAGTTGGGACAGAACAGCTGATGCGAGATCGTATTCTGGTTTTGTTATAGAAATGGGAAACAACTTACTTAATTGGAAAAGTAATAAACAAAGAAATGTTGCCTTGTCAACTGCAGAGAGTGAATTAGAAGCCTTATCTGAAGGAATAAAAGAATTGATTTGGACACGTAACATCATTGGAGAAATGAAAATTGATTTGAAAGATCGAATTACTGTTTATTGTGACAGCCAGAATGCTATTTCAATGATTAAGTCAAAAAATATGAAAGCAAGTACGAAGTACTTGAATAGAAAGTGTCACTTCATAAGACAAATTGTGGAAGATGAAGAAATTGAAGTTTTGCATGTCCCATCCGAAGAAATGAAAGCGGACCATCTTACCAAGAGTGTGGATGCTGTCAAGATTAAGAACTGCCTAAGTGGTGGAGTTACTTTTTGAGGAATAAAAATTGAGGATTTGAAGGGGAGATTTGTTGATATTTATTATTTCAAATATTAATTTTCATTCTATGATTTGATTAATCTGTGGACTATTTTATTCTGTGGTGTTGATTGTGTGTATATATATAGGTATTTTTCTTTGAGTGAGTGTGGTTGAGAATCTGTGTGGAGACGTATGAGTTTTCTTAGAGTTTCTTCAAATTTATCATAGTAATTTAACTTCATTGTTTTTCATACTTTTAATAAAGAAGTTTTAAGTATAAATAGAGAGTGATTATTAAGATTCTCCCAACAATATCTTTCAGAGTTATTATCTCAATCCCGATATACATGGTAAAAGGTACAACTTCCTTAAGTTTTGTCCATGAGTGTATATTAGTTATCTCGTGTGTCTTCAATAAAGGTCACTGTAATATATTTTAGAGTTATTGTCTCAATCCCGATATACATGCTAAAAGGTACAACTTCCTTAAGTTTTGCCCATGAGTGTATATTGGTTATCTCGTGTGTCTTCAATAAAGGTCACTGTAATATCTTTTAGAGTTATTGTCTCAATCCCGATATACATGCTAAAAGGTACAACTTCCTTAAGTTTTGTCCATGAGTGTATATTGGTTATCTCGTGTGTCTTCAATAAAGGTCACTGTAATATATTTCAGAGTTATTATCTCAATCCCGATATACATGGTAAAAGGTACAACTTCCTTAAGTTTTGTCCATGAGTGTATATTGGTTATCTCGTGTATCTTCAATAAAGGTCACTGTAATATCTTTCAGAGTTATTGTCTTAATCCCGATATACACGCTGAAAGGTACAACTTCCTTAAGTGCTGTCCATGAGCGTACATTGGTTATCTCGTGTGTCTTCAATAAAAGGTCACTGTAATATCTTTCAGAGTTATTGTCACAATCCCGATATACATGCTGAAAGGTACAACTTCCTTAAGTGCTGTCCATGTGTGTATGTGTCTTTGAAGGCAATATGTCGTTTCTTGCTAATGTATTGACATGTTAGATTGCAGAATTTACTAGGAAGTTAGAGTTACTGGAACAGTCGGCTAGATGTAGATACCACAAACAGTTTAATCAGAACAAAGTGACTAAAGTTTAGAGAACGGTGTCCTTCCATTGTGTCAAGACAGGCTGTAATTACATTGTCCCCGCCCTTACAGAATCTTCCGTCCTTTGTTGCATATTGTCCGAGCTCCTTTATTTGGTTACTCGCATTCACTGGTGGTGTTGGACTTTTGCAAGAATAAGGAGCCATTGGGGTATTATTTTTAAATTAGAAAAAAAGTTTCCAATGAGGGATTCATAAAATTTTAGCGGTATGAGAATAATTCAATAAAATAATTCTCTTTATATTAGGATTAAGGTAAAAATACCAGGCTCCTCTAGGGAGAAATTTCTTTTGAAAATATTTAATCTCTAGGTTTCGGACACGTGCGAACGCTCCTCCACAGTAGAAAACACGATACAATTCTCCATGAAAGTCTGATATTTTATTAATATTGTGGTATGAGAATAACGTTTAATTAGATTACAGCGATACATTTTTTAGGTTTTTTGATTTAAACATAATGTAATGCAGTACTTTTATATTAAGATGGTAACAACGCTGTTACCGAAACGTCACACACTATTTATTTATTTGGTCTTATTACCTTGTGTTTATAATCTATAATCCAAATTGTGCCTTATCGGTTTTTTGATTTAGTCTTGGAATGCCCCGTGACACAGGACATTGTTCTAGTTGAGGAATAATAAACACAGAAGGTTTTCTCACAGAGTACAGCACTGAGTGTAGGATACCACATGGGGGCGCGGGTGAAGTGAAGAAATCCTGCATCGATTCTCCATTATCAAGTCAGCCAGGTGGCATGTAGCTGTGTGGATGCCCAAACTTTGCTCTCATCTGGGGAAAATCATCCTAGAATAGCTTTATTGTACTTTTTAACATTTATTTCTTTCATAAAGATAGAGGCTGCCTGGCCGGTGGCGTTCATATTTCTTCAAATAAAAGACACTTCGGTCAGTAAATATTTTTATTGTCTCAACGTTTCGACAAAAATATTTTATCCTCGTCAGGAGCAAACAAAAATTCAAATACCGCGTGAGAACGCCCTTGCAGCCTTAGAATAATTTCTAACGCTTTGTCGAATGTTTTAATTTTTGTTCGCTCCTGACGAAGACAAAATATTTTTGTCGAAACGTGGAGACAATAAAAAGATTTACTGGCCCGAAGTGTCATTTATTTCTAGTATACGCGGTACAGACCATGATAGTCATGGTTGGCAACCGGCATACACAGGTGAAAATCAGTTAGACTTTTGCACTTACGAGTGTGCCAGAGCCCCGTTTGGTTACTTGTACTTGCTAGTACACGTAGTATAGGCCATGATAATCATGGTGGGTAGAAGTTGGCAAGCTCATACACATGTGAAAAGCAGTTCGACTTTTGCACTTTTGCACTTATAAGCGTGCAAGAGTCCCGTACACGTAGTTCCCATTCGCTAGTACACGTAGTATGGGCCATGATAATCATGGTGGGTATAAGTTGGCAACCGCATACACATGTGAAAAGCAGTTTGACTTTTGCACTTACAATTGTGCCAGAGCCCCGTTTGGTTACTTGTAATTGTTGGTACACGTAGTATAGGCCATGATAATCATGGTGGGTAGAAGCTGGCGAAAGTTTTTCTGTAAGTAAACACCACATGTGTGTGTGAAAAGCAGTTAGACTTTTACTCTTACAAGTGTGTCAGAGCCCCGTTTGGTTACTTGCACTCCCAAGTACACGTGGTTAAGGCTGTGTAATCATGGTGGGTAGAAGTTGGCGACCCTTTTTACTGTAAGTATCACCATATATCTACATACGCGGAAAGCAGTTCCAATTTTACACTTACAATTGTGCCAGAGCCCCGTTTGGTTACTTGTACTCGCTAGTATACGTGGTAAGGCCATGATAATTGTTATGTATAAGTTGGCAACCGCTTTTACTGTAAGTAAACACCACATGTCTACGCATGTGAAAAGCAGTTCCAATTTTACACTTACAATTGTGCCAGAGCCCCGTTTGGTTACTTGTACTCGCTAGTATACGTGGTAAGGCCATGATAATTGTTATGTATAAGTTGGCAACCGCTTTTACTGTAAGTAAACACCACATGTCTACACATGTGAAAAGCAGTTCGAATTTTGTACTTACAATTGTGCCAGAGCCCCGTTTGGTTAGTTGTACTCGCTAGTATACGTGGTAAGGCAATGATAATTGTTAAGTATAAATTGGCAACCGCTTTTACTGTAAGTAAACACGACATGTCTACACATGTGAAAATCAGTTCGAATTTTGAACTTACGAGTGTGCCAGAGGCCAGTTTGGTTACTTGCACTCGCTAGTACACGTAGTATAGGTCATGATAATTGTTATGTAGAAGTCGGCAACTGCTTTTACTACTATAAGTACACCACATGTCTACACATATGAAAAGCAGTTCGACCTTTGTTTTTACAAGTGTGTCAGAACCCCGTTTGGTAGTTTCACACGCTGGTGGGGTTGGGTTTTTGTAAGAACTGGGGCCATTGAAGCATTGTTTTAAATAAGAAAAAAAGGGCCTTATACGGGATTCGATACCGGGTCATAGCGGTAGAAAACCACCGGTTTAGACCACTTGCCTACCTCTAGAGGAATATTTCTGACTAAAAATAACTTATAAGCTATATTTTATTCATAAACGATTATTTTCAGCTTTTTTTTAACACTTTTTTTTAACGTTTTGGTGACCCGTCCTTTTCAAGTAAAAAACTCTGTTATTATTTACTTTGTATTTAAATTCTGAATGATCTTATAGATGGCGTTTTCCATTATAAATCATAGTTCGTCATTATAACAGTGTTAAAGTCAGTCAGAAATAAACTCCTGTGGAAATGATTCAAAGCCTCAAAATTTGATTAAATAAAAGATTTATACAAGAAAATTATCCTTGGGTAACTTTCTTAATCAAATGATATGATTGATACAAGAGATTGTAATCAAGATTTATAGTGGAGAAGCACGGTGTACTAAGAAAATAGAGATACAATACAAGGTTGTTGTGTCCAATGAAGAGCCTCAGATGTCTCTGTACATCTCTATCACAGCAATGTTCTCTATCTTGGGTGTGTAAAGTTCTGGGTCAAATTTCTGTCGTTGTTGTGCCCAATGAAGAGCCTCAGATGTCTATGTACATCTCTATCACAGCAATGTTCTCTATATTGGGTGTGTAAAGTTCTGGGTCAATTTTCTGTCGTTGTTGTGCCCAATGAAGAGCCTCAGATGTCTCTGTACATCTCTATCACAGCAATGTTCTCTATCTTGGGTGTGTAAAGTTCTGGGTCAATTTTCTGTCGTTGTTGTGCCCAATGAAGAGCCTCAGATGTCTCTGTACATCTCTATCACAGCAATGTTCTCTATCTTGGGTGTGTAACGTTCTGGGTCAATTTTCTGTTGTTGTCGTGTCCAATGAAGAGCCTCAGATGTATCCATACATCTCTATCACAGCAATGTTCTCTATCTTGGGTGTGTTAAGTTCTGGGTCAATTTTCTGTTGTTGTTTTGTCCAATGAAGAGCCTCAGATGTCTCTGTACATCTCTATCAAAGCAATGTTCTCTATCTTGGGTGTGTAAAGTTCTGGGTCAATTTTCTGTTGTTGTTTTGTCCAATGAAGAGCCTCAGATGTCTCTGTACATCTCTATAACAGCAATGTTCTCTATCTTGGGTGTGTAAAGTTCTGGGTCAATTTTCTGTTGTTGTTTTGTCCAATGAAGAGCCTCAGATGTCTCTGTACATCTCTATCACAGCAATGTTCTCTATCTTGGGTGTGTAAAGTTCTGGGTCAATTTTCTGTTGTTGTTTTGTCCAATGAAGAGCCTCAGATGTCTCCGTACATCTCTATCACAGCAATGTTCTCTATCTTGGGTGTGTAAAGTTCTGGGTCAATTTTCTGTTGTTGTTGTGTCCAATGAAGAGCCTCGGATATCTCCGTACATCTCTATCACAGAAATGTTCTCTATCTTGGGTGTGTAAAACTGCTGTTCTGGGTCCATGTCAATTTTCTGTTGTTGTTGTCGTGTCCAATGAACAGATGTTTCCTCTTAGCAATGATATCCTGCGGTTCCTTCTATTTACATATTAGATCAAAATTATGTAAATTGTTTATTTTGAAATTTATATGCAAATAAAATATTGTTAATGACACATACATAGATTATCATCCAGTACTCAAAGGTGGACACAACCATTAGATGTTGGCTTCGCCCGTGACAAAGCGGGTGTCGGTGCCAAGATTGATGAAACAGTCTCCTCCTCCATGCGCCAGGAAATGCCGACGTCCCTTATCGGAAATTGTTTTCTCCATTCCCCCCTCCTCTTTCATTCTGGTCCCCTTCACCGTCAGTTGTTTCCTTGTTGGGAAAAATCATTTTTACAGCTTTAGAGTCTATATTGGATCTATATTTCCATATTGGATATTATAAAAGCTCCACGCATATATAGACATCGCTTTACACTATAATTAAAGAAACATTATAGACTAAGGAAAGAAATAACCTTAGAAAAGGTGCGTGCCGCCATAGATCAGTGGCCCGAACGTTTGAGATCCTGTGTCAAAAATAAGGGAGGACATTTTGAATAATTGTATATATTTAAAATCTCTGTCCTATTGGCTAATAAAATATGTATTTATATTCCATTAGTTTTTGTTCTTGATCATTTAATTTATAAAATTGTTTGTAACAGAATTTATGGATAGACTGTGTATATTTCTTTTCTTGATTAATCCCGAAAGAGTATTTGTCTAATTCTGGAATATATTTTTAAAAAATGACGATTAGTTGATATTTATTCTGATAGATGGCGCAAGTCATCAGCAACTTTTAGTTTTACGATCAGGAGATTTCTTTTATGTTCATTAATCCACCTGATCCCCCAGTACAATTTCCCTTTTGTACAATGTCTTCACATAGTTTCGTCAGTTTGTTAATCAGTTCCTTTAACCATGTACATATGTAAATACATTGTAAATGTGATGTATATATTATTCAATGTAGAAACGAAGTTTGCCAATTATACCGCAAATGTTTTCTTTTGAACGAAAAATCGAAATTTATTTTAAGGAGAAATAACGATTATTTCTAACCTTAGGGAATATTTATCCTTAAAATAAATTTCAATTTTTGGTTTATAAGAAACATTTGCGGTATAGTTGTCAAACTTCGTTTCTACAATCATGGGCAGCATTATATTGTATTATAAATATTTTTTAATGTAAATATCATATAAGCTAGGTTTCTCTTCTTTTTTTTAGAATTTTGGAACTGAACAATCAGTTCATTCACCAAGGCAGAAATTCAGCTGAGTTGAACTATATAGACAAATTATTTAGCGTAATAGCTCTGTGCTGGTCTGATACGGACAAAACGTCTGCGAGAGTTCATTACTGATGAGCCATGCCCCTTTCTAATATATTTTGATTACTTTAACCTGTGACCAATGTACAAATTTAATACAAGACGTAACGCATATTACATTTAGTTTCTCTCTCTTGGTGAAGCACAGACAAGAACTATTGGGTGACTTGTGTACTCCACAACTCAATTATCAACAGATGTGGCTAAACACAGCGTTGGCTGGCGTCAGATATTTCACATTCTACAAAGCTGTCATCAATGTCTGGAGGGGTCCATGGTACTGCTGCCGACTGTTTGGGTGCCGAGCGGCCTGTGACACTCACTCCTTCCGAGCTCTAATATCAATGTCCACATGGGATCCGACAGTTTGGGTGCCGAGCTTCTGTAACACTCGCTTCTTCCGTGCTAATATGTACATATGTTTTAAACTAATTTGTAGATATTCTCCTCCTTTCGGGGAATCTGTATAAGACCAGGGGTCTTAATAAAGTTTATGTGTGTATTTCCAATTACTTTTAAGGTAAAAGGGTCTTTACGTGTAAATAAGGTAACGATAAAAACGTATAATTGTAACAATCAACTGGTCACCAGTAGATATGTAAATATGGCGTTGTGTGTGCGTAGATCCTATCCCCCATCTCCCCCTCGCCTCACAAGGTAGGTTCCTACCTCGTCGCACACATTTGCATAACTGCACACAGCTTATTTACATAGTTGCACGACTTATTTTCACACACATATGCACGGTATATTTACGTAGCCACCAACCTATTTACATAGCTGAACTCAACCCTTTTACATAAGTACACAACTTATTTACATATCTGTACAACTTATTTACATATCTTCACGACTTATTTACATAGTTGTCAACCATAGTTATCACATAGAGTCACAACTTATTTATTTAGATGCACATCATATTTACATATATATACAGAATATTTACATAGGTCAGCGCAAATCACACTATATTGGGTGGCGTTTCAGTTTGTTTTTTAAAAAATGGTGTTTTTTAAGACAATAGATATTTCAGTAGGATATATCTACCAACTTCATCATTATATCTTGAGATGATAAAAGACAACTATTGGTACAAAATATTGGTAAATACATTGAATTTGGCCTTTAATATTCCTGTTATTATCTAAGGAGGGATGTAAATATTACACTCATGGACGAAACTTAAGGAATTTGTACCTTTTACCATGTATATCGAGATTATAACTCTGAAAGATATTACAGTGACCTTTATTGAAGACACACGAGATAACCAAGTGTGAACAACCTCTGAAATAACAGACGACTAGCGACATCAAAGAATGTTTACTTACTTAAGTTTTATCCATGAGTGTATAATATTATATTATCTCTATATTGCATATTTCTGTAATTTTTTAATTTAGTAGTTGTGGTGGGGATTTAGAAATTGATAAAAATAGATATTTCGATTTGAAATAAGTCTTTTTTTTTTGTTATTTTAATAAAATGATAATGGAGGAAAAATATATATCGAATATTTTAAATATTCGGGGACAGAAAGGTAAGTATTGTCGTCTGTAGAGGTTTAACCAGAATGGAACATCTTGGTATAATACAAGGTTGTCCCAAAATTTCGTAAACACTTGCAAAATATTGAAATACCAATATTATTCGCCGTTATGTATAATGTCTTTGTATTATGTATAAAGTAATTGTATTATTATGTATTGGCCGTAATAATATTATTCGCCAAGTAATAAGAGAAACAACGTTTTAAGAAAAATACGAATTTTTGGGACAACCTTATAACTTGGGAACATATATATGTGGGAAGTGTGGAATTTGTGAGTTATGCAAATCACAGGTTATGTCAACACGTACAGTGGACTTCCTCATATGCAACAGCTGTTTCAACCGGCAAGGCACATGTCCCTCCTATGTATCTATCCTGGCCTATGGCTCACAATAATTATGATCATTCAATCACGTAACAAGTTAAATCAACGTTTAGTTGATTATTATTCCTGTAGATGGCGCTCTTCCATCTAAAATGCTCATGTGAGAGGTCAGGATATACCTTTTTTTGGTTTACAAAAAAAAAAAAAGTGATACATATTTGCATATTTTTAAAACGAGGGAGGCTTTCATCATCTTGAGAGAATTCCTTCTTCAGCTAAGGGAGAGAATCTTCATCTTATAAAGAAAAAAAAAAAAACTCTTCACTTTTTTTTTTTTTGAAGATTTTTTTTTTTTTTTGGTTAGAAGTTGGTTTGGAAAAAAACTATAGCTACATGAACCAATTAATAGCGCCCCCTCTTGGGACTCACCAAAATAGGATGCTATAGAGTGATGGTGCTATAGACAGGTCACTTTTAATGTAAATCACATCGTACTACGTATTTAAAATTTGGCGCTATAGAGGGGGCATTTAGAGACGTTTACTAGTATATTTTTTCGGAGGAATCTTCTGACATTTAAATCACAATAAAACACAAGCTCCGAGGATAAATATCTTCTCAAGCTTTCGTGTAGTGTCAACCTTACCATAGAAGTATATAAACGAAATAAATCTAAATTTATATAGCTCCTGTAGACAATTTAAACAATTAATTCTTCTAATCAATTGTTACAAAGGTGAAAAATATATAATAAAATAGTAAATAAAGGGTAGATAAAAATGTAGAGGAAACATTTATAGTTGTAAAAAGGCATATATTGGATTGAATAAAAAGATTTATTTGCCAATATTTCGGATGGCTGAACGCCAACCTTTATCAAGGCATTACATTTTTGTATGCCTTGATAAAGGTTGGCGTTCAGGCCAGCCGAAATATTGACAAATAAATCTTTTTATTCAATACAATATATGCCTTTTTAGTATCTAATGATTTAAGTATGGATTACTCTATTTTCAGAACAATACAGTAGAACTTGGATAATTCGAACTTCTTTAATTAGAAAACCTCTTTAATTCGAATATTTATCTTGGTCCCTAGAATTTCCTATATAAATAATTTAACATCTTTAATTCGAATTTTTGGATAATTCGAATTTTTTTATGGTCCCTTGGGGTTCGAATTATCAAAGTTCGACTGTATATAGATGTGTATGTGTACAAATTTCTTCAGTAAGGAAGGTTTCCCCACCTTGAGAGAGTTCTCCTCCAGACAAGGTCTTCACTCCTCAGTTCCACACCGAGGAAGTACTTATAGATGTGTATGTGTACAAATTTCTTCAGTAAGGAAGGTTTCCCCACCTTGAGAGAGTTCTCCTCCAGACAAGGTCTTCACTCCTCAGTTCCACACCGAGGAAGTACCTATAGATGTGTATGTGTACAAATTTCTTCAGTAAGGAAGGTTTCCCCACCTTGAGAGAGTTCTCCTCCAGACATAGTCTACACTCCTCAGTTCCACACCGAGGAAGTACCTATAGATGTGTATGTGTACAAATTTCTTCAGTAAGGAAGGTTTCCCCACCTTGAGAGAGTTCTCCTCCAGACATAGTCTACACTCCTCAGTTCCACACCGAGGAAGTACCTATAGATGTGTATGTGTACAAATTTCTTCAGTAAGGAAGGTTTCCCCACCTTGAGAGAGTCCTCCTCCAGACATAGTCTTCACTCCTCAGTTCCACACCGAGGAAGTACCTATAGATGTGTATATGTACAAATTTCTTCAGTAAGGAAGGTTTCCCCACCTTGAGAGAGTCCTCCTCCAGACATAGTCTTCACTCCTCAATTCCACACCGAGGAAGTACCTATAGATGTGTATGTGTACAAATTTCTTCAGTAAGGAAGGTTTCCCCACCTTGAGAGAGTCCTCCTCCAGACATAGTCTTCACTCCTCAGTTCCACACCGAGGAAGTACTTATAGATGTGTATGTGTACAAATTTCTTCAGTAAGGAAGGTTTCCCCACCTTGAGAGAGTCCTCCTCCAGACAAGGTCTTCACTCCTCAGTTCCACACCGAGGAAGTACTTATAGATGTGTATGTGTACAAATTTCTTCAGTAAGGAAGGTTTCCCCACCTTGAGAGAGTCCTCCTCCAGACATAGTCTTCACTCCTCAGTTCCACACCGAGGAAGTACCTATAGATAGATACACGTCTATAGGCTTCTGTAGAAGGGATGACAATACACGAAAGCTTGAGAAATATTTAATTAAAAAAAAAGGAAACTAATAATGGAGCTTTGTGTTTTATTGTAATTATATAATTACCTATCGTAAATGTAGAGGTTGCCTGGCCGGCATACATATTTATATAAAAAATAAACACTTCGGCCAGTTAGAGTTTTATTTTTAATTTCTTAACGTTTCGACAAAAATCTTTTGTCTTCGTCAGGAGAAGTAAATAAAGCATTTGGCAAGGCGCGTTACAACCTCAGAACAATTTTTAACGTTAACATTTTTTTACACAAATAAATTTACTGGCAATGCATTTCTTTTAAATATCATCAAATATTATCTCTAAAGACATTACTACCAATACAATAGTAGAGCGGTCTAGAGATTAGTCTGTAGAGATAATATTTGATGATATTTAAAAGAAACGCATTGCCAGTAAATTTATTTGTGAAAAATGTTAACGATAGATGGTAATTAAATTGTATTTACTAATTTTTAACGTCTTGCCAAATGATTTATTTTTTATTTACTTCTACTGAAGAAGATAAAAGATTTTTGTCGAAACGTTGAGAAAATAAACTCTAACTGGTCGTAGTGTTTATTTTTCATAGAAATATTTATTGAATTCTCGAAGTTTCAGTAACTCACTGTTACTCAGTGGAATGATTATTTTAAATGGTATTTCTACATCTTGCTGAAATTTGTTCCAACAAAGGACAACTAGATAAAGTACGGTTTAAACTGACGGAAGTCCGTCCATCATGAAGATAAATTTGCATCGAAACGCGGCGGTAAGGTAATGACGTGGTAGGTCGTGAGGACCCTACCCTTGGAACAATCGCTACATTAACTTGAAATATGAAGGAGGGTTTTTATTGAGCTAATTATTCTATGAGCCCATTTTCTTCTTCTTTTAAAATATATATCTTGTGCGGAGGCAGTCTACCTCACGAATGGTTATTTTTGTGTTTTATTATTTATTGTTTAGTTTATGGGATTTATTTTATGGGATTAACACACGCTTGATATTACCTGCCTTTATACTAGTGAGTTGTACTTTGCCTGTAGTGCAGTGGTCATTGTTGTGAGGTACAGTAAATCCTCTACACGATTGTATCAAGTCTTGTTCTAGTAGACTTGATGCTGTAACGAGGAGGGACACTCCCTCTCTAAAAATCCCAGAGTTCAACTGACCCGGTACTCCAGGAATACGGAGGAGTTGCGTCTGTACTCATGTTGGAGTCGGCAGCAAAAGCTTCCATGTTGGAAACGACCTCAAATTACAGGCAAAGTCAGACTTTCACCAAAGTGTGTCTGGATCATGGTGCCATGATCAACGAAAGCTGCACCCCTATACCCCATTCCGTGAGATCATGAACTCATGGAATTCGTGTAATCTTTACACAAGGGGATAAGAAACAACAACAATACTAGTGAGTGTTTTCTAGTATTTGTGATTTATAATGGGGAATTTATTATGATATATATATTGTATCATAAAAGCAAATTTAGCTCAAAATAGACGTCAAAACTAGACGCCATCTATTGACCGTCGCCACAAACTAGCGGCCTCGAGTCGGTGACAAAGCCACAACACCAGCTTTGGCAAACTGAGAAGCGTCCACCTAGAGACCATGATTTCGGGCTAATGGCCTTTGTCAGTCTAGGGAGGACTTTATTCCATGACATCTGCACGGGATGAGGAAAGGCAAAATTTGCTTTTATGATCAATTTCCTCTCAGAAAAATGTCCATATATATATATGTAGTGCACGCACAATAATGTTAGCGGTAATGATATTTACATATGCCGTTAAAGATATAATGGTCGAAAGCTTTCCGTTAGAATATAGTTCTTGGCCTGTTAAAGATATGATGGTTGAAAGCTTTCGGTTAGAATATAGTTCTTGGCCTGTTAAAGATATAATAGTCGAAAGCTTTCGGTTAGAATATAGTTCTTGGCCTGTTAAAGATATGATGGTCGAAAGCTTTCGGTTAGAATATAGTTCTTGGCCTGTTAAAGATATAATGGTTGAAAGCTTTCGGTTAGAATATAGTTCTTGGCCTGTTAAAGATATAATGGTTGAAGCTTTCGATTATAATATAGTTCTTGGCCTGTTAAAGATATAATGGTTGAAAGCTTTCGATTATAATATAGTTCTTGGCCTGTTAAAGATATAATGGTTGAAAGCTTTCGATTATAATATAGTTCTTGGCCTGTTAAAGATATAATGGTTGAAAGCTTTCGGTTATAATATAGTTCTTGGCCTGTTAAAGATATAATGGTTGAAAGCTTTCGATTAGAATATAGTTCTTGGCCTGTTAAAGATATAATGGTCGAAAGCTTTCGATTATAATATAGTTCTTGGCCTGTTAAAGATATAATGGTTGAAAGCTTTCGATTATAATATAGTTCTTGGCCTGTTAAAGATATAATGGTTGAAAGCTTTCGGTTATAATATAGTTCTTGGCCTGTTAAAGATATAATGGTTGAAAGCTTTCGATTAGAATATAGTTCTTGGCCTGTTAAAGATATAATGGTTGAAAGCTTTCGATTATAATATAGTTCTTGGCCTGTTAAAGATATAATGGTTGAAAGCTTTCGGTTATAATATAGTTCTTGGCCTGTTAAAGATATAATGGTTGAAAGCTTTCGATTATAATATAGTTCTTGGCCTGTTAAAGATATAATGGTTGAAAGCTTTCGGTTATAATATAGTTCTTGGCCTGTTAAAGATATAATAGTCGAAAGCTTTCGATTATAATATAGTTCTTGGCCTGTTAAAGAAATAATAGTCGAAAGCTTTCGATTAGAATATAGTTCTTGGCCTGTTAAAGATATGATGGTCGAAAGCTTTCGATTATAATATAGTTCTTGGCCTGTTAAAGATATAATGGTCGAAAGCTTTCCATATCAAAATGAAGAAACGTCTGAAGTCTACCGTATTCTTTATTAATTTTATAATTATTTTCATCGATCTATTATTACATTACTATAGGAAGTGGCATTGTAGGAAAATTTGCATACCCAATGGACAAAGGGATAGTTAGGGGATGGTATCAATTAAGAGACAATGAAATGGTATAAAAATAAGACACGAGATAGATGGGTATGAATACAAATGAGAAACTCTCCATCAAAGATTTAGATAGTGTTGGAGACGTGTCCTCCGGGTCTTCAACAACTCCCTCATTTCTAAACTCGGAACGTCGTTCTTTGTCTTCACCCAGGTGGTCTGGTTGGATAATGTGCACCTTGTGGCAAGTGATGTTGAACGTTATCGGAGCGCTATTTACATATTTACACACATATATATTTACATATTTTCATATATATATATTTACATATTTGCATATATATATTTACATACTTACATATTCCACTCCTATTTATGAAGAGCCTTAATCTTTGCTTGGAATCTTTCATCAAAGTATCCTTCCATTGACTTCTCAAACGGTTAGAATCAAGCTGACGCCCAATGGAAGCTCTCATCAGCTCCAAGTTGACTCTAGTACTGGAAAAACGTCGTCCAAGAAGCCACATACACAATTAAAGAAGATATCAAGCATGGATTAAACCTCGTTCATATAGTCTATGGAATTTGTGTGTTAGTGGGTGCGCGCGAGTGTGTATGTGTGCATGCGAGTGTATATCAGCGTGTGTTACCAGTGCGTGTGTGACAATTAAAAAATAATTATTGACATCTATTCAACAGTAGGGAGAAGGTTTGCAGCTAAAATAGGGAGAAATATATACAACAGACGGAGGGACGTCTGGATTTCATCAGGAGCTTAAAGCCGCCTTGAGTTCGGACAGGCCGTTATGAAATCCTTGTCCCGAGCATGGCCCCTGCGAAAGGATGACACGCAAAATCGTGAAGCCAGTGCGTGTGTATCATCGTACGTGTGCCAATGCTTGTTTATGACTATCAATTAACAACAACAGCAAAAAGATTTATTAAGATCTTTTAGTCTTATATAGATTCTCCGAACAGAAATGTAGGGTACATACAGGAATAACAGCAATAGTACCAGTAATAACAACAACAAAAAGCTTTATTAAGACCTTTTAGTCTTATATAGATTCTCCGAACAGAAATGTAGGGTACATACAGGAATAACAGTAATAGTACCAGTAATAACAACAACAAAAAGCTTTATTAAGACCTTTCAGTCTTATACAGATTCTCCAAGTAGAAATGTAGGGTGAATATCAATCAAATACCTAATTTAAAACAAAATAAAGTTAAACGAAATAACCAAATAAATAAACCAGACATTCTCTCTTTTATATAATACATATTTACATATTTAGATATATTACTGTGTGAAAATATTTCATTGGCGCGCTCATAACAAATAACATTTTAAATTCCTTTTTCTGCATGTGTTGAAGGAAAGGAAATATAACACAAATATGTTAAACGAAAATTGCAATTATACCGCGAATGTTTCTTTTAAATGAAAAATCGAAATTTATTTTAAAGAGAAATAGCGATTATTTCTAACTTTAAGGATGAAGTATGATAGGATGAATTGTGAAGAGTAATGATAAACGGAAAAATAAAAGTGTCCAGGGATGGGAATCGAACCCACAGTGTTCCGCTTACCGGACAGATGCCATGTCCACTAGGCTACCCTGGACATATTTTTCCGTTCGTAAATTTCATATAAAGTAATTTAAAATACAATGTAACGCGGCTTATGATTGTATAACAAATATGTTACCTTAAAGATAGAGGTTGCGCCTGGCCGGCATTCATAGTTCTTCAAATCAAAGATACTTCAGCCAGTAAATCTTTTTATTATCTCGACGTTTCGACAAAAATCTTTTGTTCTCGTCAGGAGCGAACAAAATTTAAAACAATTAGCAAAGCTTTAGAAATTATTTGTTCACTCCTGACGAGGACAAAATATTTTTGTCGAAATGTCGAGACAATAAAAAGATTTACTGGCCGAAGTATCTTTTATTTGAAGAACAAATATGTTAATACGAATTATGTAAATAACTTACAGCACATGTTTGAAAAAATATATTTAATTGAAAGCTTTCGGGTCTTGCTCCTTTCTCACCCTTATTTACATATCCCGCAATTACCATAAAAAATATCAAAGAATATTTTGATATAGAATCAGCTGGAACATTTGACGTCTATTGTCAACGTAGATCAGGAATAGCTGTGAGGGAAATGTAACAATGATCACAACAGGGAGAACAAATAGCTGAAGGGAAGCCACGAAGGCCGTCGTAGGTAAATATTGTCTTATTCAGGTGAGTTAACAGGGAAGTGTTTGGAGGCTTCGTCACGGCCGTCTTCTAGGTCTTAGAGTGGTCACCTTACTGGGTAGTTGACGTCTCTCAACTAGGTAGTTGACATTCCGTGGGTCTCACAACTGGGTAGTATGGATAATATGTATATATGGCTATATCACACACACACACACACACAAGCCTTTATTAAGACACACAGGTCTTACAGAGGATTCTCCTTGGGGTTACAAGACGGAGAAACCTATGAAAGTGGGAAATAAAAATGGAGAAAGATTATATACATATGGTAAATATATACAGATTATAAGAAAAAATAAAAAAATATATAAGAAAGAAAAAAAAATTGGAAATATGGATGGGAGAAGTGGAGAGCGAAAAGAGGAAAGAAAACAGGTATTTACATATGGAACAAGTCGATTTAAGCTCTTCTGCTCACACAGCACAGGTGGGCCATGTCTTTTTCAAGAAATCTTTAAGAGATTTTCCAGGAAAATCCGAGTGTTCAGGGTTGTAAGGTAAACACCGTTTTTATATGGCTATATCTCTAAGATCAATAACTTTATCTAGAGATCTTTAGCCTTATATGCAAATTATCCTGAGAGATACTGGGTGGGTGAAGAAGAAGTGTCTGGTAGGTCTCCGATCTCCCACCTGCCCTGAAATGGATGAATGCTCACGGAATGTTTGGTTGTGAAATGATTGTCTGGTTTACAAACCTCATCATCAGTTATTGATCTTCAGGGGGGCAGATTGTTGGTGCAACTTCTCACCTCAAGGTAACAGGGGAATATGTAACAGGGGAATATATTACAGGAGTATTTGTAACAGGGAAATATGTAGCAGGGGGAATATGGGAATATGGGGAACATGAGGAAATATGTAACATGGGAATATGTAACAGGGGTATTTGTAACACGGGAATATGTAGCATGAGAGGACATGGGAATATGTAACATGGAGAATATGGGAATATGTAACGGATATTTGTAACACGGGAATATGTAGCATGAGAGGACATGGGAATATGTAACATGGAGAATATGGGAATATGTAACGGATATTTGTAACAAGGGAATATGTAGCATGAGAGGACATGGGAATATGTAACATGGAGAATATGGGAATATGTAACGGATATTTGTAACAAGGGAATATGTAGCATGAGGGGACATGGGAATATGTAACATGGAGAATATGGGAATATGTAACGGATATTTGTAACAAGGGAATATGTAATAGGGGGAATATGGGAATATGTAAAATGAGAATATGTAACAGGGGAAATATGGGTATATGTAACATGAGAATATGTAATATGAATATGTAACATGGGAATATGTAAAATCGAGAACATGGGAATATTCCGTGAAGATTGAAATGGTCAACACTAACTTTGTCCAACAGTTTGCTGAACAACTATGTACCGTACTTGCAAGATTCCAAGCTGTATTGGCGCAGATGCCATCCTTGAACGGATCTTAATGAACAACGGGGAGTGATGTGTGGGCGGGGATTGCGAGATGTGCAGTATTTTGAGGAGCACCTAACGCAATCTCCTCCTCGGAAGATATTCAGCAACACTGCCTCTCTTTGTCTCTCTCTCTGACACAAGATTCCTAGAGATTTATAGACAACAGCTCGGCATTATATTTGCATATCTTAGAATATAGTTGGGCTGAACGTTTATATTGTAATTGGTGGAAAATATGTGCAAGCTTTCGAGCATGGCGTCTTCTACAGGATATAGGATTCTCTTCAGGACATCCTGATCCCATAATTTTCATTTTCGATCAAATATATTTATTAAAAATTCCATATTTCGACGAGGCTATTTGCATATCTTCTTCTAGGAAGTCAAACTCCTTATAAGCATATCATCCACATGATGCATGATTTTTTATTCAAAATATGACCTCATTTTAATATATATATATGTTATAAATAAAAAAGAGATTTCTGTTGATTTTTGATTATCTTGAGGATTATGCTATGGTAATGCAGTCGTGGTTAAAAATCTTGAAAGTACAGGGTGATCCAAAAGTCCCGCACAACTTTAAAAATTAATAACTCTGCGAATATTCGCGCTAGAGCAATGCGGTAAACACCATTGTGTTCAGGATGCAATGGGATTTTTTATGGCAAATAATGTAAAATTCGAAATTGATTTTAGTTACAATTTTATTCGCCAGATGGCGCTCTACCAGAATCAGAGATTCAGCGGCCAAATTGTTTGATAAATTGAAAAATATAACTGATCGACACGTATTTTTCCTTTTTGAATACCAGGAAAGAACCCTAATAATATCAAATAACAAATTAATAAAACACCACTTCGCCAAAAGTATGAAGAATTGGTTAACGATTTTCAAATGCAATCAGAGATATGTAAAATAGGTAAATGCAAATTAAAACATGTAGCAAAAAGAAAATTGATATTTTAGATACGGTTTGTTTCCGAAGATAATAAATTTCTAATATTTTTAATTCAACTCTCACTCAGTATCGATTATATTTATTTTAATTCATTTGAAAAATATGTATCTATCTCTGATAATTTATTTTACTCTGGAATGCCGTTGTTGTTGTCGTCTCCAATAAAGAGCCTCAGATGTACCATGCATCTCCATCACATCAGCAGCAATGTCCACTATCTTGGGTGTGTAAAGCTGCTGCTCTGGGTCTATGTCAAATTTCTGCAAGGCTGCGGCCATTGCTGGACATGAAAATATGTGGGTAGGTGTAAGTTCCACACCAGGACAATTGTTGCATGCCCTATAGGTTCTTGTGCCATCTGGATGTATTGTCATTCCTTTATAGAGTTTTGTTCTAAGTCTTGTTATAGTTTTTCTCATTTTTCTCTCAGAGTTTATTTCGCATTTTGATCTTTTCTTATTTTTTTGTTTAATTATCTTGTATTCTGACAAAGAATCAGCGTCAAATAATGACATTTGTTCTTTCCTTTGGCTCAGCTTTCTGGCTTCCTTTGCCAATTCAAATGCCATTTCATTACCCCTGATCCCAGCATGGGCAGGGATCCAATGTAGAATGCAGTTATTCTCCAATGGTTCCAGTTGGGTAAGTAACGAGTGTATTTTCTGTGTGATTTTAGTATTGCCCTTCTGAATTGCTTCCAGAGCGGATATGGAGTCGCTGTATATTAAAATTCCTTCTGCTTGATGCAGGGATGGTTGGTTAAGGCATACATCAAGGGCTTTCCAGATAGCTGTCAGTTCACAAGTGAAGTTTGACGAAATCTGTCCTGCTCCTTCTTTGATTTTGATGTTTGTTCCATCTTGCAGTATTATGTTAATTCCGGCCCCTCCATTACTCAGGGTAAGGTCTGAAGATCCATCTGTATATGCTGTTAAAGGGCGTGGCCTAGCATTTATAATAAATAATTTGTACTATGAGGACATAGCCGTTAATATTCCAAACACATTAGACCTCGAAACCCAAGGTATCAAAGTCTACCTCAATCAAAACAAAGCCATCAACATATACAATTTGTATCACCCTCCAAACAATACATTTATTGACGATGGAACAATGGCTCAGTTTCTTACAGACAACACTATTATTTTAGGTGACCTTAATGCCAAACATCAACTATGGGGATGTTCTACGCTAAACCCAGGAGGCAAAATACTATCAAACATATTTGACGACAATGCCTTCTCATGTGCTTAAATGATGGGAATCCTACCCATCATTCCTACAGCTATAATACTGCACAAGCCCTTGATATAAGTTTTTACTATCCTGACATTTTACACAAATGCAAATAGCAAATATTAAAAGGTTTTGAAAGTGATCATTTGCCTAATTTGATAGAAATTAGCACCAAGACCGAAACTAGCTCAATTAAGAAAAATTATGGAACTCCAAAAAGGCTAATATGATATCTTTCGAAAACACCATTATTAAAGCAGCCAAAGTTTCAATACCAAGAGGTTATATTAAGAAATGGATTCCAAATTATACACACCAGGCAAAAAATATTCAAACACTTATAACTAAAAGAAATGAACTACAAAAAAGTGCACCCAAAACCAAACAAATTGTAGAACTGAACTGAACATTGTGATTGCAAAAATAAAAAGATTATACGTAAATGTGAAAAGGGAAAAATGGAAACAAACTTGTTAAAACCTGAACCCAAGAAACCCAAATACAAAACTTTGGAATTTGGCAAAACAAATTGACAGAGTCCAGCCATAAACTGAAAACACAAATATGATTGAGAATACAGATGGTACACCAGCAACTAATGACAAAATTGCTGCCAATCTTTTAGGTAATTCATATCAAATAAGTAGTAAAATCAAGGTTGAAAAAAGGCCTGAAACATTATTCATGACTGTAAAAATGTCACCAGCACTCATAATATTTTCCATGAAAAAAATCAATATGAAAGAGCTAGCTTATGCATTAGAAAACACTGACCTAAACAAGACTCCTGGGCCAGATGGAATCCATGGCCGAATGATATCAAACTTGGGCAAAATTGGCAAAGAAAGACTTCTTAATATTTTCAATAACTCCTGGAAAACTGGAAAATTGCCTCAAGACTGTAAAAATGCAACAATAATTCCCATTAAAAAACTTGACAAATCTGCTGATGACCCAAAAAACTACCGACCTATCTCCCTCACAAATATTTGCTGCAAATTAATGGAAAAAATTATATTCAGACGACCCACCTACCACCCCGACACAAGAAATCTCTTACCAGAAGAACAATATGGATTTAGGAAAGGACATGGGACAATAGTCCAACTCTTATTTTTCACACAAAAGGTAAAAGATGCACAGAACAAAAAGCCAACTAACCACACCATAGCTGCTTTTTAGACCTTACACAAGCTTTTGATAAGGGGTATGGAAAAACAAGTTAATTACAAAATTATACAAACATTTCAAAATTGATGGAAAAGCTATCACTTGGATAAATGATTCCCTTAAAAATATATACATCAGGGTCAAATATAATGGCACTCTATCTAAAACCTTCAAATTTTACCAAGGATTACCACAAGGATCAGTCCTTAGCCCAACTCTCTTCACCCTATTTATTGCAGGCATAGAAGACAAATTTTCACATAAAACCAATATTGGACTTTTCGCTGATGACATTATTCTATGGAACAGCAACACTAACTGGAAAAAAGATGAAAGAGATTTGAACAAGACTATTCTCCACCTAGAAAAATTTGCTAATAAACATAAATTAGAATTTAACCCCCAAAAATCTGAAACCTGACTTTTTACAACCGATAAGAAACTATACAAAATAAGACCAAATATTATTCTGAAAGAACAACAATTGCAATATAATAAACATCCTAAATATCTCGGCTACACCCTGGATCCAGAAATTAACTCCAGTAAACATATTGAAGGAGTTGTTAGAAAAGGAAGAGACCGACTAAAAATCTTGAAATATATTTCAGGAAGAGTGGAGAGCTGAAGCAACAACACTAAAATTAACTAACACATCTCTAATGAGACCTATCTTGGAATATGGATATCAAATCTATGGTACAGCATCTGAAACAAATCTAAAAACACTGGAAAGGATACAACTAAATGCACCTAGAATTATTACAGGTCTTCGAAATACCTGCCCTAATAATATTGTACTTTGCGAGGCAGACATTATGCCCTTAAAGGATAGAATAAGCTACAATCTGCCAAAATAGATGAACAAAATCAAGAGTTATGAAAATAAACACAGAACTTTCAATTACATACTTAATTGGGAATCCAATATAAGACCCAAAAAAGAAGGCCCTCTCCACCTGGCCAAAAGAAATGGATTTTTAAAATATAAAGTGGAAAAATATTATTTAGCTGAAAAAATATCTACATGCGAACCACTAACAAAATGTTATTTTTAATGCCACTTTAAACGAACCCACCAACAAACAATACCAAAATCCAGAATACTTAAAACAATTATCATTAGAAATAATTAATAAAATTCCTAAAAATGCAATAACTATCTATACCGATGGTAGCAGAGACGAGTTGGGACACACTGGCAGTGGCTCTCTCATTAAAACCACAAATGGCAATGAGAAAATGAACAGAAGAAACCCAGATTTTTGCTCAATCTTCAGATCAGAACTTATAGCCATCTATGAAGTCTTAAAATCCATCAGAAATACTAAACATCACGATATATGGATTCTTACTCATATTAGAAGTGCCATACAACACTTGAATCACACAGGGGAACTTAGAGACAAAGTAAGCAGGAACATAATTGGTTATCTCCAAAAACTCTCAATACCTCAAAAATTCACCTTCAATGGATACCCTTACATGTTAGCATTGAAGGCAATGAAGCTGCTGATGCGCTAGCGAAAAAAGGCACAAAAGAACCCTTGCTATAGAAAAATAAACTTACTTTTAAAGAAATAGAAACAGTAGCCAAAATAAACAAGAACTGGAGGATCCCACCTAAGCACAGTTGGTACACCCTAGAAGCAGATGGCCACCCAGACCTTTCAGTCCACAAGCCGGCATGCGAAGCATGCCCTTCGCTGCTATTCTGTTCAACTCATAAGCCAAGTAACGGTATCCAAGCTAGTGCATGGACATTGTACCTGGAAACACCACCTCCCAGACAACGTGTCTGGAAGGATTTCTATACCGGTGGCCTTTAATCACAGCAAAATAGGAAACTATCTACTGTGTCCAGCAGGGACCGCGGGGAGGCAGCCCCCGGTCGACTCTGTTCACTCACAGCTGAGGAAAAGCTCAGCTGCCACGTCGTGGGCTTTCTCAAGAAGCTTGCTGTGATTTCTCAGCATCTTACTCTCGATCGCGCACCTCGCCCTCCTTCTCTCTTCCTGCACACCCACTACCCTTGGACAATCCAAGACGTAGTGGCGTGCATTCACATCCCTTTCTCCATAGACGCAATCAGGATTTCTCTTAATTTTAAATCTGTGGAGACTTGGGGAAGAGCCCATGTCCCGAACTACCCTAATGAGTTTGTGGGACATTACCTTACAGAGGTACTTGGGTGTTGTTACCCCATTGAATACCTCTCTCCCCTTCACACTGTTCCTCCATCTGTCCAACCATAAGTCCTGGACGTGACCCCTGATCCTCCTATAAACTTTTTTCTTGGTCACTGGGGTCCTCAGTGATCTACCTCTAAAGCATCCTGCCTTAGCGATCCTGTCTGCGAACTCATTACCTTCGATGAGGCTGTGTCTCCTAAACCAAGGGAGCTCCGGAGCCCGCGTCATCATCTCCAGCTCCTGGATTATTTGATGCGCAAGTTGCCCTTTCTCCAGATTGATAACGACGAGGGCCGACATACAATCTGAAGAGAGGCGGTCCGGGCTGAAGTTCTTCTCGACACACACTCTGAGGGCTACCCTGATCACAACCAGCTCGGCTGAAAAGACCAATTCGTCCACTCTGAGTGCTAAACCTTCTTGGAAGATCAGCTCTCCATTAGTGAATATCACTACCCCAGCTCCAGTATTGGTTCCAGACTTACTACCATCAGTGAAAACCTCCGTGCCAATCCCTGTTGGTCCTCTAGGACTCCAATTCCACTTTGGCAACCACTGCGGAGGCTTCCTCGGGTCCCTCTTCGATTCCAGGGCCCCCGCTTAAAGTCCCAGGGCATCTTCCCTTTTCTCCAAGATCTTCTGTCTGATGGTCTCCTCCTCTAGTTTCAATCCCAGGGGAATAAGCCCAGCGAGGACCAAAAAGGCCTCACTGCTGGTAGTGCGATATCCCCCTGTGATTCTGAGTGCCGCTGTCCTCTGCACTCTCTCTAGAGTTGTTGCCACCTTCTGATCCCTGTTTCGGCGCTACCAAGCCCCGGAAGCATATAGCAAGATTGGCTCGACACAGGAGAGGCAGAGGTTCCTAAAAATAGTACCCTCCTTCTCTCCCCCCCCCCCCCTTCCCCGTTAAGGGCCAACCAGGACAGGCCTGCACAACGCCTCCCTGCCTCTCGCCACCATCTCCTCCGCCTGGTATTGCCAACCCATCTTGTCATCAATGACCACCCCCAGGATGGTCATCCTATTGACCAACGCTACCCTCCGTCCTTCCATCCGGATAGCCGGCTTGTGTTCCCATTTGATCCCTTTCCTTTTAGTTCTTATGTCCCTAGGCTTAAAGCTGAGGGCTTTAGTTTTGGAGACATTGAACTTAAGGCCAGAGTCATGGGCCCAGATCGAGAAAATTTGGAGAGAAGTTTCAACACACTTCTCAGCCTTCGCTCTCGAAGCAGTCTCAATGATGAGGAACTGGTCGTCAGCATAGAGAACCAGCCTGTCTCCCTCATGGAGCTCCTCCTGGAAAACGGTGTTTACCAGGATATTCCACAGAATAGGTCCGCAGCAAGAGCCCTGGGGGGCAACCCCTAGCACAGTTTCTTTCCAACTTCCGCCCACCAAAACTGAGGCTAATCCGTCTATCCCTCAGGAAGTCACGAATCAAGCTGCACAAATTATCAGGACAACCCATGTCCATCAAATTTCTCATCAACTTGTTCCAGCTCATGGAGTTGAACGCGCCATCAATGTGCAGGGCCACGAAAAGAACCCAAGCACCCTTATTTAAGCCCATCTCAACCCCCTCTAACACCTCGTTCAGAGCTGTGGTTGTGGACTTCCCTTCCCTAAAACCAGGTTGGAAAGAGGAAAGGAGCTCATTACTCTCTAGCCAGTGCTTCAGTCGCTGAGCTAGTAGGCTATCCAGGACCATACCTAGACACACTTGTAAAGAAAGCGGACGATAATCATTAGGAGAATTACCCTTTCTACCAGACTTTTCGAGAAGCACTACTCGGGCAACCTTCCATGCCTCAGGAAATGTACCAGTGTCCAGGCACTTATTGAATAACCTGGAAAGAAGCGATGGGTGCATCCTTACCAGGGCTTTCACGACCGTGTTATCGATCCCTTCGGGACCAGAAGATTTCCTTTTCCCGAACTTGAAAGCCGTCAGTTTCACCTCATTCTCAGAAAAGGGCGGATCCACCAAACCACAAGTGGTCAGAGAGATCTCGTCCTCTGGTTCCTCGTTTCCGAAGTGCCGATCCAAGTTGTTTTTATTTTGTCTTCTGCTTTCGAGCGAGTAGGTCTAGAACACATTCTCTCTGAATTTTCTCATTGTTGGTGGATGAAACAGCATCAGTGATTATTTTGGCCGCTTTTGCTTGAACACTGTCTAGTCTTACTTTTAGTGATGAGCTTGAGGGAGCCCAGACCGGTGTTGCATATTCCATTATGGGTCTTATTAAGGTCGTATATGTTGTTCTGAGAATTCTGGGTTTTGCTCCCCAATTTGTTCCACATAGCCTTCTCAGAATGTTTAGTTTTCTGATAGCTCTATTTGAGGTGCTAATTATGTGCTATGAAAATTAAAATTCCTCATAAATAATAATTAAAATAATTTTGTTGACATCTTGTCAATACATACACAGTCTGCACTATTAAAAAAAAAGATAATATGCATTATATACACTATGTACAATGAATATGGCGCCTCTGCCAGCGCTGCAGAGTTTGGTGGAGAATCTCCAGTGGGTCTCCAGCGACACCACGCATTTTGCGATCTACGATGAATACGTAGATCGCGTACTTCGCCGCTTAGGAGATGGTGATGGCGTGGTCCTCGGGACCAACTGGAAAGATCCAGGACTGCAGTATCACACCTAGGTATTATGGATTTCTAATTTTATCAATTATTTGTTTGTTTATGCTTATTTTGTGGTTATATTTATGCCTTTTTTCCTGGGAGTGGAGAAGACGCATAGGTTTGGTTTTATTGGGTTTATGGTCATTTGGAGTTCCATTGCCCACTTCTCCAGTCATCTCATTGATGTCTTCAGCATCTTTTACGATTTTTCTATGCTGCTACTTGTGTGCCATATGGCTTTATCATCTGCATAACAGGCAACCTTTGTGTCTTCAGTGAGGTAAGGATGTATGTCGTTAATATATAGCAGATAGAGTAGAGGACTGAGCACAGATCCCTGAGGTACACCAGCCCATGTTCTTCCTTCCTTGGAAAATTCTCCATTGACCCGAACCTTTAACCTTCTTCCCCTTAAGAAGTCTGCAATCCAGATTAAGGTTTTTCCTCTTACTCCGATGTTGTGCAGCTTTTCACGTAATTTCTCCCTCCAAACTCGATCAAAAGCTGAGGTCATATCAAGGAATATAGCCGTGGTCTTCTTTGGCGTTTTTTCCCGGAAAGAATTTATTATTGATTGACAGAAGTAGAACAGTTGATCAGTTGTACTGTGCAGGGATCTATAGGCCGTTTGGTAGAGGTTTATTTTATTATTTTTTGTGAGCCAGACTATGAGCCTAGAGTGGATAATTCGTTCTGGTATTTTACAAAGTATGCTGGCGAGAGCAATTGGCCGATAGTTCTTGTATTCCTTGGCATCTTTGTTTGGCTTCAGTATTGGCACTATAATTGATATCTTCCAATTCTTTGGTAGTTTACCAGTTTGCCATGAAATGTTCAGTATTCGTAGGAGTTGATTATTAGCTTTGACTTCAAAGTGTTTAATCATTTGACCAAAGATTAGATTATCTCTTGGTGACCTCTTGGATTTTTTTATTGATGAGTTTAGCTCATTCAGTGTGAAGTCTCTCGAGAAAATATCTTGTTGATAGAAGTTTCTTGCTTGTTTAACTAACTGGTTTATATTATTTTTAGAGTCCTGTCTTCATTCGTATAGTTGAGTATGGAAGTGCTTGAAAGATATTCAGCAATTATGTTAGTCATCTGTTTGTTCTCGTTCTCGCTGTTCTATTCATATCGGTTAGAGTATTGGAGGATTGGTGTTGGTTTTGATTGTTCTCTAACACTCTAATTATATTCCAGTGTTGGCTGTCCTTTCTTGGATCCATTTTTTTTCGCAGAATTCTGCCATTTTTCTTGTTTGAATATCCAAATTTCTTGTTAATTTTTGTGAATAATTTCAATGAGTTCGTTTCTGTTTTATTTGTTTTAAGAAGTCCATTGATATTGTCTCTCTCTCTGAAATCATTGCCTCGATGTTGTGGTCCTTCCAGTAAGGTATCCACAGGTCTTTACGTCTACCTCTAGTTATCGATGCACTTTTGCAGCTTTTTAAATGTTCGAAGAGAATTTTTCCAAGCTTTTGTCAAGCGTTCTGTAATTCAATTTTTCGTTGCACAGTTCTTCAAGCTTTTCTGTGAATTTTTTCAAGTCGGCTTTCCTAAAGTTCTATGTTCTTTTATTCTAATGGACATTCTCAATTTTGAAGTTTAGGGTTGTTAAAATTGGTCTGTGGTCGCTGATTGCACCTCTCAGGATTTTCCATTGTGTTGTGGGTGCGATGTTGTAATTTATCGCTGTGATGTCTATTGCGGATTCTGTGCCTGTGGACTTAGATAGCTGTTCTCTCCGTTATTTAACGGTGTAAGGTCGAGGTCGGTTAGCATGTCCTCAACCTACTGACTTTTGTTATCCTGGACAGGTGATCCCCGAATTGAACTTTTGGCGTTAAATTCGCCGAAGTATGATTGTGATATCCGAAGACGCTTAACTTAATGTCTCTATTGTGTGTGCCCATACAAAATGCAAAGATTTCACGAGCTGAAAGTTGGCGATTTTGAGATGCGTCAAGAATTCGCTGCATGGGATTTCCGGCAAATTGATATTGATGAAAACTGGCTGTCGAATGTTCTGTGGACAGATGATGCTCACTTTTCTCTAAACGGAGAATTTAACATTCAAAGCAGCCGCATTTGGGCAACAGAAAACCCTAGGATTTTCACAGAAATGCCACTTTACCAGCCTAGAGTTACAGTTTTGTGTGGGTTCACTTCTTTTATTATTGGGTCATTTTTCTTTGAAAAATCAATGGAAGAACTTTTAAAACCGTTTTTGTAACTGGTGAACGTTATGAGAAAAGGGTATTCCCATATTGCAGGGTAAAAGCACTAAGCGAAATAACATTCATGAAAGATGGAGGACCTCCTCATCTCTCCCGAGGTGCCAAACAATTGCTGAAGGATACGTTCGGTGAAAATCGTGTGATAGGTCGCCACTTTATATACCAGTGGCCTCCAAGATCAACAGACTTGACGCCTTGCGATTTTTGTTTATGGGGATACATTAAATCGTGTGTTTATCGATGCTGGCCTACCACATTGGCCATGTTGAAGGCTTCTATCAGATGGCACGCTTTATCAATTTAACAGATATGTTATTTAATGCTGTCCATTCTGTCATTTATCGTCTGCAGGCGGTGATTGAGAATGAAGGGTGCCACATTGAGCAAGGATTGTGACCTAATACAAGAGAGAAGGCAGTTACCTCATGTGTTGTATAAGCCGCCATGTATTATATTATCTATCAATATTTTGCAGCTCTTTGTGTTGGGATATGGGGATAATAAATGCTGTTCTCACATCTTGACTCTTTCTTTTGTGAACAGTAATATTTTGTTTGTCATTTGCTCACATATTATGTCGTGCAAACCAGAGTGTTATAACTTCTCGAATAACACTGCACACACAACTTTACCCCTTATGTTTAGTTTTTCGCTCATTAGAAGAAATACATAGATAATAGATGATAGATAACATAGAAATACATACATAAGAAATACATGTAGCATAAGGAATATTTTCTGTACACCAATAACTTTAAAAATTTTGTGAAAAAAAATAATACAAAATGATTTTACTACCACGTTTTTCAACGCAAAAGGTCGATTTAAAATTTATTTTTATTTGAGGGGACACATTTTTAAAATTGTGTACAGTATAATAAACAATGATAACATTTGACAAGCCCATAGGATATTTGGAATAAAGTACGACAAATATATTTTGTCACTCCCCTCTATATTTCATTTGTTGGATCATGACAAATATCCAGTTAAATAGTCAAGGGTCGCCAATCAGTCAAGAAACTACACATTTCTTATAGCAAGAAATCCTATTAATAGTGCCATCATAATTTTTGGTACTATATTAACATTTCAAAAATTCGTGTATTGATATCAACAGTGTTTTTCAAACATTCAATCTATTTCACAAAACCTCATATAAAAATAAATATTTTTTGCTACATGTTTTAATTTGCATTTACCTATTTTACATATCTCTGATTGTATTTAAAATCGTTAAACAATTCTTCATACTTTTGGCGAAGTGGTGTTTTATTAATTTGTTATTTGATATTATTAGGGTTCTTTCCTGGTATTCAAAAAGGAAAAATACGTGTCGATCAGTTATATTTTTCAATTTATCAAACAATTTGGCCGATGAATCTCTGATTCTGGTAGAGCGCCATCTGGCGAATAAAATTGTAACTAAAATCAATTTCGAATTTTACATTATTTGCCATAAAAAATCCCATTGCATCCTGAATACAATGGTGTTTACCGCATTGCTCTAGCGCAAATATTCGCGGAGTTATTAATTTTTAAAGTTGTGCGGGACTTTTGGATCACCCTGTATAATAATAAAAATGGTTTTGATCAGTAATTGCTTTAATTGAGAGCTAAAGGAATATATAAAAACATAATTTGATAAAAGTACTGCCTGCCTTAAGGCGTAAGAATCTAAAAAATGATAAACTTATTTACATAATGTACAAAAGATTTGAGCCGGCCATCGGGAAACAACAATAATGAGTTTTTATAGGGGAAGAGTGACCACTGGCGGTCCATTTAACAGAGTTTTGAATCTATGTAATTATAATTTTAAATATATAAATATATATATATTTGTGGAAATACTTAGATAAATCATATTATTCGCGATCGAACGTTGTACTATACATATTACATTCCAAACACGACGCCAGCTATCTCTGTCTTGAACTCGATGTACCATCTCGGTGACCATTAAGCCAGTGAGTTCCTTTAATTGGTCCTCGAAGCGTGTAAGCAGGCGTCCAGGTATTTGTCTCCAAGACATCTTTCCGATCAATATGGTGTAGTGAAAATGTTACAAAAGGGAAATTGTACTGGGATCAGTTAGAATAATTAAGAAAAAGGGCATCTTCTGAGTGTGCAACTAGAAGTTTCTGATGGCTTGCGCCATCTGTCGGTTGACTTTTTCTTATATTATTTTCATATGGCAGATTAATGAATGGATATCTTTTGATGTTACTTCCTCTTGTCCCGTTAGCCTAGATCAGGAGTCGGGCAAACTTTTGAGTCGGAAGAGTCAAAAATTACAATTTACAAAATTTCAAAGTTTCTAAAGAGGCACACTTTTTTTTGTTGCCAACAATAAATAGTACTCACATAAATACACACACAAAGCTTTATTAAGACCAGCGGTCTTATACAGATTCACCACAGGAATAAAGGAATCATAGATGGAGCTCCTATACTCCAGGCAGCGCAGCACCCAACAACAGTATCCTGGTCCGACACATGTCCAATGGCTACACGTTCCTAAATGCATACGTCATGGTTAGCGAATCACTGAACAGACTAGTGTGGAATCAGCCGTGTTCTAGTCTTCGCTTTCCTCGTCCAAATGGACCACGGCGATTCTATTAATCTCCTCCGAACGGTCTGCGGTCCGAACTGCGGTCTTGTAGAATTTATATAAACCAAAAAGAAGACCTTGATCAAACGTCATTGCATTCATCCAGTTATAAATTTGTTGACTATCGGATTGAGTACTAACATTCTATATACAGTTATCAGCGTCATGCGTTCTGTCACCGTTTGCTTTTGGTGGCGTGATCGTAGCCAGCCAATAGGAGAGCGCCATTCAGGTGTCACCGTTTGCTGCGCCACCACGTGGCGCGACGGTGACCTTGAGTGACGTAATGACAGGGTAGGAACAAGAAATCACTTGCTATCATTATCATATCATTTTATGTATATATCAGATTTAAAATATATTCATACAAAAAATCTAAATAATACAATTTTCAAATATCGTTGTGAAAATTTACATTTTTATTTTTGTATTTTAAAAACACACAAAGATTGAAGCGGGACGTTTCAAAAGAGTGCCATCCACGACGCCAATTTATAATTGTATAGTATTTTAATAAAACATTTAATCGGGTAAAACCCGGGCGTTGCCCGGGTCATTCGGCTAGTAAATAACTATTTACGTATGGAAGACCCACAGATTCACATTCAAAGAGCCGCATGTGGCTCGCAATTTGCCGACCTCTGTCCTAGACGACTCTGTCGGTGGATTGTTGGAGCAGTGGTGTAAACCGTCGATTTTAGACAGCAACAACCCAGGTTCGAATCCCGCATTGGACACTTTTTTTTTTTTTTTAAGAAAATAATATCTCCAATGGTCCCCGATTCTTATAAAAGTTCAACATCATCAATGAGTGCAAGTAAACAAACAGGGCTCTGGTATATTTGTAAGTGTAAAAGTTGAACTGCTCTCTACATATTTAGACATGTGGTGTACTTACAGTAAAAGCAGTCGCTAACTACCCACCATGATTATCATGGCCTGTACCATGTGTAGACATGTGGTGTGCTTACAGTAAAAACAATTGCTAACTACCCACCATGATTATCATGGCCTGTACCATGTGTAGACATGTGATGTACTTACAGTAAAAAGCAGTCACTAACTACCCACCATGATTATCATGGCCTGTACCACGTGTAATAGGGATAATACTATTTAAAAATACATTATCCTTTCCGCCGTTCTGGTTGAGGAATATTTGCATAAGACGAAAGGTCAATAAAGGCTTATGTAAGTACGTAGCATATATAAATATCCGTGTTATTCTTTTCTTCACTAAAAAAATATATTTTCATACTTATCATACCCCAACCCGTGTAAGAAATTGTCATAAAATAGATTTTCCTGTATTTTTAATCTATTATCCCACCAAATATGTAATTGTGCGTAATTGTAAATGCATTAATTTACATATTTCATTGAAAGTGCTGAGGGCATACACCACACGCGCTCATGTTTACACCTACACGCGCCCTCGCGTGCCACACATGACGTCACACCTATCAATCCCTGGTTGGATGCAAATAGAATGAAGAAGGCACCTGGCCAAAGCTCATCTCTTTTTACCCTTTTATTTCCGACATGTAAATAAGGTCCTTATGTAATTTATGTTTTTAATGGCACCGCCGTGTGCAGCCAAATGACTGCTAATTTTAAAAAAGTCAGATGATGTAATACGTGACACGCGTCTCTTTTGATATAAAGCCGCTCTCTCTCGTAAATATCCCACTTTTTCTACGATTGAGATTGATGATGGTTTGCGCCAACTATCGGAATAAAGACATTTTTCTTAATTAAACTTAGATTGGAACCTGAACACACACACATATGTTAATTATACAAATATTATAAATAATTTATTAGTTAACAGTTTTGTTAAAGGGTATATCTGGACTTAAGGACCCCCCTTTATAAACTACAGTTAAACCTGTCTATAGCGCCCTCTCTTGGGATTCACCAAAATAGGGTGCTATAGAGAGGGGGTGCTATAGACTGGTCATTTTTAATGTAAAATGTTTACATTTTAATGTTTAAAATCAGGCGCTATAGAGAGGAAGGCGCTATTTAGAGGGTGGGGCGCTATAGACTGGTCACTTTTAATGTAAAATGTTTACATTTTAATGTTTAAAATCAGGCGCTATAGAGAGGAAGGCGCTATTTAGAGGGTGGGGCGCTATAGACAGGTCACTTTTAATGTAAAATGTTTACATTTTAATGTGTAAAATCGGGCGCTAAAGAGAGGAAGGCGCTATTTAGAGGGGGCGCTATAGACAGGTCACTTTTAATGTAAAATGTTTACATTTTAATGTGTAAAATCGGGCGCTAAAGAGAGGAAGGCGCTATTTAGAGGGGGCGCTATAGACAGGTTTAACTGTAATTTAAGTTGAGGACAGATGTCAGGAAGAAGCAAAATTCGCGCAGAAGACGTGCGCGGGATGTCTCCATACTGAGAGTCGATACTGGCGTGGGTGTCGTCTGGAAGAGAGTGGGCGGTGACTTCAGACAAACGCCCAGGTAACACCAGAAACAAGAAATACAGGTAGAACTACCATCAAACACTACACTTTAAATACAACGGTGTCCCAAAAGTTCGTAAACACTTGCAAAAAATTTGAAATACCAATATTATTCTCCGTTATGTATAATGTCTTTGTATTATGTATAAAGTAATTGTATTATTATGTATTCGCCGTAATAATATTATTCGCCGTTATGTATAATGTCTTTGTATTATGTATAAAGTAATTGTATTATTATGTATTCGCCGTAACAATATTATTCGCAAAGTAATAAGAAAAAAAAAACAACATTTTAAGAAAAACACGAACTTTTGGGACAACTTTATACTTAATTTTTATGACAATACATAAAAACATTCTTTTAAAAATTAGAAGATTTTGAAACATAAAATGATCAGTAAAATCACACGACCTCACCCTGGTTTGTTCGAAACACGATCCTAAAAGCGATCTTAATATTGAAAATACCAATGTTGTTGTTGTTGTTGTCGTGTCCAAAGAAGAGTCTCAGATGTCTCCATGCATCTCCATCACAGCAGCAGCAATATCCACTATCTGGAGAAATCGGTTTTGCTCTTCATTGGAAAATGGGTGCCGTTGCCACGTTAGTCACCTTGGAAACGAACCAGAATTTGGTCGAATATTCCAAGGGTCCAGAGAGGTGTGGTCGGACTTCCCCCCCCCCCCCCCCCCCTCCGAAAATATCAATGAATACATAATTAAACAATCATTTAAGCTTCTACAAAAAATCAGAAAAAATTGAAAACCACACTTTCAAAGGAAGCCACAAACTACAAATTCGAAACCACGGAGTACAGACTCATCAATATCTCTATATTCATTTTTTTTTTGCTAAACTGAAACTTTGCCTCGTGTAAAACTTATTTTACTACTAGCCGAATGAACCGGGCAACGCCCGTGTTTTATCCGATTGAATGTTTTGATTCAAATACTATTTGTTAAAATTATAAATTGGCGCCTTAAATAAATGCATATATTGGTTAATAACTATAGCCTATGTGCTTTATCTGTCTATGTACTGTTGGATTCCGTAGGCGTCTCTTACTGGGAAAAAGAAAGAGAGGATTCCATTTGGTTTTTAACTAATATATGCATTTATTTAAGGAGCGACCCGCTCCAACACAATAGTTACAAAAATGGGGGGGCAAAGGTGGCGTGATCGTAGCCGACCAATAAGAGGGCGCCATTCCAAAAAAAAAAAAAAAAAAAAGCAAACCGTGACAGAGGCGACGAAGAATGACGCTCGTAACTGTATATAGAATTGTAAAACGGCATTTGAAAATTATCCCATATGTGTTTCTTTACAACGAAAAATCAAAATTTATTTTAAGGAGAAATAACGATTATTTCTAACCTTAGGGATGAAGTATGAAAGGATGAATTGTGAAGAGTAATGATAAACGGAAAAATAAAAATGTCCAGGGATGGGAAATGTCGTTTTACAATCACAAGCCGTATTATATTATATTGTATTATAGATAACTTTACTACATGTATATAGCCGTTGTTATTTTCATATGTAAATACTACTATGTAAATAATACTATGTAGTTAATGTCTGAATTAATAGTTTTAAAACGGAGTACAGAAATCCTGCATCTCTGGAGTCCTTATAGGGTACTATCAGTTGAATCCAGGTTTTTAATCAGCTTGTTGCTGTTCCCCTTCTTCATTTTTTCATCCGGGTTTGGGACCGGCAAAAGTGGAGTTAAACCAAAACTAAAAGTATCTTAATAAACCAAAACAAATACACATAAATGGTAAAACAAACAAGGGAAGACGTAAATAAAAACATGATAAGTTATACCAAAACCAAAACTTTTATTGGAACAGTGATGGAAGAGGCTACACAGGTAAGCGAGGAAATCACTAGACAAGAAACAAACACAGAGAACAACAAACAATTTGAATGTGAGAGAACAACAATTTGAATGTAATTCTACTGTCCTATAAGCTTATGTCCATAGTTTTCTTGAAAACCATTTCTAAGGTTCCATTCTTCAGTGCTGCGTATATAAGCAGAATCGTCCAATACAGTATTAGAGCTCTGAGAAGCGGTCTGGTGGATTAAATTGGCGAAACCGCTGGGAGGGTTCACCACTGATGAGCCAAGCCCTCCCAATATATTTTTTCATCGCAGTAAGGACAGGAGAAGTTTGTATTATGTATAAAAGAAACATTCGTGCTTTTAAATCCTTTCATTTTATATGTATAGAGAACAACGCTTTTAAAAACGTCTCCACACAGCTTTATGGAAAAGCTTCTCGCATCTCTTTTAAATCCTTATATATACAAACATGGCCACATTTGTCCAACGAAGAGATCAATTTGCTAATCAAATACAAAATAATATTCTTTTTTTTTTTCTTATCCATTTATTAGTCTAAATTAGACAAGATCTTGGAGGTCGTGTTCATAAAAAAAGTTCAAGAACTCTTCTTGATTCTCTGTACAGGGATCCTTTGTCCTTTCCAATACAATTTAGTATATGTTGGGGAGTGGCCTCTTCGGTTTTGCACCTAGTGCACATGGGGAAGCTTTTGGCTCCCTCTTTATAGACTAGAGGGCGCAGGTGACCTGATTTCCATCTGGCCAACTGTGTCGACTTCCTTCTGTTTAGTTGGAGGGTCTGTTTTTTGGGGTTTTCTATTTGGTACCAAGAATGATGGAAACTATCTCTATGGTTCCTTATCTCAGTTGGAGTTATTCTTTTTTCTTGTTAATAACATATGACTATTCTTTACGGTCTAAAATTATGTAAATATGAAAAATTATGAAAAAACTAATGAAAATATTTACATGAGTCATGTCGGCTGTGACAGTATAGACAAATGTAAAGACATACATGTATGACAGCGCAAGTGTCCCTAGGGGGACGCTTTAAATTGAAATGAATACAAAATATTATAGCTAAATACTTATATTTTATGGACAGATTATTAATATTTATACGTTTTGCTACTTTATTTACTTCACTTATTATCTTATATTCTATAAATTTTAGCTTGCGCTGTGTCTTAAATGAATTGTCGTGTCATCCTCTTCTTTCTTATATCCACACTGGATGAAGTAGAATGCGTCTGCCTTTGTCATTAAGACTGGGAGCACTACTCAGTGGCAGGCCACTGACTTATCTCCAAAAGAAATGGCCATCTCTGACATGAGGAACAGCGCCATGTGCAGCCGCTCCTAACATGGAGTACAAACGCTGCTCATCCTGTATCCCTGGATTAGGAGTCCTTACAGGGTACTATCAGCATGGCCAGCTGAGCCCAGGTTTTTTAGTGAAGCTTGTTACTGCTCCCTCTCCTCATTTTTCATCCGGGCTTGGGACAGACAAAGACGGAGTTGTCGTGTCATCCTGAAGTTTGTCTTTCCATAATTTTCGACATGACATTCTGTGAATAATCTGTTCATAAAATACTGAATATTTCGCTATATAGTTCCCTCCTTCCCTATGGGAGCTGTGACTCACAGCTTGTAAATCTTAGATCGTGTAAATCGTGGATATGACGTACTTCTGTCAATGATTTCATCAGAATCTTGGAACTATGTCCCTAGTACTTTAACGTCTTATTTATTGATGGAAATTTTGCCGGGAGGATATTGATCTAAATAGACAAAGTTCGCCTCTCCCGTCAAAATAGACGTCAAAATCAGACGCTTTGTCTCTTTAGATCACTATCCTCCCGGCAAAATTTCCATCTATATTTTAGTCATAGATTTGGCCCAGCCACTTTGCCAGCTAAACACCTCTTTGGCAGATTTTCAAGATTCCATTAGATCCCGTGTGGATCTCGTGGAATAAAGTCCGCCCTAGACTGACGAGGGCCATTAGCCCGAAACCATGGTCTCTAGGTGGACGCTTTTCAGTTTACCAAAGCTGGTGTTGTGGCTTTGTCACCGATCCGAGGCTGCTAGTTTGCAGCGTAGGTCAATAGATGGCGTCTGGTTTTGACGTCTATTTTGACGGGAGAGGCGACCTTTGTCTCTTTAGGTCTTATTTATTCTCTTGTCTTTTATAAATTTTAGTTTGTGCTTATTTGCCTTAAATAAATTTATGTGTCATTCTGTAGTTTGTCTTTTTCCTAACTTTTTACGTGACAATATTTTCACTTAGCTAACTCAAGGTCTTTAGAAGGTTTCCTTGCCCAAAGAGTTTTGACACATGTAACGATTGAATCTAAGGGGATAATGAAGGTAAAAACTGTCCAATTCACTATCCAATCGACTATACTTACACGCAAACCCAACATTTATACTTTCAACAATTCAACAAAAAATGTTAATAAATTTAATTGCCATTTATCTTTAAAATTTTACACATATAAATTTACTGGCAATGCGCTTCTTTTAAAGAGATAATATTTGATGATATTTAAAAGAAGCGCATTGCCAGTAAATTTATATGTGTAAAATTATAAAAAATGTTAAATAGTAAAAAAAGGAATTTTGATAGAGCTCTAATGGTTTTAACAAAAGTTACGTAGTACGGTTTACATATACACAGAAAAATACTAGGGCCTAAAGTAAAAGTAAAATAACAGATAGAAACGCGTACATTCAAAAGTACAATGTAAATAAAAAGGAAGGACATAAATAAAAGTACACGATAAGTTATAACAAAACCAGTACAGTAGAATCTCCCTTTAGCGGACACCTCTCTATAAAGGACAGTTTTCATTTACAAAATTACTATTTTTACTATTTAGTAACTCTCCAGTAAGAGGACATCTCTCCCTAAAGGACACTCTGTAACTAGGTGTTGTCAGAAAGGTAGTTCTACTGTAGCAACTCTCCAGTTAAAAGAACACCTCTCCCTAAAGGACACTTTGTAACTAGGTGTTGTCAGAGAGGTAGTTCTACTGTAGCAACTCTCCAGTAAGAGGACACCTCTCCCTACTTTGGCTCTGCACTTAGGTTTCCTTTACAGGGAGTTTCTAATGTACTTTTATTGCAGCGTTGATAAGGAGCGGACCGGGGTTACACAGGTATACAAGGAGACCACCAGACACGGACACACTCCTGGCAGAGTCCACGCATTACCTTTGAACCCTCTTTTATATACAAACATGGCCACATTCGTCCAATGACGTGGGAGATCAGTTCACTTAACAAATAAACAACATTCTTCCCGCATAACTGAGAAACTTGACACTGCTCATGTTTGTCAAAATAATTTGAAAGTTTATGTTCCATTATGTTGAAGGAACCTTCAAGGATTCAAGTCGGAATTCTAATGGAGTCGATAAACTGGAGATTGAGTTTGTGGTGGTGGTGTCTTGTCAAAGGAGCAGATCAGATCGGTCCATGCACCCTGATCACAATACCGGCCAACTGAGGTGGTGTCTTGTCCATGGAACATATCAGATCGGTCCATACACCCTGATCACAATACCGGCCAACTGAGGTGGTGATGTCTTTTCCATGAAGCAGATCAGATCGGTCCATACACCCTGATCACAATACCGGCCAACTGAGGTGGTGGTGTCTTGTCCATGGAGCAGATCAGATCGGTCCATACACCCTGATCACAATACCGGCCAACAGAGGTGATGGTGTCTTGTCCATGGAGCAGATCAGATAGGTCCATGCACCCTGATCATAATACCGGCCAACTGAGATGGTGGTGTCTTGTCTATGGAGCAGATCAGATCGGTCCATGCACCCTGATCACAATACCGGCCAACTGAGGTGGTGGTGGTGTCTTGTCCATGGAGCAGATCAGATCAGTACATGCACCCTGATCACAATACCGGCCCACTGAGGTGGTGGTGTCTTGTCCATGGAGCAGATCAGATCGGTCCATGCACCCTGATCACAATACCGGCCAACTGAGGTGCCGTATGGATGTTCTCTTCAGATAGAGTTTTTGTAAATGTTGATTCCAGTGGATATCTTGAAGGTGATTTCAGTTGAATCTGGACAGAATCCAGAAGAAGAAACCCGTTAGAACCTGTCGAGGAAATTGATTTATCATAAATTCATCATTAGTCATCACACTTCCTGTCATCGGCAAATTTGTCCGGGTATCTCCCATTTACCTGGAAGTCTCCTCACCATCACTTGATATACCACATTCATACCATCTCTATATCATACCACATTCCATACCTTTGCATTAGTATTATGTATTGTATAACAATGCAGTTACCTAAATGTCACAACCATTTCAATATTATAGATTTGGTCTTGTCCGATGATGGGAACAATGCAGTTACCTAAATGTCACAACCATTTCAATATTTTAGATTTGGTCTTGTCCGATGATGGGAACAATGCAGTTACCTAAATGTCACAACCATTTCAATATTTTAGATTTGGTCTTGTCCGATGATGGGAACAATGCAGTTACCTAAATGTCACAACCATTTCAATATTTTAGATTTGGTCTTGTCCGATGATGGGAACAATGCAGTTACCTAAATGTCACAACCATTTCAATATTTTAGATTTGGTCTTGTCCGATGATGGGAACAATGCAGTTACCTAAATGTCACAACCATTTCAATATTTTAGATTTGGTCTTGTCCGATGATGGGAACAATGCAGTTACCTAAATGTCACAACCATTTCAATATTTTAGATTTGGTCTTGTCCGATGATGGGAACAATGCAGTTACCTAAATGTCACAACCATTTCAATATTTTAGATTTGGTCTTGTCCGATGATGGGAACAATGCAGTTACCTAAATGTCACAACCATTTCAATATTTTAGATTTGGTCGTGTCCGATGATGGGAACAATGCAGTTACCTAAATGTCACAACCATTTCAATATTTTAGATTTGGTCTTGTCCGATGATGGGAACAATGCAGTTACCTAAATGTCACAACCATTTCAATATTTTAGATTTGGTCGTGTCCGATGATGGGAACAATGCAGTTACCTAAATGTCACAACCATTTCAATATTTTAGATTTGGTCTTGTCCGATGATGGGAACAATGCAGTTACCTAAATGTCACAACCATTTCAATATTTTAGATTTGGTCTTGTCCGATGATGGGAACAATGCAGTTACCTAAATGTCACAACCATTTCAATATTTTAGATTTGGTCGTGTCCGATGATGGGAACAATGCAGTTACCTAAATGTCACAACCATTTCAATATTTTAGATTTGGTCGTGTCCGATGATGGGAACAATGCAGTTACCTAAATGTCACAACCATTTCAATATTTTAGATTTGGTCGTGTCCGATGATGGGAACAATGCAGTTACCTAAATGTCACAACCATTTCAATATTTTAGATTTGGTCGTGTCCGATGATGGGAACAATGCAGTTACCTAAATGTCACAACCATTTCAATATTATAGATTTGGTCTTGTCCGATGATGGGAACAATGCAGTTACCTAAATGTCACAACCATTTCAATATTTTAGATTTGGTCTTGTCCGATGATGGGAACAATGCAGTTACCTAAATGTCACAACCATTTCAATATTTTAGATTTGGTCGTGTCCGATGATGGGAACAATGCAGTTACCTAAATGTCACAACCATTTCAATATTTTAGATTTGGTCGTGTCCGATGATGGGAACAATGCAGTTACCTAAATGTCACAACCATTTCAATATTTTAGATTTGGTCGTGTCCGATGATGGGAACAATGCAGTTACCTAAATGTCACAACCATTTCAATATTTTAGATTTGGTCGTGTCCGATGATGGGAACAATGCAGTTACCTAAATGTCACAACCATTTCAATATTTTAGATTTGGTCGTGTCCGATGATGGGAACAATGCAGTTACCTAAATGTCACAACCATTTCAATATTTTAGATTTGGTCGTGTCCGATGATGGGAACAATGCAGTTACCTAAATGTCACAACCATTTCAATATTTTAGATTTGGTCGTGTCCGATGATGGGAACAATGCAGTTACCTAAATGTCACAACCATTTCAATATTTTAGATTTGATCGTGTCCGATGATGGGAACAATGCAGTTACCTAAATGTCACAACCATTTCAATATTTTAGATTTGGTCGTGTCCGATGATGGGAACAATGCAGTTACCTAAATGTCACAACCATTTCAATATTTTAGATTTGATCGTGTCCGATGATGGGAACAATGCAGTTACCTAAATGTCACAAATGTTTCTGTAACAACGTTGTTGCCATCACCTACTATCAAAGTATTGATATATATTAATAACATAACTATAACACAACCTCCAATTTGATTAATATCTTCAGTAACGGTCGGGAATACCCATGTTATAGACTATTTTACATGGGAGATTCTACTGCAAACACAACAACAACAAAAAAGCCTTTATTAAGAACACTCGTCTCATAAAAGCCCAAATATGAGATCGTTGACAAGTTATCTACCTTAAGGTCACTATAGGGTCCAATAGTGATGAGCCACGCCACATTAGTAGTGATTGTAGCACGGAATGTATTTGTACCAAGGCGGGTATATAAGGAAAATATTAACAATAATAAAAAGATTTTATTAAGAACACACGTCCCATACAGGATTCTCCTAGATACAGAAGTAAACAGTTATCCACAGAAACTGGAGATTTTTTTGAAAGAGGAAAAATAAAAATCAGGTAAAAAGTTGCTTTCAATTTTTAATTTGCAAGCTTTCGAGCAAATATACTGTTCTTCAACGGGCTGATATTCTATGTTAAATTCAAAAGACAAAAACCTCTCGCAATCAGTATCTTTTATTATTACAAATAACGGACGCTAGCTTTCGAACAATTAGTTCTTCAACGGGCGTTTTTACAAAACGAAATCAGATTCTTATTAATATATAAAGGTAATAGAAAAAATATATACAAATATTCGCTCAAAGATATGCTAAAATGTAAATTAGAGAATTGAAAAATAATCAGATATGCAAAAACTTCTTTAAAACTAAATTAAGTTTAAAACTAAGTGGGGAAGGGGGGACATAGCAGAATTCGTTCTTCAAATTCTTTTAAAAAAGACAGCGGAACTGTTCTGGGACATCTATTCTTCTGTTTATGCTGTCTTTACAACCAGAAACCAAGGATTCCAAAATTAATCTTTCCCCTTTGTATCTGATGTTGTTGTAATGGCAGATGGGGTTATCCAGATCAAAACTATGTCCTGTGTTTAACGTGTGTTGGTACAGAAGGGATCTGGGGTCTTTTGAGCTGATATTGTATTTGTGTTCTTTGATTCGGTTTTCGATTTTTCTGCCTGTTTCTCCTACATAAACGGATTCACAATCATTGCAGGCAACCGAATAGATCGCGTTGCTTTTATGTTGAACATCATGTTTAACTCCTGGTTTGGTAATGGGGTTCCTCAGTATATGTCCTATTGTGCTTGTGCTGCGATAGGTGAACTGAATTCCATATTTCCTCAAATCATGGACTATTCGCTGATTGGTAGGGGAGAAATCTATAAAACCCCTGGTTCTGTTGACTGTAAGGGTAGCCTTTTTGAACGGGATGAATGTATGTTTTCTTATAAAGTCTGGTGGGTATCCAAATGTCCGTAGATTATTGTAAATATTCTCTTTTTCTTTTTCTTTTAAAGCTCGAAGGGAACAATGGGTATGGAGCCTCTTAGTTAGGGTTTTGACAACTGATATTTTGTAAGAGACTGGACTGTAGGAGTTAAACGGGATATATGATGGTTTGGCGGTATCTTTGTAATAGACAGTTGTTTGGAAACTGTTCCTATTTCTAAAAATGAGGGCATCCAGATATGGTAAGGTGTGGTTTTCTTCTCTTTCTATTATAAACTTAATTTCTGGGTGGTAACTGTTAAGAGTGTCAAGGATGGCTCGGTCCGCTCCTAGGTGATATTCACAATATATATCATCAATATATCGTCGCCATTTCTTAATCCCCAGATTCTCTCGACTGTTAATCCAGCCATCTATTGTCAGTAGAACAATTTCTGCTACTGTAAGGGAAAGGGGGCTACCCATGGGTGACCCCTTAATCTGCCTGTAAATCTGGTTCTGATATGTAAAATTATTAATGGAGAGGCAAGCCTTGACCATGGTACAAATTGTATCAATATTGTCGAGTTCTGCCTTCACAAGTATATCCCGTAGGTTGCTGATTATAAGATCATGAGGGAGGCAGAGGAAGAGGGATTTCACATCGAAGGAACAAATCCTACTGTTAGGGTCGGGTATAGATCTTCTGATATCACCTATAAAATCTGCTATGTTGTTAATTTAATAGATGTTCCGTGAACGGACATGGGGCGACAAAAGCGAAGACAAAAAACGAGATACCACTATAGCCGGCGAAAGGTGGTATGCGACTATTGGTCCTTGGTTTCTGGTTGTAAAGACAGCATAAACAGAAGAATAGATGTCCCAGAACAGTTCCGCTGTCTTTTTTAAAAGAATTTGAAGAACGAATTCTGCTATGTCCCCCCTTCCCCACTTAGTTTTAAACTTAATTTAGTTTTAAAGAAGTTTTTGCATATCTGATTATTTTTCAATTCTCTAATTTACATTTTAGCATATCTTTGAGCGAATATTTGTATATATTTTTTCTATTACCTTTATATATTAATAAGAATCTGATTTCGTTTTGTAAAAACGCCCGTTGAAGAACTAATTGTTCGAAAGCTAGCGTCCGTTATTTGTAATAATAAAAGATACTGATTGCGAGAGGTTTTTGTCTTTTGAATTTAATTTTATGCGCAAGTTTTTTGATCTTAGATATTCTATGTACAATCTCTTAATAATCTTCATTGTATAAATACTATTAAGAGATTGTACATAGAGTATTAGCCCGTTGAAGAGCAGTATATTCGCTCGAAAGCTTGCAAATTCAAAATTGAAAGAAACTTTTTACCTGATATTTATTTTTCCTCTTTTAAATAATTTTTTGGTAACTATTGCTTTTAGAAAATGGAGATTAACATCGACCTTTCTTCAAGTTAGATCTATCATCTGTGTTACGTCTATTGTCTTAAGAATTTTAATTATGTACCTATACTTCTTCTGCTATCGGAACTGGAAGATGTCCATTACAGTCTGATGTTCAGTAGGTCTTCTCTTCTTCTTATTTCTTATCTCCACTCAATCATATTAAGGTATCAAGCTTGTAGAGCTTGTTGATGGTGTCTGCCGGGAAAGAGTAGAGCTCATCAATGGATGAGTCAATACAGTCAATAATTTGTTTTGTGGTTGCAGGTTGACACTTAGTACATAGTGGGGGAAACCTTGCAACCATCAGTAGGTTTGCTTATCATCAACCATGGTAGACAAACCACGACAGGGTGAGGTGACAAATTGAAGGACAATAGAGAGACAGGAAGTTGTCTAGAGGAAATATAGGACGTTATAGAGAGGTTCCCTCCAGTACACAGGCCTTATGATAGTTAACGAGCAATTAGTTAATTTTAGGAAGTCCTCATGTCGCGCTAATTGGAAGTCACTTCGGTGGAATCTGAGATGGTCGCGCTGCTAACGAATTCTTAAATCATCCTAACGACCAACTTTCCCCGTATCGTCAAGTTTTATCCATCCTTGCTGGGCTGATGACTGGGAGTTTCTCTTGAACTGCCACAATTTCTGATGTTAGTGCTGCTTCTTCTTTGAAGCTGCGTCATTCCAGATACAACCTAAATTGAACAAAAAAAACTTTGTGAAAAAAGTAACAAAAGTGGAATTGTACTGGCATCAGATGGATATATTAAGACATCTCCTGGTTATGCAACTAAAATTTACTGATTATATTTACATAGTAATGTTATTTATATTTATATATACACCTATCCCCCGATTTACACGGTAGATACGTTCCTGAGAAAAACGTGTAAATCGAAAATTAATTTTTTTTTTAAATTAGAAATACAGACACAGTGTGCGTGTGCAGCAAGTCAACACATAAGCTCGGGATTCCTCGAGAGATGTGTACACAGCGCAAGTGTTCAATCACAGTAGCATTTAGTATAGTGCGATAAAAAAAAACGTATTTGGAAAACCGTGTAAAAGCGAAAACGTGTAAAACAAGTACCGTGTAAATCGGGGGATAGGTGTATAATAATACTTTCATTGAACAGTTTGGCCATACCAATCTGCCTTATTCAAAACTTCGCCACTCGTGCATCACGTGGATCTTTACAGGGTTAGAATCCCCGAGGAAAATAGGCGAACAGCCTCATCAAAATATTGGAAGTTATAATAAATAATTTGATTCAAAATAAGCGTTAATCATTCAATAGTAAAGTTATGTGAAAAAATAGTACAAATGTAATATTGTACTGGGATAAGGTGCATAAATTATGAAAAAAAAGGGCATCTTCTTATCTTGAAACTGTAAGTTGCTGATGGCTTGTACCATCTATCGGAATAAATATCAACTGAATGACCAGTTTTTTGGTCGTTGAAGTACAGCTTTCACTACGTTGACGAGGGCCAACAGCCCGAAACGCGTACGTGGGTAGCTTCTCTTGATTAATCAAGAATGGGCATTTGGCTAATTCTGGATTAATTAAAAATTAACGAATAGTTTATATTTATTCCGATAGATGGCGCAAGCCATCAGCAACTTTCAGTTGCACGATAAGGAGATGCATTTTTCTTTTACATAGTAAAGTTAGTTATGTAGGTTCATTATTGATCATAGACAAATAATCCTTTTGAAACAATTTTTACAGAAAAAAAAAAAAAAAAAGATAAAACAAAGGGATAATACAGTAAAAACCTTCCTGTAAAGGACAACACCTAGTTACAGAGTGTCCTTCAGGGAGAGGTGTCCTCTTACTGGAGAGTTGCTACAGTAGAACTACCTCTCTGACAACACCTAGTTACAGTGTGTCCTTTAGGGAGAGGTGTCCTCTTACTGGAGAGTTGCTACAGTAGAACTACCTCTCTGACAACACCTAGTTACCTAGTGTCCTTTAGGGAGAGATGCCCTCTTACTGGAGAGTTGCTACAGTTGAACTACCTCTCTGACAACACCTAGTTACAGAGTGTCCTTTAGGGAGAGGTGTCCTCTTATTGGAGAGTTGCTACAGTAGAACTACCTCTCTGACAACACCTAGTTACAGAGTGTCCTTTAGGGAGAGGTGTCCTCTTACTGGAGAGTTGCTACAGTAGAACTACCTCTCTGACAACACCTAGTTACAGAGTGTCCTTTAGGGAGAGGTGTCCTCTTACTGGAGAGTTGTTAAATAGTAAAAATGATGATTTTTCAAATGAAAACTGTCCTTTATAGAGAGGTGTCCTTTAGCGTGAGTATCCTCTCATAGAGATTCTACAATATTTCAAAAGACAATGCCCAAAAAGAAAAATCAATGAATTATTCGAGCCGTAATGTAATTAAATATATTTGACCAAGGACCGTGTTAAATATTGATTGAGAACAAAAGTGGCCAAAGCTTATTTATCAACACATTTGGTGAAAAAAAAAAGCAGAAGAATTTATCGAGGTCGTTTGATAGTGATTCGACCCAAGATTTATTTGTTAATTTAGCTGAAAACTGGATTTTTTTTTCTTCCTTCTTACCGCCGCCGGCAGTTTCTTTCATGTTTTTTACACGTAAACTAAATTAAATTCTTTTTTTACTTTCTCGTTGTCTTTTAAAATAATATTTTAAAAGGTACATTTTTAGAGAAGGCTGTTTGTAATCTTCCTTTTAAGGAAAATTTAAAGTGAATGTAAACCTTTTCTCTCTCTCTCCTTTAAAATTTCAGTGGAGATATTGTTTTCATAATTTACATATAGCAGTTCTAGATATTTTGATTGGTGGAGGAATTGAAATTCTATGTACATAAAACAGCTTGAACATTCACAAGCAAATATCCATATAGGATATATGATAGACGATAATTAAAAATTTATACACCTATCCCCCGATTTACACGGTACTTGTTTTACACGTTTTCGCTTTTACACGGTTTTCCAAATACGTTTTTTTTATCGCACTATACTAAATGCTACTGTGATTGAACACATGCGCTGTGTACACATCTCACGAGGAATCCCGAGCTTATGTGCTGACTACATATATTAACCTGTCAATGCATTTTATTTCTGTGTACACCTATCCCCCGATTTACACGTTTTTCTCAGGAACGTATCTACCGTGTAAATCGGGGGATAGGTGTATATAGATTTAGATTATATAAATTTGAAATATTTATATAATTATTAATTTTTGACCAGAAGTTGGTTGTTGTTATTAGGATTGTCTTGAAGCCTTTTTTTATAGAACTGTTTGTTTTGTTTATTATATTTCTTTAAATTTAAACATATATAAAATAAGATATGTGTTAAATATCTCTTCCTTTTTGTTTTGTAAGTTAATAAATATAATCATTTGTGCATTTAATTTATCGTATTATTTAATAATAATCCACGCCATATATTGGACAACAATATATAGCGTGTGTTTTGTAATAAATATAAGGTTGTGTCTCAAAAGTTCGTGTTTTTCTTAAAACGTTGTTTTTCTTATTATTTGGCGAATTATATTGCGAGGGTAATGAAATGGCAGACGAATTGGCAAAAGAAGCCAGAAAGCTGAGCCAAAGGAAAGAACAAATGTCAGTATTTGACGCTGATGCTTTGGCAAAATACAAGATAATCAAACAAAAAATAAGAAAAGATCAAATATGTGAAATAAACTCTGAGAGAAAACTGACAAAAACTATAACAAGACTTAGAACAAAACACTATAAAGGAATGGCAATACATCCAGATGGCACAAGAACTTACAGGACATGCAACAACTGTCCTGGTGAGGAACTAACACCTACTCACATATTCTCATGTCCAGCAATGGCCGCAGTCTTGCAGAAAATTGACTTAGACCCAGAACAGCAGCTTTACACACCCAAGATAGTGGATATTGCTTCTGCTGTGATAGAGATGCATGGAGACATCTGAGACCCTTCTTTGGACACAACAACAACAACAACAACAATAATATTGCCACGTGGAAAATTAGGGAAGACCAACTTCGGGATGAGACAAAAATTTATTTCAGGCAAGAACAAACTATGAATGGTAAACAAAAGATAAGCCACGAGGGATATTTACAGAGTAGCAAAATATAATCATTAAAATGACCACTCTGTTAATAACAAAAATAATAAAATTAATAAATACTTTGTTACAATATTGTTACGGCGAATACATAATAGCACATAATACAAAACATTATACATAACGGAGAATAATATTGGTATTCCAATTTTTTGCAAGTGTTTACGAACTTTTGGGATAACCTTGTAATTAAAAAAAAAAAAAGAAACTTGGAAAACTCTTCTGTTTGTAGGGATGTGAACGTTATTGAGACTGGGCACCTCATGTCTTGTCAACTAATGTTGAACAATTGGTCACCTCATGTCTTGTCAACCATTGTTGAACAATATGTTTTTCTCTAACCAGAGAAGTAAGGTTAGATGGGGCTTGTGTTGTACAGTAACAATGGAATTATCAGTTATTGTTGGAGCGAACCTTTCATCACAATAGCTGTCTGTTGATTGGTCACACCCAATTCAACATGGTCTTCTTGTAGCCGTTCTGGTTTTGATAGAAAGATTTTATGAGAATTCGATCAAATATCACCCAAAAAAAAACATGTTTTTTAATTTGGTAAAATTAACAAGAATTGATTTTAAACTTAGAATACAACGTAAAGTTATGGGGAATTTATATAGACAACGGGCTAATGGAAATCTTTGAAAGATTCTTTCCGTTTAGAGATCAGGCTTTTAATATTGCCACGTGGATAATCAGGAAAGACAAACTTCAGGATGACACAGCAATTTATTTAAGGCAATGGAAATATCTTTATTTACGGGGTTGCTAGCCAGAATGAATGATTTTTGAGCCCCGATAATATTTAAGACAAGAACAAACTATGAATGATAAACAAAAGATAAGCAATAGGGATATTTACAGAGTATTAAAATATAAACATAAAAAATTGATACTCTGTTAATAAAATAATAAATACTTAGCTACAATATTTATTTACCAAAATATTCCTGTATGTATCCTACATTTCTACTCGGAGAATCTGTATAAAACTAAAAGGTCGTAATAAATCTTTTTGTTGTTGTTGTATAATTATTTACGAAAAGGGAAAACTTTTTGAAATATGCACGAAAATGAGACATATTTAAAGGGAGAGGTGCCCTATTTGGTAGTCAATTGACTCTTCTAATCAATTGTTAAATAAACAAAAAATTACGATAAAATAAATAGGTAATACATAATATAATTAAATGTAATTCTACTGTCCTAAAAGCCTATGTCCATAGTTTACTTAAATACCATTTATAAGATTCCACCCTTCAGTGTAGTATATAAAAGCAGAATGATCCAATACAGTATTAGAGCTCTAAAGAAGCGGTCTGGTAGATTAAAAATTGGTGAAACCGCTTGAGTGTTCACCACTGATGAGCCAAGCCCTCCCAATATTTTTTCATCGCGTTAAGGACAGTAGAAGTTTGATTTATTCGTGAAAATAAAATTCGCGTCTTCATTCATTATATAATAAAGGGTAGATAAAATGTAGGGGAAATATATATGCAGTTGTAAATATGTAAAATTTATTCAGTGAGAGAGGCATCCCTACCTTGATTGTGTTATTCTCTATTGGTAGATGAAATAGTATCTACACCATTTGTTGTGTGTTCCTGTGAGCGACGGTGAAGTGTTGTAGTGTAATAATGTAGATGGGGGCTGGCGTCGACGCCAGGAATAGAGTGGAAAATTCCACGGGAGAATTGATCTGGTTGGATCAATGATGGTCGCTCCTTCCTCGTTGCCCTGTCGCTGCATCTCCCGCCCCTGGATTACCTTAGCTACAACCTGGGTTCTCTACCTTAGCTACAACCCGGGTTCTCCACGTTAATGTAGACAACAATCCAGGCTTTCTAAGGTTGGATTCATAGTGTCCCGGGTTCTTCACGTTAATGTGGAGAACAATCCAGGCTTTCTAAGGTTGGATTCAAGTGTCCCGGGTTCTTCACGTTAATGTGGAGAACAATCCAGGCTTTCTAAGGTTGGATTCAAGTGTCCCGGGTTCTTCACGTTAATGTGGAGAACAATCCAGGCTTTCTAGGTTAGATTAATGATGTCAACAACCCTGGTTTGCTAGGTTAGATATCTGATGTTGACCAAAACCGGGTTCTCCAGGTTGACTGAAACCCGGGTTGTCTACCTTAGATACCTTATGTTGACAAAAAATCCAGGTTATCTTGTTAGATTCATGATGTCAACCACCCGTGTTTGCTAGGTTAAGATACCTAATGTTGACAAAACCCGGGTTTGCTAGGTTTGATAGCTGATGTTGACACCGGGTTCTCTACGTTAGATATCTGATGTAGACAAAACCCGGGTTCTCCACCCTAGACACCCAATGTTGACAAAAAAATCCAGGCTTTCTAGGTTGGATTCATAGTGCCAACACCCAGATTTGCTAGGTTAAGATACCTTATGTTGATAAAACCCGGGTTCTCTACGTTAGACACCTGATGTAGACAAAAATTCAGGCTTTCTAGGTTAAATTCATAGTGTCCCGGGTTCGCTAAGTTAAGATATCTGATGTTGACAAAACCCGGGTTCTTCACATTAGATACCCAATGTGGACAACAATTCAGGCTTTCTAGGTTAGATTCATAGTGTCCCGGGTTCGCTAGGCTAAGATATCTGATGTTGACAAAACCCGGGTTCTTCACATTAGATACCCAATGTGGACAACAATTCAGGCTTTCTAGGTTAGATTCATAGTGTCCCGGGTTCGCTAGGTTAAGATATCTGATGTTGACAAAACCCGGGTTCTTCACATTAGATACCCAATGTGGACAACAATTCAGGCTTTCTAGGTTAGATTCATAGTGTCCCGGGTTCGCTAGGTTAAGATATCTGATGTTGACAAAACCCGGGTTCTTCACATTAGATACCCAATGTGGACAACAATTCAGGCTTTCTAGGTTAGATTCATAGTGTCCCGGGTTCGCTAGGTTAAGATATCTGATGTTGACAAAACCCGGGTTCTCCACGTTAGATACCCAATGTGGACAACAATTCAGGCTTTCTAGGTTAGATTCATAGTGTCCCGGGTTCGCTAGGTTAAGATATCTGATGTTGACAAAACCCGGGTTCTTCACATTAGATACCCAATGTGGACAACAATTCAGGCTTTCTAGGTTAGATTCATAGTGTCCCGGGTTCGCTAGGTTAAGATATCTGATGTTGACAAAACCCGGGTTCTCCACGTTAGATACCCAATGTGGACAACAATTCAGGCTTTCTAGGTTAGATTCATAGTGTCCCGGGTTCGCTAGGTTAAGATATCTGATGTTGACAAAACCCGGGTTCTCCACGTTAGATACCCAATGTGGACAACAATTCAGGCTTTCTAGGTTAGATTCATAGTGTCCCGGGTTCGCTAGGTTAAGATATCTGATGTTGACAAAACCCGGGTTCTTCACATTAGATACCCAATGTGGACAACAATTCAGGCTTTCTAGGTTAGATTCATAGTGTCCCGGGTTCGCTAGGTTAAGATTTCTGATGTTGACAAAACCCGGGTTCTCCACGTTAGATACCCAATGTGGACAACAATTCAGGCTTTCTAGGTTAGATTCATAGTGTCCCGGGTTCGCTAGGTTAAGATATCTGATGTTGACAAAACCCGGGTTCTTCACATTAGATACCCAATGTGGACAACAATTCAGGCTTTCTAGGTTAGATTCATAGTGTCCCGGGTTCGCTAGGTTAAGATATCTGATGTTGACAAAACCCGGGTTCTTCACATTAGATACCCAATGTGGACAACAATTCAGGCTTTCTAGGTTAGATTCATAGTGTCCCGGGTTCGCTAGGTTAAGATATCTGATGTTGACAAAACCCGGGTTCTCCACGTTAGATACCCAATGTGGACAACAATTCAGGCTTTCTAGGTTAGATTCATAGTGTCCCGGGTTCGCTAGGTTAAGATATCTGATGTTGACAAAACCCGGGTTCTCCACGTTAGATACCCAATGTGGACAACAATTCAGGCTTTCTAGGTTAGATTCATAGTGTCCCGGGTTCGCTAGGTTAAGATATCTGATGTTGACAAAACCCGGGTTCTTCACATTAGATACCCAATGTGGACAACAATTCAGGCTTTCTAGGTTAGATTCATAGTGTCCCGGGTTCGCTAGGTTAAGATTTCTGATGTTGACAAAACCCGGGTTCTCCACGTTAGATACCCAATGTGGACAACAATTCAGGCTTTCTAGGTTAGATTCATAGTGTCCCGGGTTCGCTAGGTTAAGATATCTGATGTTGACAAAACCCGGGTTCTTCACATTAGATACCCAATGTGGACAACAATTCAGGCTTTCTAGGTTAGATTCATAGTGTCCCGGGTTCGCTAGGTTAAGATATCTGATGTTGACAAAACCCGGGTTCTTCACATTAGATACCCAATGTGGACAACAATTCAGGCTTTCTAGGTTAGATTCATAGTGTCCCGGGTTCGCTAGGTTAAGATATCTGATGTTGACAAAACCCGGGTTCTCCACGTTAGATACCCAATGTGGACAACAATTCAGGCTTTCTAGGTTAGATTCATAGTGTCCCGGGTTCGCTAGGTTAAGATATCTGATGTTGACAAAACCCGGGTTCTCCACGTTAGATACCCAATGTGGACAACAATTCAGGCTTTCTAGGTTAGATTCATAGTGTCCCGGGTTCGCTAGGTTAAGATATCTGATGTTGACAAAACCCGGGTTCTTCACATTAGATACCCAATGTGGACAACAATTCAGGCTTTCTAGGTTAGATTCATAGTGTCCCGGGTTCGCTAGGTTAAGATATCTGATGTTGACAAAACCCGGGTTCTCCACGTTAGATACCCAATGTGGACAACAATTCAGGCTTTCTAGGTTAGATTCATAGTGTCCCGGGTTCGCTAGGTTAGATACCCAATGTGGACAACAATTCAGGCTTTCTAGGTTAGATTCATAGTGTCCCGGGTTCGCTAGGCTAAGATATCTGATGTTGACAAAACCCGGGTTCTCCACGTTAGATACCCAATGTGGACAACAATTCAGGCTTTCTAGGTTAAATTCATAGTGTCCCGGGTTCGCTAGGTTAAGAAACCTTATGTAGACAAAACCCGGTTTTGCTAGGTTAGATACCTTATGTTGACAAAACCCGGGTTCTCCACGTTAGATACCTGATGTAGACAAAAATTCAGGCTTTCTAGGTTAAATTCATAGTGTCCCGGGTTTGATAAGTTACCATATGTTGACAGTAACCTATGTTCGCTAGGCTATATTCAAATTTGAAACAAATTCACTGACATACGTTAAAGGCAACGCATACACAGGGAAACTATACACACAAGACAATATACATTACTATATACAGTTGAGGAGTACCATAAACTAACTTATAATACAATATAATACACTGCGGCTTGTGATTGTAAAACAACACTTGAAGTTACACCGCATGAGTTTCTTTTCTATGAAAAATCAAAATTTATTTCAAAGGTGAAATATTGACTATTTCTAACCTTTTTGGATGAGGTATGAAAGGGTGAATTATGAAGAGATAGACTGTGTGGAAGTATGAGGAGTGGGAAGAGAAAATTCCCTAATCAGAACAACCCTAGGTGACCATATGTCCAGCTTTCTAAAAACAAACATTTCCGGGAACTCCCCGTCTCATTCCCCTTGGGGACTATTTTATCCTACTGAGAAGAATTTAAAAGAACCTGAATTTGATGATCAGAAGACAGTTCTCACCAAGGTGGTCTCCATGCCGGTTGTTCCCAGGGTGGTAAAGGGCGGGGCGCACTGCCCGCGCGCTCGCGTTGAGGAGTAGACAACACAGAGGTCCAGATAACCAGAAGGTTATCTCTCCTCAGGAACTACGTGGACGTTAACGTCATCTGTGTCTTGTCTGAAGAACCAGTAAAGCTCTATAGGTTTTTTAATATTATTATTATCCCTAGTACACGTGTGGTACAGGCCATGATAATCATGGTGGGTAGAAGTTTGCGACTGCCTTTACTGTAAGTACATCACATGTCTACACATATGAAAAGCAGTTCGACTTTTGCACTTATAAATGTGCCAGAGCCCCGTTTGATTACTTACACTCTCTGGTGGAGTTGGAATTTTACAAGTTTCGGGAGCCATTGGAGCATTTTTTTTTAATTAGAAAAAAGTTCCTAATACGGGAATCGAACCCGGATCGTAGCGGTCAAAAACCAATGGTTTAGATCTTCCTTCCGCCGACTCCCTTCTCTATAGGTATGATGGATGAATTCTCTTGTGGAAAAAGGAACCTCCATTAATGGAGAAACACTTCCCAAAAGTTTACAAGAATTGCTTATAAGGAAGGAATTATAATGAAAAAGAAAACAGCATCTACTTATCGTGCTAATGAAAGTTGTTAATGGCTTGCGCCATCTATCGGAATAAAAAATAAACTATTCTCGTTGATTTTTTATTATTCCAGAATTGGCCAAATACCCATTCTTGATTATGTTGTTGTTGTTTCTTATCCCCTTGTGTAAAGATTACACGAATTCCATGAGTTCATGCTCCTCGAGCTGTTTTAATTCTTGATTATGGCGCAAGCCATCAGCAACTTTCAGTTTCACAATAAGGAGATATATTTTTCAAAATTTATGCATCTTATCCCAGTACAATATCACATTTGTACTATGTTTTTCATATTGAAGGAATTCTAGATGAGATGACAAAGACATCACTATGGGGGTATAAAAACCTTGTACAGTACAAGTTGGGAGATATGTTAGTACAAGCTATCTACCTGGAACTTGAGCAAGACGGGGTACCTTAAAGAAAATATTGTCCTTGTAGAGAGGGGCGGCTTGTTTACTCTGCCTGCGGTTAGCAAGAAAATGTTTGGAGGAATGGTTACGATAGAGTAATTCAAGGAAGAATAAAATTGTAAAGAATTTCTTTTATGTTTTTTTTTTATTTATTCAGCTGAGCTTTCTTTCAAGCAATTCTGACCTTCAACCGAAAATAAAATTAAAAGAACGTACAGCAACAAAAAGCTTTGTTAAGACATTTTGGTCTTATACAGATTCTAGAGTAGAAGAGACGGTATACAGAAATAAAGGTGATAATAATCAGCAATGTTGACAATATAAAACAACAAAAAGATTTATTAAGACCTTTCAGTCTTATACAGATTCTCCGAGTATATAGAAATGTAGGGTACATACAGGAATAACAGTAATAGTACCAGTAATAACAACAACATAAAGCTTTATTAAGACCTTTTAGTCTTATACAGATTCTACAAGCAGAAATGTAGGATACATACAGGAATAACAGTAATAGTACCTGTAATAACAACAACAAAAATCTTTATTAAGACCTTTTAGTCTTATACAGATTCTCCGAGTATAGAAATGTAGGGTACATACAGGAATAACAGTAATAGTACCAGTAATAACAACATCAAAAAGCTTTATTAAGATCTTTCAGTCTTATACAGATTCTCAGAGTATAGAAATGTAGGGTACATACAGGAATAACAGTAATAGTACCAGTAATAACAACAACAAAAGCTTTATTAAGACCTTTTGGTCTTATACAGATTCTCTGAGTAGAAGAGGGTATGAAAATTCGAAACTATTATAGACGCGTATGATTCTTTTTTTTTTTTTAATTAAACAATTTCTACTGCCCTTACTGCAATGGAAAAATTAATGAGAAGGCCCATCTTTCTTTTATAGCGATACTGTTGCTAGACTCTTGGAATGGGTATTTTAGATGAACTATGGACATAAGCTTTGAGGACAGTAGAATTACATACAATTATAAATATATAATATGCTTCGAGCAATCGCTCTTCCGCAAACATCAATTTGTGTCTTTTATTAGAACAGTTATATACAGAAATAACAGTAATAGTAACAATAATCAGAAATATAGTAGAATAATTCTTCCTGGAGTAAACTTATACGATAATAACAAGGCGAAGGAAGACGAGTATCTTTATTGGTGCATAAGAGCGAGCTTTCGGGAAAAATCCCTTCGACGGGCAAGATATAACGACACTGTATCACAGTGTCGTTATATCTTGCCCGTCGAAGGGATTTTTCCCGAAAGCTCGCTCTTATGCACCAATAAAGATACTCGTCTTCCTTCGCCTTGTTATTATCGTATAAATAATCAGAAATATTGAAAATATACAACAGAGATCTTTATTCAGACCTCTTTGTCTTAAACATACTGTATTTCTCTTAGTAGAAGAGGGTATATACAGCCTGAACATACACTTTCTATTCCCTACATACGATGGTTAAACTGACAGCGTGATAGTCATTGACGTCCCTCCTCATAGAGACCAGATGTCACGAATCGCTTGAAGAACCAAGATCCAGGATAATTGTAATGGTATCCATGTCACACAGACCTGCGCACAAAATAAACATACAAGTATAATATAATGCGGCTTGTGATTGTAAAACAACATTTAAAAATTATCCCGCATGAGAGTTTCTTTTCAATGAAAAATCAAAATTTATTTAAAGAAGAAATAACGATTATTTCTAACCTCATTACTCTTCACAATTCATCCTTTCATACCTCATCCTTAAGGTTAGAAATAATCGTTATTTCTACTTTAAATAAATTTTGAATTTTCATGTGATTTTTCATTGAAAAGAAACTCATGCGGGATAATTTTCCAATGTCATTTTACAAACCTACAAGTATAGCGACATATAAACACTTTATATGCTTCTATGTTCTCTTGTAGATGGGCAGAGATGCCTGAAAACTCGACGTTTAATGAAGATAAAGAAACTCATCTCCAGAAAACTGTGGCATTTGACAATTGACAATTAAAACAAATTTATTGACAACTCAGTCAATATTTACAAAAATGAGATCACAAAAATAATTAGAGAAAATAAAAAGATAGAGAAAAGTGTGTTCGAACCAGGGACATCAGGTTCTAAAGTCTAAAGCTTTCGCAGCTAGGCTATTTCGTCTTATTATATAATAATTTAAAGAAGAATTTAATATTTACAAATTTAAATTTTCAGCCGGGGAGTCTTCCTCACCGTACAAGTGTCTTCTTCCAGGCGATGTCCTCAATTCCAAAACCCAGCCCCACCTGCACGAAGTACCGATAAATTCAGCACTTCGCTGACGCTAGGATGGCCGTCGACCTCCTGCCCAGTCCCGAAGATATTTTTAAAATTAATATCCATTAAATTTATAAATCAATTAAACATAGAAAAACACAATTCGACTACCAAGCTTGGATGAGTTTTCAAAACAATGATGAAGCGTAAAAATTGCAAGCTATCACCCTGCTAAGTCACATACATGACTCTCGATATTTCTGCTATTGTGCACAATGCTCCACACATTGATGCAAATTACACAATACTCACTCTCACAAAGCCTTTATTAAGACACCATTCTCTTCTCTCATTGCCGGCTTACAACGATATCCTCACAATGATCAATCACCATAATGTAGTGGAGGAGAAAACGATCAAGTTCTTTCACGTTGTATAGGCCATGATAATCACATAAAACCTTTATTAAGACACCAGTCAGAGTCTCCTCTCTCATTGCAACGATATCCTCACAATGATCAATCATGTAGTGGAGGAGAAAACGATAAATCCAAGTTATTTCATGTAGTACAGGCCATGATAATCACACAAATCCTTTATTAAGACACCAGTCAGAGAGATTCTCCTCTCTCATTACAACGATATCCTCACAATGATCAATCATGTAGTGGAGGAGAAAACGATGAATCCAAGTTATTTCATGTAGTACAGGCCATGATAATCACACAAATCCTTTATTAAGACACCAGTCAGAGAGATTCTCCTCTCTCATTGCAACGATATCCTCACAATGATCAATCATGTAGTGGAGGAGAAAACGATAAATTCAAGTTCTTTCACGTAGTACAGACCATGATAATCACATACACAAAGTCTTTATTAAGACACCAGTCAGATTCTCCTCTCTCATTACAACGATATCCTCACGATGATCAATCACCATCATGTAGTGGAGGAGAAAACGATGAATCCAAGTTCTTTCACGTAGTACAGGCCATGATAATCACATACACAAAGTCTTTATTAAGACACCAGTCAGATTCTCCTCTCTGATTGTAACGTTATTCTCACAATGATCAATCATGTAGTGGAGGAGAAAACGATTAATCCAAGTTCTTTGACGTAGTACAGGCCATGATAATCGCACATAAAACCTTTATTAAGACACCAGTCAGATTCTCTTCTCTCATTGCAACGATATCCTCACAATGATCAATCATGTAGTGGAGGAGATCCTACTTACTGTAAAAGTTGGGACAGATTGATATGATACTTTGTACTGAAGTAAGTTAGCTGTCGTTTACTTTTGAGAATAACGTCTCTTCACTAATATACTGACACTCAAAGATGTAATGAGATATTTCAATTTCTTTTTTTTTTTTTTTTTGTAAAGATGGAATATTTTATCCTTCCCTCACTGAAAATGTTCCGAACATGAACTCCCCAAATGGCAGGGATCTGTCTAGATTCAAGGCGGCTTTAAGCTCCTGATCCGGACGTGCCCTACGTCGATTGTATATATCTCTCTTCATTCCTACCATTATTATTACCTTATAACTCTCTTTGAGTGTAAAGATTGACGAGATGTCAATAAAGTTGTTTAATTGTCAATTTGTCACTGAAAATTTTGGTTTTCCTGAAAAAAAAAAAAAAGAAATGGAGTATTTTCTATTGTGTAATATAGCGTTTAACTGGAAATGGAAGATCACTTAGTAAATAGATTTCAGTCAAAAAATGGAAACCGTGAAATGATAATCATTTGTAACGAACATCCTTCATATGGTGGTGTACATAGTCCGTTATATAAGTCCAATTAAAGCAATAAACATTGATGTAGGTTAATAGGGCTTAATACGGTCAATTAATTGGTGATTTACATGTGATTGGGTGATGTTGACTTGAGACTACGAATAATTTACAGCGCGTACCTTCGTTACATATCCTTCCTTATTTACATATAAACTTGGGTAATTCGAAGCCCAAGAAACCAAAAAAAAAAAATCGAATTAATCAACAATTCGAATTAAAACGGAAATTCTATTTATAGGAAATTCTAGGGACCAAGATAAATATTGGAATTAACGACGTTCTATTGTAGTATATATATCCTTCCTTATATATTTGCATATACAAACAAAAATCTTTATTAAGACCTTTCAGTCTTATACAGATTCTCCGAGCAGAAATGTAAGATACATGTAGGAATAACAGTAATAGTACCAGTAATCAGCATTGTTATTTACAGTGTATCAAATAAGGGAAAAAAGAAAGGAAAGGCTTAGCATAAACTTATATGTAATTATATATTTATAAATTTTAATTGCCATCAATATCGATAAAAATCTGTAACAATTAATTTTAAGGCAACGTGTTTCTTTTTTATATCTCTACAGGACCTTACTGCAGTGAATAAGTTATTGAATGGGAGGGCTCATTAGTGATGAACCCTCTCAGCGGTTTAGCCAAGAAACACATTGTTTAAAATTATATATGCATATAGGGTGAGATATATACGCCCTTATATACATAATGAGAAATTTCACAAGTTTTAAATCAATTTCACATGAAGGTAGCTGAAGTTTAACATATAGGTCAGCTGAAGATAGAGTTTAAAATATAGGTCAATAATGGGTTTAAAAATCCAATAATTATTCCCTTTTCTAACTGCAATATGTAAATAGAGCTCATAGAAAAATTGTAAATATAATTTTGGCTTGGTAATTAAAAAGCAGACGAAGAGCCGTATTTTCGCTCGAAAATTCACTCTTTTTTAAATTTTAAATGTATATTTAAAACATATAAATGTATATTTAAAACATATAAATGTATATTTTAAACATATAAATGTATATTTAAATGCATATAGAGATATATGGAACGTATTTATAATTTAATTTGTAATATTAGTTTAGACTATTTTATTATGCAATTCTGCTACAAATTAAAACACTATATTTACATATTGTTTCAAGTGCATATGTCATGGGCGTAAATCCCGTTAACTACTTGTAGTATTCCGTGTACTATATTTGTGGAAGTTCCCGCAAACGAGGTAAAAAACCACGGCCAGATTGTTCAATGCTTAATTAAACACAAGATGCTGTCTGTCACTGGGCGACGGGCAACCAATAGCGAAGCCACGGCAACAGGACTTCAGCCAATGGGCCGGCCGTCTGACAGGACGGTACCAAGGTTAGACAACAACAGTTGTACTACTGTGACGTCATCCACGTAGCTTCGATCTTCCAGGTCTATTCTAAGTTGTAAAATAGATCGTACAGTAGTACTGCTAGTAGTACTCCTAGATAGTATTACTGCTAGATAGAATAGCTGGCATTGGTTCTTATATTACTTCGGCAAAGTAGAATGTAATAGAGAATATCAGCTATAATCCTGAACTAAGTGGTTTTACATTTGAGTAGCATTTTTTCTCCATTTTTGTTGACTCTATACAGATATCGGTGTTCACTACACTACGGAGTAAGATATGCTGTCAGTGTTGTATACTTGTTCTCAGTGTAGGACAGAATCTTCTATACATTGCTTCCAAATTGTTAATCTACTTATATATTTGCCTTATTCTGTCTGTTTGTCTGTATGTCTGAAGCTCACGGATAGAATGCGCTCCCATTGGCTGCCAGCGAACACGTGGCCTCCCTGCCCCCCTCTAGACAACCCTGTTATCAGCTGTGCGATACATACACCTGTCTATAGCGGCCACTCTAGACAACCCTGTTATCAGCAGTGTGCTACATCCACCTGTCTAAACAGACCACTCTGTCTATAGCGGCCACTCTAGACAACCCTGTTATCAGCTGTGTGATACATCCACCTGTCTATACAGACCACCCTGTCTATAGCGGTCACTCTAGGCAACCCTGTTATCAGTTGTGTGATACATCCACCTGTCTATACAGACCACCCTGTATATAGCGGCCATTCTAGACAACCCTGTTATCTGCTGTGTGATACATACACCTGTCTATAGCGGCCACTCTAGACAACCCTGTTATCATCAGTGTGCTACATACACCTGTCTATACAGACCACCCTGTCTATAGCGGTCACTCTAGGCAACCCTGTTAACAGCAGTGTGATACATACACCTGTCTATACAGACCACCCTGACTATAGACCACTCTAGACAACCCTGTTATCAGCTGCCTGTCTATACAGACCACCCTGTCTATAGCGGTCACCTTAGGCAACCCTGTTATCATCAGTGTGTTATATTCACCTGTCTATACAGACCACCCTGTCTATAGCGGTCACCTTAGGCAACCCTGTTATCAGCAGTGTGATACATCCACCTGTCTATACAGACCACCCTGTCTATAGCGACCACTCTAGACAACCCTGTTATCAGCTGTGTGATACATCCACCTGTCTATACAGACCACCCTGTCAATAGCGACCACCCAAGACAACGTTTTTAAAATATATTCGCACTCGGGTAAACCCCGGGCGTTGCCCGGGCCATTCGTCTAGTTATCTATAAGTTGCTTACAGAGATGTGGAATGTCACAGAAAATATCATCCATTCTTCAATGTCTAAGATGGTTTGACAACCTGAGTAGCATTTTTTTCTTCCATTTCTGTTGAGACTATATTGATATCGGTGTACACTGCAGGAAGTAAGATATGCTGTCAGTGTTGTATAACTGCTCCTACTGTAGGACAGAATCTTCTATACATTGCTTCCAGAGATGTGGAATGTCACAGAAAATATCCACTCTTCCATGGCTAAGATAGTTTAACAATCTGGGTAGCATTTTCCTCTATTTCTGTTGAGACTATACAGATATTGTGATACACTGCAAGGAAGCAAGAGAAGCTGTCAGTGTTATATGATTGCTCCCACTGTAGGACAGAATATTCTATACATTACTTCGGCATAGGTGAAATCTCACAGAGAATTTTTGCCATTCTTCCATACTTAAGATAGATTAACAACCTGAGTAGCATTTTCCTCTATTTCGGTCGATATTATCCAGATATTGGTGTACACTGTATGGTCAAGATATGCTGTCAGTATTGTACAATTGCTCCCTCTGTAGGATTTCATTAAGATCTTACATACGTTACTTCGACAAAAGTGAAATGTCACACGGAATTTCACCCATGGCTAAGATGGCTTAACAATCTGAGTAGCATTTTTTCTTCATTTCCGTTGACATTATCCAGGTACTGTGACACCATATTATTGACTGTATAGGCTCATCCATTGATGAGTTCTACTCATCTCCAGCACAGACACCATCAACAATCTCTACAATCTTCATACCCTGATAAGATTGTTGAGTGGAGATAAGAAAGAAGAAGACTTAGAACAGCTGCAATTCTCAACTTTGAAAACCACACCATAGACTGTATTGGCTCACCATTAATGAGCTCTACTCATCTCCAGCACAGACACCATCAACAAGCTCTACAATCTTGATACCCTGATAAGATTGAGTGGAGATAAGAAAGAAGAAGAGATTGTGGTGTACATTGCAGGAAGCAATAGAAGCTGTCAGTGTTGTATAATTTCTCCCACTGTAGGACAGAATCTTACATACGTTGTTTCAGCAGATGTGAAATGTTACAGAAAATATCATCCATTTCTCCATACCTAAGATAACAATCTGATTAGCTTAACCCGGATTGACAATCCTGAAGATAAAGGTTGCCTGCTCGTCATTCCTAGTTCTTTAAACCAAGAGACATTTCGGCTAGTAAAAGTTTATATTTTTTTCTAACGAGGACAAAATATTTTTGTCGAAAAATCTTTACTAGCCGAAGAATCTCTTAATGTTAAAAACTATGAATATACCTCTATCTTCAAGATGAACAATCAGAGTAGCATTTTATATCCATCTCTGTTTACATCATCCAGATATCACTGTAAGGAATATGAAAATATGCAAATATTCCCATAGATAGCATTGCCATCGTGAGGGAGATTGTTTCTTCTTAAGCCTTGTCAGCTTGAGCAGCCAGACAGTCATCACGCCAACAGATAATCGCTTCCTATCTTACGCCACAATTACGTAAGTCTCGGCTGGTTGTGTCTGCCGAGCAAACTTCCGATTTTGGGGATTCTTGAGTTACTTAACCATGGATCTTAAATACATACCTAATTGAAGCATTAAAGATCGAATGTTTCTTTTAAGCATAAAACAAACTTCTACTGTCCTTACTACGATGAGAAAAATTATTGGAACGGCTTGGCTCATCAGTAGTGAACCCCGGTTTCGTCAATTTAATCTACCAGACCGCTTCTTTAGAGCTTTAATACTATATTGGATTATGATTACATATAGAATATATATCTGAAGATATATAGAATTACATATAAATATTTGCATAGAGCAATGTTCTTCAAACAATAAAGACAAGGCCAGTTGGTCATAAATTAATTTGAAGCAATAACGCGCAATATATATAATACAAATGAAAACATCAAAATGCGAATGTTTCTTTCCACAAATAAATCAAACTTCTACTGTTCTTATTGCGATGAAAAAATATTGGGAGGGCTTGGCTCATCAGTTGTGAACCCTCCCAGCGGTTTCGCCAATTTAATCTACCACACCGCTTCTTAGAACTCTAATACTGGAATACTAATTGGACATTTCTACTTATATATGCTACACTGAAAGGCGAAATCTCAGAAACTGTATTTAAGTAAACTATGAACATAAGCTTTTAGGACAATTACATATAAATATTTGCATAGAATAATTCTCTTCAAACACTAAGGACAAGGTCAGTTAGCAGGTAGATAAATGGTTAACAAACATATTGGGAAACTCTTACATCCATAATAGCAGAGTTATTCTCTATATGCAAATACGTCTTGATTCTCTAACTGGTAGTTTTGCCAACGTACTTAAACCCTGTTTGTCGAAGTGAACTTAAATGCATACTATCTATGCAACAAATTTCTATCCTCTATTTACATATGCATCAAGTATTTTCCAGATATTAAGTAATCCTTACTTTGCCCTGATAAACCATTCTACAATAAGTTTCCAGTATTTGTGACACATACGGGTTAAGTTTTTTCGATTTGCATAGGTGAGGAAAGAAAATTTTCAGTTGGCTTCGTGCCAGTTCTGTAATATGGATTAGGAATGCAATATGTGTTTGAGGTCATCAGACCACGACAAGAATTGGATGGTAGAGATGTATATTAAGGAGAAATGGCTTTTTTGAAGAAGAATGTTCTGGTCAAATGAAGAAGAATGGTTTAATTGGACTGATGACTGGATGGGAAGCTATGAAGGACTTGAGATAGAAAAGTACGAAGTTAATGGACTTACTTAATACCATAGAAACTGAAGAAGAAGAAAGGCATGGTATACTGCACTATGTAAACATGATGCTGGTAGTACAAATCCCTATTACACATGGTACAAGCCATGATAATAATGTATGGTAGTTAGCGACTACTTTTACTGTAAGAATATAAACAGTAGCAATGCGTTTCTTTATTTGTGCAAAGTGCAAGCTTTCAGATCTTTATAATCCTTCTACAGGCATGGCCCTGGGTTATAAAGATCCGAAAGCTTGTACTTTGCACAAATAAATAAACACATTGGTACTGTTTATATTCTTATTTTATACTTTATAGCAATTTTATCTTCTAATGGATTGTTTACTGTAAGTACACCACATGTCTACATACACTCATGGTCAAAATTCAAAGAAGTGGAATGCCTTTGATATCGCCGTTCCAGGAGCCTGGATTACCTTTATGGTACTACTACTATTCTACTATCCTTACTGCGGTTAAAAAATATTGTGAGATCTTGGCTTATCAGTGGTGAACCTTGTAAAAATTCAGCCCCACCAGGAATTACAAGTAACCAAACTGAGGCTCTTTGGGACACTTGTAAGTGTAAAATTTGAACTGTTTTCTGCATACACTCATGGACAAAACTTAAGGAAGTTTTACCATGTATATCGGGATTGAGACAATAACTCTGAAAGATATTACAGTGACCTTTATTGAAGACACACGAGATGACCAATATACACTCATGGACAAAACTTAAGGAAGTTGTACCTTTTACCATGTATATCGGGATTGAGACAATAACTCTGAAAGATATTACAGTGACCTTTATTGAAGACACACGAGATAACCAATATACACTCATGGACAAAACTTAAGAAAGTTTTACCATGTATATCGGGATTCAGACAATAACTCTGAAAGATATTACAGTGACCTTTATTGAAGACACACGAGATGACCAATATACACTCATGGACGAAACTTAAGGAAGTTGTACCTTTTACCATGTATATCGGGATTGAGACAATAACTCTGAAAGATATTACAGTGACCTTTATTGAAGACACACGAGATAACCAATATACACTCATGGACAAAACTTAAGAAAGTTTTACCATGTATATCGGGATTCAGACAATAACTCTGAAAGATATTACAGTGACCTTTATTGAAGACACACGAGATGACCAATATACACTCATGGACAAAACTTAAGGAAGTTGTACCTTTTACCATGTATATCGGGATTGAGACAATAACTCTGAAAGATATTACAGTGACCTTTATTGAAGACACACGAGATAACCAATATACACTCATGGACAAAACTTAAGAAAGTTTTACCATGTATATCGGGATTCAGACAATAACTCTGAAAGATATTACAGTGACCTTTATTGAAGACACACGAGATAACCAATATACACTCATGGACAAAACTTAAGAAAGTTTTACCATGTATATCGGGATTCAGACAATAACTCTGAAAGATATTACAGTGACCTTTATTGAAGACACACGAGATAACCAATATACACTCATGGACAAAACTTAAGAAAGTTTTACCATGTATATCGGGATTCAGACAATAACTCTGAAAGATATTACAGTGACTTATCTTTCCTAATTTTCCACGTGGCAATATCATTTCTGATAGATCGTTGTCCAATTAGCCGTCACATGGGAGGAAGCTGATGAGCTAGCTACACACACCCACACCACTAGGTCCTTCTAGAGAGTCCAAGGTCGCCGTAGCTACGGAAATCTGGAAGGTTTAATTACATGTAGATACCGTGATTCTTGGGAGACTCTATCTTCGTGGTAACGTCTACACATAGCGTTGTCTCTCTAAGTATCATCTCAACATTGAACTGAGAGATCCTGTCCTTGTCTGAAGGAAGACAAGATAGAGGAACCTCCCTTCTTTAGAACATCTTTTTATATTTTATCATCAAATTGTAAATAATATCATTTATATTATGATGCATCAGCGCGCCAGTAAGTGTAAAATTCGAACTGATTTCTTCATACACTCCTGGACTTGTACCTTTTAGCATGTATTTCGGGATTCAAACAATAACACTGACTTGTACCTTTTAGCATGTATTTCGGGATTCAAACAATAACACTGACTTGTACCTTTTAGCATGTATTTCGGGATTCAGACAATAACACTGACTTGTACCCTTTAGCATGTATTTCGGGATTCAGACAATAACACTGACTTGTACCCTTTAGCATGTATTTCGGGATTCAGACAATAACACTGACTTGTACCTTTTAGCATGTATTTCGGGATTCAGACAATAACACTGACTTGTACCCTTTAGCATGTATTTCGGGATTCAGACAATAACACTGACTTGTACCCTTTAGCATGTATTTCGGGATTCAGACAATAACACTGACTTGTACCCTTTAGCATGTATTTCGGGATTCAGACAATAACACTGACTTGTACCTTTTAGCATGTATTTCGGGATTCAAACAATAACACTGACTTGTACCTTTTAGCATGTATTTCGGGATTCAGACAATAACACTGACTTGTACCCTTTAGCATGTATTTCGGGATTCAGACAATAACACTGACTTGTACCCTTTAGCATGTATTTCGGGATTCAGACAATAACACTGACTTGTACCCTTTAGCATGTATTTCGGGATTCAGACAATAACACTGACTTGTACCTTTTAGCATGTATTTCGGGATTCAAACAATAACACTGACTTGTACCTTTTAGCATGTATTTCGGGATTCAAACAATAACACTGACTTGTACCTTTTAGCATGTATTTCGGGATTCAGACAATAACACTGACTTGTACCCTTTAGCATGTATTTCGGGATTCAGACAATAACACTGACTTGTACCTTTTAGCATGTATTTCGGGATTCAGACAATAACACTGACTTGTACCCTTTAGCATGTATTTCGAGATTCAGACAATAACACTGACTTGTACCCTTTAGCATGTATTTCGGGATTCAGACAATAACACTGACTTGTACCCTTTAGCATGTATATCGGGATTCAGACAATAACACTGACTTGTACCCTTTAGCATGTATTTCGAGATTCAGACAATAACACTGACTTGTACCCTTTAGCATGTATTTCGGGATTCAGACAATAACACTGACTTGTACCTTTTAGCATGTATTTCGGGATTCAGACAATAACACTGACTTGTACCTTTTAGCATGTATATCGGGATTGAGACAATAACACTGACTTGTACCTTTTAGCATGTATATCGGGATTAAGACAATAACTTTGAAATATATTACAGTGACCTTTATTGAAGACACACGAGATAACCAATATACACTCATGGACAAAACTTAAGGAAGTTGTACCTTTTACCATGTATATCGGGATTAAGACAATAACTCTGAAATATATTACAGTGACCTTTATTGAAGACACACGAGATAACCAATATACACTCATAGACAAAACTTAAGGAAGTTGTACCTTTTACCGTGTATATCGGGATTGAGACAATAACTCTGAAAGATATTACAGTGACCTTTATTGAAGACACACGAGATAACCAAGTGTGAACAGCCTCTGTCTCCTTAAAAAAAATAAAAAAAAAAATAGACGAACGACGATATCAAAGAATTTCCATTTCCTTAATGTGACTGTTGATTGTGGGGGTCAATAAAGGTTATGTAAATTGTATCTAGGGTAGCGTGGACACTGGTTGACGTCAGATAGTTGTCTAGCAACCAGCCAGTTTAGCTCTCATTGTCTTCCTTGTCACCATAGCAACGGGCCTCTCTGCCAAGGTCTGTGACAGCCCCGTCATCTAAGTTTTTATTGGCTCAATTGTTTGGTTGTATCAACAGCTAACTTGACAGGGGAGGGAGATTGGGTGGAGGAATGGGGCTTTAAAACGTCCATTTCTAACAGCCACCAATTCGGTATCAAATCCCACATGAAGCATTTTTTTCCTCTGCTTTAATAGCCACCGATTCTTGCTGAAACCCATCCCCAACAATACGTGCGAGTAACCAAACAGGGCTCTGACACGTTCTCTAGCTTTCGGCAACCGCGACATGGTATCGAATTCCGCATTAGACACTTTTTTCTGTTTTAAATGGCCTCCGATTATTGCTAAAGTCCAGACCCAAAAATAGGTGCGAGAAACCAAAAAGGGCTCTGGCACCTCAGGCTTTCGGCAACAACGACATGGTATCGAATTCCGCATTAGACACCTTTATTTCTGCTTTAATAGCCTTCGATTTTTGCTTAATTCCAACCCCAACAATGCGTGCGAGTAACCAAACAGGGCTCTGGCACCCTCTCTAGCTTTCTTCAGCAGCGACCCGGGCCGTGACTGTCAAGAATTTTACAATTTACACCACTCCTCCACGGACCTAATATATTACTTTAAATGTGTAGCTCCCCTGACATATTGTATGTTACTTCTGGCAGGATACTGTCGACTTTCGAGGTATTTATCTTCGTCACTGGCGTGAACCATCCATCTATTCAGTTGTCCTGCTAACCTACTGGGTGTTATAAAAAAATTTCTTTCTAGAGATTGACTTTCTTTCAAACATCCTTTGTAGAACTAATGAAATTTTACATTTTTTATAAATTTAATTGCTCTCTATCAATACAATTTGCAACAATTTTATTTACTCTTTTTAATTATTACATCAAATATTATCTCCATTTTATTTACTTTACTATAAAATTCGAAATTATTTTAAAGGCGTAAGATTCTTTTTTAAATAAAACAATTTCTACTGCCCTTACTGCTATGGAAAAATTAATGGGAGGGCCTGGCTCATCAGTGGTGAACCCTCCCAGCGGTTTCGCCAGTTTAATCTACCATGCCGCTGTTATATTGCATTTTTGGATCTTCCTTTTATAGTGATACTGTTGATAGACTCTTGGAATGGGTATTTTAGATGAAATATGGACATAAGCTTAAGGACAGTAGAATTACATACAATTTATAAATATATAATAATAATAATATATAAATTACTATAATGTAATTTTTTTATGAAACCATATTTGAGGGAGAGCTTTGTTCGATACATTACCTTGTAATTATATATATGTACCTCTACAGACCTATAAGCTTATGTCCATAGTTCACTAAACACCCCTAAGCTGCCTTCCTTAGTAAATCTAAGGTATGTAACAAATCCAATCCAATACAATAGTAGAGCTGTCTGAAGATTAATTTGGTGAAACCGCTGAGAGGGTTCACTACTGATGAACCAAGCCCTTTTATTCAATAACTTATATCATTACAGTAAGGTCTGTAGAGATAATATTTGATGATATTATTGAAAAGAAACACATTGCCAGTAAATTTAATTGTTAGAAATTGGTAATAATTCTTTTGGCAATGTCTTTCTTTTTTAGCATAACAAATATTATATCTAGAGACCGTACTATAATGATAAAATATATGAATGAGAGGGCTTGGCTCATCAGTAGTAAACCCTCTCAGGAGTTTCGCCAAATTAGGGATAATCACTGATTGTTTAGCATTGCGGTTTGTCTGCTTGCTTCATTCATTTTTGGGTTCAAAAATCATACACTTTGGTTAGTACCCCGTAATTCCATATTCTCTTACTGATGAGCCAAGCCCCTCTCATTCAAAAACGTTTATCATTGCAGTAAGGTCTATAAATATAATATATATATAAAAATATGCATATATTGGATTTATAATAATTTTAATCTTCCAATATTTCGAGGGGCAACTCGCCTCTCTTTATCGAGGAAGTTTGTGTTTTTCACTAAAACATGCGAGCACGCGTACACCACTTTTTATATTGTAACATTAAAATTATTATAAATCCAATATATGCATCCTTTTTTATATATATAATTTTAATTATAGATTGCTCAATCTTCAATATATATATATATTGCTTATCCCTAGTACACACATGGTACAGGCCATGATAATCATGGTGGGTAAAAGTAGGCGACTGCTTTTACTGTAAATACACCACATGTCTACATATGTGAAAAGCAGTTTAACTTTGCACTTACAAATATGCCAGAGTCCCGTTTGTTTACTTGCACTCGCTGGTGGGGTTGGACTTTTGCATGAATCGGGGGACATTGGAGCATTTTTTTTATCAGAAAAAAAGTGCCTAATGCGGGAATCGAACCCGGGTCGTAGCGGTCGAAAACCAACGGTTTATGCCATCCTTCCACCGGCCCCCTATATAATATTTGATGATGACTGGTAAAAAAAAAATTCTCAGTACCGCGATTTTTTTGTGACCTTTTTTTTTTTTTTTTTTTCACCTACAATTTTGCTTTAAAAAAGTGGATTTTTGATAGACGTGTTGAGCTGTGGTGATTTCTAGGAATTAGTTGAAGGTTTGGTTGAACTCTGAAAGCTTTATTTCCTTTATTCTAACCTTAATACTGAGTGCTGTTGTCCTTGGACGCCCGTCTTTATTTAGAAAGAGTTGAAGGTTAGAAAGTTGATGGGTTAAACACGCTTCTTTCCGTGTTGTCTCGTTGGTGTGGATTGTTGGGGGAATATTGGCGAAGTAAGGTATAATGATCTGTATTTGTCTTCAATAAAACATTCATATATGATTCTTAATAATATACTTGCATTTTTTTGCCTTATTGAAACTTGACATTGACCTAGAACAGCAGCTTTACACACCCAAGATAGAGAACATTGCTGTAATAGAGATGTACGGAGACATCTGAGGCTCTTCATTGGACACGACAACAGCAGAAAATGGACCCAGAACTTTACACACCCAAGATAGAGAACATTGCTGTGATAGAGATGTACGGAGACATCTGAGGCTCTTCATTGGACACGACAACAACAACAGAAAATTAACATGGACCCAGAACTTTACACACCCAAGATAGAGAACATTGCTGTGATAGAGATGCACGGAGACATCTGAGGCTCTTCATTGGACACAACAACAGAAAATTGACCCAGAACTTTACACACCCAAGATAGAGAACATTGCGTCTGCTGTGATAGAGATGTACGGAGACATCTGAGGCTCTTCATTGAACACAACAACAACAACAGAAAATTAACATGGACCCAGAACTTTACACACCCAAGATAGAGAACATTGCTGTGATAGAGATGTACGGAGACATCTGAGGCTCTTCATTGGACACAACAACAGAAAATTGACCCAGAACTTTACACACCCAAGATAGAGAACATTGCTGTGATAGAGATGTACGGAGACATCTGAGGCTCTTCATTGGACACAACAACAGAAAATTGACCCAGAACTTTACACACCCAAGATAGAGAACATTGCTGTGATAGATAGGTACGGAGACATCTGAGACTCTTCATTGGACACGACAACAACAACAGAAAATGGACCCAGAACTTTACACACCCAAGATAGAGAACATTGCTGTGATAGAGATGTACGGAGACATCTGAGGCTCTTCATTGGACACGACAACAACAACAGAAAATGGACCCAGAACTTTACACACCCAAGATAGAGAACATTGCTGTGATAGAGATGTACGGAGACATCTGAGGCTCTTCATTGGACACGACAACAACAGAAAATTGACCCAGAACTTTACACACCCAAGATAGAGGACATTTCTGTGATAGAGATGTACGGAGACATCTGAGGCTCTTCATTGGACACGATAACAACAACAATATTAATATAATCAAGGACATAGGGATTGGTAGAGCAGTGGTAGAAACAGTCGATTTTTGATAGTTACGACCCGGGATCGAATCCCGCATTGGTCACTTTTTTTTTTAAGAAAAAATTTTTCAGTAGCCCTTTCGATTCTTTAAAAGTCAAATTTCACCAATGAGGAGTGCAATTAACCAAGCAGGGCTCTGGCAAAAGTAAAACTGTTTTCTACATGTATAGACATGTGGTGTACTTACAATAAAAGCAGTCGCTAACTACCCACCATGATTATCACGTATGTTTGGGATAAGTTTGAAAACATTAAAGACATCAAATTCTGCAAACATAAATTCTTTTTATTGTCAAATGAACAAAAATAAGATTGGAACTTACAGGGAAAGAGTCTCCCTAATCAATTTTTTTACCAATTTTTAAGAAAAAAAGTACTAAAATACCAAAAGAGACGCACAAATTTAATAAAATTAATAAAGCACCCAAGACTAAGTTTCTTGTACAATTTCCTTTTTCTAGCTTTCAGGCTAACATGTCCTTGAACAGGAGCAACTAGAAATATAACCTCTAGTTAACTATACACGCCTGAGTTAGCTGGAAGTTATACACCTAGTTGCTTCTGTTGCATGTTAGCCATGAAAACTAGAGAAATGAAATAGTACAAGAAACTTAGTCTTGGATACTTTATTGATTTTATTAAATTATAAGTCAGGGAAATAACGTTTATACGCACAAATTTAGTTGTAAAAAGTGCTAAAATAAAACCAGATATGCAAAATTAAAAAGAGAGAAAAAAAAAGAGAACAATTTTTAATGTCTTGCTAAATGCTTTATTTTTTATTTACTTCTCCTAACGAAGACAAAATATTTTTGTCGAAACGTTGAGAAAATAAAAAAAACTTGAACTAGCCGAAGTGTCTATTTTTCATATAAAAAGAAAAAAAAGTATTTTATGTACAAAATTGTTCAAAATTGTTCTAATCTCAAACTGTCAAATGTATATTAGTTAGTCCTTGAGACAAACTGGGTAGACCGGCGTCTTCCATCTGTGAAAGTGAGCTTCCCACTGGGCCTCAAGGGGCCTCTAGGGGGGGGGGGGGGGGGGGGGGGGGGGGGGGGGGCCACAGCCATCAGGAAAAAACATCATCAATTTGGGGCACCAGACTCTGGATCATTATTAGGCTGGGGGTGATAAACTCAGCAACCATAGATACCAGTCGAGATTCCCTGCTTTTTCCCGATGACACTGTAGCCTTGGTCTCATATAGCCAGTTTATCAACCTTCAATTATGTTAAATATATATATGTGTGTTTGTTAGTGTCTACCATTATTAGGCTGGGGGTGATAAACTTAGTAACCATAGATACCAGTCGAGATTCCCTGCTTTTTCCCGATGACACTGTAGCCTTGGTCTTATATAACCAGTTTATCGATCTTCATTGTCTACAGTTAGTAAATAGATTGTTAAATATATATATTTCTGTTAGTGTCTACCATTATTAGGCTGGGGGTGATAAACTCAGTAACCATAGATACCAGTCGAGATTCCCTGCTTTTCCCCGATGACACTGTAGCCTTGGTCTCAAATAGCCAGTTTATCAATCTTCCTTGTCTACAGTTAGTAAATAGATTATGTTAAACACATTTCTAAAAATTGCTGAAAATTTGCTTACATATTTACAACATGGACTACTAATACGTGGTGGTGCTTACCTCCTTATAACATTATCAGCTGAGTCTAGGCTTTACAGCAAGCTTGATACGGCCCTCCTGAATTATTTTTCATTTGAACTTTGGGAACGAAAATGGTGAAATTTGGAAGTTATTTGTATAAATTGAAAACAAACTTGGAGTGTAGACACTGTTCCTGGATCAGGAGTCCTTACAGTGTATTGTCAGCTGAATCTAGGCTTTATAACAAGTCTTGGGATCGACAATGGCGGAGTTTGGAAGTCTTCTTCTTCTTTCGTATCTCCACTCAATCATATTAAGGTATCAAGCTTGTAAAGCTTGTTGATGGTGTCTGCTGGGGAAGAGTAGAGCTCATCAATGGATGAGTCAATACAGTCAATAATAAAGTTTGGAAGTGATTTGCATAAATTTTGAAACCAAAAGACTGTCTTGAACACCATAACAATTATTAATGTATTCAATGTTCTTTTTCTTAATTGTTTATTTTCTTTTTGATAATTCTCTTACCTACTCTACTACAATTATTGTGAATAGTTTCACGCACAATTATCCAGATCGGATATAGAGTGTCTTGTTTGCAACTGGTAATAAATAAATATCAATAAGTATAAGATATTAAGTAGAACATACCTGAAATCTCCGTGTATCTCCAGTACAGGTAGTTACTTACTAGGAACAAGCTTCTGAGTTACCTTCATCACTAATTACCAGGATTGTTGGCTTATCATTGGCTCAGACATAATAATTGTTTGGATTTTGGTTTTTATAGAGGAGAGAAGACACCGCTTATTATGTAATTACCTTTCCTACATATTCAAACTTGACGTCAAATTGTAGGGTTCCTTTGTCAATCTTCTGAACGTTAGGCAATAGATAGCTACCCTACTGACCTAGCACGTCGTCTGCTTCTCTATTCCAACCTTTGTTATAATATATATATATTTTTTAAAAATGCCTATTTTTTTAAAATAAATGAATATATGGATTGCTCAATTTTCAAACTTATATGTATTTATAATGTTTTTTTTTTTATATGCGTGTAATTTTCTACATACAATAGTTGTTTCGCCTATAATTTTCTCTATAGAGAGAATTTATTCAATGATTTTTTTAAATCAATAAAAATCGTTTAATCGTTTGATGGTCAATGAATTCGTCATACAATTTTGGCTCTATAACTCAGGAACCTGTATGTGTGTGTTACCTATGAAATTTCACTATATGATATTTTCAATGATTCATTTTCAAAAATCAATAAAAATCATTTAATAGTCAAGGAATTCATCATACGCAAAACTTGGTTCTATTTTACAAATTTTTATTAATATAAATTTTTAAAAAATTCTCTTTGATTCTTTTTTAATCAATAAAAATCATTTAAAATGTAATGGTGAACGAATTCCTCATATAATATATGTTTAATTTGTAAATATTTTCCTTTATATATAGAATACATATTCTATTTATATTAAATTCAGTTTGACTCTTTCTCCATTTGCCATTGTTAAGCAGTAGAAGAGCTTCGTTGCTCGAAAACTTGCTTATTTTACAATAAAAATATACAAATTGTTTATTTTTTAAAATCAATTTTGAATAACTTTTAACAATTTAATGAACATATTCAATGAATTATTTCCCCAAAAAATCAATAAAAATCGTTTTAAAATAGATTTCTAGAATAGCTATTTAGGTAAAAAGTTGTGTAGCAAGATTGGGTTTAGATTTCATAGCATTAAAGGGAAAAGAAATAATGTGTTATCTCTCTCCATGTAATAATCATTATTAGAAACGGTTTTTTTTAGCAGCAGAGCGCGGTATAAAAAGGCGCAGGGTGACCAGATTTAATGATGTCTTTGAAGTCTAAGTTAAAAGGTATTGATATTCTCGGGGTGCGAGTTAATGAAAAGAAATTTTAACAAAAGACGAAGAGATCTTTTGCAATTTCTCTTCACCTTCAAGAAATGGGTTAAAAATGGTGGCAGTTCTATAATGACATTTCCTATGGCTTGGTGGATAATTATGGACTCCGGAGGTCGTCTGGCAGGGAATACAATGGTTGGTTACCTGCTGGTGCGTTGTTACCTAGCAACAGAGACTTTTTACCCCGGGGGGAGGGAGGAGAGACGTCCCCTGTTGCTGGGGGACAACCGCTGTCTCTTCCCTGCTGTGATTTCCCCCCTCAACTCTCTACACAGTCCCTGTACTTCACAAGTATTTGTCATCATATAGGAATAGTGTCTCACGCGAAACGGATATGTTAATTTTCTTTATTTGCATAGATTTGTTTACCTTTTTAAATATATGTAAATAGGTAAACCAATTCGAAATTATGTAAATTTTAAAACAATTGAAATATACACTCATGGAGACAAAATTTAAGGAAGTTGTATCTTTCAGCATGTATATCGGGATTGAGACAATAACTCTGAAAGATATTACAGTGACCTTTATTGAAGACACACGAGATAACCAATATACACTCATGGAGACAAAATTTAAGGAAGTTGTACCTTTCAGCCTGTATATCGGGATTGAGACAATAACTCTGAAAGATATTACAGTGACCTTTATTGAAGACACACGAGATAACCAATATACACTCATGGACACAAAACTTAAGGAAGTTGTACCTTTTACCATGTATATCGGGATTGAGACAATGACTCTGAAAGATATTACAGTGACATTTATTGAAGACACACGAGATAACCAATATACACTCATGGACAAAACTTAAGGAAGTTGTACCTTTTACCATGTATATCGGGATTCAGACAATAACTCTGAAATATATTACAGTGACCTTTATTGAAGACACACGAGATAACCAATATACACTCATGGACAAAACTTAAGGAAGTTGTACCTTTTACCATGTATATCGGGATTCAGACAATAACTCTGAAATATATTACAGTGACCTTTATTGAAGACACACGAGATAACCAATATACACTCATGGACAAAACTTAAGGAAGTTGTACCTTTTACCATGTATATCGGGATTCAGACAATAACTCTGAAATATATTACAGTGACCTTTATTGAAGACACACGAGATAACCAAGTGTGAACAGTCTCTGTCTCTTTAAAAATTTGTATACGACATCAAAGATTTTCCACTTCCTTAAGTTTTGTTCATGTGTGAGTATATATATATATATCTCCCCAACAGTCTTGTTTCATAAATTAATCGTATTCTGATAAAGATCACCGTGCTGCAGGTCGAAATACCACTCAAGTAGTGTCAGAAATCTAACTAAATACAAGTCGGTGGACGAGCCATGAACCGGGATCGAATCCCTCATTGGACCCTTTGTTTTAATATGGGAATAACCTTCACATATATTATACTAGCCGAATGACCCGGGCAACGCCCAGGTTTTACCCGATTAAATGTTTTTATTCAAATACTATTCGTTACAATTATAAATTGGCGCCGTGGATGTCACTCTTGTGAAACGTCCTGCTCCAAACTTTGTGTCTGAGAAACGATATTTTTATAAAGAGATAATCTGGCTTTGTGTCTTCTGCTCGAATGAATGTTTTTCTGTTAAAATTTTGTTCCTGCATACTAAAAATGAACTGGCTTCACCCGTGGTCTCTGCTTTTTGGAATTTTTCCGGATATAATTTTGTATCTGAGAATCAAATATGATACAGCAATATTGTCATAATCATTTTCTGACTAAAAAAAAAACAACTATTTTTGCCCAGAACCTGTCAAATCCTTATAAAAATGGCCAAATTTGGGTATTTTTATTCCATTCACAAAAGCAAACGGTGACAGAATTGTTGATTGATTGTTGATTATGACTCTGATACTTGTATATTTACATTGTTGTAATTATCATAAACTAAGTTTCTCTTTTTGAGCGGTACCTAGTAAAGTGATTCTGGAACTGGAAATCTAACAATTTAAACCTCTTGTAGGGAAAGTTGGGAGATTTGATTGGCAAGTTGAGGCAGCATCCAGCCAAAGATACAATCTTCTTCTTTCTTATCTCCACTCATCAATCATATCAGGGTATCAATATTGTAAGGATTGTTGATGGTGTCTGTGCTGGGGATGAGTAGAGTTCATCAATGGATGAATAAATACAGTCAATAATGTATTCTTCTTCTTCTTTCTTATCTCCACTCAACAATCATATCAGGGTATCAAGCTTGTAGAGCTTATTGGTGGTGTCTGTGCTGGGGATGAGTAGAGCTCATCAATGGATAAGTCAATAGTCAATAATGTTTATCTTCTTCTTTCTTATCTCCACTCAACAAACACATCAGGGTATCAAACTTGTAGAGCTTTTTGATGGTGTCTGCTGGGGATGAGTAGAGCTCATCAATGGATGAGTCAATACAGTTAATAATGTAGTTTGGGGTTGCAGGTTGACACTTAGTACATAGTGGGAAAACCTTGTAACCATTCTGGAAAGTCATTGTCCGTAGATAACCAGTCTTAAGTCTGGAAATCAAAGACTGTTGTTCTCTTGGGAGGACAGAACTGATGCTTGTCCCTCCTGCTCTGTACCAGTCATGTGCAGCATTAGATTTCCATTCCTGCAGGCATTGGGTTTTTGATGTATGGAGGAGGTCTCTTTCGTCTAGTTTAGTGATAGATTGTCGCCTCAGGGTGGCCAAGAGCTCCAGACTTTGCCAGAGCTACAGACTTTGCCAGAGCTCCAAACTTTGACAGAGCTCCAGATTTTGCCAGAGCTCCAGACTTTGCAAGAGCTCCAGACGTTGTACATGCTTGTTCGGCGGTACATATGCTAAAATTGGAACGATACAGAGAAAATTAGCATGGCCCTGCGCAAGGATGACACACAAAATCGTGAAGCGTTGCAGACTTTGCCAGAACCAAAGACACAGTAAAGTGGGACAGTTGATCTTTTAGAACTTCACTTTCTCTAAAAGTGGGGGACACACGGGGGAGGAGGGGACATCAGTGACCAGCCATATCGGGTGACATTTCCCCCGCCACGTGCCACATATAGACGGCCCCCAGATCCCTTGGGTGTATGTCGTCCCCTGCTGTTTTCCTGACCACATTGCCTAGAGTGACCTCAGTCTGACTACACATTCAGGAGATAGAAAACCTCAAGTTTCTCTCTCATATATAACATTTTACTTCGATCTCTTCCCGTGATATTCATTAGACAATGACACAATTTACATAATCTTATTGAAATCTTGTCAATACATGCAAAAGTACACAGTCTGTATGTTTACAAATATAGATAAAGAATTCTTCCTGGACTGAAATTAGACGAAAAAACATGGTGAAGGAAGACGAGTTTCTTTTATTGATGCAACAACAACAACAAAACAGCTTTATTAGGGCATCTTGCCCTGTACGGATTCTCCGTGGAGTTACAGACAATATTAACCATAAGAGAACAGGTGAAAATATAGTATTTACAGTCAAGGTATGTCAAACAGGGTGACTTTTTATTGTGCCCCTGTTCTTCTCTCTTCCATGAGTGCAATTTTATTCCCAACCGCTTTTTGAAAGTTGAACAGTTCAATTGCCCAACTTTTCTTATCTGAAACAGTTTTTATTAGCTTTATTGAGTTCAAATGCGGTCTAGGAAGACTTTTCAGGATCTTTTTTCTCACTCCTTCCAGATCCCCGCATTCAGCAATAAAATGGTATATTTCATCAGTTATCTGACTTCCACATAACCCACAGTACAAATCTTCTTTCTTAATTGCGTAAATATGATTTTCTTTGATCAATGTTGACATTAATCTGATCTGTGCAATAAAACTCACTAAAGCTGAAGACAGATTGCATGAAAAGTAATTTTCTGGAATAAATGAATCATAAAGTAACCTATAGTTTGAGTATGTTTTCGTAAGAGATAATTTTGCCAGATCTTGCTGCAATAGCTGTTCAATTTTTATTTTTAGTATATTCGGAAGTTCGATCTGTATGTCATCATAATTTAACCTATAGTTTAGCCATGTGAGTCCACAATGATTGATGATATCCATAATATTCTTACAGACTTTTATTGATGCATAGGTGCAAGCTTTCGGGTAAAAACCCTTCAACAGGCGAGCGCGACTTATAAGAACTATGGTACAAATGTCAATAATTTTTTGAAAAATATTTGAAAATATTCAATTTTATAAAGAAGCTGATGTCATCGCTGTCATCAAAATATTTGAAGATATTGACTTTGTAAGCATAAAATTTAATCATCATTTAGATGAAATGCATACCATTGCAATTTTATATCAAGAAAATGTTTAACAATACATTTATATTTTCATAAATATTTTTAAATATATAAATAATGCCGCGTAAATGCAAAGCTAATCCAGAAATGTTCTGCTACATTTGTGAAAAAATTACGATTCCCAAACAGAAGAAACGTATCACCCCAAAAGATAAAAGAATGCAATAAAGAATATTTTGGTGTGGCCTTAGGTGATCAAGACAAGTGGTGGTGCCCCCATAGTGTGTGCGGAACGTGCTATCAAGGGCTTTTGCAATGGAAATCGGGTAAATCAAAAGGTATGCCCTTTGGTGTACCAATGTTTGGCGAGAACCAAAAAATCACCATGACGATTGTTTTTTCTGTGTCTGCAAAATCACAGGCCTTAATAGCAAAAAGAAGCAAACTAACTTTTCTCCTGATATACCATCAACTACGGTGTTTACCTTACAACTCTGAACACTCGGATTTTCCTGGAAAATCTCTTAAAGATTTCTTGAAAAAAGCCATGGTCCACATGTGCTGTGTGAGCAGAAGAGCTTAAATTGACTTGTTCCATTATATGTATGTTCCATATGTAAATACCTGTTTTCTTTCCTCTTTTCGCTCTCCACTTCTCCCACCCATATTTCCAAAAAATATTTTCTTATTTTCCATAGGATTATTCAAATAATAATCTGTCTATATTTACCATGTATATATAATCTTTCTCCATTTATACCCCTTTGT